>JARHVA010000662.1:1455000-2655000 GCA_037957365.1 Torreya grandis
GATTTTCCTTTAAGATGAGGTCTCTGATATTGAGTTCTCACTCTTTTAGGTGTTTGTTATAAGTGCACCTGATTCGTTTTTGATAGACACGAAGATGGTTACGCATGTCCAAATACATTGTCAAGTAGCTCAAATTTGGCTAAAAGTTATTGATGATAATCACCCTCTGAGATGATATCCATTAGGGATATACAAAGGGAGGGAATTAAGACTTTAAGAGGCAAGACAACCTCTACTCCAAGTACAAGTGGGAAATGGGTAGCACCCATAGGGGTTTGAATGCTGGTTCAATATGCCCATAGGGTGAAGGGAATGTGTAAGTGCTAATCCCTACCTGATTCATTGAGCATTTTGGTTAGAATTTTATTGAATGTTTTATTAGAAGTTTCAGTCTATCTATTAGCTTGTGGATGATATGGAGAAGAGAAGCTTAACTTAATGCCAAATGTGTTGCAAATATTGGTTACATTCTTGTTTTTAAATGATTTACCATTATTGGTGATGATTTTGTGAGGAACACCGAAGCAGTAGATAATATGATGATTAATGAAGTCCATAATTTTATCATCTTTAGTTGAGATGAGGGGAATAGCCTTTAGCCATTTTTTGAAATATTATATCATAGTGATAATAGAATGATGTCACTGCAAAAAATGAGGGTTGATTTCACCAATGAGATCTAATCCCCAATGAGAGAAGGGCCAAAAAATCTTTAGAGACTTGAAGACCATGACTAGGAATGTGATGCAAATTAGTGTGTTGTTGACACATAAGAGACTTCTTGACATAATCACAACAGTCTTGGTTAAGGGTAGGATAATAATAGCCAAGGCGAAGGATGCGTTTAGTGATAACTAAACCATTAAAGTATCCTTCACAAATCTCATCTTGCATTTCTTTGATTGCATGAGAGATTTCATGATTATGTAGGCATATAAAAATAAGACTGTCAAAACCTGGCTTGTAAATATTCCCCCTAGTATGGTATAGGGAGAGGTACTTTGTATAAATGCTCATCTACTATTTCTAGAGAGATTGGAGGGGACAATGGCTAAGGTAAGGTAGTCCAATATTTGTTGATACCAAATATCGGGTTGGGCCTCTTCCACATTACAGATGGAAGGGAGGTCTGATTTGGTGTAAGAGAGTTCATTAAGGTAATGGATGGTGACAGATTTTAGAATTATAAGGTGCAGATGGGATTTGGGAAACAAGAGAAGCCATGATATTGGCAAACTTATTTGTAGAATACGGACTGGATTGAATTAGATAATGATAAAATGATGTCAATATTACATCTAACAATTGTTTGTACTTTTATAAAACATGATTTTTACGTTAGTAGGAACCATTTATTTGGTTGACCATAAGTTAGGAGTCACCAAAAATGTTGATCTATTTAACTCCCAAGGAATTTTTTTTTGGAGACTGAGAACTAGGGCCTCATATGTAGCCACAGTGTTGGTGCAATCAAAGTCAAGTTTGAAGGATAAGGGAAAAGTCTCACCTTCAAATGGGATAAGAATTATTCTAGAACCCCCACCACATTGACACTTTGATCCATCAAAGAACATGGTAAACTAATAAGCAATGTCTTCTTGAGATAGAGTTGCGATGGACTCATCAGGAAACTCAAAATGAGGAGGTTGGTTATAGACTAAAGGAGCTTCAACCAATTTATCATCAATGATTTGCCCCTTGATTGACTTTTGTTGGGGGAACTCAAGATTGAACTCAGCTAAAAACATGAGCCATCTATCCATTAATTGATTTTGATATGGCTTAGAAAGCATATACTTGAGTGGGTTGTTGTTGGTGATGACAAAGGTTTTGTGGTTAAGGAGGTAGTGACAAAGCTTGGAAGCCACAAAGACCAAGGTGAAGCACAATTTATTGGTATGGGTATAATGAGTTTCATACTCTATAAGTGTTCAACTTATATAGTATATTGATTTCTCTTTATGCTGATCATTACGATGTGAAAGCATGGCACCTAAGGAATGGTTTGTGGCATAAATGTAGAGGTAGAAGGGTTGGGTTGGGGAAGAAGGTATTCTTTGAGTGAGTCAAAAGCCTTTTAAAAATATTTTTTCCACTTAAAGGAGATATCCTTCTTAAGGAGGTGATGAAAGGGCTGACATCTATCTGATAATTGAGAGATGAAGCAACGAATGGATCAAAGCTTCCCTTGTAGACTATGAAGTTGCTTGATGTTAGTCAGAGGAGGCATGCCAAGGATTGACTTGACTTTAGTTGGATCAAGTTATACTATGTGAAGAGAACTAATAAATCCAAGAAGTTTACCTGACAAGACCCCAAAGTTGCACTTTTTTGGGTTAAGGTGAACACAAAAGTGGATAAGGCATTCAAAGATAACCTTAATAATTTCCAAATTATCCTTACAATGTTTATACTTTCCAAGGAGGTCATCTACATAGTCCTCCATTATTTTATGGATAAGGTCATGAAAGATGTAGGTCATGACACACTAATAAGTTGCACCAACATTCTTTAGACCAAAAGGCATGACCCTATAGTAGAAATTTCCCCATGGGGTGACAAAGGTAGTTTTATGTTGATCTTATGGGGTGATGACGATCTGATTATAGCCTGAGAATACATCCATAAGAGATAACATCTCATGGCCGACAGTTAGATCAACAAGCTGGTCAATGATTGGTAAAGGGAAGTCATATTTTGGACAAGCAAGGTTAAGATCATGAAAGTCTATGCAAATACAAAGTCTCTCTATTGATTTGGTAACGAGAATGACATTTGAGACCCATTGGGGATAATCAATGGGTTAGATGAAGTTGATGGATAAGACACGCTGAAGCTCTTCTTTAATAAGAAGGGAAATACAAGGGTGCATCCTTAAAAGATTTTACCTAATAGGTTTGGCATCGATGTTGGTGATAATGTTATGGATGACTATGGAAGGGTCGATTCCTAGCATATCACTGTAAGACCAAACAAATATTATGTTATGATCTTACAAAAAGGAAGATAAATATTGATGTTTTAAGGAATCTAAGGATTGCCCAATTTTTATTATGTGGGGGTTGTCTCGAGTGCCCAAATTGATGTCAACTATAGCTTCATTCAACATGGTAAATTTCTTAGGAGGAAGGGATTTGTGAAGGGAAGAATCTTCAACACCAAGTTAGGTGAGAAGGGAATCACCATCCTGACACTATATATTATTAATGGTAGGAGAATCATCTTCTACCATCTCAGGATTAGTAAGAGGAATGGTTCTCATTTCCTTGTCCTTTTTATAGGTTAGGGGTCCCAAACTAATCATATTGATCAAAACAAAGTTAGGGGGATGGAATCAAGATCCTTATATTTTGAATAAGAAGGGGTTAGTGAGGATGAGAGTTCTTTCTCAATGATCACAATGGAAGGTGGGTTGGTTGGCTCTCTTGGTGGGATGAATCCAAGACCATATCATTCCCAGGGCTTTTGAGTTTTGCATGATATCAAATCATGTGGTCTATGTTCATATCAACCTAAACTAAATCCCTTCTACTCACACCGATGGAGGTATATTTTGGGAAACTTTGATTTATCCAAAAAAGAGAAATTGGAGGTGAATGGTTTACGAGAAGAGGATGTATTGGAGGCTGAAAGTGGTTGATCAAGTCCCACATAGATAAGATTGGTTTGGCAATTGGGAGGACCAAAAGGAATGATGGTTTCAATGTTAGAATCATAGATATCATGCTGGTTAAGATTTTCATACTCTTGTGGAGTAACAAGGGCATCTAGAGTCAATAGGTGATACTCCCCAAGTGAGAGATGTTGGAATGTGGATTCCAAGGGGTCTTTCATAGGGATTTGGGAGGAAGGTATGGACTAGCTTGTATAAGCTTGGTTGATGGAGGATGAAGGGGATGCATATTTTAATAGGATGAGAACATCATTAGGTCAGTAAGTCATATTTCATGAATTTAAAGGACTAGGGTCGACTGGAATGACATGAACTTGACCCTCATGCTCAAACTTGATGCACTTATGCAAAGTTGATGGCACACAACCCATGGAATGGATCCAATGGCATCCAATCAATACATTATATTAAAACTTTCCTTATACCATGTATAAGATATTAGGAAGAGTATGATGGCCCAATCTTATATGAAGGATGACCATCCCTAAGGTAGTTGCCATGGTATCGTTAAAAAATTAGAGTGCAGTGGTAATTTATAACATGATATTTTTGTGAGATTAAGTTGATCATACACATGGGAGGAAATTGTATTAATTCTACTTCCCCATCAATCATAACCCTCTTGATCCAGGTTTGGTTGATATGGATGGTAATAAAAAGGGGAGGATCCACATCATTTGGATGAATAAGAGGTATCTCCAAATCTTGGAAGGTGACGAGGGCAGATAATAGAAGGGCTTCAATAAGTACTATTAGAGGTCATGGATATTTAGGTTGAACCTCTATCAATTTCAAGGCCTCCATAATAACTTGATGATATGGGGTAAGGTTTGGGTCAACTCATACAAAGTCATGTTCAATGGTTTTTGGTGAAGTTATTTAAGAACTGACCTATGTATTAGTCTAGATGGGTTGGATTGGGATGTACTCAAGATAAAAATCTTGGGCTTGGGTGAAGATTATTGGGGTGATTTGGTGGAAGAAGGGTATGTCTAAGGGATGGACACTTTGGCTTTCTATTTATCTTTTTGGGTTTGTGATTGAGTGACCACATGAATGGTGTGGATTTGGAAGGTATGTGGGCTTGTAGGTTGATTTGGTTCCTCCATACTCTTAGATGAGTGTTTGGGATATGTTGACATGGGGTGGTAGCTTTTGGTGTTTGGCTTGGAGGTGGGCTCATGGGAATTTCCTCTGTTAATAGATCATCCTCATCACATAGCTTGTGGATTATGTCTTGGAGGGATTTGTAGTTCTCCATGTCATGTCCAGGTGTCCTATGGTATGCAAAAATCAAATTATCATTGAAATAAGATGGTTTTGGACTAAGAGGATGAAATGGATTGATGGGATGTAATATGAATTAGGAAGCTTGTAGAAACCTTTACAATATGGTAGAATAGGATTCTAGAAAAGGTGGAAAGGAGGTGAAAATTTTGGTTTTGATAGTTGGGGTGGATACTTTTTTAGGGGTAGGCTTAACAAATGGAGCTTTAGGTGGTGCAATGCTTTTGGTAGATGGTTTTGAGTTAGATGGTTTTGAGATTGAGGGTTTTGAGGTTGAGGGTTTGTTAAGAATAGGTGGAGGTGTATCTATAAGTGGAGGTTGGACATGTGGTTTTTTTGGAAGGCTTAGTCTTTTTAACAAGGCGGAAGGGTGAGATCCTAAACTAGATGAGGGATGTGGCTCTAAAATGAAGGGTAAAGTGGAAATAGGAGGTAAGATGGTTTTGGATTTCTGAATCTTAGATGGTTTGATTCTCCTTGTTGGTTTGGTTTGTGGATTTTTAGGTGGAATTGGTGATGTCAATTCTAATTTCAATGGAGGATGGGTAAGATTCTGAGTGGGGAGGACACCTAGGTTCTTGATAGGCTTTAATGGGGTAGTGGAGGTTGCTTCATTTGTTTTTGAAGGAGTTGGGTTGGATTGTTTATCTAAAGTTTGGGATGTGGAGGTTTTTGTTGATTTGGTTAAGGTAGTGGTGGTCTTACTTGTGGAGGTTGATGGTTGGGTAGATGATGGTGCAGTTGGTGACTCCTTATTGGTTGGGTATGGGAGTCTAAGGTGGTGCCAAAACATGGCCCGATCAAGGTTTGGTTGAGAAAAAAATTCTAGATTTTGGACCAACCTTTAAAATGGTTTATAGATAGGCTTGGTTCCCTTAGTAGTGGACTCTATGGATAGACCGAGTGGCTGTGGAAGTGGGATGGTAATGTTTTTTTTTTCGCCAGTCAATGGTTCTAAGGATTTGGTGGGTGATTATTCCATGGAAGGAGTAGGTGAGATAATATTTTCCTTAGTTATGCTTTCCAAAGGAAGGGTAGATAGATCTAACATGGAATAAAATGGTATGGGAGTGTTGGTTTCCCCCATTATGCTTTCCAAAGGAAGGGTAGGTGATTCCACTATAGATATAAGTGGAGAAGGGATAGTGGTTTCTTCCTTTATTATGCTTTCCAAAGGAGAGATGGGTATTTCTACTACAAAAGTGAGTGGAGAGGAAATGGCGGTTTCTTATTGTTTTTATGATTTCCAAAGGAGAGATGGGTATTTCCACTATGGAAGTGAGTGGATAAGAAGTGATGGTTTGGGCCATGGGTTCATTAACTATAAGTTCATTAAGAACAACATTAACTATATGAACCTCATGTTTTTGGGATGTTTTCATATTAGTATGCTCATTGTTTGTAAAAGGTGTGTGGTTTGGGAATGGTTTTCAGAAGATGTCAAGCTCTTGATTAGGAGGTGCATTTGGTTTGTCCATCACAAGCTCACCCTTGTCAATCAAGTCTTGGACAATGTTTTGCATCTATTAACATTATGCCCAATGACATGGTGGAAGTTATACATCTCATTTTCCTTGTACCAAATTGGTATAGGATGGGAGGAATCAAATTGTTGAGGTTATTTGACTGGAGGAAGTTGGATTATGGATGCCTTCAGCAAATTCTCCAAAACCGAAGTGTAGGACTCCCCTAGTGGAATATACTGCTTTTGCACAAAATAGTTTTGGGATTTAGAATTTTGGTTTAAAAAAGTGGATGGGTTGGATTGGTTGACTACTAGAGGAGGAGTCATTATAAGTAAAACAACATTGGTCATTCCTTTGGATTTGGTATTGGCGTGGTTTGTGAGTTTAGAGGAAGAGTTGGTAGATTTGAAACTAACATTCTTATTCCTCAACTTAAGTTTACCCTCATCAATTGCTTGAATTTCCAACTTTATAGCCAAGGTAAATGCCTCATCAAAGGTTTGGAAGGTTTGAACCTGTAGGGTGGATGAGATGTGTTTAACACATGCCTGAGAGAAAATCTCAATTAACTCGATTTGGGGTAAGGATAAGGAGAGTTTGTTGATCAACCCTCTCTAATGAGCAATGAAATTGGCAATAGATTCATCCTCAAATTGTTGAATGGAATATAAGTCAGTAACAGATACCTTCTTGTACATATTGATATAAAAGTGGTCCAAAAAGGTTTGCGCTAGTTGAGCGAAGTAAAAGAGAGAGTGCCTAGTGATGGCACTATATCAATCTAATACAGGTCCCACTAAGGACATAGGGAAGGTTCATAGAAGAAGAGCATCATGATAGGAAATTAGATAGCATGAATGCCTAATGTCTCTTAGGTGTTTTTAGGGATCTTCCTTGCTTTGGAATTTGGTAAATTTGGGAAATTATCATTGTGCGGGGTGTGGATGGATTGGTATGGAAGGGTGGATGGGCTCATTGCAAATCTGATCATAGGACAAGAGATTATGGGCTCTAAAAATGGATGACTCTATGTTTATCATCTTGTCCATCAACATTTTAATGAGGGCAGTTTGCAGTGGTGCACCCCCCTAATTATAAGATATGTGTTGTTGGGGTTGTGAGGGTGAAATATATTGATAACTTGTATAAGGTTGGGTAGAGGACACATATTGGTAATTGGCCATGGAAGGTTGGAAAGATGGTGGAGGCATATATCCTTGTGGGTTTGGGATATAGCTTGGGTTAGGTGTAGTAGGCATTTTTTGGGTCATAGGCATGGTTGGGTTGGTTGGTTGAAGGTGTGCAATTACCTTGGTGCGTATGGGTGGGAGAGTAGATGGTACAAAAACCACTAATTTTTGGAAAGGGGTGGAGGATGTTGGGTTTTGAGTATCAAGTGGTAAGGAAGCAATGCTAGTGGAATATATCCCAATGGTAAGTGGTTCTTGGGTTGCCATGGGTTGAGTTGTCCCTAGATTTGATGGGTTAGTAAGGGGGTTGGTAGAAGTCGATGGTGATTGGGCATTGGTTGGTTGAAGGGAAGCTTAGTTTTGGGTAATGGTGGTTGAAGGGTTATTTGTGGAAGAGGAAGCTTCGATCACCATGGATTGGGTTGTAGAGATAGTGGCAACTGAGGTCTCACCCATAAGGCAAATGGGCATGCCATAGGGTGGATCAATGGAAGGAATCAAAGCAAAGGTACAGTTAGCAATTATGGTAAGATAGTGTTGGAGGGCCATGAGGTTATTATCAAGGAGGTTGGTAAAGTCCATATCTCCTTGGCAAAAATATTGAGGCATATCGAGGCTCCTACAATGGTTTGGGGAACTTCACGCATCTGGAGTGTGCTCCATAGATGAGGAAGATGAAGATGGTTGGCAGGGAGGTTGGTTTTGGTTTGCTTGATCTCTAACTTGTTGCCTTATCAATATCATGCAATGAATGGTGGAATAAGTTTGGAAGTTTGGTGTAAATAATCTCACACACTCAAAAAGAGAGAAAATGAATAAAATATGCAAGTAAATCACACACATGTTAAGAGTACATTAAATCCTAGAATTCTTTTTATCTCACTTTTAGGCTTGTGCCTCAATTTAGAAGTTTATGTGACTCCACTTGGTTTGTAGAATGGGTATTAGAATAAAAAGTTTATGTGAAATATTCTGAGCCAATTTTTTTTTGAACTTTCTTTTTTTAATAATTTCCAATTGCAATTAGCAGGGCAATACACAATAGTTAGAGTTAGTCTATAACCCAAATGATGTTGAAGTAACTCTAACCAGAATGTACACCAAGGTTCCAAAGAGGCCAAGGTGTGAGCATTGGTCAGAGGATCTGAATGCAGAAATAGAACTGGAATGAACTCTAACCAAGAATGGCACCGATGATGGCGAGCATATGGTCAGAGGATCTTCTACTACTACGAGTACTAAAAGAAACTCAACACCAAGTATGTGCTACCCAGTCCAGTATGGAGTGAGGCGACCATATGATGGAGTACTAAGAATTACAATGATTTAAAGAAACTCAACACCAAGTATGTGCTACCCAAACCAGTATGGAGTGAGGCAACCATATGGTGGAGTATTACAAATTACAATGCTTGAAGAAAATCACTGTGATGCTGAAAGTACTCAACACCCAAAATGTGCTTTCTAACCCGAAGTGGGAAAGTAACTACCATAGGGTAGAGATAAATTAAATACAATAGCAAATACTGAAAGTAGAATTGAGCATTACAATTTGATAGAGCAAGATCATAAACTATTGTCAGTACTATTGCTAGCTTACAATATGTTAGACAATGCCTTGCTATCAATACAATTGAAAAGTAATAGAGCTGCAACCATATTTATAGGATTATGCTCAATGAAATAAGAAGATTAAATCAAAAACTGCAATATTGAGGCCAGTCTGATAATCTAATTTTTTGACAGTCCTGTATTCCTTGAGCATGAACAACAGCCCTGAAACTCACAGATTCATTCACAACTTGCTCCAAACTTAATCAAATCTCATGAGACAGATTGCATAATGATCCTAGTATGATGGTGAACCACTTAGAACACTGAAAGCTGATCAAAACCCTCTACTTAATTTATGCACTAAAATCAATGCAAGGGAAAATGGTACAGCCCAGCAAGAGGGAAAATTTGCTTTTAAAAATCACAGCAGTCCTCAAAAATTCCATAAATTACAAAAAAGGGGCGCCCAATACCAACAAAGAGAATTAGCCAATACCCACAATGAAATTTTTGGTTTTTTTTTATTTATGAACAAAACATAGCCTACTGTAATGAATATGACAGTCCTAAATTTCTCATAACCTAATCAATAAAACACACACTGAATACCATGCACAAATCCTGCATACAAAACAATCAAACTATACGATCTCACCACTAGTCGTTATCTTTCAAGCGAGAAGCAATGCCAAGCTAGGAGGCTTTCATTCCTCAAAGCAATCCCAAGCCAATCCGGCAACATAATATTCCTATAGTTCAAGATAATGAAATGAGAGCACTCTTCCTCCTTTTATACTTTTCCAACTGGGAGTCTCTAAAATCGTCTTGTATATGGGATAAAACATTAGAGGGAAAATAATATAATCCTCTTTAATTCTTTTTTTTCAACCTCAACATTAAGTCGTTGAGCCTAGGCACCAAGGTCCAACATTAAATAATAATGTTTAATTTACAGACTTTAAAACGAAGGTAAAGATGATGTCAGAAACCAATGATCTATAGTTCGTTGGAAAGGTCTTGACAAGACGAATCCAACCCCACTCTCAAAATCTCGTTCTGGTGCCAATCCCGAACTTACTAAAAATAGTAAATTCTTGAATGTTGAGAAAAACACATCCCTGCGAAGCTCACTAAAAACCCCAAAAAGAGACCACCAAAACATGAAACCCCAATTTCAACCTTCGAGTAGCCTATGGGTCTCCAGAATAGGCCAATGGTCAACTATAAAAGATCAAGCTAGAAAATGGAAAATTACATTATGGATGGTTTTGGGTTTGTTTAAGGCTCTCAAAACCTCTATACTAGAATTGGTATGTGGCTTGATATTGGGGCCTGCATCTTCACTTCACACACCACAGTGATAAGGGTGCCACAGTGATAAGGGTGTCAGGTGCTTAGCCCAGATATACCAAATTACTAGAGTTTATACTCAATGAGTGTACTGAGTTTTGGTTTCTCCCCTTAGTAGTGAAGTCCAAGTGGGATAGCCAAGGGTGAAGGTTTACCGTTAGGTGATGAAATCCTAGTCA
Organism: Torreya grandis; assembly: GCA_037957365.1. NCBI lineage: Eukaryota > Viridiplantae > Streptophyta > Pinopsida > Cupressales > Taxaceae > Torreya > Torreya grandis. The sequence goes on from JARHVA010000662.1 coordinate 1,465,700, forward strand.
GGCCTTATGTCAATGTTTGATGAATTAATTGTATGATTGGTTTGGTATTGTGTGTGTGACAAAATTTATTGCTATGATTGGTTTACATATTACTTTAAACTATGTGATCTAACCAAGCAATCAATCAATGAATGAAAGTTGATTTTAAACCCAAAAGAAAATTTTTGATTTCCTTGAATGAGTACAAAAACAACTAGAATGCACCTAAATGCAGAATGAGGATGAAAGTCCTATCCTAGGATGAAAGCCTTTTCACTTTTTAGAAAGAAAGGAAAATGAAGAATTTTGCCTTTTCTAAGAAAGTAAAGAAATAAGTACTTGATTTTGAAAAGAAAGGAGTAAAAGTTATGATTTTCAATTTTAGAAATGGAGAAAATAAAGTTTTAATTTTAGAAACAAATAAGTGCAATGAATGAGTCCTTCACTAATGCAACTAGAATGTCCTAAAGCAATTATGAACCCAAGAAAACTCTAGGGTCCCACTAGGCATGCGAGAATGTTTCACTATGTTTTGTGTTATTTTCTTTTTCTTTTTTGAAAATAAGTAAAAACTTTAAAGAGAGAGTAAGGCATAGAAGAATCTGGATTTAGTTGCACTCTCATGATACAATCGATGTAGAGAAATATTATTTAGCTTGGAAGGATGACCTTCAATAATAAATAAGCTAAAAATGGATTGATTAGTAAAATAGGTGGGTGGATTGCCTAGCAAATGTTAGATCCAAGAAGTACTAAACTTCACTGGAGGGCTATCAATCCACCCTTTAAATAAGTTAAGTTTTAAAAATTATAAGAGATGCTTTGCATAAAGTAATAGAAAGTACTCAAACACAATGAAATAAATGTTTTTAAGATAAAATGAGTGCTTTTATCAAAATGGCATTAACTTGTTCAAAACTAATGATAAAATACTAAAACTTGATTCAGAAATTATTTTATGACCTTGTGTTATGACATAAGGTTGTAGTCTAATGGTGAGGATGATGTTGTAAAAGGTGCTGCCTAGACATCCACCAAGGTAAAAAGCCTAGGATATACAAAAAAGGGATGAGGTCGGGATTATGCCCCTGGTGAATTTTGTAGAATGGATACCCCTCAGTCCTTGGCACCTAAGCCAAAGAAGCATTATGCACACCTAATCTATGTAATCATTCAGGGTTTCAATAAAAAATATATATTTTGGATAAGGGCTGATGGGTGAATTTAGCTTGCTATTTTTTGAAAAAAGAATTAAAAAATGATTGATGTCAATCACTGTGTAACTGATACTAGTTAAGGTAACTGATGCCAGTCAGGGATGATCAATGCTGGTCAAGGGTGACTGATGTCGGTCACTATGGATTTGTCATGCTTTTGGGTCTAGGTAGAATGGAATTTGGGCTAGTTGTAAAAGGGATTTGTATGGGTTGTTTGGGGTTAGATGATGGTCATGAGGAAATAATAGGTTCTTAGGGATATCAAACTCAGGGGTTTGACACTCAAGTGACTGGGAATGTTTAGTGGGTGTTTGGTGGAAGAGGGAGTGTTTGGAGTTGCAGAAATCCAACACAAGAGAGGACATGGGGAGAGATGGGAAGTGGGTAAAACCACTAAACTACTAAAAACTAAATATTGAACTATAAAAAAGTACATGATACTTAGATTATGTAGGAGTTATTGGTTTGGAAAAGTCCTGAAGTTGAATGTAAGCTGCTTAGGAACCTAGAACAATGTGGAAAAAAAATAGTGATTGAGTCCTTCATATTGAGATGCTAAAGCACTTTTTTTAATCTCTAGGCTAGTTCTGTGGCTCGCTGGGAAGCTTAGATTCATATGAGATTTATGATTCTTGCTCAAAATTTTTAACCTCCTGAGCAAGGGTCTTGCAACTACCTTAAGTAACTGACGTCGGTCCTGGTCAACTGGCATCAATCAAAGGGTGAAGGATATCAGTCAAAGGAGATTTAGTCAAAGTTGCTCAAAATAACCATTTGTACTTAAGTTTGGCCATTAAGACTAGTAGAAGTGGTTTGAGATTATTTATGGTAGCATGGGTATGCATAAAGAAGATGTCTAGGAGGTTAGGGCATTAAATGCCAAGGTGGGAAATTGTCTTAAGGCTAGCTGTCACTCAAGTAGCCATGGGTTTAGGTAGGGTGAGGTGTAAATAGGTTTATTTAACTTGATTTACTAATTGATTTAGCTAAATGGGGTAAATGGGTGTGTATAAGGGGTTTTAATAAATATTCTAAACTAAGGGGGCCAAAGGGACCAAGGGGGTATTTTATGACAATTAGAACTATGTGATGCAATTATCTAGTGTTTATAAGAGGTTTAGCATGTGCCACGTGCACGTGCTTCATGGATATCACTAATAAGCTGACAATAATTTATGTCATGGGTGTAGGCATCACACATTTTACAATATTTAGACACCTTAGAATGTGTATCTCACTATAAGAGAGGACATGAGCATACATCATGCTCTTCATGGCAGATTTCACATGACTACTTCAATATAGCATGGATGTTTTTGCATTGGCATTTGTTTCAGTTATGTCCTTCAAACTTGTAATCAGTGCACCAAAGACCATTACAAATATCATATGCATTATTTTCAACTAGTTTTTCAAGCTACGATTCCATTGAATCTATTTGGGCTTGTATAAAGGGACTAATTCTAGTGTCAATACTACCAATAGCTCCAACGTGGAGGGTGGATTTGAAAACTTTACACAGGCTAGTAAATGTCTTCTGGGACAATGTTCATCAAAAAATAAGTAACAATTCTCCCAAAACCCACTATGCATGTTGAGAGGCATTAATTTTAAATGACAACCTTGATAGAAATGTTTTGAACCATGTGTCATATTCTTGTACACTTTTAGTGAGCTCTTACTTTATATATTTTAGCATGACAATTCTTTATTGCTCAAATTTGGGAATGTCAAATTCTTGAAGGAATATTATTTTGAGATGATCATAGTCAAGTACCATTTATTGAGGATTGTACTTTATATACCACTTATGTGCTCCCTATGAAAGTGTATTCATGAATTGTGTGGCCTTTCACTCAAAAGAAGTGATACCTCACACCTCCAAATAAGTTCACACTTATGGACATGTTCTATAGCATTATCTATGCCTTGATATTTAGGTAGGTGAAGCTTCATTTCATAATATATTGTTGGTAGTTGAGGTGCTTGCACTGGTGGTTGTTGAGAACCTCTAGGCCCTGTCCCTTGAGGGGGAAGTCCACCACTTCCTCCTGTGCCACCTCCAAGTTCGCCTCTACCACCTCCATCAACAAATTCCATGTTGTGGGGTGTGATAGTTAGTTGATTAATAATATTTGGACCTATACTGTATCCACTCTAAATGCCAGGTCCTCTAGGCATCCCATGTTGATCCATGAAATTCCCTTGAAGAGGGAAAAAAAGTGTTAATTTTGTATAAGTTATAATTGGCTCAACTACAATATCCCTTATACGATAAGTTTCTGATTCCACAATATCTGTATCCAAATTATGTATATGTAATTCATCTTATTCAAAATCATGAGCATGCACTATGGTTGGGAAGCTTGGTTGGTTCAAACTTGGTTCTTTAGTTTCTGTTATCCAACTAGTTTCTCCTTCATATGATAAAAGTGACATGGAGCATGATTCAAAAGTGATGGGGTCCTTTTTGTGTGTTTATAATTCACTATGGATCCTAAAAACACTTCTTAAGTTCTCTCAATCCCTTCCCACACCGCTCAATCCTATGATCCTCTTCCGAGCTTCATCATATTTTTGCTTTTGCAATGTCCACTGATTAGTTACCATTCCAAACCTAAAATCCTTTACCAACTCTTCTCTATTCCCCGTCCAAATGTGTGGCTCATGAAAAGATGGATTTATCTCTCCATTGGCTTAGTTTCAAGTCCATATTCAATGAATGACTTCATTATTTCTAATGGAAAATGTCTAATATATCGACCACATAGTTCTCTGAGGAACTAGAACTTGGTTTCTTCAGGATAAGAATAAGTGGTTACAACATACTCTAGAATGTAGATATTCAACACTCCTTTCCACTAGATGTTAACAACTCATGTCCACAGTGTTCTTAGTCATGATAAAGCTCTTTATCATTCTAAAGTCCAAGACTATCTTCTCCTAAAGTTTCATGATCGACCTTGAGCATAAGAAGATAACCAAGTATGCAAATAAACTAGGATTTCCATTAATAAAGTTTCATATAATGTGTTGTAGAGATTTTGTTCTACCCATTGGCATGCAAAAACTCCTGGTTCAAGGTAAAGAACCACAAAATTATCCTCAACCCCAATAATCCATTGCTCAATACTCTCAAGGGTCATACATTCAAGAATCTTCCATTACTATGTAGCAAGTACTACGGGTCCTGGTAATGGAACCAAAATATTGGGTTTTTATTCGTTAAAAATGTTACAAGCACTAAATTATAGCCCTAATGAGCTAGTGCATTGGCCCTTCATGTAAGATTATGGTCTTACATGCTCTCCCAAAATGTGTAGCAAGAGACCGGTTCCGATGGTTTATGTTGCATAGTAACATATTATTCATGTTCATGAGTTCAAACTTATATCTAATTATAAGTTACATAGAAAAAGAGATACACTACTTTGGTCTTTGTCTCATTAAGCTCAATAATTATATTTACGTAGATATATGCCATGGAATTCAAATATTATTATGCAAGCTCTAAAGTAAAAGTTTGCATAAATATCATATTAAGTTGCAACCAAAATTAATCAACACAAACCTAACATAGATGCATAACTATCAATTAATTAGAATATGAACATTAAAATTGATTATAATATCCAACTCTATATTGTGCTTCAGCAAAATGATATCCAAAATCTTCACTTTACAATGCTTTCATATAGGGGTATTTATACTTTTTTTTCCCAAACCAAGTAGTTACATAATAAATGATGAGTGATCAACCAATGAAATCTCCATGAACTGAGAGTTGTGGTAGTCTATTTATTAGTTTCTCCTAAGGACCCAGGGCTTTGTGCCCCTATATACTTGTTTTATGCTCGATCTTTGTTGTCATATGTCTATCTCTTTGTGGGTAGGTGTAAAACTCAGGATGGATAAGGTCTAGATGGACCTTGAGAATCGTTCCTTAACCATCTCCTACTTCCCATGTGCTCCCCAAGTCTTTCATTATTGTTTTGAGTCCTATACTCTTGGGTTCCCCATAGTTATATCTCATCTTTGGATGGGTCTTCTTGTATTGGTTCCATGCCATGGTCCTATTACACTAGTCTTGTTTTGTGCCCTAGTATCTCTACGCTATACTCCTTTTGCACTATGTCAGATCCATGTGAAAATACCAGAATACTTAGCCAAAATTTAGGGTCCAACAAGAAGACTATGGGGTAAAAAAAACTAGATTTTTTTACCCAAATGTAGGTGGTTTTGGCAAGTTGGCAATGTGGTTTGGGCCTTACAATGGTATGAGAGGTAGAGGATGTCATACAAGGAGATAGGATTCAAAGAGAAATCCTTGATCAGTAAAAACTAAGTGAAAACCATATTCAGATCTTGCAAACCTATAAGTTTATCTTAAAAAAAGAAAACTCTTGCTCAAATATAGGTGATTTTAGTTGGGTGGCATGGTGGTTTTGGAAATAACTAACTTCATGAGTAGTTGGTAGTCCAAAGGAGATGAAGCATTCTACCTCTCCTCTCCAATCTTCATCTTCTATGTTGGCAAGGGTAGCCTACATGTGAATATTCCTAGTTTTAAAAAACATAGCTTATACACTAAAGCCAAAACCAAGATAATTATGGGTTTGTCGGAAAATTCACCACATATAAATAATATCAGTATTTCAACAAAAAATTATGACAAATAAGAAAACACACGATTACTAGGGTGGCTATGATACCATATTGGGGTTGAGTCTAAGGTCAGAATAAGTCAAATTCATGAGTAGAGTGATCACATGAACCAAGTAAGTGCACACTACAATGTAGCTAAAATCAAATGTGTTAGTTACAAATTATACACCTCATACACTCAACCTTGCACACTTGAAGACAATGGTAAACTATGATGAAAAACCTACTAGTATGTCATTATAGCCAGGGATGGTTTTGGCATCAATACTAGGCCAAACACAAAAAATGACTAAGAGGCACCGACAGAGGGTATGGTCAGCTCCCTACTACTTTTGGCTTTGCTTAAACCAAGGTGATAGGACCTACCGGGTAGCTTACTCACATGGAGTGATTCTGCAATTCAACCTACATGGGGATTATTAGCACAAAGAGATGCGAATCTGACCAGAACATAACCAAACTTGCTTACTCCACCTGGGAAGGGTTGTCACATGGAATGAACAAATATTTTAAGTTAGATACAAGCTACTATAGATAGATATCAAAATGATTACAACCTTCATTCAAAATAATTTTTCAACAAGGTGCTGAAGGGAAGACTGTATTGATAAGCTTCACAGCACAAGATGCAAACACATGTTATATAGGCAATGATTTTATGCATTTGTAGGAAGATAACACTTATAATATGCAAGAGTGTGTTCTAGACAGAGTAGGATAGGGTAGGATAGTTACATAATAATAAAAAGGGGTGGTGTGCTTGTGGTTTTCAAACAAGAGAGTTTCTTTCAACATGCATGACATCACCTATTGCAAAGATGTAAGAAAAATAAACTACAAGGCATGGAAACTACAAGGAGAAATTTGCATCCATTGGTGCCAATACACTACAAATGCCCAAATGATCCCTTAAAACCTAGAACATACATTGAAACTAGAATCTCAAATACTTTCTCCTACTAAGTTCATGAACCCAGAATGCCCTAATGAGGCATTCAATGAAATATTTCCAAATTTCTATGCAAAATGGGGTTCATTAACCATATCTATGCCCAAGATGATAACCATACATAAGCACAAATCTAGATATCCAATCAACATAGCATGTAAAACATCTCATTGCATTTCATTAACAAGATACAATAAATAACTACAAGTGTTTTCCATTAACTTGAAAGAAAATCTTACATAAACCAATGTTTCAAAATGCTTCCATGAGGACAACCATGGTGGATTTGCTCCATGTTGGATAGGGGAGACATATTTAGATGCCCTTAGATATTGCTAATGGTTGTACATCTGCAACCACCTTAGCAAGAGAGGTAAAATACACACAACAGTGATCCCAAAATTTTGAAGAGCCTATAGTTAGAAAGAAAACAAAGACCTAAAAACACAACCAACCCCTTGAATAGAGGAAAATCCCTCTATTTATACATTTTCAAATCTTGGATTATGGGTTATAATTTGTAAAATTATAGAACAAGCCATCAAGTCCACCAAGATACTTCTAACTAGAATATGCCCTTTGCCTACCTGAGATCCTCATCCACTTGCAAGAAAAGAATCATCATTGCAACTACCTTTGCAAGTAATGATGAAGATTTGCAATAAGCCTTTGATATTTTGACTAAAGATTCTGGTGAATTCATGATTGGGATGGTGAACTTCATGGTGGAGTCCCAAACAATATTTTTTTATCATACGCAACTGCCTGGAGATGATTTTGACCACTTACCTACACATCTGGAGGGAATAAATCATTTGAGGAGCCAATTAAAATTTGTCCTCATGTGTAACCATCTGAAGATGCTCTCCTACCTATCGATTTTCAAATCATGTAAGTTTCTGGATAGAAATCATCCCCTTTGTGCATGCCAAGGAATGGCCATTACCTTGTGATTATTATAATTGGAAAGGTCTAGCTGTGATGAAAATAGAAAAGATCCATGACCATTTGGAAAACATGCTTTGGGGTGGCCCATAGATCTTCTTCTATGTTTTGAATAATTGCCCTCCACGAAAAAATTGTCAATTTTATATTTTAAACCAAAATTTGCCACATATTGATAATTAGCATGCCACATCGGATCTAACTAGGCATTCGTGCACTCAAAGTACTGCTTGAAAGAAGTCTAAATTTTTTCATATTCAAGGGCATAAAAGATAACCCCATCTTCACTAAATGACAATCTCCAAACAACACCTTTATTATCAAACCCAACATCAAGAACAACTGGTTACTTAACAACATTCAAATTCCCAATGAGGTTACCCAAGTCCACACTCATGTGTATATCTTCAGTTAGATCATACTTTAGATCTTCAATTTCATTATGATTGGGTAATTCATATGCTTGTGTTATATTATCATCACAAGCAAATTCATACATTGGGACCTTCTTGACCACACTCCAAAACTGATCAATAGTAATAGCATTCATCATTTCCATGGAGGCAAAAAACTTACATGGAAAGTATGATAATTAAACATCAAAATATCATCATCAACAGACATAGACTCAATATCATTCACATCTTCATCACTTGATTCAGTAGGATCACATGGAGGATGTGGAAGGAAGCACTTATCACACCAATCAATGTCAAAATCACAATTCATAGCATTTACCTTGGCATGCATTGAATTAGGTAATTCTCTTCTAACTTTCCTTTTCTGATTTATATCATCACATGTAGGCCTTCTTGGTGCTTGATTCAAATTTAGAGCCCTCTCTTGACTGCTAAACACATGAGGGATCCCCTTTTCAACTTTAGCCAACTTGTAGGACATCTCTTTGACAACAGAGGCTAAATTCTTAACAGTCTCCTCAAGGTTAACTACCTTAGTGCACTACATCTTTTCAAGATTGATCAATTTTATATCAGCCTGCTTGTTCATGGGCTTTCCCACAATGATTATGTTATTATCAATTTGGATGGCCATATTTAATGCCAATTGTAGGTTAGTTGGAACCTTGTCCCTCAAGTAGTACGTAGCCTTCTTATCAAAGGCATCACAATAATTTATCAAGCATGTTGTATCGCTGGGCCTTATCCTTTTAGGCAGCCACATCATAGCTTTGTTGAACTATGTGTTGAATTCCTACACACACTCATTAGGATTTTTTTTGATATTTTTAAATTCATCCAAGAGAAACTTGGGATCAGCTCTATCACCATACAAAATTCTAAAAACATTCTTCATCTCCTCCCATGAATCAATGAATCCATGGGGAAGGAAATTGAACCATTCTCATGCATCTTCTTCTAACATGTTCATAAACACCTTAATGCACACATCCTCATGATCAACCTCATAGTATTCAATGATATTATGAAAATCCCTCAGGTGCCTCTCAGTCATTTTCTACATTTGATCCAATCTTGATGCCAAACACTTCCCCGGCTACAATGACATACTAGCAAGTTTTTCATTATTACTTGCCATTTTTTTTCAAGTGTGAAGGCTGAGTGTATGATGTGTACAACTGGGAATAAATACTCAGCCTTGTAAACTTGAGAGAAAATGGTAATTGATGATGAAAAACCCACTAGTATATTGTTGTTTCTGGGGAAGGGTTTGGCATCAAGATTAGACCAAATGAAGAAAATGACTGAGAGGCACCTAAAAAGGGTACGGTGAACTCCCTGTTACTTATGGCTCTACTTGAACCAAGGTGAGAGGACCTATGGGGTAGCTTGCTCACATATAAAGATTTTGCAATTCAACCTCCATAGGAATTTTTAGCAAAAAAAGGCACATATATGACCAGGGCACAACTAAAATCATTCACTCCACTTGAGAAGGGTTATCACACAGAATGAATAAGTGCACTATGCCATTTACAAGCTACTGAAGAAAAATTTGAAAGTGATTGCAATCTTCATTCTAAAGAATTTTCAACAACAAAGGGGCTGAAGGGAAGACTACAATGCTAGGATTTAAAGCACAAAATGCAAACACATGTTAAGTATGCAATATATTATGCATCTAATAGCAAATAAAACTTAAGATATGCAAAGGGTGTATTAATTTTAGGGTAGGATAGGGTAGGATGAGTTAGATGATTATATAAAAGAGGAGGGCGGTGTGCTACTGGCTTTCAATTGACAAGGCTTTTTTCAACATTCATGACATCACTTATTACAAAGATGCAGAAAACTTAAATGCAAGCTAATGGAACTATCAAGAGTAATTTGAACATAGTGGTGCCAATGAAATGAAAATACACAAATGATCCTTGAAATCTTATAACATACACTAAAACTAGAATCTCACATGTTTTTTTCTATCAAATACATAAACTTAGGGTGCCCTAACAAGTTATTCAACAACATATCCTAAACTAATGTAGAAAGGGTTTATAATATAAATCTATGCTCAAAATGACAACCATACATAAGCAAAAATCTAGATATCTAATCAACATAGCATGTAAAACATCTCATTGCATTTCATTAAAAGGATACAATAAAGAACTACAAGTATATTCCATTAACTTGAAAGAAAATTTCACATATACCAATGTTTTAAAAAATTTCCATGGGGACAAGCATGGTGGATTTGCTCCATGTTAGACAAAGGAAACATATAGAGATGCTCTCAGAACTTGCTAATGGTTGTACAAATGTAACCACCTTAGCAAGAGAGGCAAAATACACATAGCAGTGATCCCATAATTTTTAAGAGCCTATACTTAGAAAGAAAACAAAGACCTAAAAACATAACCAACCCCATGAATAGAGGAGAAGCCCTCTATTTACACATTTTCAAATCTACGATTATGGTTTATAATTTGCAAAATTGTAGAACAAGCCTTCAATTTTATCAAGATACTTCTAATTAGAATATGCCCTTTGCCACACTTAAGATCCTCATCCATTTGCAAGATAATAATCATTGTTGTAACTACCTTTGCAAGGAATGATTAAGATTTGAAACAATCCTTTGATATTTTGATTGAAGATGTTGGTGAATTCATGATCGGGATGGTGAACTTCATGGTGGAGGCCCTAATAACAATTTTTTATCATATGCAACTATCTAGAGATGTTTTTGATTGATTACCTATATAGTTGGTGAGAGGAAATTGTTTGAGGAGCCTAATAGAATTTATCCTCATATGTAACCATCTAGAGATACTCTCCTACCTATCAATTTTAAAATCATGGAAGATTCTAGATAGAAATCCTCCCCTTTGTGCATGCCAAGGAATGCCCATTACCTTGTAATGATTACAATTAGAAATTTCCAACTATGATGAAAATAGAAAAGATCCATGACTATTTGGAAAACATGATTTAGGGTGGCCCACAGATCTTATTATGTGGTTTGAATATTTGCCCATCCATGAAATAACTATCAATTTTAGATTTTAAACCAAAGCTTTCCACATATTGACATTTAACATGCCACATCAGATTTTACTGGGCATTCATGCAGTTGAAGTACTGCTTGAAAGATGTTTGAAATTTTTAATCTTTAGGGGCATAAAATATAACCTCATCTTCATTGAATGACATTCTCCAGACAACACCTTTTTCGTCAAACCCAACATTAAGAACATCTAGTTGCTTAACAACATTCAAATTCCCAATAAGGTTACCCAATTCCACATTCGTGTACAACACTTTAGTTAGAGCATACTTTGGATCTTTAATTTCATCATGATTGGGTAATTCATATGCTTGTGTTATATTATCATCACAATCAAATTTATACATTGGGACCTTCTTAACTGCACTCCAAAATTGATCAACAATAGTAGCATTCATCATTTTCATGGAGGTAGAAAACTTACATGGGGAGTCTTGATAATTGAACATAAAAATATCATCATCATCAAATGCAAACTCAAGATCATCTGCATCTTCATCACTTGGTTCAGTAGTATCACATGGAGGATGTGGGAGGAAGCACTTATCACACTAATCAATGTCAAAATATGAATTCATAAAATTTACCTTGGCTTGCAATAAATTTTGCACTTCTCTTCCAACTTTCCTTTTTTAATTTCTATCATCACATGCAGGCCTTCTAGGTGCTTGATTCAAATTTGGAGCCCTCTCTTGATTGTTAGATACATGAGGGATCCCATTTTCAAATTTAGCCAACTTATAGGACATCTCTTTGATAGCCGAGGCCAAAATCTTAACAGTATCTTCAATGTTGATTGCCTTAGTGGACTGCATCTTTTTAGGATTGATCAATTTTACACCAACTTGCTTATTCATGGGCTTTCCCACAACCTTTATGTTATTGTCAATTTGGATGTCCATATTGAATTCCAGCTATAGGTTAGTAGGAACCTTATCCCTTAATTAGTACGTAACCTTCTTGTCAAAGGCATCACAATACTTTATCAAACACACTGTACAATTGGGCCTAATCTTCTCGGGTAGTCACATCATAGCTTTGTTGAAGTCCTGCACACACTTATTATGATTTTTTTTTATGTTTTCAAATTCAACCAAGAGAAACCTGGGATCAATTCTATCACCATAGTAAATTCTATAAACATTCTTCATCTCTTCCCATGAATCAATGCATCCATGGGGAAGGGAATTAAACCATTCTCATGCATCTTTTTCCAACGTGTGCATAAACAAGTTAATTCACACATCCTCATGCTCAACCTCATAGTGTTCAATGATATTATGAAAAGCCCTCAAGTGTCTCTCAATCATTTTTTGCATTTGGTCTAATCTTGATGACAAACCCTTTGCTGGCTACAATGACATACTAACATGTTTTTCATCATTACTTGCCATTTTCTCTCAAGTGTGCAAGGCTAAGTGTACAAGGTGTACAACTAGGAACCAATAAAATGAAACCAATAAGTGAGAATATTACACAAGATAAAATAGAAGCAAAAAAAAAATTCCATTAACTAAAGATGCTCACTAAGTGAGATGTACATATAGGAGAGTGCTGAGTAACTCATACACAAAAGGTGGTCAATAGACTCTCACAATAGAATAATAACTCTTCCACAAAAAGTGGTTAACAAAACTAAAATTAGAAGAGTAACTTCCATACCTAGAGTAACTAGTTAAGGACGTTACTTCCTAATCATCCGGTCAACCTGTGCACTTAAGCAAGCTTCTCCATGAAAGTAGGAAAACTCCAAGAGGGAGAAAAAACATAAAAATACATTATTACCAAGTTATCTATATGATTTTTGATTACTAAAAATAAGTTTTTTTATAAAACTAAACAAGAGTCATTAAGTTATTAAGTTTTCAAATATTTTTAAAATATATATGTTATTCTTCTTTGAGTGAATTAAAGTTTTAAATTTCATAAAACATTTTTTCTAAGTGTAAGAAGTTAAATCCACACAAGAAAACAACTTTCTCAAGCCAAATGTGTTATGAAATATGTCTTCTTTTGTACCCTTCCATTTAGGAGGGCATTAGGCCACATCTTACAATCCTATTCTATACCTAACCATAAAATCAATTATAGTTTTATAGATTGGTATGGAAAGAATAAAAGTAATAAGTGCACTATATAATTGATAGTATGATTATACTGAAAGAAAACTCTTTTTAAGAATAGTTGGATAATCTTATAAATGTTAATTTCTACTCAACTAATCTAGTTAGTTTATACACATTCATAAACTATGCACACTCATTATTATATAATTATAGTTCATAAGAAGTCAAAAAGTAGTGTAATTAATTGAAACACAACTTGTGTGGTCAAAAACATATTTTTTGAAAAATAAAATGCATCCCGTTAGGATTACAATGGAGTTATTAACAATCTTATGCATCCAACAAAGATTTGGATGTAGATGTTGACATTTTTATGCATAGTTTAAAAAAAAGCATTGTAACCAAGGCATTATTTATTCAAATGGAGTCTAGGGGGAAATGATAAAGGAAATGAGGAAGGGAGAATGAGATTATTTTGGTTAGTTAAACACATAAGTTGTTAAGATTATCTCAGGATTGAAAGACAACTCTAGTTTTAACTAAACATAGAAACTTACTAGAATGGTCCAAGATTTGAGATTGTAATATGGGAAACCTTTCTCATTCAATGGATAGGAAATAAATATATGTGTCCATAATAACACACAACATATACAAAATTAATTTCCTATAACTGATAACAGAATGTGATAATTACTTTGTATTTCCTTGTAAAAATTAATTAATTAACATTTCACTCCACCAAGGTTTCACCAAAATGGAAATAAATAATGTAGGTTCGAAGAAAAATCAATATAATAGAACTTCTAAATTATGACTAGTTTATAAAAATTACATTAACACTTTGAAATCAAAGATCTGAATACATATAGATACAATATACATACATAATCCATGAAGAAATCTTGAACACAAAGTTTGAAAAATCTCCTTGTATTGATATTTTTGGGGTTATAAATATAATATCCTCTTTCAAAAACGTATACTGAAAAGTTTAACTATCAATAACCCATTTAAAAATGAGATGCAACCTTGTATTTATAGGTTGAAATGGGTGGTTATGGTGCATAATCACCTTTTTTTCTTTTTCAGGGACTTGTAAAAGCACATTAGCTAATTTGCACAACTTGAAATTTGCAAAAACATGTTGTGTAATTCGCAAAACTTGTAAAAGTTGTATGGCCAATTTTCACGACTTGTAAAATTTCATTGGTGTTTTTGCATGACTTGAAACTTATAAATGTGTGTTGAGAAATTCAATAAATTTGTAAAAGTGCAATGACCAATTTACTTGACTTGTAAAAGTTTCTCAAAGAAATTGACACAATTTGTAAAAGTGCAATGACATATTTGCATGACTTGAAAAAGTGTAATTTACAATTTTCACAACTTAAAGAATTTCAATGACCAATTTGCACGACTTGCAAAAGTGCACTGAAAAAATTGCACAACTTGTAAAAGTGCAATGACCAATTTACTTGACTTGCAAAAGTGCAATTTTCAATTTTCACACCTTGTAAAATTTCAATGATCAATTTGCATGAATTAAACAATTGAAATTTCTAATTTTCACAACTTTTAAAAGTGCAACTTTTAATTTACACAACTTGCAAAAGTGACTTGATAAACTTGAAAATTGTAATCTTTGCCCTGTTTCTATGACTGTGATTCTCCCCATTGATTTTTGAAGTTCAAAATGAAATATTTTCATGATGGATATTTAAGTAAAAAATTTATTCATCAAATTATCTTTCCAATTCATTTAACTAGAGGCAAATCAGAGTTTGGATGTGAAAGTTACGGCCTAAGGGATATTGGACCCTGCTTGGACACATCTAGAGTTCTACCTTGCTTTTGCAACTATGATTCTCTCCCTTCATTTTTGAAGTTAAAGATGAAGTTTTTGTATCATGGTTATTTTGGATATAATGTTCTTCATCAAATTAAATTTCCAACGCATAAAATGAGAGAAAAAATAGAGTTTAGATGCAAATATTATGACCCGAGGGAGATTGGACCCTGTTTTGGCAATTTTTGCTTGTCAGGTTGTCAGAATCCAACCCTTCTATTTGTTAGATTGGATCCTATTTTGGAAATTTTTTGCTTGTCAGGTTGCAAGAGTGGCATTATCCAAACCCTTTGATTTCAAGGCTGTCAAAATCTAAGCCTTCTATTTGCAAAGGTGTAATTATGCCTCTTGATTTTATCAAGTCAAGATGAAGTTTTTAAACCAAGTGTTTATAGTCAAAATTCATCTCTTGAATCTAGTCTTTGGATTGGGATAAAAATCAAGAAATTTTGGATAAGTTTGATTTTACCATAAATTTTCACTCTAGACTATCTCTAGACACTGCATTGAATTTGAAAATGTAACTTCTTGAATTAGTCCACTATCTTGAATGCTCTAACCATAAGTTGTTTTATATAGTGTATGTATTCTTTACCAAAAAACTACATGATCTATGAGCCCAAAGTTTGTATATATGCCTTCTTTTGTCAAGGGGTTTGAAGTTCACATCTAATGTGATCCAAATACCAATGTTTTGAGTGCAACTCTTCTCTGCATTAAATTTATCATACATGCTCGACAAGCAATTGGTATCCAACAAATGTGCAGATGGAGGGCTTGGAGTCTAATGGGTATGTATATGGAGGTGGTTGATTTCATTGGCAATGCATACAAAGTGATAATATCTATGGATTATGCTAACACACCTATTAATATTTGTGTGTTATGAAATCACACCTATCGGGTTTCGATAGGTATGTTAAATTTTTTGTTGAGGTCCAACAAAGATGCAATCAAAGGAGTCTAGATTCAGTGGAGATATAAACAAGTAGGGCTACTTGATAAATGTGCATCCAAATAGGTCAGCTTCCATAGATGTTGTTGGCAATAGCACTAGTTTTTGATGGTACTATTAATAGTAACACTAGATTGTAAGGGTCATGATAGCATGCCTATTGGGTTCTAATGAGGATGTTAACAGACTACTTGGGTTGTACAGGTTGTGCTTTCAATAGCATCGAGATCTGATAGGGTCTTTTGCACATTTTGAATTTACAAAGGGAAGATATAAAGACTTAGATAATTTTCAACCCTTTTTCCAACTTGACTTATTTTGACTCTTTTGACCATTTATAGTCAAAAGACCTAGCATTTTAGATTTTTGACCCTCAAAAGATCACTTGGATCTTATATGCAAGAGTAATCTTCATAAACTATACTATAAACAATATCCTTTATATTTTCTCCCTTTGTAGCATGCTTTCCATGATGACAAGAATCATTTGAAAGCTCAAATGATATTGTAGATATTAGCAATCGACCTAAGCCCTTTCCATTTTGTTAAAAATTTGATGTCCCATTTTATAGAAACATTTTATAAAAACTTTACCACCCCTATCATTACAACACCTTTAATTTCCTATGAGAGTACAATTGTGGGTGTTGTCATAGAATGTAAAATTTCATGAAAATAACTAGATTAGACTATGGTAATGCATTTCTAAAGGGAATGCATCAGAGCTCCATAATCTTACATGATCGATGCCTCATTACTACAAATTCCTAGAAACTTATGTGTAGCTTTCATGTGTATGTCCATATCTATCCAACTAAAATCTAGTGCACCTATCTCAATCGTATGAGAAACAAACATGCACTAATGGGTCAGATATCTTGCTCTAAAAATTATAGATTCTCATATGACCAACTGATAGTCAATTCACCTATCTCAATCATATGAGAAATGAATAAATGTTGTTAGGCCAGATCTTTTGTTCATGAAAATTATGATGTTTGCCACTTGTTGACTTGAAAAGATCCACAAAAAACTTGTTTATTCTGTCACTTAAGAAATGAACATTCACATCACCATTTTCAATATTGTAAAAACTATCTTCTGAATACACTGTCAAATGTTTGTCTTGGAGACCCATTTTAACTGATATGTTTCACAAGTTCTATTTTGCATGTCATTCAAAAAATTGAAAAAGGTCATCACTATAAAACTAGCATAGGATCATAGATGTTTAATTGATTTACATCCAATACAGGTGTCCAAAGAAATACAAATACAAACACCAAACCATAAAAAAATAATCATATATATATCCCTGAAAAATGTGATCTCTTCATCCACTCTAAATCAATGACTATTTTGGAATCTTTGAAAATAATGTGATCATCCATTGAGAGTTTCAAGGCAGGGAACACAACTACAAGAATGTGTAGGAAAAAGAACCAATACATGGAAAGGAACAAATAATAGATAGGTTGCTATATTTATTGAAAATAACACGTGCACACCAAAACAAAGATGAGAAAAGGAAACAAGGCAAAATAGGGAAATTAAAAATATTTACATGGCACAAAGGAAAATGAGAAGACTATACAAAACCATTCATTGGCTGGGAGAAATACCTATCATTTCAAAATAATGGATTTGACTTATGAGGCCCAAATACACTTAGCAATAATGACTAAGTAGGTGGGAAAAGGGATTTATAATCATCATTCACACATAGATGATTATGAATATATAGATCAGTAATGTCTCCAAGTTTGGAAATGGAATCATTGAAAGTTCCTCTATCTTTTGCAATCACTCTTGAGTAGTACTAGACTTCTTCTATATCTTCTTGAGTGGATTCAAATACATTTATGCCTGATATGGGATCCTAATCAGAGAGAAGTGTGTTTCATGTTTCTTTCTGAGCTAGAATAAAAATAGTAATATATTTTAGATTGAATTAAGTTCATATATTATTTATCAAATTACTTCCCATGATATAGATAGATTCATAGTTGAATGAATCATTGTCATCATCTTCATCAATCTCTTCTACCATGACAATTTCCATTTCACTTGTAATGAATATTGGGCACCATTCATTTCCATATATTCTTTGATTTTGACCTTCTCATGATTGTGCTTTTCAATTTGTACAGGCTTGACTTCTTTGGATTCAGATCGTGTAGAGAATTTTTCAATAGTGGAATATGAAAAGGAATTGCTAGGAGAATATTTACTTTTGATCACTGAGTCTTCAATTCTAATACAAGAAAAATATTCTTCTTTATCAAAAAGTGGTTTCGTACTATCTTCTCCTTCAGAAAGTGGAACATCACACTCTGCATTAACGCTTCTTTTTGTTTATGGTTCAACCAGTTGTTCCTCAAATACCTCATTTTATGATCAGACTATGAAGTTTGAGTAATCTTGTGAAACAGGTAAATATTTATCTTCTCTATCAAGGGGGAGTCCAAATTCTTCATTTGTTTTCTAATCTATCATTTGTTATTCTAATTGTTTAACTTCTCTTACAATTGTGAAACTAAAACAATCATATGTGATAGAAATCACTTTATTTTTTCCTTTGTTGGAGTTATGACATGTTTGATCAGGAATTTGCCTTTGGAATCTCTTTTCTAGATGATGATGACTCTTAATTATATCAATTTTCATCTCTTCACTATTTCCAATAGTTATAGTATATTTTAAAACTTCCTTCTTCAATATTCTAGGAAAGACCATGTCATATTTGTTGGGTGAATATTTTGTCACCAGCGTACTGATGAGCAAAATAGGTCTGATCAACCACAGCAAGGAAGATGGAAAGGTGGAATAACAAATCTCAGAGTGGTAAGTATTGACAAATCTTTATTAATAACAAAATTAGACATTTTGCCTAGTAATGGAGACTTGAATTTAGTAGGAGGAAAGCTCCTAGTTCATTTGAGGTGAGATGGTGAAGGAAATAGATCAAAATTACTTTGTTGTACCAACTTGAATACAGCGTCAACAATACCTTTAGCCCTTTGGCTTCACATATACCATGGATCTGCCAGAATGTAAAAAGAAAAATAGAAAAGAACTGGTATTGCTTCAACTTGAAGCTTGAGGCTTAAAACTGTAGGTTCTTCCTCAACGAGATAAATGGATAAGGCTATAATGATAATGGATAAGACCTAGATGAGAGTCACCAGAGTATATAATGGATAAGGATAGGAACTGCTTGTTTGAATCCCTAGCAGAGTCGCCAAAAATTGTTGGCGTGAAGCTGGCAGTGTTCTTTCCTACTTCACATTGTTCCCCAGTGATATGAAATGCTTTAATTTGAATAGACTGGAAAAGGACTAGAAATGCTTGTTTATCCCCAACAGAGTCACCAAAAATTGTTGTGTGAATATTTTGTCACCAGCGTACTGATGAGTAAAATAGGTCTGATCAACCACAACAAGGAATATTGGTTAGCCAAATATGCAAGTTTACCACATCAAAAGGGGACAAATCTCTCCTCTCATCAAGGGGAGGTTCCCTATAAGTATGAAGGGGCTATATATATATATATATATATATATATATATATAAGCTGAAAATAACACTCAGGGGTAGGATAACACTATCCATCTCTCTTTTTTTAGAGATGATGTTCACCAATCAAAGGATAAATCTTGATGAAATGATAGAAGGCACTCCTCTTCTTTCAAAAGTGTTGTTCAACAGACAACATGAACCTTTTTGGTAGTGACAAATAACTATAACAGGGTGCAGTAACACAACAGGATGAAATGTAGCACAGTCACCACCTCAACTGCCAAAGAGTGAAATACGAAGGATAATGAGGGCAAATTCATCCCAAGATCCGTTACACAGAAACAAAAAATAGACAAACTAAAGACAATTATGGCAGCACAAAGTCTCTCCACAACTGGCTTCAGGACACCTTCTTGATTACTTTCACTAATTCTGCTTAATTAATTAAATGGACAAAAAATGTATTAAGGAAATAGACATAAGAACAATTTCCCCAACAACCAAGCTATCCCAGCACAAAGTCTAAAAAGTCACTTGTTTTCTTATTCAAATAGTGAAATATGATCAACAATCTGAGCTCAAAGCCTCAGTAATGCCTTTTAATTTGGGCAGAGTTTTATTTTTTGATTGTTGTCCCCCAAAAGTTACAGTCATTTTTGGGACAACATTTGAACTATTTTGGTCCTACACACCAAAATTGTATCTTCCATTTTCAAAAATTTGTCTTAGACATTCAGATTCCTCATTTTCAAAGCTTCTCTGAAAATCTACAAACTTTGCAAGTCAAGTTCAATGGATTTTACATGTTGATTTCTACGGACTTTGTATCTTCAGTTTCTACAGGCAGGTTCATTTATACAGGTTCAAATATTTTTACAGGTTGTTTCAGTCAAAATAATTGGTTTTCAATGCTTGGTCATTTTCCAAAAATAGTTTAGAGCTTCAGTTCAATCAAAAATCTTCATCGGCAAACATCTAAATGCAAAAAGAGACTTGAACCATTGAACTATTGAACCATTGAACCATTTTCGTTCAAAGGTTCAACAGGTTCAAGGTTCAACAAGTTCAATGTCTTTGGCAAGAGTTAAGCGCTTCATCAAGGTTCAAAGTTTAATTGCTTCAATTAGTTCATCAGCTTCAAGACACCTGGCCAAATCAAGGAGGCTTGAACCATTGAACCATTGAACCATTGAACCACTTTGGTTCAACGGGTTCAAGGTTCAATGGTGGGTTCAACTAAAGGAACAGTTCAATGGCTCGATTCAACCAAGTGGTTCAACGCCTTTATTTCACTCAGTTGGTTCATTCTTTCAGTTCATCCTATGGTTTGACATTTACAGGTTCAACAGCAGGTTCAAAGACATTTTTCAAAGTTATCTGAACCGTTGAACCAAAAATTGGTTCAACGTCTTGGTTCAACACTTTATTTCATTTAGTCAGTTCATTCAATTGAACCATTGGCTTGAACCATTTTGGTTTAAAGCCTTGGTTCAACCGATTGCTTCAACATCAAAGTTCCTGTTGGTTCAAAGGCAAGTTCATTATGTTTGGTTCAATGTTTAGCTCATTGGCTTGTTCCATTCATTGAACTATCATCTTGAACCATTTTTGGTTCAACCGATTGGTTCAACGTCAAAGTTCAAAGGGGCAGTTCAATGCAGAATGAGACTTCTCGAAGGACAAGTGCCCTTGCGGAGGACACATAATCCATAAAAGCACCTTTCGGAGGATCATTTTTCAAGAATTCCTTCAGAAAAAAGTCTGAAAGAATTCTAAGTGACTGCAGGCAAAGTTCGAAGACCAGTCAAAGACTTTGCAGAACAAATTTCTGCATATTTTTGTCCACGGGAATTTTCCCCAGGCAAATTGTCTGCAGGAATTTTCTGCAGGACAAATGTCTGCAAAAATTACCTGCAGGAGAAAACACCTAGGGAAAATATCCGCGGGGAACTTTCACGAAAATTTTCCTCGGGGAAATGTCTGCGGGGAACATTTGCTCGAAGGAAGCCTCAAAGAGAAAACACCAAGGAAAAATGTTCGTGGGGAAATTTCAAATAGAAAGCTCAAGAATTTGTCTACGGGAACTACCAAGGCAAAGGGCTGCCGAAGGACCCTGAAGGGAAGATGCCCTTGCGGGGGACTCTCGACGGCCAAAGTGAAGGATCATTCTGACTTGACACAGGCCATTTCTCAAGGCCCAAAAGGGCAAGTCCAATTTGGAAGGGCAAAGCCAAAAGCCAAAAGAAGACCAAGGGGTGACGCCCCCAAAGACGTCAAATTCAGGATAATGAACTAGCCGTTGAGATCACATTGATGGGCATGTAAACGTCAATTTTAAAGACAGTGAAATAGCCGTTGATCCTTTCAATGACAGACCCGAATGCATTTCCAAAATTCAAGACAAAAACCAGCTGAAAGCGAGGAAAGACAGAACAATGGATGAATCGAAGACCCGATTCAATTAATCTAGAAAGGAGGAATGATGAAGACAAGATCAGACTGCCAGCTAAACATTGAAAGTTGTAATATTTCAATTGCGTGGCTTATTTATCTACATTGAGAAGATCAAATGGGTAAAATTCCCCAAAGTTCTAGCCCATCTTCCTAACAGTTCCCAACGCATCATGATGTATTATTGTTCTCGAGTCCTTCTTGAAATGGCTATATAAGGGACTTTCTTTCATTGTAAAAATCATCTTCTTTTTGACAATCTGAACGAAACTCTGCCCAAATTGAGAGGCATCATTGAGACTTTGTGCTCAGTCTATTGATCATATTCTGTAAATGAAAGCAAGGGATTTTTTTAGACTTTGTGCTGTGATATCTTTTTTGTTTCACTAACTTAATAAGCAGGATTAATAAAATTAGTCAAGTAGGTGTCCTGAAGAATCAACTGTGGAGAGACTTTGTGCTCCCATAAGCTGCCTTCAGTGTGTTTTCTTTATATTGCTGTGTAAAGGACTTTGAGAAGACTTTGAGCTTTCATTGCCCTTCGTATATCACTCTTGATTATTTCAAGTGCAGACTTTGTGCTGTGTCTCAATTTGCTGGTTACCATACCTTCAGTTACATTCTGCTTTTATTTCCAGGAGTATTCTTGTGGGTGGTTGAACAGTTCTTTTGAAAGAAGAGGAGTGTTGTTTGTCATTCTCTTGAGTTTTTCCTTTGTTTTGTATACATCATCTCTGAAGAAAGAGAGATGGATGATTTGTCCTACCCTTGAGTATTATTTTTTGTTTATACATATACCATAGCATATCCACAGGGAACCTCCCCTTGATGAGAGGAGAGAGCAATCTCCTTCTGATGTGATAAACTTACACATTAGGATGACTAATCTTCTTACTTTGGTTGATAAGACCTATTTTGTTTACCAGTACGCTGATGGACAAAATATTCAACCAATAATTTTTGGTGACTCCGCTAGAGATTATAACCCATTATCATTATCACCTTATCCATTATACAGTCTGGCGACTCCCATCTAGGTCTTACTGATTATCCATTTATACCTTTACCATTTTCATCCATCTCCATTATATTATCTGGTCTGCAAAACCAAAGCTGCTAGGAAAGAAAGCACAGTTTGAAGCCTCAAGATTTAAGCTGAAGCAAGGCTAGTTTCTTTTCCATTTTTGTCCTGTAATATAGCAATTCCACTCAGATGTGTTATCCCTATTGGTCATAATCCAATCATGGCAGTTTGAGGCCCTTGGGGTAACTCATTTGGCCCACTTAATCTAACTCCACCCCTGCATGAGCTACCACTCAGTTCAAAGAAGAATTTCCCTAAATTTTTTGGTGATGGAAGAGTCCACCCTGATGAACACATTGCAGGCTTCACCATAGCCTGTGGTGTGATAGGGGTAGAATTTGAAGATGTGGCAGTCAAGCTTTTCATGGAGACATTACAAGGTGCTGTTGCAGACTGGTTTTACCATTTGCAGACTGGATCAGTGACTGGCTGGGACACTATCAAATCCAAGTTTGAAGCAAGGTTCAAACTTGTAGAAAATGCTCATGCTTTGCTAGCCCAACTTATGCAGATGAAGAAAGAACAACTGAGAATCTCAAATGCTTTTTCATTAATTCTCAGCTACCTGAAGTCAGTTTTCTCTTGAGACATGCTGGTCAAATAGATCTCACTATAGCTCAACTTTTGGCCACTAAAGTAGAAGATGATATCATCTTAGTAGGGAAAATAAGAAGAGATCCACATAGAAATGGAGCTTCATCATCTTTTGAATTTGCATCTACAAGCACCACAGATCCAATGGTGCAAAAATTAGCAAATGAGTTGCTTGCTCTCAAAAAGCAAATGGCTCAAGGAATGTCTTCTGCTCCTACATACAGAAGGACATTCCCAAATCAGTCATATCAAGGCAATATTGCTAGGAACCAAGGGCAACCCAATCGTCTTCCTCCCCCACAGAGGAACCTTGCCATTGAAGCAACTCCAACCAACTCAACAATTGGGTATTTGGAAGTAGAGCATGATTTCTCTTTCCAACCTAAGTTTAATCAAGAAAATGATGCTGGTCTCTTCACGGAGGATCAAGAAGAGTCAGATGGTGACTCCCACATCAGTTTCCTAGATTACCAGGATAAACCCAGAAGTAAAAGTGGAGCATCCAAAGGATCATATGCTGTGATCACCCAGTCCCATAATCAGTCAGCTCAACATGCTGATAAAGGAGAAATAGAGGAGCTACCTCAGCCTACAATTTTGATTGCTAAGAGTGGGACCACTCTACCTATCTAGCCGAAGGACCCAGTGATTGCTGAGAAAGTAAGTATCCCAAACATCATTACACCTTCTACTTCAACTTTGCAGATCAGTCCTCTCACCCTCCCATAAACCAAAAAGAAGAATTCCATATCATGTGCCTAGTCCAATCTAGCCATTTGACATAATTGATCATGTCAAATGTGTCAAGACCCAAATGGTGGCCCATGTAGCCCAAATTTTGTTTAAGTTTTCAGGTAGGGATGAAATAGTAAAAGAATTGGTGGAGTGCAGCATAAGTGCAGGAGAACCCTCCCTTCCAAATAAAGAAGAATCTGAGATATCTGAGGGGGACAATCCAATCATATGCTAGATTGAACCAGTAGAACAACAAGTTATGATGGTGGATCATGCTACTGCAAATCAAAATCAGGCAAAGGAATATGTCACTGAGAAAGCAAGGAGTTATAATTTCTGGTTTGAAGACCACATCCTGCCTTGGAACAAGAAGAAAAGGCCAAGAGGAAGACAAAGAAAATTGGTTTCCTAGTGGAGAGCTCCATTCGCCCGTCATCATTTCTAGGGAAAAAATGTCTTCTTGTTGGTTTATCAAGATGGCGCACTATTTTTACTTTCTCTCAAGAAGCAGCATCTGAAATACTTCAAATCTTGAAGTATCAGATCATTGCCTCTGTATATATGTATATTTATATAGTTTTAATTCTATTTTGTTTTGTTTATTTTCTTTTTGATGCCTTTCATTCCTAGGTAGCATGACTCTGAAGCCCAATGGTACACATGAAGACACTAAAAATTCTAGATTCTACTCCTTTCAATTCATTTTGCAATTGACAGAAGTTTACCAACTGGAGCCAACTATTGTCCCCCAAAAGTAACAGTCATTTTTGGGATAACATTTGAACTATTTTGGTCTTGCAGACCAAAATTGTATCTTCCATTTTCAAAATTTTATCTTAGACATTCAGATTCCTCATTTTCAAAGCTTCTCAAAAAATCTACAAACTTTGCAAGTCAAGTTCAATGGATTTTACATGTTGATTTCTACGGACTTTGTATCTTCAGTTTCGACAGGCATGTTCATTTATACAGGTTCAAAGATTTTTACATGTTGTTTTAGTCAAAAGAATTGGTTTTCAATGCTTGGTCATTTTCCAGAATTAGTTCAGAGCTTTAGTTCAATCGAAAATCTTCATCGGCAAACATCTAAGTGCAAAAAGAGACTTGAACCATTGAACCATTGAACTATTGAACCATTTTGGTTCAAAGTTCAACAAGTTCAATGTCTTTGGCAAGAGTTAAGCACTTCATCAAGGTTCAAAGTTCAATCGCTTCAATTAGTTCATCGGCTTCAAGACACTTGGCCAAATCAAGGAGGCTTGAACCATTGAACCGTTGAACCATTGAACCACTTTGGTTCAAAAGTTCAATGGGTTCAAGGTTTAATGGTGGGTTCAACCAAAAGAACAGTTCAATGGCTTGGTTAACCAAATGGTTCAATGCCTTTATTTCACTCAGCTAGTTCATTCTTTCAGTTCATCCTTTGGTTCAACGTTTACAGGTTCAACAACAAGTTCAAAGACATTTTTCAAAGTTGTCTGAATCGTTGAACCAAAACTTTGTTCAACGTCTTGGTTCAACACTTTATTTCATTTAGTTAGTTCATTCAATTGAACCATTGGCTTGAACCATTTTGGTTCAAAGCCTTGGTTCAACTGATTGGTTCAACGTCAAAGTTCTTGTTGGTTCAAAGGCAAGTTCATTATGTTTGGTTCAATGTTTAGTTCATTGGCTTGTTCCATTCATTGAACTATCAGCTTGAACCATTTTTGGTTCAACCGATTGGTTCAACATCAAAGTTCAAAGGGGTGGTTCAATGCAAAAAGAGACTTCTCGAAGGACAAGTGCCCTTGCAGAGGACACTTAATCCATAAAAGCACCTTTCGGAGGATCATTTTTCAAGAATTCCTTCAGACAAAAGTCTGAAAGAATTCTAAGTGACTGCAGGCAAAGTCCAAAGACTAGTCAAAGACTTCGCGGAAAAAAAATTTGTGGACTTTTGTCCACGAGAATTTTCCCTGGGCAAATTGTCCGCGGGACAAATGTCCGCAGAAATTACCCACGGGAGAAAACACCCGAGGAAAATATCCGCGGGGAACTTTCATGAGAATTTTCCCCGGGGAAATGTTTGCGGGGAACATTTGCCCGAAGGAAGCCTCAAAGAGAAAACACCCAAGAAAAATGTCCACGGGGAACTTTCAAATAGAAAGCGCGGGGATTTATTCGCAGGAACTGCCAAGGCAAAGGGCTGCCAAAGGACCCCGAAGGGCAGATGCCTTTGTGGGGGACTCTCGGTAGCCAAAGTGAAGGATCATTTCGACTTGACACAGGCCATTTCTCAAGGCCCGAAAGGGCAAGTCCAATCTGGAAGGGCAAATCCAAAAGCCAAAAGAAGACCAAGGGGTGACACCCCCAAAGACATCAAATTTAGGATAGTGAACTAGCCATTGAGATCACATTGACGGGCATGTAAACGTCAATTTTAAAGACAATGAAATATCCGTTGATCCTTTGATTTATAGACCCGAATGCATTTCTAGAATTCAAGACAAAAACGAGCTGAAAGCGAGGAAAGATAGAATAATGAATGAATCGAAGACCCAATTCAATTGATCTGGAAAGGAGGAATGATGAAGACAAGATCAGACCGCCAGCTAAACATTGAAAGTTGCAATCTTTCAATTGCGTGGCTTGTTTATCTACATTGAGAAGATCAAATGGGTAAAATGCCCCAAAGTTCTAGCCCATCTTCCTAACATTTCCCAATGCATCATGATGTATTACTGTTCTCGAGTCCTTCTTGAAATGGCTATATAAGGGACTTTCTTTCATTGTAAAAATCATCTTTTTTTTTACAATCTGAGCGAAACTCTGCCCAAATTGAGAGGCATCATTGAGACTTTGTGCTCAGTCTATTGATCATATTCTGTTAATTAAAGCAAGGGATTTTTTCAGACTTTGTGCTATGATATCTTTTCTATTTCATTAATTTAATAAGAAGGATTAGTAAAATTAGTCAGGAAGGTGTCCTGAAGAATCAACTGTGGAGAGACTTTGTGCTCCCATAAGCTGCCTTCAGTGTGTTTTCTTTATATTGATATGTAAAGGACTTTGAGAAGACTTTGAGCTTTCATTGCCCTTCGTATATCACTCTTGAGTATTTTAGGTTCAAACTTTGTGTTGTGTCTCGATTTGTTGGTTACCATACCTTCAGTTACATTCTGCTTTTATTACTAGGAGTATTTTTGTGGCTGGTTGAACAGTTCTTCTGAAAGAAGAGGAGTGATGTCTGTTATTCTCTTGGGTTTTTTCTTTGTTTTGTATACATCATCTCTGAAGAAAGAGAGATGGATGATTTGTCCTACCCTTGAGTATTATTTTATATTTATACATATACATAACATATCCACAGGGAACCTCCCCTTGATGAGAGGAGAGAGTAGTCTCCTTCTGATGTGATAAACTTACACGTTAGGATGATTAATCTTCTCAATTTGGTTGTTAAGACCTATTTTGTTTACCAGTACGCTGATAGACAAAATATTCAACCAACATTGATAACAGAGAGATCTCCTTCAAACAATAAGAGAGAGTCCTATATATAGTGCTCCAAGAAAGACTTGGATGCATTGTTTCATAAAAATGGCCTACGATGCATTCAATGCCTTCAATGAATTTTAAATTCTATCCATGGGCTATGCTGGAATCAGGCATCAGTATTAAATATAGGCTGCTTTATGTGTTTGTTGATGAGTGTGCACCTGGTTATTTGCTTTACTCAATGCATAAAAAAAGGCCGAGCCATTGAATGTTTGTGCTCTTTGATGTCCCCCTATTGGGCTGCTTTACCTTCTAGAAACATATCCCATGCATGGAAATTTTTGATCTTTCTCCATCGTTTCTCCTTTCCTTGCTATATTTTGAGCTTTCGGGCTATCTTTTATACTATGTTTTTGTATTGGGAGTGCTCCATCTTTGACATCTGTCACAGTTCGCTACTTTGAAACTTTACTAACTTATAGAAAATGGGACCCACAATACTTCTTGCCCGAGCAGCTTCAAAATGGGAACAGGGACAGGTGGTACTTTTTGCTGATCTTAATAAGTGACACATGGCATTTTTTTGTTGTGAAACAAGTGAGGACACTTGGCAGCATCCGTTTAACTTATAGAAGCTTAAGATATCTTTTGAGAGTCCTGCAAAAGATGACACAATGGTAGCTTCCACTGAGCTTTTGAAAACACTATAGAAACATGTGGGACTCATTTGGATTCACACAGACGATGACACTTGGCACGCTCTGCTCACCTTAACAACTCACCTGGGGCCTACCACAGTCCTTACTCAAAAAAAAAAGGAAGAAATGGTGGACATTGACATTTGGCGCTTTCCATCAAGTTTTACAAGGGACACGTGGTGACTTCCAATGCATTTAGAAAAACACATTAAAACCTTCCGCAATTGCCACTTGGTGCCCTCCACAGAAATCTAAGAGAAGCTTATTTATGCGTCTTTATCAAGCCTTTGGAACATGGTAAAGGGAAGGTGTCCCTTTAGGATTTTCAAATAGTCCTTTTTTGAGTGTCAAGTGCCCCCTGCAAGGGTACCTACCTTTGGGATGTTTCAAGTGGCCTTCGGGCTATCTCTTTGGCCGATCACTAAATTTGTTCACAGGGTCTGCACCATATTTGAAAATTGATGAATATTTCATTATTTTAAATTTGATGTCTATGGGGACGTTAATGGTTCAATCACTGATTGTAAAACTATATTGAACCATGAACCTTTGAACCTTTGAAAGTTCATTGGTTTAATAATTCAACGGTTTAAGCTATCTTTATCGGTTCCTTGGTTCAATCACCTCCCTGGTTCAATCACTTCCCTGGTTCAATCACTTTTTTAGTTCAATCACTTTCTTGGTTCAATCACTTTCTTAGTCTTTGATTGAACCATCCCTTTGATCTTTGAACCAATGTTCTCTGCCCTCCACAAGGGCACTTATTCTTTCTGCTTTGGGACACTCCTTTGAACCATCCTCATTGAACCATTGAACCTTTGAACTCTTTTGGTTCAAGGTTCAACGGTTCAATAGTTCAATCACTTTCTTGCTCTTTGTCTAGAGCTTCCTTTGAACCATTAAACCTATGAACCTTTGAACTTTTGAACTCCTTTGGTTCAAGGTTCATCCTTTATTCCAGTCCTTTTGGCTCCTAAGTGCCCTTCGCAAGGGCACTTGGTCTTGGTTCACTTTGGGGCCCTCCTTTGAACCAGCTGATTGAACCAACTTTGGTTCAACGGTTTAATGATTCAATCTTGTGTTCACTTGACTGCTTGAACCAACTTCGTTGAACCAACCGCATTGAACCAAAAGCGTTAAACCAACTGCTCATTAAACCTTTGAACCTTTGAATTCATTGAACCTTTGAACCATTTTGGTTCAAGGTTTAATGGTTCAACGTTTCAAGACTTCTTCTTTTTGCTAAGTCTTTTGAAGCCGTTTGAAGCCATTGAACTTGTTTTTGATTAATTAAGGCGGCAAACCAGTGGCCAAACCCTATACAGTCAAAAAAGACCAGAAGGCTAGTAAACAAAAGATGCCAGCACCGAACCAACGGCACAACCGAGAAACAAAGTCAGAAGCAAAACAAAACACTGGAAAGACTAGAGTTAGAAAGGACGAAACTACATAACTATAAAATTAACAAGATCCTTAAGATTCTCAATGTCCACATTGTCAGCATTCCCTAGATTACCCACTGCTTTCAACATAGTCATATTCAACAGAAAGTTATTTCAAATGCCTTTGGCAAAGACCTTTTCCAGATTTTGAATGCGGGCCTTCAAGGCCCCAATATCTATTTTTCAATCATTCTCATTCTCCTCATTTTACAAAATGGCCCACCACGGTGATGTCTAATTTCATGCTTGAAAATAATTCGCCCTTGGTTTTCATGATGCGACTCTCGCACCTCCACCTCATGATACAAGGAATTAATCATGACAATCAAGGAAAAACTAAGGTTATCATTTTCCTTGATCCGCAATGGCCTTCTCCATGTGGACTGCCTTTGAAAGCTATCTTTGACATTAATGTGCATCATTCATGCTCCGTCATCTCCTTCTTAATGATCTCTCTAATTTTGGGGGTATATGAGCCCCTTGTCGCCATACCCTCCATCCTGAGAATTGCTGGCCAAGGTTGGCACAAGCATCAACGACCCTGTTACCTTCTCTATAGGTGTGGGTAATCTCAACTTCAAAAAACTTTTGCAAAAAAAACTAGATGTTCTTAATGATGTCTTTTAGATGGATACCAACATTAGATGCTTTATTAACGACATCTATGACCAACTTAGAATCTCCTTGAATATTCAAATTTCTAATTCCTAGGGATATAGCTAACTTTAATCCCCAAAGTAAGGCCATAGTTTCAGCATAGTTATTGCTCTGGCAACCCATGCCACCAGCATAGACAATAGACATCCCTCCTTTTTCATTTCTTATTATTCCTCTTCCACTTGCTTTACCACTCAACTTGGATGCCCCATCAAAATTGAGTTTCATCCAATTGGGTTTAGGTGGTATCCATTTAGTATGAAGTCTCTAAAGAATTTTGGAATTATCATGCCCACAAGGTTTAAAACCTTCCATTTGGTAGGAATTTGACTTTCAAATTCAGATAGGGGTTTCTCCACAACACTAATATGAGCTGTTGTAACACTTTCCAAGATGGTCCTAGCAAAGGAGTTAAACACCTGAGCAACATTTCTAGCAGTGTCCCTAAAAATTTTATGATTTCGCTCTTTCCATAAAGTCTAACTCAAGCATGGCAAAGCTTGCTTCCCTAATTCCTTAATCCAAGGATGTGTGAAGGTTGAGTTCCAGCTGAGAATTACTTCTTTAAGGTCAGAATTGCAAACCCATTCAATGCCAAAGTTGTTAAGTATTGTGCCCCATAAATCTTGGGTAAACTCACAATGTATGAATAGGTGTGAAATTGATTCCTCTCTAGAACCACACAGAAAACATCTGTTGACCAAAGTAAACCCCCTCTTTTGAAAGTTTTCCTGAGTAAGAATTTTGTTATGGGCAGCAACCCACCAAAACAAGTTAATCTTTGGAATGAGTTTATGATTCCAAACATTTTTCTATACCTCCTTATTCTAAGCTTCAGGTGTAAGCAGATGATAGGCAAATTTGATAGAGAACGATCCATTCTTATCCAGCCACCAATATTGTTCATCCTCCTGAGGGAAGAGCGAGATTTTGATCTCCTGAACACATTGTTGGATCTCTCGAATTCTTGGGATAAGCTTAGGCCTGTGCACACAGCAATCTAAAAGGTTTTTCTAGCTCCTTATCCCATTATTATTTTCCATATAATCACTAACCCTATCACCAAAGAACTGAGTAGTCAGGTCTATAATTTCTCCATAGTTTCCTTGGGAGATGAGAGGCTTATCCCTTAACCAATTATCCTCCCAGAATTTAATCTGCCAGCGATTTCCAAGCTTCCACCTAATTCCCTGTTTGAGAAGACTTCTACTTTTTTTAGTATTTTATTCCATATCACAGACCCCTAGGGTAATCCTGCCTATTTAAGAAAGTTGGAATCATCAATGCTATGCATGTATTTGGCATACATTATTTCCCCCCACTCATTGTTGTTGTGAATCAGATTCGAACTAACTTTTGAGAGGAGGGCTTTATTCATTTTCCTGATGGATCTTATATTAAGTCCACCATGAGATTTTGGGAGACACACTTTTTTCCATCTGACTAAAGACATTCTCTGTTTGTCTTCCACTGCTGTCCATAAAAATTTCCTTTGGATCTATTCCAGCTTTTCAGCAAAATACGTAGGAATTTTAAAAAGAGACATGAAGTAAGTAGGAATACCTTGCAAGGATGCCCAAAGAAGTTGTAGCTTACCCGCACTACTAAGTAGTTTCCCCTTCCACCCAAGAAGTTTCCTCTATGTACGTTCCACAATACCATTCCAAAAACCTGAAGATACCTCTCTGACTGAGAGTGGGAGACCTAGGTAGGTAGTTGGTAGGCCAGCCTCAGCACAATCTAAGATACCAATGATTATATGTCTAAGTTCATTGGGAGTGTTGAAGTACACATTGCTTTTCTGGAAATTTATTCTTTGTCCCGAGTCTTTGGCATATTCATTAAGTACATTCTTCCATCTTCTAGCTTTGATCACCAATGAGATGCTAAATAAGATGGTATCATCCACAAACTACTGTATAACCATAAGATGGAGGGAAGAGGCAGGTTTGATGCCTACTTGCTTTTTTGAAACTATATCAACTTGTATGTATCTTCCCAGTGCCTCAGCCATAATGATGAATAGGTATGGGGAGAGAGGGTCTCCCTAAAGAACTCCTCTCAAGGAGGAGAAAAACCCTCTAGGAACTCCATTAACCAGCACTGAGAATTTAGCAGAAGAGACTGCATTCCATAATAAGCAAGACAATTTATCATTAAACCCAAATTTTCTAATCACTTATCCATATCAAGCTTGAGGGCCATGGAGTGGATAGTCTCATGTGTGGTGATCACAGCATCAAGAATCTGTCTGCTCGGGATGAAATTTTTTTGAGCAGGAGAAATAATTTTGTCAAGCAAGGGTTGAATTCTCAAAACCAGTAGTTTAGTACATATCTTATACACAGTGTTGCATAAGCTAATGGGTCTAAAATTAGCAAGGTGTAAAGGTTGAGATTTTTTAGGAATAAGTACAATGAAGCTATTATTGACTTGTTTCAAAAGTTTTCTAGATCTAAAAAAATCACGAACTACAGCCATGAGGTCCGCTCCAACAATCTCCCAATAGTTCTGAAAGAATATAAGAGGAAAGCCATCAGGACCCAGGGCTTTAAAAGCACCCATGGAGAATAAAATATCATGTACTTCATCGGATACAGGCTTTAACATTTCTAGATTATCTTCTTCTATTATCAAACATGGGATTTTATCAATGAATTGACTCATAGATATATCAATTTTATCATTATTGTTTTCTTCCGTAAGCAGATTCTAAAAGAACACCCTGGATTGCTCCCCTATTTCGTTATCCTCAGTAATAATGTCTCCATTATCTAAGACAAGCTTAGTTATTGAGTTGGCTTTTTTATGTTTCATAGCTGAGAGATGAAAAAAAGCAGTGTTCCTATCACCCTCTTTAAGCCATTGAACACGGGGTTTTTGTTTTCAGAAAACCTCTTCCCTTTCCATCAAATTCTTCCATTCTGAAGACAGACTATTCTCTTCTTCTAAGGTGCCCTTAGAGTCATCAATCAGTTGCTAAATAGCCTTGAGTTTTTCCATTATATTTTTCTTTAGCTTGCCCAAAACTGCATCTATTCCAACCATAAACTTCTTATTTAATGTGTTGGAGTCTCTTGACTATTCTAAACATGGGAGTATCTTGAATGGGAATATTCCACCATTGAGCCACCATTTGTCTAAAACCTTTGTGTTTAATCCACATAGCTTCAAAATGGAATGGAGGAGGTCTGTGCTGTCCCTGATCTCTCTAATTGAGGATAATCAGGCAGTGGTCGTACATGGTTCTAGGTAGAGCCTGCACCTGCATATTCTGATAATCATTTCAGTTGCTTGATATCAGAAATCTATCTAATTTAACCTAAATCATTTGATCTCCTCTTCTTCTATTGGTCCAAGTAAAATTTTGGTTCTGTAGCTCTATGTCCAATAATCCCCAATCATTGATGAATTCAGCAAAGTCGAATATGTTTGAGTAATCAATAATTCCACCCTATTTTTTAGAAGGGTATAAAGGTGTGTTAAAATCTCTAACTAACATCCATTTATAATTATGAGGATTATTCCTTTAGATACTCAATTCTATCCATAATTTTTGTCTCAAAGCTCTGTTATTCGGTGCATAAACATTTACTAACGTCCAGTTCAAAGAATTCATGGAAAAATTGGTAATCAAAAAGTGCTTATTATGGGCCATAAGAGATCCTTATATTTTAGCACTATTCCACATAGTGACTTTCCCTTCTGAAGCCCCTTCAGCAGGACTAATACAAAAAGCCACCTTAGGCCATATATAGTCAGCAATTTTCGCAAAAATCTCCTCTTTCATCTTGACTTCTTAGAGTAATAAAATATCTAGTTTATTATCTAAAATGCAGTTTTTAACCTCAAAATGCTTTGAGGGACTGTTAAAGACCCTCAAATTCCATGATAATATTCTCATTTAGAGAGTTTGGAGGGTTGGGACTCCAGTGTTTTCTGTTTTCCACTGGCAATCTCCCTAGCAATCTCTCTTTGTCTTATTTCCCTTAGGGTTGGCCTCCCTTGTTTGGGCTCAGTACCAACATCTGCATATTTTTTACCTTTTTGGATCTTTTTCTTTGGGGTAACCCATTCTTTCTGTTCATTACTACCATCTTGTCCTACTACCCCTGTTGCCATTGAACTTGTTGAAGTGGTTAAACTTTGAACTTTTGCTGAAGCGCTTAACTCTTTAATCTTGTCGACATCGTTGAACCTTGGAGTTGAACCAACCTTGAAATTGCCTAAGTGTTGAGAGCTTGTTTCTTTCCTATAGAGTCTATAAAAATGAACCTGCAGAGTCCATAGATATGAATTCGTAGAACTGGCAGAGTCTATAGAAATGAGTCTATAGATTAAAGCCTACAGAGTCCATAGATTTAAGCATACAAAGTCCATAGAAGTGAATTTGCGGAGTCTGTTTAGCTAAAAAAGCTTGAAAAATGGAGAATTTGAATGTCTAGAACAATTGTTGAGAAGGGAAGAGGGAATTTTGGTTTGTAGGACCAAAATAGTTCATATGTTGTCCAACAAATGAATGACAGATTTTAGGAACAATAGCTGGGTCCAATTGGGGAACTTTCTTCAGTGGAAATTTTGAAGCAACTGAAGGGAGTAGAAACTAGAATCTCCAGTGCCTTGAAGTGTGCCATTGGGCTACAGAGTCATGCTATCCCCAAAAAAAAAGGCACCAAAAATGAAAATGGAAAGCACAAAATAGAACTAAAGACTATACAAATATGCATATGTACAGACGATCTTGTCTGATACTTCAAGAGTTGAAGTGCTTCAGATGCTACCCATTATGAGGTAGAGAAAAGGGTGTGCCATCTTGGTATTTCAATAGAAAACTATTTTCACCGTTAAGCTCATGGATAGTGAACGGGCCTCTCCAAAGGGAATCAAATTTCCCATGCATTCTCTTTGGTTCTCTTCTCTTATCCCATAATAAAACTTGATCGCTAATCTAAAAATTATGGGCTTTTGCTTTTTGGTCGAATAGCTTCTTCACCAGACTTTGATGTGCAGCAATTCGGTCCACCACTATAGTTCACTGCTCATCCAGCTCAGTCAAACACATGATCCTCTTATCAATGGAGCTTTCATAAGTTTGATCCTCAATTGCCTTGGCCAATTTCAATGTTGGCAATTCCAAGGTGATTGGTATCTCAGCACTGAGACCATAAACAAGTTGGAAATGTGACATACCTATCACCCTTTTGGGTGTAATTCTGTTTGCCCATAGAGCATCAACCAATGCTTTATGCCATATTCATTAGTTGTCATCCACCAGCTTCTTGATGATGGTCACCAGGTTCTTATTGCTTGATTCAACTTAGCCATTCCCTTATGTGAAATAATCAAAGTGGGAGAGGGTAATCCCATAGTAAAAACAAAACTAAGTGATCTCATGAGAAGAGAAATAGGTAGCATTGTTTGTCACAATCTTGGTTGGGACCCCAAACTTGGAAATAATGTTCTCCTTGAAGAAATTACATACTACTTCTGAAGTCGCATGCTTGGTTGGAATTGCTTCTACCCATTTGGTGAAGTAATCTATCACTGTGAGGACATAATCATGTCTAGCACTTGAAAATAGGTTTACAGTACCAATGAAATCAATTCCCCATTGCTGAAATAGCTCTTCTATGATGACTAGCTTGAGAGGCAGAGCAGCTATTTTGGGTCTTCCCATGAACTGTTGGCACAATTCACACCTTCGTACCCACTTGTACGCATCTTGAAACAAAGTAGGCTAGTAATACCCAGCTTTAAGAATCTTGTGGGTAGTCACAAAAGCAAAAAAATGTCCTCCACAGGCCAAATTATGGAAGGATCTCAAAAGTTGGTTCTACTGCTCTTTGTCCACGTAGCGAAGGAATACTCCATCAAGGCTCCTCTTGTACAAGCCATTATCTTAGAAGATAAAATTGGTAGCTTTCAGTTTGATAGTGCTCTTTTCTTTACGATATAAGTGGGTGGGACACTCACCATAAGTAAGGAAATGAACAATACTTGAATACCACTCATCTGTGGTGGAGACAAAGAGGATTGTTGGTGTGGTTTCCACTTCTTTTTCTTCATGCCTTGCTTTTTTAGGTCTATTGTCAGCAATCAATTGACAAAGGCCTTTTCCCTGCACCAGCTTTGTCAATTTGATGACTAGATCAAACTCCTAGATTTTAACAATCCAATTGCCCCTTTTGGTTCCAAACTCTTGCTAAGTTAGTATGAATTTGACCATGGTATCAGGAACTAGGGCAGTAACAAGAGAATTCAGAATGTAAAAGTGAAAATGCTTCCCTACCTTCACCACTACATAAACATGCTTCTCCATGTTTGAATACTTCAGCTCATGAGCGTTGAGAAGACAGCTTATGAAAGAAATGAGAGATTCCACACCTTCTTTGTTCTGCTGAACCATAATGGCTGAAAGTGTGTGTTTAGAAGCATAATTATACATGATAAAATCTTTGGTATAATTTGGACAAACTAGAATTGGGGCATGGGTAATGGCTGTCTTGATGTCCCAGAATGCTAATTTGGCTTCTTCAGTCTAACTGAAAGTGGCCTTTCCTTTCATCATATCTACAATATGATGAGTCTTCTCAGTGAACTCAGGAATGAATCTTCCTAAAAAATTCACTTTTCTAAAGAAAGAGTGAACCACAGTCTTACTCATGGGTAGAGTAAGCTCCTGGATGGACTTGACTCTTTCTGAGTCAATATTTATGCCTTCTCTAGATACAATGTGTCTGAGAAGCTTCCCTTTTGTTACTCCAAATATATACTTCTTGAGGTTTGAAGAAATGTCATTTTGGTGGTAGCATTCCAACACTTGTTGCAAATGACGCACATGGTCAGGGCGATATTTAGAAAAAATGGTCAAGTATCAAGGTATACCACAATGAACTTAACCATTTCATCTTTGAAAGCAAGGTCCATTTCTCTTTGGAAATTAGCACCAGCATTTATCAGGCTAAATGGCATCCTTCGATATGCAAAGGTGCCCCAAGCTGTGGTGAAGGCAATCTTGTGTGGGTCTGCTTCACCAACTTCTACTTGATTGTATCCTGAGAAGTCGTCTAGCATTGATAACATCTCAGAATTGGTCATTGTCTGAAGGACTTGGTCCATGATGGGCAAAGGATAGTTATCCTTTAAGGATGACTGATTCAAATTTCTAAAATCTACATAGAGAAATTTTTTGCCATTCTTCTTTCTCACAGGTGTTATGTTGGCAATCCATGTGGAATGATGGATTGAGAAAATTATTCTAGCATTTAGCATTTTTTGTATCTCAAACATAATAGTACCTAATATCTTTGGATTATACTATCAAGATTTCTGCTTGTAAGGCACTGAATCATCTTTGAGAGGAATTTCATAGTGAATTTCTTCAGGCCTGAGCGACTTCAGATCATCATAAAAGTATGCCAAAACATCCATGTAATTACGAAGTAGATCAGTAAATTTGAGTTTCACATCAAGAGTACAGCATTTTCTAATGTTCACGATCTTGAAATTTTCCTTGGTACCCAAATTTATCTAATCAAACCCCTGGGAGGAGCTTGAATCTATTTGTTGTTGTTTGATGAACCTGTCGTGCTTGTTAAACAGTTTTTCAAGAGAAACTAGTCCTTTGGGAATTTTATTCCCTTTTAGCTGCAAGAATTCTTCACCTGCATCTGAGTTCATTTCAGGAGTAGATTCAAGTTTTTAAAGCTTACTGCCTTCGAAGTGAAGCTATTTGAAGCTATCTTTTTATTCTAGAAAGGCGATGATTTGGTTGTCACCATTGAACACTTGCCAATGATTGGCATTATTGAGCACACTTGGTCAAAAGACCAATTCGATAGTGTACCTATTTCCTTTAAATTCTAGGTGAGGAACTAAGAGAGTTGTTGAAATAGCCAGTGCATCAGCTTGGTCATTAAATTTTTTGGGTATGGCAGAGATGCTAAAAGCATCAAAGCTTTCAATTTGATCCTAGACTAGATTGTGATAATGGCGTAATCTCTCATTTTTGGTTTGGTATAGGTTCCTTACCTCACAAACCACCAACTCGACATCTCCTTTGGCATGAAGGAGCTTGATGCGTTTATCTCAAGCAACGTTCAATCCAAGTAATAGAGATTCATACTCAGTTGTGTTGTTGGTGTTGCTGAATTGTAACTTTTACGAAGAAGGAAAATATCTCCTTGAAGAGATATCAACACAATCCCAGCCCCTAAGTCGGTAGAAGAATTATTGTCATCAAATTTTAGGATCTAAACATCATCAAAATTTGATCTTTTATTAGATTTTATTTCATTAGAGAGGGAAGATCTTTTTTCATTTGTACTGCACCCTACCAATTCTTTTGATGTCTCATCTAAGTCAATTTTTGGATTATCACCTACAGGACTTTCATCTGCTGAAACATGAATATCCTTTATGGTTAAGAAGTAATTATCCATGCCTAAAGATTCAAACAAAATTTGAGCTTCAGGCGTTGATGTT
Source organism: Torreya grandis (assembly GCA_037957365.1). Taxonomy (NCBI): domain Eukaryota; kingdom Viridiplantae; phylum Streptophyta; class Pinopsida; order Cupressales; family Taxaceae; genus Torreya; species Torreya grandis. The sequence continues at coordinate 1,504,955 of JARHVA010000662.1, forward strand.
TGAGTGATAACATATTTTGATTTCTTTTTAGGAAGTAGCCTCTGCATGATGCCTTTCACATGGATCCTCGCTTCAGATAGGTCTATGCTCAATTCTCCACCAACATCCTTGCAAAAATTTTGCCCCAAAAGAATGCCATATGAGGCTAGAACATCGGGCACCAGGACTGTCATCTTGATTTTTTTGTCTGGAAATGCTGCAAATGCAAATTGGGCATCCTTGATTTGTCCTAGCAGAGGTACTTATTTGTTCTCCATGGAGAAACATCTCCCAAAGGTTTTGGTCAGTGTGAGTCCAAGAGATTCTCCCACCTTGGCAGGCATGATGTTTTCAGATGCACCTGAGTCTATGATGCAATTGCTCAATTTCTGACCATTTATCAATAGGGAAACATAGAAAGGCTCTATTTTCTTAGGGGCAGCTAGAGGAGTAATGAATTTTTTTTTTGGGATGGACATGTTCTTTAGGGGATCATGAGTCACCTTTTTAACATCTTGTCCTACAGGAACAACTTTATTTTTCACACACTGAACTAACCTATCCAACTGTTCAGGGTTGGATTGCAAGAATTCAAATTCAAACATTTGAATTTTGGTCTTCTTGACATGGTCAATTATGTCAAATGATTGAAATGGACTAGGAACAGAGGAAGGCAGTTCATCTTTCTAGTTTTTAAGAGGGGTAGTATTGGTATGTGGAATTGAAGTTGAAGATGGAGGAATGTTTGATGTACTTATATTTTTATTACTCATTGGGTCCTTTAGCTAGAAAAGTAGACAAGTTCCTCATTTGGTAATTGAAATTACAAGCTGAGAACTTTCCCCTATTTTTACTTTATCAGCTTGCTGGGCTGACTGGTTTTGGGACTAGGTGAATACAACATATGATCCATCAACTGCTTCACCTTAACTTCTGGGTTCATCCTAGTAATTTAAGAAACCAATGTTGGAGTCGCTAGCTAATTCTTCTTGGTCTTCTGCAAGGAGATTAACATCATTTTTTTGGGTTCAATTCAGGCTAGAAAGAGAAATCAGATTCTATTTTGAGATATCCAACTACTGAATTGGTTGGGGGTGGTTCAATGACAAGTTTCCCTTGTGGGGGAGGAAGATGATTTGACTGTCCTTGATTCTTAGTAGCATTGCCTTGGTATGACTAATTGGAGAATGTCCTCCTTGGCATATCTCTGTATGAAGGACCTAAAGATATCCCTTGTGCCATTTGCTTCCTGAGAGCTAGCAACTCATTTGCCAGCTTTTCCACCATTTGGTAAGTGGTACCTATAGATAGATATTTAGAAGATGAAGAAGATTTACCTCTGTTAAGATCTCTCCTTATCTTTCCTACCAAGATAAGGTCATCTTCCACCTCAGTGGCCAAATCCTGAGCCACAGCAAGGTCTATTTGGCCAGCATGTCTTAGCAAAAGACTCACTTCATGTAGCTAAGAGTTGATGAAGAAACATTTGAGGTTTTTAGGTGTTGCCTGAGAAATTATAGGAATCTTGTTCCTCAACTTGTCAAACTTGGCTATGAAATCCCTCATTGGTTGATGAAGCTCCTTCTTCATTTGTGTGAGTTGAGCCAGCAGGGCATGTGCATCTTTTGCAGGCTTGATTTGGCTTCAAATTTGGCTTTGAGAGTGTTCCAGTCAGTTATTGATCGAGCCTACAGGTGGTAAAACTAGTCTGTAACAACACCTTGTAATGTTTTCACAAATAATCTAACAGCCACATCCTCATACTCCACACCTATTACACCACAAGCTATGCTGAAGGCTGTAATATGTTCATCAGAATGAACCTTTCCATCACCATAGAACTTAGGGAAATTTTTCTTTGAACTGCATGGTAGCTCATGTAGAGGTGGAGTTAAATTGAGTGGGCCAAAAGAGTTACCCCAAGGGCCTTGAATTGCCATTGTATGACTATGGAAAGGTGGAATAACAAATCTTAGAGTGGTAAGTATTGACAAAGCTTTATTAATAACAAAATTAGACATTTTGCCTAGTAATGGAGACTTGACTTTAGTAGGAGGAGAGTTCCTAGTTCATTTGAGGTGAGATGGTGAAGGAAATAGATCAAAATTACTTTGTTGTACCAACTTGAATACAATGTCAACAATACCTTTAGCCCTTTGGCTTCACATATACCGTGGATCTACCAGAATGTAAAAAGAAAAATAGAAAAGAACTGGTACTGCTTCAACTTGAAGCTTGAGGCTTAAAACTGTAGGTTCTTCCTCAACAAGATAAATGGATAAGGCTATAATGATAATGGATAAGACCTAGATGAGAGTCACCAGAGTATATAATGGATAAGGATAGGAACTGCTTGTTTGAATCCCTAGCAGAGTCGCCAAAAATTGTTGGCGTGAAGCTGGCAGTGTTCTTTCCTACTTCACATTGTTCCCCAGTGATATGAAATGCTTTAATTTGAATAGACTGGAAAAGGACTAGAAATGCTTGTCGATCCCCAACAGAGTCACCAAAAATTATTGTGTGAATATTTTGTCACCAGCGTACTGATGAGTAAAATAGGTCTGATCAACCACAACAAGGAATATTGGTCAGCCAAATGTGCAAGTTTACCACATCAAAAGGGGACAAATCTCTCCTCTCATCAAGGGGAGGTTCCTTATAAGTATGAAGTGGCTATATATATATATATATATATATATATATATGTTAATCTACTATAAATAAGCTAAAAATAACACTCAAGAGTAGGATAACACCATCCATATCTCTTTTTTTAGAGATGATGTTCACCAATCAAAGGATAAATCTTAATGAAATGACAGAAGGCACTCCTCTTCTTTCAAAAGTGTTTTTCAATAGACAACAAGAACCTTTCTGGTAGTGACAAGTAACTGTAATAGGGCACAATAACACAGCAGGATGAAATGTAGCACAAAGTCTCCACCTCAACTGCCAAAGAGTGAAATATGAAGAATAATGAGGGCACAAAGTCATCCTAAGATCCTTTACACAGAAATAGAAAATAGACAAACTAAAGACAATTATGGCAACACAAAGTCTCTCCACAACTGGCTTCAGGACACCTTCCTGATTACTTTCACTAATTTTGCTTATTTAATTAAATGGACAAAAAATGTATTAAGGAAACATACATAATAAGAATCTCTCCAACAACCAAGCTATTCCAGCACAAAGTCTGAAAATTCACTTGTTTTCTTATTCAAATAATGAAATATGATCAACAATCTGAGCTCAAAGTCTCAGTAATGCCTTTCAATTTAGGTAGAGTTTTGCTTTTTGATAACAAACAGATCTCCCTCAAACAATAAGAGAGTCCTATATATAGTTATCCAAAAAAGACTTGGGCACTTTTTTTCACAAAAATGGCCTACGATGCATTCAATGCCTTCAATGCATTTTAAATTTTGTCCATGGGCTATGTGGAATCGGGCGTCGATCTTAAATATGGGCCACTTGATGTGTTTCTTGATGAGTGTGCAGCTGTTCATTTGCTTTACTCAATGCATAAAAAAAAGCTGAGCCATTGAATGTTCACGTTATTCGATGTCCACCTAGTGGGCTACTTCACCTTTTAGAAACATATCCCATGCACGGATATTTTTAATCTTTCTCCATCATTTATCCTTTCTTTGCTATATTTTGAGCTTTTAGGCTATCTTTTCTACTGTGTTTTTGTATTGGGAGTGCTCCATCTTTGACATCTGTCACAGTTTGCTGCTTTGAAACTTTACCAACTTACAAAAAATGGGACCCACAACACTTCTTCCCTGAGCAGCTTCAAAAGGGGAACGGGGATAGGTGGCACTTTCCACTAATCTTAATAAGTGACACGTGGCATTTTCCACTATGAAATAGGTGAAGACACTTGGCAGCATCCGTTTAACTTATAAAATCTTAAGATATCTTTTGAGAGTCCTGCAAAAGATGACACATGGCGACTTCCATTGAGCTTTTAGAAACACTATAAAAATAGGTGGGACTCATTTGGATTCACACAGATGATGACCCTTGGTGCACTCTGCTCACCTTAACAACTCACCTGGGGCCTACCATAGTCCTTACTCAAAAACAAAAGGAAAAAATGACAGATGTTGACACTTGGCACTTTTCATCGAGTTTTACAAGGGACACGTGATGACTTTTGTTGTATTTAGAAAAACACATTAAAAACTTTCGCAGTTGCCACTTGGCACCCTCCACAGAAATTTAAGAGAAGCTTATTTCTGCGTCTTTATCAAGCCTTTGGAACACCCTGAAGGGAAGGTGTCCCTTCAGGGTTTTCAAATAGTCCTTTTTTGAGTGTCAAGTACCCCCCACAAGGGTACCTACCCTTTGGGATCTTTCAGGCAGCCTTCGGGCTATCTCTTTGGCCGGTCACTAAATTTGTTCACAGGGTCTGCGCCGTATTTGAAAATTGATGGATATTTCATTATCTTAAATTTGACGTCTGCAGGGACGTCAATGGTTCAATCGCTGATTGTAAAACTATAGTGAACCATGAACCTTTAAACCTTTGAAAGTTCATCAGTTTAATAATTCAATAGTTCAAGCGATGTTTATCGGTTCTTTAGTTCAATCACCTCCCTGGTTTAATCGCTTCCCTGGTTCAATTACTTAATCACTTTCTTGGTTCAATCGCTTTCTTAATCTTTGATTGAACGATCCCTTTGATCTTTGAACCAATGTTCTCTACCCTCCGTAAGGGCACCTGCCCTTAGTTCACTACCCTCCACAAGGGCACATGTTCTTTCAATTTTGGGACACTCCTTTAAACTGTCCTCATTGAATCATTAAACCTTTGAACTCTTTTAGTTCAAGGTTCAATGGTTCAATGGTTCAATCACTTTCTTGCTCTTTGTCTGGAGCTTCCTTTGAACTGTTGAACCTGTGAACCTTTGAACTTTTGAACTCTTTTGGTTCAAGGTTCAATCATTTCATTGGTTCATCCTTTATTCCAATCCTTTTGGCTCCTAAGTGCCCTCTGCAAGGGCACTTGGTCTTGGTTCGCTTTGGGGCACTCCTTTAAACCGATCGATTGAACCAACCGATTGAACCAACTTTGGTTTAATGGTTCAATGGTTCAATGGTTCAATCTTGTGTTCACTTGACCACTTGAACCAACTTCATTGAACCAACTACGTTGAACCAACCACTCATTGAACCTTTAAACCTTTGAACTCGTTGAACCTTTGAACCATTTTGGTTCAAGGTTCAATGGTTCAACGGTTCAAGCCTTCTTATTTTTGCTAAGTCTTTTGAAGCCGTTTGAATCTATTGAACTTGTTGAAGTGGTTGAACTTTGAACTTTTAATGAAGCACTTAACTCTTTAAGCTTGCTGACGTCATTGAACCTTGGCATTGAACCCGTTAAACCTTGGCATTGAACCAACCTTGAAATTGCCTAAGTGTTTAGAGCTTGTTTCTTTCCTGCAAAGTCCATAGAAATGAACTTGCAGAGTCCATAGATATAAATTCATAAAACTCGCAGAGTCCGTAGAAATGAGTCCATAGATTCAAGCCTACAGAGTTCGTAGATTTAAGCTTGCAAAGTCCATAGATTCCTTCTTGCAAAGTCTGTAGAACAGAGTCCATAGATTTAAGCCTACAGAGTCCATAGAAATGAACTTGAGGAGTCCGTTTAGCTTTAAAATCTTGAAAAATGGAGAATTTGAATGTCCAAAACAATTTTTTAGAAGGGAAGAGGGAATTTTGGTTTACAGGACCAAAATAGTTCATATGTTGTCCCAAAAATGAATGACAAATTTTGGGAACAACAATATTAATCTTGATAGCTTCTTATTGTGCAGTGTCCAAGTAATTTATCTTATTCCTCATCAATATATATTATATCTCTGGGTGTAGAGAACCAATGAAGACACAAAGTTGGTTATTGGGACTTGGATGATTTTCCAGAGGAATGAGTCTCAATAATTTGTTGAAGCGTGTTATGAATTCTCTCATTTGATCATCTTCTTGTTTTTGAATTTGGAATAAGTTTAACAAAAATGCATACACATCTAAAAATATTTTGAATATGTTCAGGAATTTATTCTTCAAAGAGTCCCAATTTACAATGCATCCATCTTCTAGGTGCCAAAACTACTCAGCAGTAGGTCTGGTGAGAGTTTCAACAAAAATCCAGATAATAACATCTTTATGCATAAATCCTAAGATGCTATAGGACGTTGTGAAGACTAGGATATGGTTATATGCATCTTGACCATTTTCACCTAATTTTTTTAGAAATATCATCCTTGAGCCTAAAGGTAACTCATTATACTAGGCCAAATCCAATGGTCCAAAACATTTCCCCCATGGGACACGGGGAACATTAGGATTGGGGTGAACCAATGTCATTTATTTGATTAGAAAGATGTAGCCACTAGGTAATTTTTATCAACAGATTCTCCAACCTTCATTCCCAGGGAGGTTCCTTGAAATGTCTAAAAATTTTGTGCACGAAGCCCCTCAATCCCCAGTGGAGTCGTAAAAAAATGTTGGCTAAAAAATTTGTCAAGGGGACAAATGTGGACTTTCATTCAATAGTGTGGGGATAAAGTCCTCACGTTAGTCAACAACATGGAGACAAAGTCCCTCTCCTATTAATAAGTGAAGCCACCTTTATTGAAAATAAAAAAAGGATGGCAAGGAAAAAGCTATTCATAGTTATTTATAGCAAAAATGTTTTCTATGGGGGGGTTTGTAATTTTAACCAAAAAGTATAGAAAGGAGATAGAAGTAAAAATGAGGGGAATGATGGAAAAGATGGGGAAAATGAGAAAGGAAAGGAGGAATGGAGAATGGGATTATTTTGGCTAGTTAAATACATAAGCTACTAAAATGATCTCAGGAATGAAGAAGGACAACTCTAGTTAGCTAAACATAGAAAGTCATTAGAATGGCCTAAGATGTGAGATTGTAATATGAAAGACCTTTCTCATTCAATGGATAATAAAGACAATATGTGTCCATAATAACACACAACATACACCATAATAACTACCTATAACTGATAATATAATGTGACAATCACTTTGTATTTTCTTGTAAAAAGCAACTAATTACTATAATAGAACTTTTGAATTTTGAATAGTTTATAACAATTCCATTAACACTTTGAAATCAAATATTTTAATACATGTAGATAACATATACATACATAATCCATGAAGAAACCTTGAACACAAAGTTTGAAAAATCTCCTTGTATTCATCTTTTTTGGGTTGCAAATACAATCTCTTATTTTAAAAATGTATACTGAAAAGTTTAATTGTCAAGAACCCCTTTAAAAATGATCCCCAACCTTGTATTTATATGTTGAAATGGGTCGTTACGATGCGTAACCACATTTTTTTCTTTTCAAGGACTTTTAAAAGCACATTAGTTAATTTTCACAACTTGAAGTTTTCAAAAACGCGTTGGGCAATTCACACAACTTGTAAAAGTTTTATGACCAATTTGCATGACTTAAAAAAATGCATTGGTGTTTTTGCATGACTTGAAACCTATAAAAGTGTGTTGATAAATTTGTACAACTTATAACAATACAATGACCAATTTGCATGACTTACAAAAGTGTATTAATAAATTCAAACAACTTGTAAAAGTGCAATGACCAATTTGCACGACTTGCAAAAGTACAATTTCTAATGTGCACAACTTACAAAAATGTAATGACCAATTTGCATTACTTGTAAATTTGCATTTAGAAATTCACACAACTTATAAAAGTACAATTACCAATTTGTATGACTTGAAAAAGTGCAATTTTTAATTTTCACAACTTGAAAAAGTGCAATGACAAATTATCATGACTTGCAAAAGTGCAATTTCCAATTTGCACAACTTGCAAAAGTGACTTTCTAGTTTTGCACAACTTGAAAACTACAAACTTTGCCTTGTTTTCTGCAACTATGATTCTCCCCCTTGATTTTCAAAGTTGTAAGATTTTTTTTTTTTGAGTTATTGATTAAAACTATTATATTTAATAAGTTAAACCCAGCAACACAATAACATCAAAAAGAGAGAAATGAACAATCAACAATTAATAATGAAATCTTACCATCACCTTGTCCCTTATGGCTTCTCTACAAGATCTTCAAACCGATTATAATTCCAAATTGATTGAATATGGATTGCTTGCTTGTAGCTTCAAAATGACTCCAATGGCTTCTTTAGATAGTTGAATGGATTTGAAAGAGTATGAGGATGCTTTAGGATGGCTGAGTATGAGAGTATAATAAGGGCTTATGTATTTTCTAAGTTAGTTTGGCCATGGCCCAAGCATGGATTTTGGAAGGGATTTTAAAATCATTTATAAGTCTCTGGTTTAGAGACTTCTAAAATCTTAGAGGAGCTTCACTAGTTCTATAGGTTTGTTGATTAGTTTAGGGGATAATGGGGGATTAAATGGGGATTAAATGAGGTTTAGTGTTCATAGGGATGTAGGAGAGGCTAGGGTGGTAGGTTAGCTATAGGGTAATTGATTAAATAGAATTTTTAAATTTGCAAGTGGGCTAGTGGGAAGTTAATGGATTAGGATTAGTGGCTAAGTATGCTAGTTAGTAGTTTAATGGGGGAATCAATTGGCTATAAGGGTATAGAAATGTTTATGGGGTGTAGAAAATATTGTATAGGAAATTAAGATTTTGATTAATTGGCTAAGGCTATAGTTATTGGATAAATTAGCAGGTTTAATAGAATTATTAAGACAAGTGTATTTAGGTGCATACATTTTGTATCTCTTTGAAAGGGCATTGTGAGTGAAGCGAAGTGGAAGGAGTAACAAATTTCCAAATAAAAATTATTTCATAGATGAGAATTTTTTTAGTAGACATGATCCCCCTCGAGGGAACATGCGGGGAGGAACAAACTAGATGGTCACATAAAAAATAAATTCCCAGGGTAGGATAGGACCAAGATAATGATAAGGGGTTGGGATGCCCCAAGTGTTGATGGAACTACAATTGAGATTCCACAAGCATAAGTGATATGGGATAAAGTGATTTAGGCTCAAAATATGAGTTATAAACAATGGCCTATGTCTAAAAGGGAGGCTGTTGATTAAGATGATAAATCTAAAATTACTGAGACATTAACATTGTTTGGAGAAAAAGATGGGATAGGCGATGAGCTAACGAAAATATCCCTCAACAAGGATACATTCAAGGGATATCTATAAGCCTATAAAGGACATGTGATAAATTAATCTTGATAATAATACACTTTATATTATATTTGTAGCTCAATATGATTTAATTACGTCAAATGACCCATAGGGTATGGGATGGGATCAGATGCTAATAGCAGTTGAGTTATCCCTGGGCATAATGAAGTGGCCAAGTGTTGCTTACATAGTTTTAAGAGACCTCAGGCCATTGTAGTTTTGACTGGGATTTTGTATTTATAATGGGGAATAAAAGACTATGCCCTAAAATAGTGGCTTAGAAATGGTGATTAAATGTGATAATAGGACATAATGAGAGATTTGGGTATTAAGATTAGTAGACGGGGTTGGATAATATGGTTAGCGAGGGTGAAATGAGGTGTGAAGGGTAAAATAAGGGATGAATTAGGGGGTAAAATAGGAAAAGGTAGGGGTAAAAGGCTCAATTTGTCTTCTAGTTATTTTGATTTCTATGCTCTAGAGACCAAACCATGGATCACATTCCTCATTCATCATATTGCGGAGAGAGGGTGCAGGAGCACTAGAGACAAATGAACATAGGACCACTAATTAGTACTCGATGCCTAACCCTTGAATTTTGTCATTTTTACATTTATTTCAAGTATTTATGACATGTAAGTATGGCCATGGCAATACTGCCATTGGGGCTTTTTCCCTTAGTCATGGTATTGTCATCTTAAGTCATGATAATGCAACTATAAGCTGTAGTTTTACAAAACCACAAGGGGAAATCTGTGGTTTTACAATATCACAGTGATTTATTCACATTATTACAATATCATATAGGGTGAATTATAGTTTTAAAAAACCACATAGTGATACCTACAGTTTTACAAAACCATAGGTTGTGAATGATGATATTACAAAAATCATGAATCAGGGCTAAATCATGATAAGTGATATTGTGGCTATTAGGAATGATGGTTAGTGAATGTGTTGGGGAGGGATTGGGGATGGGGGTTAGGGTAATTATAGACTTAAAGGGTTTGGTTAAGAAGTTAAGCAAGTATAAAAATTAATTAGGAGGAGGAATAAAATAGGATACATTAGCAGGAAGGAAGTGTTAAGAGCTAGTGTGACTCAGGGGTTATACGAATGATGAGAGGGATGGATACTTAGTTAGATGCTTGGGCAGATTAGTTAGTGTTTATAGGTATTTAGGTAGGATATATTATTTATAAATGGAAGGATTAGGTAGGGGATTGGGAAGCTAGGCTAAATGAGCGAGTCAAGGGTTTAGACTACTAGGTAGATGGGATGGAATATGCTAAATGATTATGATTAGATTGTCATGGTTTGATAGGATGTGTGTTGGTGCAGAATGATTTAGGTGTATTGGCTTCTTGATTACAACATCCAATAGTACTTCAAAGATAAATCATTTGACACCAACTAAGTATGGAGTGCTTAAGATTGTAGTCCTCTACTATATCATGATGATGCCTATGGTTAGGATCGATATGGCATTGATATTAGCCTTGGTCGAGAGGTGGCATTTAGAGACTAACACATTACATTTTCTGATTGGTGAGATGAAATTTACTCTCAAAGATGTATTATGTATTTTTTGACTATTGATGAGAGGTGATAGGATATACTGGAGATCACATACCCTGAGTGTGATGGTGTAGAGATTGGTTGGTCGACTATAGATTGGAGTTCATGATTCATAGGTGGATATTGATAGGGCTCTGAGGGAGGGGACTATAGATAGTTTGACTCTTGTGGCTATGTATCTTGATACTAGCATACTCTTGTCAAATAAGAATGGTCAGTGGTTCCACTTGGGATTAGGAGATGTGGTGTCATATATGGTTTAGGATTATCGAGTTTTTACCTATGGTCCCATAGTGCTAGCCCACTTACACAAAGAGCTCCATATGGGGGATTATACAAGGGAAGTGATCTTAGGCCCCCCTCTACTATTATAGATATGGAGGTGGGAGCATATCATGAAAAAGATACCATTGGGTACTCATGTAGATAGGGAGCTCGACTAGACCTTAGTGTTCAGATGGTATATAATTCTTGGAGTGCAGAGATCCCATGTTAGTGAGATATAATTTTATAGATAAGCATTTGATAGTCTACGAGCTGAGCATATAACTTGAATGCCATATAGACAGGTCCAGTGGGGATGGTTTGAGTATGTAGAAGTTACATGATTCATGCTCATCGAGTGTTATTTGACTGGTCATCATGATCATATTATTGAGAGATATTGGCCTCATCGTGTGTAAGGATTGTTTTGGAGGTATCAAGTTGTGCTTGGAGAGGAGTATTTATTTGTTCATAGTGATAGGGAGAGGCATCAGTGGGGGGATTTAGTAGACATGACACTAGTCAGAGTGGATTATGAGAGTATTTCCCCTATTGTATGGGATTGTCAAACGCCTATTCCATATCAAGGAGTGACTATAACATACACAGCTTGGTGGGCTCAAAGAAGGCCTCATAGACTACTTAGACAGCCAACTAGAGTGAGGAGGGGGGGTTTTTAGAGATATGTACATGGACAATTTCACTTAGAGAGGATATAAGCATAGAAATGATATCCCCAGGTGTAGGGCCCACAAGAGGCATAGGGAGGACCAAATGCAATGGGTATTGATAGGGGAGACCTGAGGGGTCGAGGTAGAGACCAGACTAGAGTTGGAAACTAGGCAAGGAGGGGATCAGGTGTAGATGAGGTAGGACCATCTAGGACACCCTTGAGTGAGGATGTGTGGGAACTCTTGGACAAATTGAGGAGAGAGATATAGGCTCAAATGATAGAGGTTATAGGGATCCTTGCTAAGTAGGATAGGATGACTACAGATTTATAGAGATATATCATACAAAGGGATAGTTAGATGGATAGAGCACTTAAACAGGTCTCAAGTTTAATGGGATATGTAGCAGCCTTGCATAGGTAGATAACTTCTCTTTAGAGGAAGATTCAGAGTTGAGACTCATAGATAACCTCATTATAGGGACAAATTGGATAGATTCAGTCAAGGATGAGAGAGAGGTAGAGTTATAAGTGGCCAAAAATGCCAATGAGGGTGATACGACAGTAAATGAGAGGGGTATGGGGATGATTATGAGGTAGATCAATCAGTTGATGTGAGAGGCATAATATTATAGGGATTTATATGAGGCAACAGTGCTATCAAGCCAGCATGCTACTACTTTTAGAGCCAATTCCTCCTAGTCCATACACCAACCTGATAGGAGACCACCTGGACAACAATGATTCAGGGTATGTATTTGTGAGACGTGTTATATTATGGACATACATGTATTGTAGCACATTGATTCCCATGGGGCCCATTTGTGTAGTTATATATTTTGACATGGACTTTGATGGACATTATGGATTGTTGATATATGTGATTATGATTTTGTTATATATGATGTTATGTTTGTGTGATGATTATTATTGTCATTGTGTTATTGATTATGGATAGACTGGATTATGTGATTGTTAAGTATGGATGTATGATTCATTGGTGTGGTTTATTGATATTGTATGATTAGATATCATTATGGTTATGTGATGATGTTAGGATAATGATGATGATGTATTTGGTTAGATGATTATTTATATGATATAGATGATTGTTATGGTTTAAATACAAATGTTGTTCATTGTTTATTATGGATTGATATTATCTGATCTTTTTTGCTATAATCATATGAGATGTTTGGATTTATTATTTTAAATGAGATGTAATAATGAAAATGGTTTTTATTTATTATGGATGATAGTTATGCCTTTTTTGTTTATAATGTGATGGGAATATGGCATGTAATGTTTTTTTAACAATGTTCAAATGAATAATCCAATGTTTTAATCATGTGTCTCACAAACTAATGTTGGGTAAAATCCTCTTGCACCAAGGAGATGGGTGGTTGTTTGGTAGTAAGCTAAGATTATTATGTGGGATAGTGGAATGATTAGGGGGATGGGATAGGGGAATTTGAAGCTATTAGATATGTATGCAATCCAATTTACTATTACACATGTGAATATAAGCCTACCAATGATATGAGGATAGTCAAAGGCACGATGGATTCACAGTGCATGGGAACTCCGTTTTAGTGACTTTCCTAATTCCTATTTTGGGTAGTCACTTAAGGCCATCCTTTTTCCCTAAAAAAGAACAAAATTTAAAAAGACAAGATAATAAAACAGAAAAATAAGATTATTGACTATGAAAATATTGACAAGACTTAATGATTATTAACAAACTTGATCAATAATAACACACATACACATGTATAAGAATATAATGCAAGATATGTACAAAAGTTACTACTTAAAAGGATAAGATTATTATGATGAATATTTTGACATATATACATATTTGATTTCTATAAAAGGCAACCTAAGGAAGTGATTAAAATGATGTTAGACAATTATTATTTACAATATCAGAAAAAACCATAAAAAGGCTTAATAAGGTTGTTAAAAGCAATATATATACAAGAGGCCCTACGAGAATCAACTTTGGGGATATATTTAAATATGTAAAAGGGTCGATTGTGCCCAAAAGTTGTTATGAAAAATGAGACAAGGATCAAAATTGGTTTTAATGACAATGTTTAGGGTCTAAAAGTGAACGATCAAGATTCAATTACAAAGGACATGATGGATCCTGGAGTAAGAACATTAGATGACCCTTCGTTAGTGATGAGGTTAGTGGATTCTTGTGGATTTTTTATTAGGGGTGAATGTGGATGGACAAGTTTGAATGCAAAGGAGGCTAATAGGAAAAAGAGTCATCAAGTAGGAGACGATTGGGATATGTATTAAGATGTCCAAAATGGGATGAGTAACTATTTGAAAGTGGAGTTAGACATTCCATAGACTCCTTAAAAAATATTTCCCTCGCACGGTCAACAATGATTTTCCCCAAGTTGAGACCCATATCTCCTGACTATCCCTAAGCATATATTATATACCCATTGTTAGGACTAGAATCATAAGGAAATAAAAGAATGGAATGAAAATATGAGAGAAGTGGAGTCACGATGGATGTGACCCCAAGAGTGGGGACTCATAGATGGAGGTTACTTGGATCCTTTTAAGTATACAAACATTTTAGATGCATAATATTCGTGGGCTCATCAAGCTCATCAGCATCTAGTGTAGCCAATCTATAAGCTCCTAATCCAAATTTTGCAATAATGATGTAAGACCAAAGCCAATTTGATTCAAATTTGCATTTATTTTCTCACTCTGCATTAGTGTTTTTCTTATTCTCTTTTAGGACGAGGTCACCAATTTTGAATTCTTTAGACTGGATCTTCTTATAGTATTGGCCCTTGAGCTTATTCTAGTATGCCCTAAGATGATCCAATTTTTTTAGATATTTTTCATCTAATAACTTGATCTCTTGTATCCATTCTCGTCTATAATTATGATTTGTATTCATGCCTCATAAATAGATTCATAAGGAGGGGAGATCAACTTCAATGGGAAAGATTGCTTTTGTGCCATAGACTAGAGAATATAGAGTGGATCCAATAGGTGTTTTGACATTGGTTCTATAAGACCAAAGGGCCAGATGTAATTATAAATTCCAATTTATACTCACATCATTAACAATTTTCTTGAGAATTTTGAGATGCATTTTATTAGTTGTTTCTACTTGTCCATTGCCCTGGGGATAATAAGGTGTGGAAAAATGTTGCTCAATGTGATAATGATTACACAAGTCTTCAAATTCTTGATTTTTGAAATATTTGCTATGATTTTAGCTGGAATCCAAAAGAGACAAATAATTTGATTCAGAATGAATTTTGATTTATAGAGAACTATGGTATAAATTAGTGGCATTGCTTCAATCCATTTGGTAAAATAATCCATATTTGTAATTATAAACTTATGTCCAGTTTCCAACACAAAGGGTTTTGTATTCATACTCTCCAAAACATATGGAAGTGATCTTAAGATGAGTGATGTTTGGGGATTGATTCGAAGCAGGTGTTAGATCATCAGGGTGGATATATTTTGTATCTTTTGGGTTATGAGTGGAACTATAAGTGTTGGGGCAATAACAAGTGGGATGTGATTGGTCCATTTGACATCTACAAAAGTGTTCTATTTCTCTCAGGATATTAACCTCCATTCCTATATGAGGGAATTTTAAATATTGATGGAGGGTGGAAGTAACTACTCATATTTCATGAATCTATGAGAATCCCAAAAGTAAATTATACATGAGATCAACATCCACTACATGATTAAAGTTTGGTGGACTATAGATCCCATAGTGATAGGAAGATAAATAGTTCTCGCAGACGGACTTTCATTATCACCATATGCTTTGATCAGTATTAGAGTAGGCCCTAATGAAGACTTAGAGTACCCCAATTTCTTGAGAAAGTATAGATTACACAAATTTAAGGTTGACCCTGCATCCATGAGTACCTGTGGGATCTTATGATTGGAAATGTAAATTTCAATGAACAATGGATAGTTATGGTGTGGGCATATAGGTGGAATATCATGTACACTAAAATTAATCTATTGGGAAGGAGATAAATGACCCACCATTGCATAAAATTGGCTTGTATCAATAGCTATAGAGACTTTGAGTTCATTTAGGACTTGATTGAGAATCTCCCGATGTAATGATGATATCTTAAGAAGATCCATGAGAGATATTTGAGCCATAATCTTCTCAAATTGTTGGATGATGTCATATGGTTTATCACAAGAGATTAATTTTTTTTTAGAGATATTGAATCTTTGAGATGCTGAGGTGGATGGGTCCTTTGAAGGTGCTCTAGGAACTATAATCTTTCCACGTCCTGTAGTTACTACACAGTCAATGGTTGCCCTATTAATTTTAAGGATGGTGGATGGTGGTTGTGTGGGATCTTAGGGGCCTCAGATTTTAATGGTATGAAATGGAATGATAATCATTTTTTTTGGAAGTGGAGGATTGACCCTGGTTCAAGTGGTTTCTTGTCTCTGATCATGTTTAGGTAAGGGGTCCTGATATATTCCCAATTGCTGATTTTTAGATTGACTGGTTGGAATCTCCCCTTCTACTTCTATATCTCATTTTTTAATTAAATCTTAGATGTAGTCCCTTAACTACATGAATTTCTTGATATGATGTCTCTTGATGATCCATAAAACACTTCAGGTGACAATTCAGATGATGATTCTACCCCAATTGGTGCTAGAACTTCTGGGAGCCATAACTTTTGAACCATATCTCCGTTTGACTCCCCATTCAAACCGTTGGACAGCTAAGAATGAGGAGAACACAATGAGATGTAAATAAGCTATGATCAATAGTTTTTGACCCCTAAAAACTCAATATAAGTTTCCAAATTTTCAATTTTAATAGTGCTATCTAAAAATAGAAAGTTTCTAAAAATAGTAATTTCTCAAAGTTTGTGTTGTAAATCATGGAAGTCAAACCACTTCATCTACCTTGATATTGGTGACCTTCCACATCCCCCTCCTACCTTAAAAATATGTATAAATAAATATGTAGTCCAAGAATGGGATCAGACATCTCTTCCCAGAGATAAGCATATGTTTGTATTTGCAATCTGTGAGCAATAAAACATCTCTTCTCAGAGAAAGTATTATTATGATAATTGTGTCATTTTTGTGTTCTTCAAAAGCACTTATACTAGCCCCATATGCATAAGGATGTGGAAAGGTACCTCAAATATTTTACCACATGTGCGATAGCCAAGCCAACAAATAAGATGCAAGAATTATACACACCATTTCCAAAACCAACTAGGCCTTGGGAATCTATCTCAATGGATTTTCTCTCAGGTTTGCCCAATTCAAAACATGGAAAGGAGTGTATTCTTGTTGTAGTTGATCATTTTCAAAAATGGCTATCATGATTGATTGTAAGAAAAATATATCTACTAAGGAAACTGCTCAACTATATTTTAGTCATGTATGGCTCCATTTTGGTCTCTCCAAGTCCATTGTTTTAGATAGAGATAGCAAGTTCATGAGTATCTTTTGGTCCACTCTATGGAAGATGATGGATACCAAGCTAATGAAGTCCATGACGTTCCATCCACAGACTGATGGTCAAACATAAATGGTGAACCACCTGATTGTTACCATGGTTTAGATGTATCACTCAAAACATCCATGCACATGGGATGAGGGGCTTATTTTCATACAAAATGGACATAATCGAGCCCTGCACAACTCCACCAAGCACAGTCCTTTCCAAGTATGCTTCAGGTTCCAACCCATGGCACCAATTGATGTAGCCATTCCATTCTCCACTATGAAATACACACCTCATGGGAGATCTGAGGTAGCAAAAGCAACAAAGTTCATTGAACAAATCCAACACATCTAGCAACAGGTTCATGACATCTTGGAGAAGATGAATAAGAAGTATAAGCAATACCATGACAAACATAGGGTTGCACACCATTTTTTTGTAGTTAACAAGGTTTGGTTGTGAATTGAAAAGGAATGACTCCCAGGCCCACACAAAAAAATTCAACCTCTACGATATGGTCCCTACACCATCACCATAATAGTTGGAGAAAATGCTTTTGAGTTGAACTTGCCAGCCTACCTTGGTCTGCATCTAATATTCAACATGGAGCTCCTCAAACCATATCATCCACCTCTATTAGATACTTTAGTCATAGCAAAATAATAGGACATTGATGAGCTTGATCCGTAGAGTTTTGCTCCAGTGGAGGAGGATCAGATTATGGACACCTGGATGAAGACAACAAGAGGGCACTCTATTACACTTTATCAGTGGTCAAAAGGGGCAAGATTAGCCACCAAGGTGAGTGGATTATAGAGAATTAAATCAAGACACAAATGCCACACTTGATGAGGAATATTGACACAATGGGGACCATTGCTTCTCAAGGAGGGAGGATTGATTCGACCAACACTTCAGGTGATAATTCAGGCAACTGTTCTACCCCAATTGGTGGTAGAACTTCCGAGAGCCATAACTTTTGAACCATAGTTATGTTTGACTCCCCGTTCAAACTGTTGGAAAGATAAGAATGAGGAGAACGTGATGAGATGGCACAAAGCTATGATTAATGGTTTTTGACCCCCAAAAACCCAATGGAAGTTCCCAAATTTTCAATTTTAATAGTGTTGTCTAAAAATAAAAAGTTTCTTAAAATAGTAATTTATCAAGGAGGGAGGAATGATTCAGGCAACACTTTAGGTGATAGTTCTACCCCAATTGGTGGCAGAACTTTCAAGACTCATAAATTTTAAACCATAGTTATGTTTGACTCCCCGTTCAAACCATTGGAAAGATAAGAATGATGAGAACGTGATGAGATGGCACAAAGCTATGATCAGTGGTTTTTGACTCCCGAAAACCCAATAGAAGTTCCCAAATTTTCAATTTTAATAATGTTGTCTAAAAATGGAAAGTTTTTTAAAATAGTAATTTCTCAAATTATGTGTTGTTGTAAATCATGGAAGTTGAACCACTTCATCTCCCTCAAGATTGGTGACCTTACACATCCTCCTCCTGCCTTCAAAATATGTATAAATAAAGATGTAGCCTAAAAATGGGATTAGACATCTCTTCCCAGAGATAAGCATATGTTTTTATTTGCAATCTTATGCGAAATAAAACATCTCTTCTTAGAGAAAGCATTATTATGATAATTATGTCAATTTTGTGTTCTTGAAATATATTTAAACCAAAACCCATGAGTTTTGCATCACTTGACTATGTGATATTGACAAAATTAATCTTCTTGATACCAATTTGGTCATAGTTTACTATCATCCAATGGTCAAATTTTAGGGATAATTATCATATTAGCAATGATTAATTGGTGTATGATCATTTATGTGAGTACACCAAGACTAGTTATAGGCCGTTTTTCCATTTGGGGCTTTGGATTTCCTCATGGTACCCTTATAATGGAGACATTTTGTTGTTTGTTAGTAGGGGAAGCTTTCTGCACTGTCTGTAAATGTTTAGAATCTGTGACACCATCCTCTATGACATTTTTATTCTTATTACATACCTTAGGCTTACAACATTATCTTGATTTTAACTTTGTTTATTTTGGGTATATATTTTAATGGTGCCCTTATCAATGAGTTCCTTTTCAATTTGAATCCCCTTTTCTATGATTTCATCAAAAGACCTGGCACATTATAGCTTTAGTTGATATTTTAATTCAGCATTGAGATTGCCAATGAATATTTTGGCCAATTCCTTCTCATAAACTGTGCAATGGAATCGACTAGCAAGGCTTCTCCAATGTTGTAAGAATGAGGCTAAGATTTCCCCATTTCTTTGCTTAGTAATATAAATATCTATGATCGAAATGTCATGTTCAATTTTGAAGGAGAAGTGTCTTACAAACTTTTCTGTTAACTCCCTAAAGCTAGATATAGACCCTTTATGTAAATGCATAAACCATTCTAGTGTAGGTCCCATGAGCCTTTTGGGGAAGAGTATGAGAAGGTAAGCATAATCATAGGCAACCTCATGACATGCCACATTTAATTATTGCATGTGGTCTCGTGGATCCCCTTTCCCTTTATATTTATCAAATTTCATAATCTTGAAGTGTGCTAGGAAAGGTACTTGCAAGATACTCATGTCCAAGGGAGATGAGCAAAATTATTAATATTTATATCACATTGCTTGGGTGCAAGGATAAATCTGTTAAAGAGTCTCATTCATCATCCTCCACTCTTGAGTAAATGAGGGTTCCATTAGGGGATTGAAGGCTTGTGCTTAGTTTGTTCCAGGTCTTGAGTGATTGGGATTGGTATTTCTAACATGTTGTCTTGGTGAAGTGGGTCTTTGGTTTTGAGCACGAAATTGAGAGGCAAGGGAGTTAATTCTTGAGTTAATTAGTCTAATCGATCTTCCAAGATGGTTCTTGTCCTGTCAACCTCAATGAAATTATTTTGCGGGGTTCTTGTTGTTAATCAAGTTTTTGTTCATGATCCACAAGATTATCTTCTTCTTATTCTTGGTTGACATTATTTGATGGGGTGGAGTGTTATGTCTAGTGGATGGGTGGATGAGATGTTGTAAGAGGATTGGGTCAAAGGTAAAGGGTAGTGTGGCCCCATTCCAATGACTTGGGTAAGAATTTGATTAGGGTTTTCATAAATGTATCGGTCAAATTTAGCCCTAACCTCATCACTATGGAATAAGTCATTTGTAAATTAGTCTTCCTCTCTAGGGGTATGCATCTCACTACGTGTGTCATCATTATCCTAATTTATTTCACCTTGATTCCCAAAGATGTCATTTTCTTGATTA
The DNA here is from genome assembly GCA_037957365.1 of Torreya grandis. Taxonomy (NCBI): domain Eukaryota; kingdom Viridiplantae; phylum Streptophyta; class Pinopsida; order Cupressales; family Taxaceae; genus Torreya; species Torreya grandis. Next base: position 1,525,412 of record JARHVA010000662.1, read on the forward strand.
GATCCTTGTCTCATTCTTAGAATTTGGGCATTGGATCTAATAGGCATGGTAGATGGTGAAGGTAACACAAGAATAGTGATTAAGTGTGGCTTGGATATAAAATGACGGAAGAGAAGGTGACTTTGGATACTAATTTTTTATTAAACCCAAGACTAAAAGTGGTCAAGAGAGGTAATTGTATGTGACTTAGATTTGAATTTGTTTTTGAGGATATAAAGACTAGAGTGACTAAATATTACCAAAGTGAATGCATTATAAGGATTCAATCTAGCAAAGAGACCAACAGGATAAGATGACTATATACCCTTCACATTAACAAGGTGGCAATTAGATGGGTGCTAGGTATGAAGAGGTAGGATGATGAGATGATGGGTGATATACTAAAACAAATAAGGTTGCAAACATTGACAATGTTTGATCAAGGATAGGTTGAATAAAGTGGTGACTAGGATAGAGAATTATAAGTGACCACTAAAGCCTTAATTTCAAGACAAAGGTTTATTACCCAAAAGGTGTGAATAGTGATATGAAGTGATTTGGTGTTGATTCTAAGATGGGATATGTTCTAAGGGTTGTTCTAGGTGTATTTGATAAAAGGGATTAAGATGACTTGGCTCAAAAACAATTGGGGCCTTAACACAACACTCACACAAGAATGCCTAATAAGGAGCCCTAATTTTAGTCGATGAAATGGGTGTGCAACCTAAATCCTGCACCATATAATGGTTTTACATGTGAGGATGTAGGCCAGCGACCTGTTATGGAATCTACTAAACCCTATTTACACTTGATGATCTCTTGGGAGCTAATATTGACTTCGACCGTAGAGTACCTATTATGACTGATGGGTCCTATGCTAGGTATACACAAAGGTATCTAAGGGAGTCCCTAAGATGTGTGAAGGTACATGGAGCCCAAATCTATATAAGGTTATTTATAATGCCTGGTTCATAAAATTAACTTTTCCCCTTCATAGATGACCTGTATGGGGTCACCCACTTAGCCTAACGATAATTTTCCATGATATTTATACTCTATCAGAATATAGAGTTTGGTTGAATGTGCAGTGATAAAATCTTCATCACCAACCCTAGTAACTAAGCAATTGTGTGGAGATGAATTATACATCATGTGTTTTCCTAAACAAAATGGGTTGACACATAGGCAAACAAGATCAATTTATTTGATTAATTACCTATGTGAGGAAATTTAAACAAGCAAGACACACAAAGATATATACAAGTATAGGATTAAAATACTTAATTTAGGCACTCTCCCTGCAAGAACACAAGTTAGTAAACTAATCTAGTGCCTCCTCCTTAAATGGTACTATAAGAAATATATTAGTAGCTATAAAATGGGTAAAACCACTTCTTTCATGCAAAAAAACAGATACACAATCAACTTAACACAAAATCACTTCCAAAGACTACAAAATCACAAATTTTAAGCAATATCACATTTGTAGTTATGCAATTTTGTAGACCATATACTAATTGTGATAGAGACCATACAGGTTAAGAAAAATCACTAATTATTAGGCAAAACCACAAGTCTAACTACAAAATCATGATTCAAAATTTGTGGTTTTACCAGTAAGAAAAGAAAATGCTTAAAAATTAACAGTTAGACTAAAAAAGTATTAAAAAGATGATAAAACATTTACAGTAGGATAAAATATTATAAAAATGATTGGAAACTAGATTTTATATTTATAAATACATTATTAAAATGACTCAGCACAAAATCGCTTATTGATATGCAAAATTGCTTATATTAAGCAAAAACACCTATTCGTGATCTGTAGTTTTGAACTAGGTGGCAAAAAGGGGTTTTTTGGATGTTTTATGTTGTTTTGGGCAATGCCTCCCCTTTCGTATAAGCAAATGACAATCAGATAGTTGTAGAGGAGTTGTTAAAAATCCAAAATTAGCACTTTTAATTAATCATTTTAATCACAAAGGCAAAGCCACTATTTTCAAGAGCAATATCATGGCTTTTATGATGATATTATGATTGTAGATCATTGATATTGCATACTGACTATAGAGTTATCTAGGGCCAATGTCTTTCATTTCTAGCACATGGAAAATAGCCACACAGAGATAGAAAATGGTTAAAAGGTCAAAGGTTAGCCAGCTAACTTTATGGTTTTAATAAAATAGGCAAAATCACTATTCTCAAGGGTAATATCATGACTGTAAATCTGTGATATTGCTTCAAACCAACTAACTTTTAATATTGACAATACTCAAGTTTTTTCATATCCCTGCAAGACCAAATATAATAATAGAGATCCACAAAAGCATCAAATGTCTATTCTAGAGTGGTTATTTTAACTTAACACTACATCTTGCAAAATTGTAAGTTATATGCCAAAACTATAGATGTTTTTGCAAAATCACTTCACAAACATGTGGTATTGTAGAAAGCCAAAAACCTTGTCAAATAGCAAGCCATTAATAGTCAAAATGATAGTGCAAAATCACTAATCTTATGGCAAAACCATTACTGCAATACTGTAATTTATAGAGTAAAATTATTTTTTGCCTATACATGAAATTTTGATCAAATTCAGAGCTTGTTCTTTGTCTAGTTAGTCTTTCAAGCTATCAAAACACTCCTAACAGGAAAAATAGTTAAATTGAAGAGATTCCATCCCACTGTGGTTGCCAATGTATGATTGTATTTTTTGAGTTATTAATCAATACTACTATATTTAGTTAGTTAAACCCAACAACGCAATAACATCAAAAGGAGAGAAATAAAGGAATAATCAATAATTAAGAATTAAATCTTATCATCACGTTGTCCCTCATGTCTTCTCTCCAAGATCTTCAAACCGATTTCAATGCCAAATTGATAGATTATGGATTGCTTGCTTGTAGCTTCAAAATGACTCCAATGGCTTATTTAGATAGTTGAATGGATTTGCAAGAGTATGAGGATGTTTTAGGATGTCTAGGTATGAAATTATAACGAAGGTTTATGTATTTTCTAATTTAGTTTGGCCATGGCCCAAGCATGTATTTTATAGGATGGTGGAAGTGATTTTTAGGGAATTTTAAATTATTTATAAGTCTCTAGTTTAAAGACTTCTAGAATATTAGAGAAGCTTCTCTAGTTATAAAGGTTTATTGATTAGTTTAGGGGATAATGGGGGATTAAATGAGGTTTAGGGTTCATAGGGATGTAGGAGAGGCTAGGGTGGTAAGTTGGTTAGGGGGTAGTTGAATAAATAGAAATTTTAAATTTGCAAGTGGGTTTGTGGGTAGTTAATGCAATAGGATTAATGGTTAAGTAGGCTAGTTAGTAGGTTAATGGGGGAATTAGTTGGTTATAAAGGTATATATAGGTTTATGGGGTGTAGGAAATATTGTATAATAAATTAGTATTTTGATTAATTGGCTAATGCTATGGTTATTGGACAAATTAGTAGGTTTAATAGAATTATTAAGACAAACAGATTTAGGTGCATACAAAAGTTTAAAATGAAATATTTTCACCATATATATTTAAGGAAAAAACTTATTCATCATATTATCTTTCCACCACATAGAATGAGAGCCAAATTAAAGTTTGGATGCAAAATTTATGACCCGAGGGAGATTGGACCCTGCTTGGAAGCATTTTGAATTATGCCTTACTTTTGCACCTATGATTCTCCCCTTCATTTTTGAAGTTCAACTTGAAGTTTTTGTACCATGGTTCTTTAGGATAAAATGTTCTTTATCAAATTACCTTTCTAACTCATCGATTAAGAGTGAAAAAAGAGTTCAGATGAAAATGTTACGACCCAAGGGAGATTGTACCCTATTTTTGTAATTTTTCCTTGTCAGGGTGTCAGAATCTGACCCTTCTGCTTGTAAGGGTGGTAGGATCCGACCCCTCTACTTGCAAGGGTGCCAATCCCTTTTACTTGCAAAGGTTTAATTATCCATCTTGATTTTATCAGCTTAATATGAAGTTTTTATACCAAGTGTTTATAGTCAAAATTCATCTCTCGGATCTAGTCTCCACATTGAGATAAAAATTAGGAACTTTCAAAGAAGTTTGATTTTACCTTAAATTTTCACTCTAGACTAACTCTGGACACCACATTGAATTTGGAATGGTAATTAACTAAATTATTCCATTGTCTTAAATGCTTTGACCATAATTTTTTTGTGCACTGTATGTATTCTTTACCAAAAAACTACAAGATCTATGAGCCCAAAATTTGTATTTGTGCCTTATTCTGTTAGAGGGTCTGAAGTTGACATCTAATGTGATCCAATTGCAAATGTTTTGAGTGAAAATCTTCCCTACATTGAATTTATCATACATGATCAACAAGAAATTAGGATCCATCAAGTCTACATATAAAGGGCTTGGAGTCTAATAGGTTTGCAGATGGAGGTGGTACATTCCACTGGGGTTGCAAATGAAGTGATCAAGATCTATGGATTGTGATAGGAAACTTATCAAGATTTGTGGGTTATGAATTCACACATATCGAGTTCTGATAGGTATGTTAGCAAATGTGTTGGGGTCTGATAAGGATGCAAGGAGATGAGCCAGGATCCAGTGGAGATGTAAACAAGTAGGGTGGGATCCGATTGATGTGCATGCATATAGTTTGGGTTTCATGAATGTCATAGGTACTAGCATCGGGTTCTGATGGTATTTTTAGTAGTAACACTAGATTTTGGAGATCATGTTAGCATGCTTATTAGGTTCTAATGAGAGTGTTAATAGACCACTTGGGTTATGCGAGTTATGCTTGCACTAGCATCAAGATCCAACATGGTCTTTTGCCCATTTTGAATTTGCAAAGGGAAGATATAAAGACTTATGGAATTTTCAACCCTTTTTTTCATTTTTGACCAACTTGAATTATTTTGACTCTTTTGATCGTTTGTAGTCAAAATACCTAACATTTTAGCTTTTTGACCCTCAAAATATCACTTGGATATTATATGCAAGAGTAGTCTTCATACACTATATTGCTGCAAATAGTATCCTTGATTCTTTCTCCCTTTGTAGCATGTTTTTAATGATGACAATAATCATTTAGAAGATTGAAGGATAGTGCAGATCTCAACAAGTGACCTAAGCCTTGTCCATTGGACTATGTAATCGATGTCCCATTTTACAAAAAAAATTCCATCCTTATTATTAAAACACCTCTAATTACCCATGAGAATGCGATTGGGGGTGTTGTCATAAAATATAAAATTTCATGACAACAATTTCATATAAGACAAATCAGTCTATTAAAGAAAAAATGCAATGAAAAGGGTGAGACGTAGTTTTTCAACGTAAACATAATGAGATTTACATTATTCAAAAGGCATAACGCATCCCAACAATAATGCAACACAATATATAAAGGTGAGGCACATTTTGAAAAATAAAACACAAGAAAAAGTCATTTATAAGAGTGAGGCTTGGAGTTCTGTAATGGGGAGACAAAAATTCATCCTCCATTAATGGTGTTGCAAACCTCCTCTTTGCAGTTTGCCTTGGTCACCTTTGCCTCCTTGGTTCTTATTGCTTCCTTTTTACTTAGTGTAAGTGGTGGTATTTAATTTATTATTTGTGTTTGATTTCACATTTTTGCATGTTTGCATTTCTTTGGGGTGCTTGGTTATTTTTTCAATTGTCTGGGTTGTGGTGTACGTCCTCCACACGTGTCCCTCCCTGACCACCCTTCCCGTTCCCTTTTGTAGAGTCTTAAGGGCCATGAATTAATTTAACATGGGTATGAAATCCCTTAGATTTGATAGGCTTGAGCATGTGGAGAAGGGGGAACATGGTGATTTTAATGACTCAAGGGATCATATGCGAGATGATAAGATTTTTAATAATAAGAGCAATTGCCTTAACCCGTCTTAGGTGGAAGTTGAAGCGACTGGATCTCTAAAAAGATTGTTTAGTGAAATTTTGTGGCTACAAGAAGTGACAAAACAGTTAAAAGGAGATGTGTTTGTGGCATGCAGGGAAGAGCATGGTGACCAACAATGCAGTGAAGACCAATTCAGTAAGCTTTCTAGCCCTCCTAAGACCTTGATAATTATTCTGAATGTTTCCATAGAATCTGACTTGCTTAAGAGGAAACTAGGATTAAAATTGTAGGGATTTTCTTTGTTTGCTTAAAAAAGAACACTCTCCCTTATAGTAATTTTTTTGATAATTGGATAAATTCGGTTTGGGGCAAATGCCTGAGCCTATATATTAGTTTTTGCTAGATGATTCAAAAAGGGGTGTTCATGATTTTGTTTAAAAACTCCAATATGCAATGTAGGGCTATCAGTAAACCCTTGTGGAATGTTGCCCAGTCAATTTTCAAAGTTGTCCCATGTAACCCATAAATACATTGTAATGGCCTTATTTTTAAAACTGCTCCCAAATGGGTTGATATAGGAGTGTCGATTCAGCTATGGAATTTTATTCCATAGGATTTGAAACCCATTGAAGAAGTATTGAGAATAGAGGATACTATAATATCTCTAGCCCATATGAATGCTATGGTTTTAATTTCTTTAGAGCCCTTGGATTTTATTTTGGATTCCCTCAATTTTAAAATTAAGGGAAAATCCCATACTTGTATTCTCAGAGGATTGGGTGGATTGAATGTTTGTTTTTTTGTAAAAATGATGGACATATTAGGAAAAACTATCCTATGTTGGTTAATAAGGGTAATATACCTAACAAACAAAAAGAGAAGGAAGTCTAAAAAGATGAGACTGTTTTGGATAATGTACAGGTTTTTGAAAATCCTTTGTTCAATAGTGTACACTTGAAAGACAGTTCCTCCCCTATTGAGGCTTTGTATAAGGATGGTCTTGAGATTCAAAAAGAGAGGGATCTAGAGGATTCCTCCCCTAACTCTCAGGTGCATGGCCCCCCACTACCTTTTTTTGATAGCTTAAATTCCTCACCAGACTTGATAGATTGTCTCCCTGATAGCTTGGATGATGTATTTATTGAACAGAAAACTCTTGTGGACTCACCTTCTGAGGAATATGTGTTTAGTTTTGTTGAACCCTCTGCTCGGTACACTACCTCTTCTAATGGCTCACCCCAAATCAAGACCAACAATCTTGCTAGTGGAGTTTCCCCGATGGTTATCTCCCTAGAGAAAGAGAAATCCAATTTACCTGCCTCTAAGATGGATATATTAGACAGGGTTCCTTTGACACATAAAGAGCCTATAGGGGCTAAAAATTGGATGTCTAAAGGAGGAGGAAAAATAATTAAAATAGATTCAGGCTCTACCCTAGTAGAACGTGTAGTGCTTAAGGAGAAAAAAATATGGTAAAAAAGTCCCTCCACAGTAATCAGAACCCCCCTCCAAAAAAAAGGGCAAGGAAAATAAAGTCCCAGACTGCTTCATTAGATTATACAATAGTGGGGGTAATCCCCATGGTCAATCTAATTGACCTCTATTTACCCCCTCAATTGTATATGTGGATTGTAATCTGGAATGTAAGGTAGTTCAAACATTCTAGAGAAAACTTGGATTTTTTCTTTTTGCAAGAAGTTAAGGCTATTAGACCCCATTTGTCCTTAGTCTTGAACTTTATCTAGCCTAATGCCTAACAATTTTCCACTAATCATCAAAGAGGGAAAGGTGGGGGCTCTATTTTGGTCAACCCTAGTATAAAAGATTGCATTGTTGAACATGGTGTCTCCCCCTATAACAAATTTGTTTGGGTATTGCTATAAATTCAAAATCAGACCTTTAGTTTGTGTAACATTTATGCTCCTAATGACTATAGGGAGCAGTCAAATCTATGGTATATTCTGGCTATAAATATGAAAAAAGTTCCTTGGGTCTATGGAGGATACTTCAATATGGTGGAAGACAAAGAGGATAAAATTGGGGAGACTACCTGGCTTGAAAGGGCAATGAGCTATTTTTCTAGTCCAAATTCAAAAGAATGCACAGAGTTGGAGACCCTCTAAAGAAAGGTAAAAGCCTAAGTAGATCAATATGGTAAACCTGGTGTAACAACCTGATCAACAATAGGAGGAAATACTCCAAACTTGATAGATTTTACTTGAATAAGGAGACACTCGCTGCAACCCCTATCAAGGATGATAATGTGGTGATAGTCCTGCCCTTTTCAATGTCTGACCACCACCCTATTGAAATGGTCTTTTCATTGATTAGTGAGGAGAATAAAGACACCCAATCCTTCAAGGGTTTATATAAATTTAATGTGTCCCATCTGGTAGATAGTGTCTGTTTGGAGGGTCTTCAGTCTTCCTGGAACATTGGCAAAATTGCATGTTGTTCCAGTTCCAAAATTGATCATTGGAACTACAGTATGGATACTTCCAAAATTTTTGCCAGAACATATGGTCAGATCAAAGCAAAAAAGCATAGAAAGTTTGTAAGGGATACTCAAGAGAAGATTATTCATGTTGAAATCTTGTTGCAACTTGATCCTGCCAATGAGGTTCTTCTTGAAGAACTTAATCTCTTGAAGCATCAAGTTAGATAGTCACAACAATATATTGCTAGGGGGACAAAGATCCATTCCAGATTGACCTGGTTGAAGCTTGGTGATAGAGGTTCTAAGTTCTTCTTCAGATTCTTGAAAGCCAAACACATAAGAAGCAAGATTAATGGTATCAAAGTTAATGGGTAGCTTTTGCAAGATACAACTAGCATTAAAGAATATTTTTTTGAGTTCTACTCCAATCTTTTCTGCTCTGATGGTTTTAGTGATCATGTTAAATAAAATAGGGCTTTATGTAAAGCCTACATTCTGAAAAAGGTGTCACAGACTCATGCCTCTATCCTAGATGCCTCTATCTCGCTCGATGAAGTCAGAAACACCATTGATTTGCTTAAAGATGATAAAGTGCCTAAGGTGGATGGATTCCCTATTGAATTATATAAAGGCAATAAGGATTGGATTGCTAAGGACTATTTGGAGGTCTTTAATGAGGCCATTAATGTCGGCACACTCAGATCAAACATCAATAAAGGGGTAATAAAGCTCATTCCTAAGGATGGTAATTTGTCTTCAATCAAAAATTGAAGACCAATTACCCTCCTCGACATCTCATATGATATTATGGTAAAGACCCTTGCGAGGAGACTGTCTTTGCTTTTACCCTCTATTGTCTCAAAAACCCAAACTAGCTTTATTGAAAGGAGATACATCTTGGACAATTTAATCACTAGTTGGGAAGGAATGCGCTGGGCTAGAGATTCAAATCAGGATGCAGGAATGATCTTGCTTGACTTTGAAAAAGCATATGATTGAATTGAGTGGCCTTTCATTGAAATAAAGTTGCGTGCCTTTGGGTTCCAAGATAGATTTTATAGAATGGTTAATGAACTATTCAAGGATGATTCGATTGTCATTGAAGTCAATGGGGAATTGATAGAATCTCTTGAGCTTCGATGCTCCATTAGACAAGGGTGCCCTCTTGCCCCTTCACTCTTTTTTCTGGCAGCTGATGCACTACACTATATGCTAAGATTCTCTGACATTGGGCCTCCAGTCAAAGGTATCTCGCTCCCAAATAATGATGCCCTCATTGATGTTATTTTTTTTTATGACACATCAATCTTTGTCACCTTGGATCAAAATAACTTGGCTCAGGTAGCGACTAGACTAGATATTTACTACTCTGCTTCTAGCTATAAAGTGGCAATGCATAAATCACACATGTTGGGTTGGCAAGAACAACCTCCTATTTGGCTATCAAACTTTGGATGGACTTGGAAAGGGTTGGATGAAATGGTCAGATACCTGATAATTCCATTTTCCCTTACACCCTCCTTCAAAAGTATGTGGGAATGGATCTTCAATAAAATTAACAAGAAAATCTTGAAATGGAAAGGACATCTATTGTCCTTACCAAGAAGGATTCAAGTCTATCAGAAAGTTCTCTCATCATACAATATCTACTATGCCTCCTACTAAATCTTTCGAAAATCTTAGATCAACATGCTCCACAGGATCATAAGAGACTTTTTATGGTTTGATGGGAAAGGGGGTAAGAAAAGGCATGCAGTTTCGTGGCAACTTTGATCGAAACCTAAAAATATTGGAGTCATGGGGCTAAAGGACCTTCGGTTGTAGGGTATAAAACTGATAGTTAAGTGGATAATCAAAACTTGTATTGGAAATGAGCCCTATAAAGTCTTGGTAGGAATAATATTTTGAGAAGTTTTCCTAAATGAAAGTCAGGATAGAAAGGTTTGAATATTGTTGATATTCTCATTGGGCCCTTCACGGTCAAAGTGGTTGGATATCCTATATTTACTTCCATTTGATCAGCTTGGGATGTTGCCAAGCCCTTCATTATTGCTAAACATATTTTCAACTAGTTTGGGATAACATGTTAGGGGTATAGATCACTTTGGTGGTATTTGGCTATCAACAGGAGACCACTTCCCTCACCAGGGGCTGTTATACCTTTGATTGGTACACTAAGGGGTTGAGGAGTTTTAAATATCTCTATTCCCATGTGGGATGGGCTTCTTAGACATATATCAAATCTAGATTTCAGATTTATGACTCTCAGAAAATAACATTCACCTTGCTCCAAACGACTCTTAACAGAAAAAATAATGTGGTTTTCATGGAAGAAGAGGGTGAGTTCTGGGACAGTGTGAAGTGGAAGAAAGGCCCCCCTCTACTTGAGTTTACCTCTCGAATGCTTTACAAGAAGCTCTCAATCTCCAATGTGACCTACCTTACCCTCAATCACATTTGGTATGTGTGTGATCCCCTGTCTGCATGGTCCTTTAGGTTTGATGTGATTTGGGCCTCTTGTCCTGAATCCAAGAAATCATGTTTTTGTTGGTTATTAATGTATAAGAAGCTAGTTGTTGGTTCTATCTTGAGCAATTATGGCCTTGCTAATCCTTTCTATTCTTTCTATAGTGAAACTGAAATGGTTGAACATTTCTTTTCTTCTGCCCATATGATGATAAGATATGGAATTGTTGTCTTAAATGTTGGAGTGTGGTTTTTGATTATGAGATTGGTTGGCTTAACATTGTGTTTGGTTATGCATGTCCTAAGATTAAAGTGCATCCTTACTTTCATAAATTTTGGATTGGGTTTTCTACATTTTATGGTTTTTATAGAAGCAAAGGAACCTTAAGGTTTTCCAACAGAAGGTTAGATTGCTTACTGACTTCATATTTGAAGTCATCCTCTGTATTTTGTCTTTGCAGATATTCCTACAATTAAAAGTGCCTCAGGACTAGCTCGAGCAATTTCTTAGGACATGATTCCTCAAAGTCACCTTGAACTTCCTACTTGATTCTAGGGAATACCCCAAACTGAGCCCCCATCCTGATTGGGCAGCGAGTCACTAGATGACATCCGAATTTAAAATTTTAGAATATGAGTGGGACTACATAAAAGACTCATACTTTGACCAGGCGGAACACTCGGTACAGGAATGGATTACTCCATCTGAATCTGATCAGAATGGGATTGATAGTTGGTTGGATGTGAATGAAAATGTTCTAAAGGATGTGCATAACAATGAGTAGGGAAGTTGCATAATTAGAGAAGCCCACAATACATTTGCACCATTCAATCTGAACCTGTTCCCTGAATTGGGTGATGAGATTGTAGAGACAATGCCTTATTTTTAGGAATTGGCTCCAGTGACGCATAATCAGGGTCCACAAGAGGAAGTGTGGAAGAAGATTGACGAGAACATCAACATTTTCTCTGGCAAGTTGGAAAAATTGATCGAAAGAGGAGGCTTAGTGGATGTCTTGGAATATGTTACAAATAGCAACATGAAAGGACTACTGAAAAAAGTGGATCACTATCCTGCTCAGATGGCTTCTGAATAGATGCAGTTGAGACCTGGTGATGGTAAAAAAAATTGGAGGGACCTAATTCTGTTGATTCAGATGATGGATGTGAAGTCGTAGGCACTACTACTAGAAGGGCGTAGGACTTGTAGGCTTAACTCTGCCACATTTGGGGTGGCTGCTCTTTGTCATATTTCTGTTTTAATGTTTCTATTGCTTTTGTGATACTGTTGATATTGTTATTTTTTTGTTGGGCTACTTGTATGGAGCCATTTTTATATTGTGCATTCGATTATTATGCTTGTTGATGGGGGACGCCCCACAATATGATATGTCTTATCTAGAATCTCTGTAAATATTTTTGGCATCTCAGATGCCTATATTAGTAATCGATCTACAATAAAAAAAATTAAAAATAGTGTAAGGAACTAAAATGCAATCTATAAATAATAGAAAGTAATTCATTCAACTTATAATGCAGATAACTAGGATAGAACACAGTTAAAAGGTCAAAATGAGATTAATCATAGTCAAACACAACTTATAGGGAGAAATGTGTACCAGGATAAAATTCCACTTGTTGTTTATTCCTTATCCATAAATTTACTCCTATTGAAGGCATCTTCCTATAGCTAAGTGTCCTACATCATCTTCTCTCCTTAAAAAATGAATAGCACTTTTAGAAAGAAAAATGTGTTCTAAACTTGATAATGGTGTTTCTCATCCTTTGTAATTACTCTATTGTTTTAAAAGCCATACATCCCGGACTACAAGTGGTGTCTTTCTGAAGAGGAAGGCACCCTATAAATAACTAAATTTTCAGCTACAAGCTTTTATTTCTTTCAACTATCTTCCTTCTCCCAAGGTGGATGCAGTTGGTGGAGTTTTAAAGTTTATTGGTGGATGAATTCAATTTTTGGCAAAGTTCTATTTGTTTCCAACTTATTTTGTCTCCATGGCACAACCCATGTGGTAAATTTCAAAATTTCCAACTTCCTCATTAATAACATATGAAATCAAGTGCTATATAGGCCAAATGGTTGTTTTAAACATTTTTACACATATAACTGATGAGAAGTGCAATGTAAAGAGGGTGCATGGGTCTACAATAATGCACCACATAGGTGTAATTTTATTTTTATGTTTCCTTGTACCCATACAATGTTTGTCTACATTGACAATCATCTGAACATCCTTAAATACGAACTTCAAACTATTATTTACTAGGATGAATGCCTTAATAAGCATACATAATGCAACTAGAGTCTCATTAAACAAAATATTGTTCCTAATACGATTAAAATGTTTTAAGTAATGTAAGGAAAAATATTCATATCAACCAATTAAGGGCATATGGTTTTTGTCATTCAAAAGATTAGGAGAGAAATAAGGTTTCTAACGTCCAGCGCTTGATGCATCGTATTTGAACATGATGCAACCCATTGATAAATCATCATTACTGTTGGGTCATTTGATCCAAAGTACTTTAGTTTGTGTTAGTTTGGATTAAAATAATGTATGGGACATGTTATCTCTTTATGAGACACCTGTAAATGTTTGTTAGTCATAGGTGTTAAATAAATGCTAGTATGGTTAATAATGTTAGTTAGTTAATAGTTATAATGGGTTGAAACCATAAGTTGGACAGGGCTCGTACACAACCAACTCCTCATGAAAGCTATTATAATCTTGAAAGCTTTGCAATTAATTAACGTGATATTTTACCCTTCCATATTTATGTCAAATCAATATTATTTCTTCCCATTTATCGTGTATGTTAGTCCAACATTAATATTAGAGCCATGTTTTTAAAGTGAACGTGAAAACATATAAAGAAAATAATTTTTAACAAAGTATAAAGAAAAGACATGGTACAAAGATCCAAATTTTTCTTTTTGAGTTTATAATTTTCAAATTCATTTTTTTAATCCCTTACAAATTTCCAAATCTCCTTTGTATGGCCCAACCCAAAATCAATTTGTATGACATTTCAAAGTCTAAACTCATATTTGTACAATCCAAGATTACTTTGAAGCCATGTTTACTACGTTACATGACTCGAGAACTATTTGTATGGCCTTGTACGACCCAAAGCCTTTTTTGAATGCATTGAAATGCGTGTTATTACCCTGAAATAAAAAAAACTTCATTTTGTATGCTATTATGACGAGATTTTCTAGCCTCAAATTCTTTCAAACCCTTTAAAAATATAATTTGTATGGTCTAGTACAGATTTTTGATTATTTAAATCAATTCCAACGCAATCCCTAAGCATCAAATTTAGTTTCAACACATTCGTATGTCTTTTGGATCAAGTATTTGATATTGTATGGCATTTAAACCTTCAAAATTCTTCAGAATCATACTTATACAGACATTGTACAGACTTTGAGCAAGACAACCAATTTTCATGTTGTTGTATGGCACTATGACATGGCATAGAATCTATATACATTGTTTAAACATTTTTATTTTTCAGTTTGTTGAGTAAAACGGGCCCCACAAAAGTGAAAATGAAGATGCAATTTCAGGGGTGAATATTTGGGTAAATGAATTTTTGCATACACAAATATGTATTTTTATTATTATGGAAATTCAGAAAACTGCAGTTAAAATAAATATCTTGCATTCATGGTTTGTATGTGTTTATAGAGGAGTTGGCAATATGATTTTTGTAAGACACTTGCAAAAAAGGAGTTCAAAGTTCGAAACCCAACAAATTAAATTTTTGATCAAATTTTGTTTTTGATAAAATTAATTTGTTAGGGAATATTTGTGAGGATATTCTCTTTATACTTTTAAGTGGTTACAAAAGATGTGAAAATTAATAGTGTTGGAGACATAAGGATGTATCTTTTTACAAATTTTAAATTTAAAAATCTACAAATCTCAAGAATCCAAGTATTGTAATTCGATCTCATTTGAGAGTAAAAGCAACGCAACAATATTACACCTCTTGATTTTTTTAAAAAAATTTCATTATGGAAAAAAATCATAAGTTTAATCTCTGAAATCGGGAGACTAACTCTTAAAAATTACAAAGAATAGAGCATGAAAATGGAAACCACGCTATTTTTTAACGAATAATGGGAAGTAGACGAAAAACAATGTGCATTGCCTAAAGATGTTGCAAAATTACTTGAGATTGACAAACATGATAAATGTGCACTTGCATTAGTTGAGTCTTATTATTCTGCACAAGTCATTATTCACATTAAGGATATTAAAACTGAAACTTAAAAGATTTGGAAAATACCAAAATACTTGTATGATAAATGACTTGCAAAAAAGAAAATTGATCTCATGCAGTTATTGAACAATAAGATAAAAGATGATGAAAATGTATCTGAACACATTTCAAGAATGAAGAATTTGAAATAAGAATATATTACTTCAGGTAGGAAAATCGATGATGATATGTTCATTTCTATCACTCTGAACAGTCTCGGTTCAAAATATATAAACTTAATACAAATATTGCAACCGAGTTACAAGCTCAAGAACATAACATTTGATTTTGTTTGTAAATTGTTCACTCAACATGGGTGACAATTCACCAAGAAGAAGATTGGTAAACCTATATAATATGTTTACCATACAAAGACATGAAGACACATAATAGAGAAGAGACATGAGAAAATTAAGCATTTTTTAAAACATTCTTCAAAGAATTCTCCAAGACATTCTCTAAATCATTCTTCAGAGCACAAACATCACCACAAACATAAGCATTCTTCTCGATCTCATAGTCACTCAAGTGATTCCTTCTCATCTTCTAGTTCTAGCAAGCACAAAAAACAACCATACTACTATAATTGTGGTGGCATTGGACTCTTGCAAATGTATGTGTTTATAAAAAATAAAAACACAAATATACAAGGAAGATAGAAGCACATTATATTGTCCATTTTAATGGAGCTTTTTCTGGTTACTCTAGTTACACTGGTTATTTTGACACATCATCTGACTATGAAGCGTCATACATTGTTGACGTAGGTGGTCCAGATGGCCTTGATTCACTCTTTTCAGCACACAGTTTCACCTATCTTAAGTGAGTTGCTAACTCAAAGATAGTGTTTTGGTATAGCAATAAATTTTGGTTTGTGTTTTGTTGTTTATTTTTGGTCTTCGGTTCTTTGATTTTATTGATGAGAAGCAAATCAAATTGTTTGGATATGTTTACTTGTTACATGGACTTCTCACCTCTCTTGTAATAGGGGGAAGACATTGGTCTTCAAATAGTCATTGGTAATTGTATGAGTTGACAGGGGAGTTGCTAGCACCAATAATGTTGAGAAAATGTTCTTCAATGTTGTTAGACATCAGGGAGATGTGTCATATACTTGGACATCATGGAGATGTGCCACGCACAATATAGGATATTCACTAGACAGGTTTATGTGTGAAACCTTAGGTGGATTGATATAGTTGAATATGCATTGATCACATTTATATTGCAATATAGGTACATAATGGTCATAATGTATGAGCATGCACGTTAGGATCTTCATCATTCACACCACAACTCACAGGGTAGAAATATTTTGTGTGAATTGGCATCATTTGATCACTACCACGATGTATAGTGTCCAATTATAGGAATGGCAGAGACTTGATGAATTCACAATCATTTGCTCTAGATCATATTTTATGCCTCTTTGGATCAATGGGGGTTTGTTGGGTCATTTGATCCAAAGTGATTTAGTTTATGATAGGCTAAACACAAGATCTAAAAAAGAAGATAATAAAACAATTACCAGAGTTGGATTCTTGTGATTTATTGACACTTTTTTGATTGACAATGTTATCACACAACACAAGTGGCAAAAAAACAATAGACTCAATTGGATCATCTACTCTTCCCTAAGGGTACACTAGTTCATTGTCTGTGTTTGACACATCATCTTTCTTGTCCTTTGACATCCCATCTATCCATCTCTCTCCGATGAAACCCTTCCTCTTTGTAGGGATAAAAAACTTATGCTACAATTGCACACTTAACAGAACCCATCAATTGATTAATCAAATTGAAATGTATTAAACAAATTTGCAAAATATGATAATAAATCAATTCAATGTTGAATATTAACATCGTGTCATTGCTTCAAATGAATCGATATATTCCTCTGTCATTTATATCACATTTTCTTGAACCTGTGCAAATCACTATCATAATCATGTTATCCAATATCACATCAATTTCAAGCCAATTCCATAAACATGTATATTCATTGTTAGTCTAAAACTACATAATATAAAGAAACACATTCATATAAGCATTCATTTCAACTAGTAAAGTATTCATATAAGTGGTTATTTAAAACATTTTAGAGTTTGACTAGATAAGTCTACATGGCATGCCACATCAACACAAAATAATTAAATTATACATTCATAGAAACGAGGTGTGACACTTGCAACAAAACTTATAACAAACATTGAGAAGATCCTCATAGGAACAACATAGTGTTTCTAGTACTTGGTACTCCTACTCTGCTTCATGCCCCACATACCATGATGGATAAATTGCACTTAATGTCAACTATTGGCCAACCAATACCTTCCTGATATGATTTGGTTGTGTGATGGACAACACCTTCTCTAGGTGGGAAATTTCATAACATGGTGGGTGTAGATCCAAAATATGATGGCTACACACCCACGTGTACTTGAGCATGTTCTCAAGTATCTCATGCTGACTGCAATTGTCACATAAATGTACAATGGAGTCCAAATCAGGATCCATGAGTTACAGAAACCATCCATGCTTCCTCTACCCTTTTTCATCAACATATATATCTCCCAGACATAAATGATAAGGCTAAGGACCCTGGGTGAGAGGAGAGTCCAACATAGTCAATCCATGCCAGCTAGAGTTGAGCAATTGTAGCCTCAACCACAAGCAAAAATGAAAGCACAACCACAACTCGAACCACAATCACAAACACAAGCTAACCCACAAGATCAACCATCAACCTTCTCATCACAAGCAACACATTCTAAGCAAAAGGCACTAACTCCACAACCATCACAACCTGCAAAACAAACTCGAATAATAGTACCATGGCTCAATGACACATATATGATTTTCATCCATTAAGAGTTACATCTGAAGAGGTGTATAGGGTGTTTTGAGGACATCAAGGATGACACCTATGGTGAAGAAAAGGAGAAGGAATTATTCTTCAGGAAAATGGTTTGCACATGTTAGGGGTGAAACAAACCCCATCCATGTTGTTCGTGTAAATTCCTCCACCACCAAAGTCCATTATAGTGGAAATAGTTGGGCAAGAGGAGGAGGCTAAGAAAATATTTAAAAATCCCTATTTCAAGAAGGGGTGTCAGGGTCTGAAATGAAGGCACAAGCAGGGGAATCTCTATTGGTGGAAAGCAATGAAGAAGAGTCTATCCCCTTCAATCCACTAGTGTGAAAACCTTGCATGTCTAGCACTGATTGACCATGCCAAAGCATTTCAGAGTGGATGGAGGCATTCACAAGTTTAGAGAGCGCAATAGGGGCAGCACAACCAAAAGTGGCAATAATTGTAATCTGAGAGATGAAATGACAAAATAAAATGATGGTACCACCATCTACATGCTCAAAGTCTGTCATGCCCAAGAAAAAAGTTGCACCCTCCACCATGGCCACTCCATCATCTTCCCCACCACTCATAGCTCCTTTGCCATATTACCCCACCCTTGAGGAGGGAACTTCTTTTGGTTTTGAAACTATTGAGTCTCTAGATCAAGGCGTGCAACAAGAGAAAGTACAATAAGATCAACCTCATAGGCAAGAGCACCCAGTCCAACCACAAGTTCACGCTCAAGTAGAGGAGTAACCAACACGTGATACTTCCAAAACCAAATTGGAGGAAGAGAAAGTAGCCAAGGAGAAGGCTTAGAAGGACAAAGAGGCCTTACTCCAGCAAGAGAAGCAAGAAGAAGAAAAAGTTGCACAGGAAAAGGAAAACCAAAAAAACCTTGAGGTAGAAAAAGTAGCCAAAGAGGCTAAACAAAAATACAAAGAAGACTTACACAAGTAGGAGGAGCAAAGGAAGAAGGCAGTAAAGGAATGAGCATAAAAAAGATAGTCGATAAAGCTACGATGGGCAAAAAAGAGCAATAGAAGTTATGGGGCGATGCTGTAAAACTTGGCCAAGTTCAAATAAAGGTAGGTCAAGAGATTCCAATGCAACAACAATAATAAGGAGCTGGAGAAATACAAGGTGTAGTGGTTGAAACACAAGCACAACCATCTAGAACTTCTACAAGTTTGGGGTCAACACAAGGAGAAGCCCAAGAGAAAGCTTCTCAAGAACATTTGAGTCCAACAAATATTGGTAGATGGATATCCAAGCCACAACACTGCAACATATGACTTAATTTTTCAATCACAAAAATAAGACAACCACCAATGACCTCTATAGCTTTTGCGACCCAACTGGCCCTACCTACTTCAACCTAGAAATTGTTTTGGATGCTTTGTAGCTGCCATTCACAAAGTAGATAGAAGGTGATACAACATTCCAAACATCTGTCATGGAAGGTAACAAATATTGAGCAAGAAAATAATCAATTGCGCATGAAGAATGTTGAGCTGTAAGAGTGGTTTGCAAAAGCACACAAGATGATTGATGAAACCTACTTGACATTGGTTCAACAATATTTTGGTGACCAAGTCATGTTTGAAGAAAAATAGTTCATTGCTCTTCTCACTAGGTTAACTCAAGATTGAGCCATAGCGTAATGACTGCAAGACATTAAAGTTCAAATCCAAAGACTACACAAATAAACTGGGGCAATATTTGAATTGTTGGACGAATACGAGAAGATTTTAGACACAACCATGTTTCAAGTTATGTAGCTTTCAAGGAAGATGTTGGACTAGAAAAAACAGCTCTAATATGCATGGAAGGACATCACACTAGATCTAGCTCAAGAAGATATATCAAAGGTGGTCATGGAGAGCCAAGCATCAACAACTGAAATGGACAACACTTTGCAAGAATCTCTTGCATTGAGAGATAATGTCATGGCTAGAATGCACACTTGGGAGTTGGAGATGCCACACAACACATTTGCAAGGGTGCAAACACAATGGTAAGTCGACAAAATCCAATAAATAATGTAACACATGTAACAAAAAAAATGTAACAATGTCCAATTATTACAACAACACCTAGCGATGATGTCCAAGGCATCATGCAAAGCCAAGCTTTCCTTCGCAAGTTATTCAACACAGTCAGGGATGTTTTGGCAGATTGGAAAATGTACAGGTAAGACTTCACTAATCTTGACATGTTGATCTAAGAAATCATTGATGACCCACAATGCATTCCACCTGCTGAGCTTATAAAGCTTATTTGTGTGAGGAAGGCTCCTCAGGGAATGCAACATCCCCCACAACAACCACCTGGCTTAGAAACAATGTCTGCATCTTTGTCTGCCACTTCATTAGCAACTATCCAGTATTCTCATGCCACTCATTCCATAGCTTTATATGCTATGCCTACTCCTCCATAAGCAAGGTATTGCATCCTTACAGTTTTGATCAAATTTTGGCTACAACGAAAAATTTTATAGACAAGAAAGCTTTGAGAGTAGGACTAGGAAGGTTGAAAACCCGTAAAGGGCAACCTCCTGGTTATGCCAACCTATCGAAAACCCAAAAAAGGTGGTAGGTTGGTATGTTGCTTAGTTGAAAACCCATAACAGTGGCTAAGTAGTGTGCAACAAGTGAAAACCAGTGAACAACACTTCGAGTGAAATTGTGAACATTGCTTCTTGACCGTTAGAGCACCGTAACTCATGGCAATTCCAACCAGCTCCAATATTTTGTTCTCCATCAACATCTTTGTCTTGGGATGAGACAACTCTTTAAGTCCGGAAAAGTGTTAGTAGGAAGGTGCAAAGTGTAGATCACAAACATTTTGGTATGATAAGCATGCTCCAAATGTACACCATGGCATATTTTGTATAAAACGCAGTTTCATATAGGATAATGAAGCACATGGAAGTTTGAATAGTTTCTTTGACCACTTCAATTCAAAAGATGAAAGGTCGTAAAGATGAAGATTCGTAGTCTCTTCATGACACTATACATGCTCTACTTTTGTAAAAGAAAATGTTAGAATGAGATATAGATCAATATATGGTACTATTCGAATCAGTAATTAGTTGTCGAATTTCTCCTAACCGTATATAAATCTTATTTGGCTTAAAAGTATCTTCCTTGTGAATGAATGTATTCTTGCATGCTATTTACATATGAATCCTTTAAATTGCAAAATGATAATAAGTGCATATACTTTAATGAGAAGTAAGAAGAAAGTTGTGTAAGAATCTACACTGCATTTAAGCCTTTAATATGTCTATAATTTCCTATAATAATTCAAAATATTGTCGCAACATTCATAGAATACAACACCTAACATGTCCGGATGAGTGATTCCAGAGACAAGCGGTGGAGCCCCTACTCTCGTATTTATGTTGAAGTGTCTTTGGGATCACACACAAGTCAGGGGCTACCAAAGTAGTAGTGCATAATGGGGAAGGAAGAAGGTAAACTACAATATAAGCATAGGGATCCCTTTAGTGATCAAGAATCAAACTTAGAGGTTGTTAAGAATCTAGCACATTGATTGAACCTTGAGCATCATAGACTCAAAATCAAATCATCTTAATGCCCAATTGATAGCTAATTTTTGGTGATGAAGTTTACTGGTGACCGCATGGATTATTTAGGTTATTAAATCTTTGCTGGAATTCCCTTGATAGCAATCTAAAAAGAAATCAATAAAATTTTAGTCTATTTTTTGGGTCAATGGAAAGGGTTTATTACATCAAATATATTGTGCATTTATTCATGCCAAAAGAAATGGTAATCAATGTTTGATTATTTAGAGGCATCAGGATAAAACTCGTTTTAGCTGATCAATTTATACATGCAATAGGTGATCCAATGGAGTTCCATGAGGCATATTATATCTCAGTTGGAACTGAACTTCTAAAGGACATCTCATCTCCAAAATATTTTCATATATGATCCACCCAAATTCTCCCTTGTTATGTTTATGAATGGCCACCGTTACAGGCGATGGTTGGCACCCCTATAATTGATTGTATAATCCTTCACCTCTTGTGCAGATTATTAGTTATTTCCCCTTAACTAAGGGAAATGAATAAATGAAATTTGGCAGAAAGGTAAGACAACTGGCTGATTCCATCTGTAATAGATTTCCGTCCAGACCCTAAAATGTACTGTGGAAGACTAACCATTTACACAGTTGTATGAGATTTATAGTTAGGTGTACCAAGGTAACGTTTTCCATAGGATCTGAGAGCCATTTAATTAAGCTCTGCAAGGATGCAACTGATAGATTTTTAGCTTATAGAAAATATAATAAATTCTGTGAATGCCTGCAACCCATGTAGCTCCCAATTATGCTCTGTAACAGGACTGCAGTAAGTTTAAGGGCAAGGTTCTTCACAAGCTGGTAAGGATTGATGCAGTAGCATTAACAAATATTCCTTGTAACCCTAGAATGTACCATGCCCCATGTAGCTCCCAATAATGCTCTGCAACAGGAAAAAGGGCAAAGATTCTTCACAAGCTAGCAAGGACTGATGCAATAGTATTAACAAATATGCCTTGTGACCCTAGAATGTATCATGGAAGAGAAAACATATATCCAGTTGTGTAGAACTGATTTCTTTTTTTATCTAAGGGTAAACGTTTTTTACTGGCCATAGTCCGCCACATATCCATTTGACATGTTATCTGCAAGAATTGAACCTGGTTGGGCTGTTTTAGAAACAGCCAACCCATTCAACCAATCAACCTACATCTCATCGGCAACATTACAATAGGGTTTGCAATGCAATTTGAGTGCCATTTAGAACTGTGGAAGGAAAAAATTGATAAGTCTTTGGTTATAGAACGTGCAAATTATTATATACAAAACTACTACAGCCCAATATGTATATCCTCTTAATGCTTTGCATCGAGACTACAATTTCAAGGGCAAGACTTTTCAAAAGCTAGCAAGTACTCATGAGAAAATCAAGGAGATGCAGTTAATGATTTAAAAGGAGAACGAATAAGTTGGAGCAGTAGTTAGTTTCTCTCTAAAAGGAGATAACACAAATTATGTTCACAGCCCTCACTTTGCAGAGTATTAGTAATGGTGGAATCATCTTTTATAGATTTGTGTTTTCCTTTTTAGTTTGTAATTATTTCAAAGATACTTTATAACACTACAGAATTTATAAATCAATCCTTGACTAGATGCACTGCATTACAAATGTGCATATTGCATTTCTGTATATGCATTTTGGCACTTCAAAGTTCACTGTCACATCTATGCAAATTTAAGCACAACCATCTATTTCCACAGGCTTTAATAGAATCATATTACATCCCAAATTATTTTGAGAATACAAGATCTGACATTATGCAAAACTTCTGGAACTATGCTCTTATTGGCTAGACCATTTGCAGCAGTTACGGATTTCAGGGATCGATTACAATTTCAAAGTTATGCATAACAAAATATTAAAAAATGACTACAACAGCTTTACAATAAATCTACCACAGGCAACCGCAAAAAAATGAAGCTTATATCAAATGTTCGTACTGGTATTCAGACTTGGTTATTCGATAAATGGACTATACAGGCTAACAGACTTAATGCAAATGCTAAATTAGTCTAATGTGATAAAATTGACAAATGATATCACAGCCAAGCAATCTGTTGTCTCCTTATAAAAGGGTTACTATATCTTCCTAGACCTTTTTAAAAGGAAACTTTTAGACCCATGAAATCTGAATCTATTTTAATAGATAAAACGCAATAGCCTTTTTCACGGAGCTGAGGTGATTACAAAAAAGTTCAGGTCCAGATCCAGATCCAGTGTCTGGGTACCTCGCGATACATACAATCAAAAAATGCTTGCCATTGAGTTTAATATTTTTGACGCAAAGTATAGCCCTTCCTGGGTATACCTGACATAAAGCATAGCTGACAGGCACACAAGTGCAGGGAATGGATTTGAGCCCACCAACTTAAAATCAAAATCTTTCATCATATAAAAAAGACTAGATCCGTTCTCAAATGACCATACCTGTTAACCTTCCCATATGTCTCATTTTTGTGTCTAACCCTGCCTGAAGTTGATTTGCCTTTGCCAGTAATTTATCGCAAAAGCAAGTCTATATAAACCATCGCATGCTCAGCCACGGCCATAAAACACATTAGGAACAGTCTCTTCTTGCGCAGATGGAAGTTCACCATGTTCCTTTTGAAAACATTCTTGCATGTCATCTTCAAAATTTATAGTCTTTCCAGTAGGACATTTCTCTTGGGCTGTACCCTGATTCTTGTCAGTCAGTGGGGAGGAAATAGACTTCTCCGGAGGACTGTGGCCTCCAGTGATACCTTGCTTCCTTTGTTTTTTCATTCCTGCTTCTGTGAAACTCAGAAGAGCTACCAAACCAACTGCTGCAAACCCTGCTTTTGCTGCCACTGTTACGCCCTTACCTATTGGACTCCCCATAAATCTAGAAATACTATTACATATAATGCCCAAAATTTTCTTAGGCACCTTGTGACCCTTCTGCATGTCTTGATTACTAATCACTTCCTCCCCTTTTTGGCTATCACTGCCCTCGTCCACCTCCGAAATGAATAGTTCATAGTTCTCCTCCTTCCACGGAAGTTGCTTCAAAGCAGCATTCTCCCCAGAACAGTCTGTACTTTTATAGTAGATTGCAGACTGTCCATGTGATACAGCAGCTGAGGTATCGTTTGATGGTAATTCAGGATATGGGGGACGAGGCACGCCATGACTTTCATCCACTGTCTCCCCTGTAAATGCTAGAGCTTCATGAACAACTTCCCATTCTCTCCCTTGATAGTCGCGCAATTTTCCCAGGAGCTCTCTCCTGCTTTCTTCAAGGTCAGCCAGGGCTGCTTCCTTTTCAGCTTTCTGCTGTTGTTGTAGAGCCTACAACACCATTAAACAACATTACATGAAAAAAAACATCTTACAAATACATTTACGCCCTTCAAGTTGTTCACTTCCTTGGCTGTAAGGCTAAAGGAAACAAAAAAAATTATAGGCACAATAATTGACCGCTTTCTCAATTTAGTTTTTCCCAAAGTCTCAGAGTATCCACGATTCAATTTCTCTTACCTAATTATCATGTTGGAAATACATTCAAGCGTGCTTATGTGTTTCACATTTTCAAATTTCAAACAGGCAAGTATTCATTACGGAGCACTACGTATTTGACAATCTTACACAGATATTAATTTCCCCGTAATCAACTGCAAGAATCTGCCCGTGCTCTATTTTGAATTTGAAAGCATCGGTATTAACCAAGTAGTATTTAAATACAATGTCAACTCTTTATTCAAGTAGCTCTCCATCAGCTTGCATCCATATGCCAGAGGCCTACAAATACTTCATACATTATTCTAAATCATGCCAAGAACTATAACCACTCCATTAATGTCTCTTTTTCCAGAGCGTATGAACAGTCTTGATTCACTTCAGTCTAACAATGGTTATAATTCACAATTCTCATGCCAATTTCATTGTTGGCAATGAATTTGGCTGCATCTGTCTTGCACTATATCTGAACTCTAAGATTGTAAAGTCAGAGTATACAAGCCTGTTTTTCTCAATAGTCCGTGTCAAAATTTTCTTTAGGGAATTCATGCTTGTGATATTGTAGGACTAAGGGGGTATACAAATCTTATTTTCTCAACAGCCTTCCCAAGGGCTCAGTGATACCAAGTTTGATTCATCTCCTGGGGAAAATGAGCACAGCCAATTATTTGGCAAGTAATTCACAAATTTCAGACTAATTATGAAATTTCCTTTAAAAAGGATTACAAAATTTCTTAAATAGATCAAGTTAGGTGGTTTGAATTCCCATTTAGTCAAACCTTTGCTAGTTATTGCCCATTTGTGGCCAATCACAAAATCAACTCTTACTCTTCAGCTTTCTAGACAGTCCAAGCCATTTGACAGTAATTCTAACTTTGCTGAAATGGAACCATTATTAATCTAACTACTGCTAACTTTGAATTTTTTCATTTATTTGTTTAACACTCATTTGGACCATATTGGTACCCAAAAACATATTAAAATAAAATTAACAATGTCATGCCATAATCTATTATTTCCTTAATCAGAGTTCCCTTTATAACTTTTGCCAGATTCCTTATACTTGATCTGAATAATATCTTCAACTGGACATTGCAAAGGTAAGCGTTCTTTTTTTTCAAATAATATACCTTAGCTAAGAAGCTAACTATAAGCATTTAATCTGAACACTGCTAATCCTTTTTTAACAATTCGTTTAAAACCTATTGCAACCAAATTCATACATAGGAACTTATGGAAATGTATTTAACACTTTCACACTATGATCTACAATTTATTTTATTAGAGATCTATTCCAATGCAATTATCTGTAGTGAGGAGTCAGTTCCATGCATGGCAGTTGTCAGTTACATCATACTTAGATATGTATATTGTTTACAACAGGGCATTGCAAAGGCAGAAATGGGATTCTTTTCTACCCTAATACTGTTCTATTACAACTGGATGTACTTCCGAGTCGCATTGACCTATTTTCATCACTTGTGAAAATTAATCTAAGTTCGTTCTCTGTGTCTTCTTCCTTCAATATTTTTCATAGTACAACTTGTTTTGATCAATGTATTTCGAATCACAATCTATGATTTATTGTAAGTTTCCTGATGATAGATTACAGGTTGTGATAAAAAACACCTCGATCGAAAATATTTTAGAAAGTTTATCCAAAAACCATCTTTATAATTCCATGCACCATGAAAACTTAAAAACTCTCATGATGATGCTTGAAAATCTCTTATGTTTATACTTGTTTCGAACATTGTTTCTGTGGTTTTGGAAATTTAAAATCAATTTACCGAGCTTTGTTTGACTGTCTTAACTTAAGATAAATCAAGCAGTAGGATATAAATGCAATCCATTAACCCTTTACATCATTATTCGACATTTCTCTAACCTCTAGTAGTTCTAAAAAATATGACACAACACAAAATATGCAGCATATATAACAGATGACAGAAAGAAAGAAAGAAAATAAACTCAACTAAAACAGGCTATCCCTACCTGAAGGCCTTCTAGCTGGTCTTCGAGAACCTCCAAAGCATCTCTAATGGAAATGAGATTTCTGGCCTCCACGCCAGCTTCATGCCCTTCACCACTTGATGAAATCCCCTGTTCAAATCTCTCCTTGTTCAGATCAATATCAACTTTGACTGCTCTCTCGATTGCATCGTTTATCTTTGCATTAAGCTGTGCAGCCCTCTCTAAAACCATCCTCATCTCTTCCATCTCCATCGCAAACAAGAAACTGGGTATGAGATTAAATTGACAAACATTCAAGAAGCGGTTCAACTTCTAACTGCATATGAACCCTTCTTTCTTAGTGTGACGCTAAACTATTTGTAATATTCAAAGATCCAAGGGCACATTTTTCGAAAAAAGAAAGGGAGCCCCAATGTAGGGACATGGTTCCTCATTTAGGGTGTTGTGATTCAAATATGAGATGTATATATGGTGCTTTAAATACTGGAGTCTTACATGATTTGAATTTATTAATTTTTTTCAAAATTATAAAGTTCTTTTCTCTTAAGTTAGAGGTAAGAAAAAGTAAATTTTTTTTTTTTTTTGTAAAGTTTTAAATATCAAAAGATTTTTTTTGTCAAACTACCATTTCATCCTTTTTTGTATAAATTGGACCTCCCTTTGGGTTAAATTTAAGGGTTACCAGTTCTATTTTAACATTGTGCATCTCAAGTATGAGTGGATTGTGGAGTATATCACCAGGGTTTGGAACTTGTCCTCCAGACCCATAGGAAACACTGGTTAGAATGAGTAGTGCTCTGATGTTATAACTTGCACTACTTCATTCTTGCAGATATATGGCAAGCAAGCAACTATTTTTAGGTAGTGCATTTAGAATATTAAAAACCATGAATATCTTAGAATTTCACAGGAGTTAGAAGCTACACCTTTAAACTCACATATGCAAACTCAGGGCACGATGTGGAGACACAAGCCCCAAGGTGCAGAGGCTTATAAGGCCGGAGGCGCTGAACTCCGAGCAAGGATGTATTGGTTGAAGTATGAGACAAAGTGAATAGGGATTTTTTTGCTCTCCTTCGGTCAAGACAAGTTATTGACAAAATCAAAGCCATTAGAAGTGCTTTAAACAGGGTTACCAGACTCTCATATATCCTCCAAGCCTTTGCACATCACTACTGTGGTGTCTTTGCGGCGCACCCTTAATCTCCTGCTTGTGAGGTTGCCTCTCTCAATGACTTGATGTTGTCCCTTGTAAACTCTCAGAAGCTCATAGAGTTACCTGTGATAGACCTCTCAATGTCAATGACCTTAAGGACGTTGTTATGTAGATGGCCTTTGATAAATCCCCGGGTATTGATGGCTTTCCCTGCTACGCCCCTAACCTATCACATGTATGAGGATAGTATTAGCCGACTTGTGGCTTACTTATCCTTCTTTGATGTTATATTACATTTATCTATGGTTTCTTTTGATTAGTAGGTCGGCCTATGGAGTAACCATGGCCTAGATAGACTATATATAGGAGGTAGTGGGTAATCATTTATCATCATATGGTGAATTCTGCTCTTATTGAAGCTTGTGGAGGTTGCCCCCTCGAAGTGGCTTATCTATTATCATATATTTGGATATATTTGTCATATTTGGATATAATTCTGCTATTATACTTAATTATTGAAGTAATTTCATTACAAGTGGTATCAGAGCTGCGATTTGGGCAATCTTGTGGGTGAAACACTAAATTTTTAAATTTTGTGATATATAAAAAATGGTTGCGAATTTCTCTGCAAAATTTTTACTGGAGGTGTGAAATAATCAAATTGAGCTTCCATTAAAATTTCAGATCATTTGGATCTATTTTACAAAAGTTATCGCTATTTTATGGTTTTTCATAAAATTGCTCTATAGTGCGCCATTCAAAGAATTTTTCTAAGTTGTTTACATTTTTGGAAAGCTTAGAAAAATTTGGCTATGATTTGTTCTCTATATATTTTGATTTGAGGCCGACATAATTCCCAAATCACTTGGTCAAAGTTGGGTGAAAAGTGCCAATAAGGGTCGACATCGTAAAACCCTTTTATGGCAGGTCCACAAACTCGGGGCTGAAGAAAGGGTGCTGAAACTCTAGGTAAAACTCCTAACAAGGATGAGATGGAGTCAAAAGGGGGATGTACTAGACCCTTTGTACCAGGGTTTTCTGACATAGATCACAAAGTGAGCCAGCTTGGCTATGGTGTGCAAGGCATTCAGAGTGAGGTGCAAGACATACAATCTAATATGCAATCCATACAAGATAGCCTGGGGGATATCATGATGGATTTGAACATTAATCAGTCAAATCATCAAGCTAACTCTATTGCAAAAACCCACCAGGGTGGTTCTCCTAACTAGTCTACTTCAAATCTAACTCCATGGCCACAGAGGAACCTATTACCAAAGGTGGATATGTGCAAATTTGATGGAAAAGATCCACTCAATTGGATCAACCAACTGGAGAGTTTTTTTGACCTACATCAGATTCCAGGTGGACAAAAGGTTACCATGGCATTCTTGTATCTTGAACTTGATCAATTCATTTGGTATTGATGGTTGTGTGCTAAAAAAAAAAAGATGACTCTCAATGTCACTAGGTCAGTTTTTACAAAGGAGATACAATTACACTATGGAAATAGTGTGACAGAGAATTACTTCAGCTAACTGGCAAAATTATGACAAACTGGCTCTGTCAAGGATTATATTCATCATTTTCAGAACCTGTCCTTACTTGTGGAGAAAATTTCTGAAGCAAACTTGAATGACCTGTTTTTGGGTGGACTCAAGGACCACGTTCAATATGAGGTACGCATGTTTAATCCACTTAAGATTTCTGATTCTATTATCATGGCACGTAGAGCTGAGAAAAAATTCATAGCCAACATGAAGCAACCATTCACTCACTTTAAAGATCGTAGCATATCATCACCAACATTTCCTCCACCTACTAGATTGACCCCTCAGCAAATTGAAGAGAAGCGTGCAAAAAGATTATGTTTCGGTTGTGACAGTAAGTGGAGTAAAGGACATAGATGTGATGAGAAGAAGTTATTCTACATTGAGGGACCAAACAAAAATGAAGAAGTAGATGATGCCTCCAATGATGATGAGGAAGATATAGAGGAGGTACCTGAAGATTCCCAACCTACAATCTCTTGTCATGCACTTGCAGGTATTATCACTCCACAAACTCTTAAGGTGGTGGGTTTCCTCAAGAAACAGAAGGTGACAATGTTGATTGACTCAGGGAGCACACATAACTTTATAAACCATAAGTTGGCCACTCGATTGAACTGTTTCATCTACCCAGCACTAGAATTTCAGGTCATGATTGCAGATGGTGGCACAATTAATTGTTCAGGCAAATGCCATAGTATTAAGCTTACTATGGGTGGGTACAATCTCGACTCTCCTATGTTTGCTATTCCCATGGGTAACACAGACATTGTTTTGGGGGTCCAATGGCTCACAACCTTAGGTACCATTGAGATGAACTTCCAAGAACTATTCATGCGCTTTCATTCTGAAGGTAAGAAAATTAAACTACGTGGATTACATGCAAAATCTCCACAATTGATTAGTTCACATCAGATGACCAAGATGCTAAAAAAGGGGCAGAGGGAATTATTGCACGATTATGCTCCATAGAAGTTCAACCCACACATGTATCTACACATCTTGATCTACAGATAATTATTGAGGACCACTCATCTATTTTTGGGGCCATGCCAAAAGGACTACCACCAAAAAGATAACATGATCATGCCATTCAACTAATTCCAGGTAGTCAACCACCAAATATCAGACCATATAGATATCGATATGCACAAAAGAGTGAAATTGAAAAGATGGTCCATGAGATGCTGGAGGTAGGGATCATCAAGCATAGCCAAAGTGCATATTCGTCACCAGTGGTCATGGTGCGGAAGAAGGATGACACATGGAGGATGTGCCTAGATTATAGGGAACTCAACAAGTACACCATCAAAGATAAGTTTCCTATTCCAGTAATTGATGATTTACTTAATGAGTTGCATGGTTCTAATTATTTCACAAAATTGGATCTTCGCTTGGGGTACCATTAAATTAGAATCAAGGATGAAGATGTTCATAAAACTGCTTTTAGAACACATGAGGGCCATTATGAGTTTTTGGTAATGCCCTTTGGTCTTACAAATGCACCATCTACTTTTCAGAGCTTGATGAACACTGTTTTTAGGCCTTTTTTAAGGAAGTTTGTGCTAGTTTTCTTTGATGACATATTGATTTATAGTCAGACATGGGAAGCACATCTGCAACATGTGAAACAGGTGTTGATAGTTTTGGAGAAGCACCAACTTTATGCGAAGCCATCTAAATGTGCTTTTGGAGTACAGGAGGTAGAGTACCTCGGTCACATTGTTTCCCATGAAGGTGTCAAAGTTGATCCCCAGAAGATCAAAGCGATAATGGAATGGCCCATGCCAAAAACTCTCAAAAACCTTCGAGGGTTCCTTGGACTAGCAGGTTACTATAGAAGATTTGTGAAAGGTTATGGCAGCATAGCAGCTCCACTCACTACATTGCTAAACAAGGATGCTTTCCATTGGAATGATGATGCCACCAAAGCATTTGAGAAACTAAAAGTAACTATGTGCACCACTCCAATTTTGGCTACTCCAAACTTCTCACAGACATTCACTGTTGAATGTGATGCTTCTGGGTCTGGATTGGGGGCAGTACTAATGCAAGGAGGAATACCCATTGCATTTGAAAGTAATCAATTCAAAGGTAAGAATCTACAAAAAATATCTATGAGAAAGAAATGATGGCTATTCTTCATGCAGTTAAACAATGGAGGCCTTATCTGATGGGTAGACACTTTAAGGTGAAAACGGATCATGATAGTCTCAAATACTTTTTGGAGCAAAGATTATCATCTGAGAAATAACAAAAATGGGTAACCAAAATGTTGGGCTATGATTTTGAAATCATCAACAAGAAGGGTAAAGATAATGTAGTAGCAGATGCACTATCCAGACGGGATGCATCCACAGAAGCATTACTTTGTGCAATGTCCATGTTGCAAGCAGATTGGGTGGATGAAGCTAGGTTAGAATGGGAGCAAGACAAGGATACACAAGTTCTGATTCAAAATCTCCAGCAAGGTAATTTATCCTCTAACAAATTTGAATGGAAAGGTAATGTCCTATGGTATAAGGGTGGGTTATACTTGTGCAAAAATTCAGAGCTTAAGCATAAGATTCTTGCCGAGTTGCATGCATCTCCAATTGGGGGACATTCAGGGTTCTTGAAAACTTATCATAGAATTAAGAAAGAATTATTTTGGGAAGGACTCAAGGGAGATGTACAAAAGTTTGTGGAAGAATGCTTGATATGCCAATAGAATAAAGGTGAAACAGTTAAGACCCCAGGTCTGTTACAACCATTAGCAATTCCTAGTCAAAGGTGGGAGGAGGTTTCCATGGATTTCATCACTGGGTTGCCTTGTTCTGAAGGTAATAATGTTATTTTGGTCATTGTGGATAGGCTTACCAAATATGCCCATTTTTGTGCTCTCTCACACCCATTTTCAGCAAGTACAGTAGCGGCTATTTTTATGGAAGCAGTTCTCAAATTACATGGAACCCCAAAAATAATTGTAAGTGATCGTGATCCTATTTTCACTAGTAATTTCTGGACTGAACTATTTTCTTGTTTGGGTAGTCAGCTAGCTTATAGCTCATCTTACCACCCCCAATCTGATGGAAACACTGAAGTGGTTAACAAATGTTTAGAGGGGTATCTCCGTTGTTTTGTATCAGATAAACAAGAACAATGGGTTAAATGGCTACCACTTGTAGAATGGTGGTATAACACATCTTTTCATACCTCTTCTAAAATGTCTCCATTTCTAGCACTATATGGTTACCGTCCACCTTCCATCACTTCTTCATTAAAGGTGCACACCAAGGTTCGAGATGTGGAAGATCACATTCAACATCAACAAGAGGTTTTGGCTAGTTTGAGAGAGAATTTGGCCTTGGCACAAAATAGGATGAAGCAACAAGCAGATCAACACCGTAGTGAGTGAAATTTTGAGGTGGGTGACTGGGTATTTGTTCGTTTGCAGCCTTACAAGTAGATGTCCTTGAAGCAACAGAAAAAGGACAACAAACTTGCTCCTAAGTATTATGGCCCTTATCAGGTTCTACAAAAAATTGGAAGTGTGGCTTACAAGCTTGAGTTACCTCATTCATCTCACATACACCCAGTATTTCATGTTTCCTATTTGAAGAAGGTCATTGGATAGAAAGTTTTCACCCAGACAGAGATCCCAGAACTAGATGAAGAAGGACGAGTCATTTTGGAACGAGAAAATATCCTCCAAACACGTACTAAGAGGTTGAGAACCAGAGAGATTAGGGAATATTTGATCAAGTGGAAAAACTAGAGTAGTGAAGATGCAACTTGGGAAGGTGAAGATTTTTTGCAACAACATCCAGAGTTGTTCAACATTGAGAACAACATTGGTTTGAAGGGGACGGGCATGCTACGCCCCTAACCTATCACATGTATGAGGATAGTATTAGCCGACTTGTGGCTTACTTATCCTTCTTTGATGTTATATTACATTTATCTATGGTTTCTTTTGATTAGTAGGTCGGCCTATGGAGTAACCATGACCTAGATAGACTATATATAGGAGGTAGTGGGTAATCATTTATCATCATATGGTGAATTCTACTCTTATTGAAGCTTGTGGAGGTTGCCCCCTCGAAGTGGCTTATCTATTATCATATATTTGGATATATTTCAGTCATATTTGGATATAATTCTGCTATTATACTTAATTATTGAATTAATTTCATTACATTCCCTGTGAATTCTATCAAAGCCTGTGGGATGTCATTGGACTTGGTCTCCATAGAGTTTACTCTGAAGTGGTCCTAACCAATTCCTTGGGTCACCTCATCAATCAGGGCAATATCAAGTCCATCCCAAGGTAGGGAATCAAGAGGTAATTACCAATTGGAGACCCATAACTTTGTTGAATGTATCCTACAAAATCATAGTCAAAGCTTTAGATCTCAGAATTAAGCACTTACTTCCCTTAATTGTGCAAAGTGAGCAAACTGGGTTCATTCAGCATAGATATATTCTAGACAATGTTATTGTTGTATGGGAAGGCATAGAATGGGATACAATATCTAACCAAAAGGCCTTGTTCATCAAGATTTATTTTTAGAAAGCCAATGACCAAATATAGTGGCCTTTTATTATAGATTGTTACAGGCTCTGGGGTTTGGCCCCATGTTTGTTCATACTATCAATATGCTCTTTCAGGATGTTGGGGCCTGCATTACCATCAATGGATCCAAGTCTCAATACTTTGAGCTCCACAGGTACATTAGACAGGGTTGCCCCATGGCCCCTCCACTTTATGTGTTGCCTACTGAAGGTTTTAGTTATCTTTTAGCCAATTATGCTTCCAAGGGTTTGGTCAAAGGGATCTCTCTACATAATTCAAACCCCTAGTTAATCAATGGGTGCTTTACTAATGATTCCTTCCTCACCTTGAAGGAGGATGAAGGCTCTATCAAGCATGCCATGGAATGTTTAGATATTTTTTACCTTGCTTATGGGTCGTCTATCTAATGGCATAAAACCCAGTGCTATCGCTAATCTTTGTCGCCCAAACCTCCCTGGCTGGAGGGATATATGTGGCAATAGATCCTTTCGGGGGTTCAATTTAATTTTTTAGGCATTCCTTTTGCTTTTAGAGCCTCTCCTGCAAAGTTGTGGTCCTATGTGTTTCAAAGGGTGGAGAAAAATATCTCTTTCTAGATCCCTAAGCCTCTGACCTTGGTTGAAAAGTTCCATATTTGTTCTAAGGTGTTCACTGCTACTCATGTTTACTATTCATCTTATTGGGCCCCTTCAAATGCCTCCAATGCAAATCTTAAAAAGCTTCAACGAGATTTTTTATGGGCAAATTTTGAAGGGCACCAGGGCTTTCATTGAATCTCTTGGGCCATCTGTTGTTATCTTAAAGAAGCTAGCAGGTTGGGACTTATTGAAATAAAGATTCAAGGAACCACTCTTGAGGCTAAATGGATCATTAGAAGCCTATAAAATTTTACTACAACACTACATTTCTCAAGGTTGTCTTCTCAGTAGAAAAACTTGGTAAGGCATAGGTTTTCACATCGCACTTATATCACTAATGTTTATCAAATTAGGGGGCACATTTGTCATGCACAGTATTTAGAAGGCCTAGGAAAAAATCAAACCTCACCTTATTTAGGTGGGGG
This sequence comes from Torreya grandis, assembly GCA_037957365.1. Lineage (NCBI taxonomy): Eukaryota > Viridiplantae > Streptophyta > Pinopsida > Cupressales > Taxaceae > Torreya > Torreya grandis. The sequence goes on from JARHVA010000662.1 coordinate 1,560,671, forward strand.
AGGGGTTTAGAAGTGGTTTTTCTCTAAACTCATAGTCATTATGGTGGTCCAACTGACCTTCCACAATGTCCCTTTTGCCATGGTCCCCTAGATCAAATGCTTGAGGTTATTTAAGAAAGGTATACTCATGATTGGTGATTTGTTTTGTAAGTTCTCTAGGGACTAGCTTCCTTGGACTATGCTAAAGGCTAAATTCCATCTTAATAAAGAAAATATAGAATCCATTGTTGAATTTCAGAGTTCCATATCTGATGAATACTTGCACAAGATTGGAGTTTCCTCTCTCATGCCATGGTGGAAGGACTGGTCCTGGCCTGCATCCATGCCATTCTATCGATAATCACCTCGGTTGAGTTATAATTTGTTACCCCCCAACATATTGACATAGAGGCTCTTAATCACCAATGGTCTCTCCAATCCCTCATTCGGGTTTGGGCTAGGAGAATTGTTAACATTTGGGTGGCTTGTATTGAACCCAAAAAGGCATTCTTCCTTTGGTGTATTCTTTACTAAGGTTTGCCCATGGGAAATCAACCCGAGCACATGAAGGTTATTAATCCCACTTGCCTAGCATGTCACCACCCAAAAATCATCAAACACCTCTTTTGGTTTTGCTCACATGCTCAGTCAGCCTGGAGATGGATTCATACCTTTTTTGAACCCTTCAAGCTTGAAATGTTCACTTGAAAAATGGCTCTCCTTAGGGACTTCTCCCTGTTACCTACAAGATATAACAGATTTTGGCAAAATTTTTTACTGATATTTTGTTTTAGATTTAGAAATCTAGAAATCAAGCATGTTTTAATAATGAGATTATGGAAAAAAATTCTATAACTAATAAAGCTATTGTGATTGCTAATGTTACCCTCCAGATTCAAAGTCAAATGGATAAGGTCCAGATCGAGCTTCATCATCTGCAAGTCCTCTTGAACCACTAAGGGAATGCTCCTTGTGCAGTTAGCCATGAGCCACCCAATCCACCACCTCATCACTCTCCTCCTGGGGGTCGTGGGTGTGGGGGAGGCACCACCGTTCTTATAGCCAGAGGTCTTAAAGTTGGAGGATCTCCTCTCCTCACTCTTGCTGGCCATATCCTTCGAGAGGATTTGATAGAGCTAGAGACAATGGTGGTTGGCGGGGTGGAGGCCCCCTCCACAAGATAAGTTCCCACAGTTGGAGCTAGCCATCTCTCCTTCCCATCAGGATTCACAGATGTAGAATGATACTGAAACTAACCAACAAACTAATGGTTGGGACCCCTTCCCTATGGATGAATATCCCCTAACCCAAGATGGTTGGGGAGGGAAGCCTCAAGACCTTCCACTGCCTCTTCTGGCTGCCATGTTTATAGTTGTTGCCTTAGTGTGTTCCTTGATGTTTGTGTTATTTCATTATATTTTTTAAATTGGTGTGCATTTGAGTTAGTTTAATTGTGGTTATTGGTCAGGTTGTGGCCAATTATTTTGGACTTTGGTTTCTCTTGAGTTTTTTTTAGCTTAGTTTGGTATTCAGAGTGTGATTTTTCCACCCATTTTTTGTATGCCTATCATTTTATTATTAATTTTTTTCTTTAAATTAATAGAAGTTTGGTCTAGGAGAGATATCTAAAAGACCTATATTTTTATGTTTATAGTGTAGTAGTATTAGCATTAATGAACAAGACCTAGTTACCTTGATAAGCATTCTACAATCACAATCAAGTTCAATATTAGATTTACACACAAGCCAACATGTAAGGGAGAAATACATGAGTCAAAGGCCATATTTTAGAGTATTAGCTATGTAGCTAGTTCCCTTTGATAATGGGGTCACTATGATTCAGATCAACATCATGAGCCCACTAACCCATTTTCTGCCAAGGTCACATTGAAGATGGCAATCTAAGGTTTTACCATTTCACAAGGAACAATAGTCTATGAGCTAGATATAAATGCATTAGAGAAAAGGTGAAGCAAAACCTAGAAACATCAAGGTGACCACATCCTATTTTAGTTGATATTTCATAGAGGACACTAGCATTTAACATAGATAGTAGTATCAACGCAACCATCTAGGAATGACACAATTGTTCAAAAAGCTAGAGTCACTAGATCTAGAATTTGAACTATTTCAAAACTATCTTCCTGCTTGATTTTAACATGTTATAAATCCAACATTGTTTGAGCATCAAATCCATCTAAGTGCTTTATTTATGTCATTTATATATCTAGCATATTTGTAATTTCTATTTATATCTTATCTTAGTTTAAGAAATTCAACATATGATACATTTAAGTTTAGCACATTAATTGGCCTAAGGTAGATTTGATATTTTTCACCCTTGTGCCTTATCATTTTTATAGCCTTAACCCTATTTAACCAAGTAAGATCCACATGGGTTAAACACCTAAAAGGTTTGGAAGAAGAGGGAGCAAACTGCCTAAGCTAGGGCCTTTATCTCTTTCCATGGAATCAATAAGAAATTTGATGTCTTCAATAGTAAGATTGAAGAAGGTCCATATTAGCTTCATAAGAGATGACATGTGGAAAATGGTTTAGCATAAAATATTCTTCAAAAATATTGACAAAATTATCATTTGAGAGAAGATTCATGTAATAGTTGACAACTTCAAATCTGATTGCTTCTTCCTCTTTCATCATCTCACCATTATCTTTAAGTAACTCAAAAATATTCTTGTTCTTATGTCCTATGGTGTACATGTGGAAGTATTTGGTATTTTAGTCTCCTTCCTTCAACCACTTATTTATTAATTTTTGGTGCTAAAAATTTTCCTCGTTACTTTTCATATTATGAAAGTTACTAAGCAAGGTTTTTTCCTTCATGTATAATTCCTAATTCATTTCCTTATTTTGAATAGCTAGATTGAGATATGAAAGTTATTTTTTTAATGCATTATTTTGAGTGAATATTTTCTTAAATATGTCTTTGTTCTAGAACTTAAGCCTAACTTGGCCATTTTAGACATACTAAATCCCATGACCTCAAATTACCACCAATTATTGATAAAGTCAGGGAGATGGAGTGATGAAGAAACATATTTTAAAATTTAAAAGCGTAATTTATTCCCCTAGAAGATTTTTAAAGAGTGAGGGAAAGGGGGTTGTGATCTAAAATAATCCTTGGAAGAGAGGAAAGATCATAATCAATATTAAAGAGCTAGTCAATGGAGATAAGAACGTGATCTAACATGACTTGGATGAGATTGTTTTCAAATCTTCTATTAGTCCAAGTGAATTTGGAGCCTCTAAGGGGGTAATCCACTAGACCTTGATAAAAAATGAAATCATTGGGGTCCTTCATACTATCAATAAAGTCTTCTGATTTACCTTTATTTTTAAGGGGAATAGAGAAGAGTTTAAGTCTCTAAATACCATCTAGTTTCCTTTGACACAAGTGGATCTGAAAGAGTTGAGCTCATGTTATATGGTCCTCCTACCCACTTTTTGATTCATGTGATAATGTCATGAAAAAAATGTAGACATATAAAAATGAGATTCTACACAACACATTTTTTGGCATTTAAATGTAGAGGTATGTGGATCATTTCAAAGAGATCTCCTAGGACATCTAGGTCAAAGTATTCACTCATCACCATCATAAAAGATGAATATATTCAAAATTTGATGGTGACCCGACTCCTATTGTGCATATTGCTCACTATGTTATAAGAAGTTCTTACTAACTGGAAAATGTTTAAAAAATATTTGTCTCAGCTTGATAACTCCATTATATAACTTGTTGATGAGCCTCGATTTATTCCATCTTAACAGCTTCAACAAGTGCTCTAACATAGGAAGATTGTTGCTATTTCTCAGCCAGGGATATAATGTCAACCATAGCCTACACCAATATATTATACAACACTAATTTATCATTTTAAATCTCAATCAAAATCAACATCATATCAACCTCTAGTGAAACTGACTCAGAATATGCCACCACATACTTAGTATGTATGACACACTTCAAATTTTATAACTTTCACAAGTTTTTTTAATTACATTAGGATGTCCTTAAGCATTATGATCAAGGTTAGGTTAGTTAAGAAACCATAAAGGGTGGCCTCCTAGTTAAGCTAGTATATTAAAAACTCGTGAGGATGGTAGGCCAGTACACTACTTAGTTGAAAACTCAAAAGGGAGTCTAAGTAATGGGTAAAGGGTGAAAATCATTATAATTCACCTTGAGTGATAACCACAACTTTTATTCTAGTTCAATTCCTCATCATAGAAAAAAATTTCAAGTTTAAACTCAGGGCACCTTGTCTGTGACTTTGTCTTAGGATGAGATAACTATTTAAGTCCTAGAAAGTGTTGGGTGTAGAACAGGACTACAAAAATTACAAAGTGTAACTAATAGACACATGTGTGACTTGAACTAGTTTTGTATTTTAAATATATTTTTGTATTATTCAATTATTCTAAAACATAGCAATAGTCTATAGAATGCAAAGAGTCTTTCTTTGGATGCAGAAAAATGTTACAATATGAAGTGACAACGCTTTGTAAAAATCTTTATATAGCACTCAGTTGTATTGTGAAATGGTTTTGATGTGATACAGATTAATATACATTATTGAAATAGTTTTCGTGATATGTCTTTTATGGTTTTTTTATACATAACAATGCTTTGTTTTCTAAATATGTTAGTCGTGTAGATTTTATCAAATGTTCTATATATAAGAAACCTACATTTTCTACATCTTTATTTCTATTTTAATTAATTAATGGATAAGCTCAATCTGAAATACAATCTATTGTATTATTTTATCATTTATCACATTGTGATCCATGTATTAGCATGTTCTAACGGGTTTTTAAGGAGCCTTTCCTAACATTCAAGAAGAAAAAAAGTTGAGGAGAAAGCTAAGCAAAGATAGTCATTGCCATGAATGGAAGTATAGGAACCATGAAAACCTTCAAAATAATAGTTTTAAACTTTAAATATTCCAGTATTTTCATCATTCACACTAAACCCAAAAAAAACCATAAATAATTAAAAAAAGAAAGGATCTCAGATATCTAACGAAAATAATATAACAAGTTAACAATAAATAAAAAATGTCTCACAAACTTGACAAAGGCAAAAGCCCTAAACTAGACACTACAAGCATTTTAGGAAATGAGCTTCTTGTCCTTTTATTCCATCAATAACTTGAATCAAAAGCATTAGAAGCAACTAGCCAATTTTAGAAGCAATTGGTCGATGCAGATATCAGGTACATTAGGTTAATCTAAATTTAACCCAACACGTGTGTGAGCATGAGTATAATATTTTATTTTTAGTATGTCGATGGAGACTTTATTATTTTTAAATTTGCACAAATTAATAAAACCTCTAAATTAGTTATTTTAAACCTTCAAGTTCTTCTTTGACGCAAAAAATCACAACATGAAAATTTTGGGCTAAAAAAAGATGAGAAAGTCCTTAGTGGTATTGCAACAATTGTTTGAAAAAGCTTATTAATTTAAACAAATTATTTCCTCAGCATTTATACAAAATTTTAGCCTCAAAATGGTATTCTAGACTATTTATAAGATCTAAAGACAACTTCAATTATAGAAACAACTTGTAGTGAATCACTAGAATCCTTATTTTAGCTCGCAAACATTCACCAATCACTGAATATGACACAGCCTGCAAACATTGTGAAATTGTAATCTTTTTATAACTGAATGCCATGAATAAATCCAACTTTCAATGGCGAACAATCAAAAGAATTAATAAACATTATTTGAACAAATCTAACATCCAATGGTGAATAAAATTTGTAATGTGTGTAGTTATGTTGTTGCATCCTCGCTCTGCAACCACTACCTTGATCGATGTGAAACACCTTGCAATAACATACAAATATTTCATCCAATCAAATCCTAAGGAATGATATTATTTTATTACTCAATTAAACAACTTTTTATTTACTTTTGTATAATCTTTACATATTTATGAACACGCAGATAAATACCATTTGGTTGGCCAAAAAAATAGGAACTAATTCCAAGTTAAAGAACATATATATAGATTACTAATATTTATTTATTTTGCCTTAGGTTAGGAAATATGTGTTTTCTTAAGACAAATTCCTAAAACATTTCAAATGTCATTTCATATGTTGAAGCACTATTGAAGAAATATACCAAAGCATATAGATGACTATATTATTATTTTTAACTTTAATATATTATTGGAGTTGGCATTACAATTATTACTATCTATTATCTTTTGCATCCCTTATCTATTTATTTACAAATATCATCTTTAATATGAGTGTTGAATATGTTTCAATGATTTTATTTTAAAAGTGTCTAATTATGATGCACCTTACAACAATAAAAATAGATATTATTGTAGAACAAGATTACAAGATGGGTTAGTTTCTATGTTAGTATCCAAATACAAACAAAATCACAAAACATAACACTTCAAGATTGTTCCCTAGGGTGAACTATAATAACTAAAGCAAATAAATAAAAACAAGAAGACAAACAATACATTCACCTTCCTTGAATACTCCATATAGCGATTGTTAGGTGATGTTTGCTCATTTGTGGATATAGGAGTTTGTATCAATGTGTGTATTCACTCTGACGACATCTCCCCTTTTCCACTATGGCTTTGTTTACTTTGGATAAAGAATGGTGAAGCTTCTTATAAATATTTTGACATTAATTCTTTGCACATAAAAGCTTAATAGAAAATGGTCATGGCCCTTGTATTTGTAGTTTGGCTGAAATGATATGGACCGTCCATATTAAGATCAAGATGTGTGGTCCAAAATTAATTCAACATTGAAGACCAATTGAAATTAATATTTGGAAGAATGGAACAATTAATAGGCATGGTTTGCACAAATCAAATATTTGTTGCATTGATTAGGCATGGCTTGCATTTTGACTTTATGACCGTTTATGTCACCTTTTATTGAATTTAATTTATCCAAAATTAGATATTAACTAATTTGATATGATTTTTTTACTTGATAATTTAATTATATTTAATTAGTTAAGTGAATCTTATTAGGCTTTTTTTAATTCTTAGAATTTGATTAATTATCATGCACTATTGGTCAAAAACATCAATTTTCTAGATTGTAATTTGACTAGAGATGAATTAGAATAAGATAATGATTGTGTACATGATAATACTCCAATTAGGAACATATTGACATGAATCATGAATTGCACATGATGTGTGCAGATGAATCAGATTGTTTCAATGGTTTTGGTCCAATTTATGCATTATTGTAGGAAGTCATTTAGACTTGCAATTTTGACATGGAATTGGTGAGAATTGGATGTCTACATTTTGGCACTATTTGAGGTGGTTTTGTGATACATTAGGCACAGTAACATCTTTTCAAAAAATGAAAATGTCATTAAGAAGAATTTTATAAATTTAACCAGAGAAATAATCAATGATTTGTAATGCCCTCTCGAGCAAGAAGGTGGGGAAGAAAGACCATATTGGGCTCTTGAAAAGAGACAAAAAAATGGAAATAAATTGGCCCCAAAGAGGATGGTCCTGGTTGATAGAGAATAAGGTGCCCGAGTAGGGAAAATTTTGATCACTTGAGTCGAAAAGTTGCCCCAGTAGGGAAGACTTTATCGTTGATTGGTCTAAAAGGTTTTCCCCAGTAGGGCATATTTTCATTTGGAGAAATGATGATTATGCCTATGAATAAATTGTTGGGGGATAGTAGACAAGGATATCTCTTGTTGTCACATTGCTAATTTAGACTTCCCCCATCCAGATTTTTGATATAACATCAATATGGTATGTACTATGATATAAAAGACCATGATGACCAACATATAATGTGCATAAGGACTGACCCCTGGTTTGCTAGACAAATGACAACATCACACCAGTGATAAAAACCATGATGGGAATGCTAGCATATACCAATGGATAGACTCAAGTACAATGATATAATAGGAAACACCATGATGTTGCCCATGCCAACACTATAAAATGAGTTGAAATGACAACAAAAAGGGAAACAAACATCATTTTAATGAAACATGTAAACATGAATTGAAAAATCAATATATAGTGTCCAATTGCTTCAATAAACACATCAAAACCAATGAAAAATGCCCCAAACATTGCCTCGGAGATATATGAGATCATCTTGTGGGGAGAGTGCAAAATTTTATTTTTGATTGGCGGGCCCATAAGTAGGAGAAATAAACATGTGATTCAACATATAAGGCTAAAAAATAGGGTATTTAGAAGAAAATGACTTTAAAATGAGAAAATGAGGCAAAAATGAACCTCCTAAGAAGAAAAATGGATCACAAACAGGGACAAGAGGGAAAATGCAAAAAAATGACTATATATTCACCCCTAGGGGTGAAAACTATTCATTTTTACCCTTTAATTTTATAATCTTGAGCTCTAACTTTTGTACATGAGATACTTTCAAAATGGCCAATATCCCTTACCATTGACACATTGGAGAGTGCATTTTAGAGTAATAATGACCAATAGGGAGTAGGGCATCGGTAGGTACCCTTTCTTTGTTTTTAATTTGGTCATTAATTACATTTATTAGGCCCTAGAATTAGGTGTAAAAGTAACTTCATCAATCTTGAAGAGAGAAAAATTATGAAGTTGACAACGTAAAGATGGAAATGCCACGTAAATAACGATCTCACAATGAAATCGATGAGATCACCAAAATAAATGAAAAATCACCAAAATAGTAAAATCTCATGTATCATTGAAAATTACATAAATAGTGAAAACATGAGTCAAATGGTGGTATTGTCAGCCAAACAGTGAAATCACCTAACAAACACCCATGGTATGAAAAATGATGAAGTCAATAGAAATAGCGAGGTCATCCTACCAAATGATGGGATCAACCTGTATAATAGTGAAACCATGGACCCGAGGATAAAAATGGTGAATTAGACATATAGAATGGCAAAGACACTCTACAAAATGGCAAAATTACCAATAAAAATGATGAGGTTGCCAAAAATGCCAAATGATCCATGAGAAAGCAAAAAATTAGTGTAGAAGAGTATTATTTTAAGTCCAAAACTAGAAGAAAATAGTAGATTGATCAACTAAAAGAAAAATAGACAAGTGACTAACTTGATTCTATTTGTCTTGTGTTATTCAAGAGCGTGTATGATTCTTTATAGCACATGAGCAATGGTTGCAGGTCCTACATCACTTGGTATTATAATAGACAAGATTGTGGGCCTACTAGAGGTAGTAGATTTATGACACATAGCCCATATATAGGTGATTCGAGCAAATCATACATACCTATCAGTTATATCAAAGTACTAGCATTCAAAGACATCTACTTTCCATCTTCCTACTTGAGAGGTTACTTTGACTCTCAAGGATGTACATCAAATTTTGTAGGTGTTGATTTGGGGTCGATGGATCATCAGACAGGGTTACCCTTTCTCTCCACTTTTATTATTGATGGTGGTTAAAGCTCTTAGTTATCATATTATTAGGGAGATCATCTTTGAACATTTAAGGGGATTTAAGATTGCCAGGAACACTCATATTATCTTTGTTGATGACATTCTCATTTTTGGGAATGGTTCCATTCAGAAATAAAAATGCTTGGATCAGATCCTAAAGCTTTTCTCTTCAGCTATTGGTATGGTTATAAATGTGAAAAAGTCTACTATTATTGTTTTCACATTGCTCAAGCTACCCAAGAACACATTCTCATGGTGTTTCCATTCAATGCCCTCAACCTTGTTAAAGGAATAAAATATTTGGGGTTTAATTTCAAAGCAAATGATTATCAGATACAAGACTAGTTATGGCTTGTTGAAAAAATAAAAAGGAGGATCTTTCTTTGGTGCAACAAGTGGATATCCATGGCTAGGAGGTTGGTTTTGATCAAGAGTGTTCTTAAAGCCATTCCTATTTATTGGCTCTCTCTTGCTCTCCTTCCCCAGATGATCATCAATAAGATTCACAGTATATGCCTACATTTCTTTTGGTCAGGCAACAAGGAACATAGGAGCATCCCACTCATCAAATGGTACACTATTGCACAACATAAAAGTGATGGTGGTTGGGGCATCAAAGATTTAACACTCTTCTCTACAGCATTGGCAGCTAAGGGTGTTTGGAGCCTCATTACACATAATAGTCTATGGCATTGGATTCTTCAATAGAAGTACATCTTTCCCCTTTCCATTGAGGAGTGGATTAGAAATTATCCCAAGACATATGTTGGAGCTACTATTTTTTGGAAATAAATAATCAATAGCTTTAATCTCATTGGGAATCATTTAGCATGGGAACTGGGGAATGGTTCAAAGGTTCTCATTGGACGGGATACTATAGTTGGTTTTTTTGGAGATCATAGATTCCCCAATTCTCTATAGACCTCTTTGTGTCGGTACTCTTTGTTTACTATGGTAGATGTACATGATAGAGGTATGCACATAAATTGGGTTGAGGGTTAGAAATATGTGTCTGAGATTGGCTTGATTGGTGAGAATGACATTTTATGGAATAGATTTTGATTGAGTTTAATATCTTGCTCTATATTTATTACTGAGTAACAAGACAAACTCTTATGGGCTTATAACAAGGAGGGAGGACATTATGTTGTCAAGCTTGGATATAGGGAATGGAGGGAACATCTAGCACAAGAAAATTACCAATGGTGTTAGAAGGGCCTATGGTATATCTAGGCTCCTCCTAAGACTATTATTTATTTTTGGTGAGATTTGAGTAATAAATTAATCATATGGGATACTTTATTAAAGAGGGGTTAGCAAGGTCCTGGCTAGTGACATCTCTATAGGAACCAAGCTAGAAACATTGATCATTTATATGTCCATTATTATTTCAAAAAGGAAGTTTGGAGCATTGTTTACAATCTTCAGATCCCACACATCTAGGATGGTGACACCCTTTTGGAAGCTTGGTCAAACTAGTCACACATCAAAGGACTCTCGAAAGCACATAAGTGCTTGCCCCTTCAAATGTGTTAAAGTATCTAGCTTTCTTGTAATGAGGCCATATTCAATGGCACTACACCCTCTGTTCTCACCACATTATTCAGAATATGTTACTCTTTCATGCTTCAGCCTCTATCCATTGTATCCCCCAAGTGTCCCACTCTCCCTTTCCTCTTCAACAATACTCTCCCTCATTGTTTCTCTAACAAAGCTTTGTTTGGGAATTCTAGTCCTATTGGCATTGGGGGTATCATTCATTTTCATACCACTATCATCCTTTTCCAGCAAGGGATGGGGATACAAACCAATAATTATGTTGAGCTTCAAGCCATCCTTACTGCCTTTAACATTGCTTTAGAAAGGGCATTCCTGCTATCAACTTTTACTTGGATTCTCAACTTGTTTGCAATTGGATGAATGAAAAGGCAATTTGAAATCACACCACTCTGTCTCATCTCTACAACAGAGCAAATGAGCGGGCTACTCACTTTTAGCAGACCACTTTCACTCATGTCTTCCATGAACATAACACTGAGGTGGATGTTCTTGCTAAGAGTGTTTGTGATTTCAAGGTGGGCGTGGTTCACCTACAGATAAGCAAAGATAATGGTCCTCTCATTGTGAGAGATCTCCCTCTCACTTAATTGTAGCGTTTCAATTCCACATGGCATATACTAGTATATTTATTTGTTTCCACAAAAAGGTCAAGGCTTTCACTTCCCTAGGAGACATTTGGCTCATTGCTACTCTGCTTTCTTGTTTCTGACCTTTGGTCAGTTTGTGTTAGTGCCTTTGTACCTTTCTCTTAACCAATTTGTTATTTATTTTTTTGGATGTATCTTTTCACCTCTTTGTGATGGAATAAAAGATGCTGACACTTTTCTTATATATATATATATATATATATATATATATATATATATATATATATATATATATATATATATATATATATATATATATATATATATATATATATATATATATATATATATGGGTAAGTGTACAGAGTTGGGGGATAATTTCGTGGACATTTTACAAAACATGATCGCATTATTGATATTACGTGACTGCATTATTTAAATTATGACTCGGCAATTACCGATCCATAACGTAATTGTCTTAATGTATAATGTGATCGAGTTATTGTAATAACAATAACATGATCGTATTAATATTATTTTACACATTAAATCATTGAACATGTAGATGGAGCAAATCTTGGTTAACATGTAACGTGACCATGTTATCAATAACATGATCTCATTCCTATTATTTTTCACATAAAAGTATGTGGAGTTTCACATGAAGGCAACTTTGTCCTGAAGCTTATATTTACTACTCTAAATGTTAAGTATAAGGAAATAAATGTAATAATATAAATATAAGCTTATTTTAGTAAATATAAGAAATTAGGGTCACTCTGCATTTGATAGAGTTGGTCTCACAATTGCACGCCTTATGATGTAAAAAATGGTTTTTCAAAATCCAATATGGTCAGTACTTAGGCATTTTCAAGGTCTAAGAATTAAACCTAGGGATTTCAGGGCATAGTTTTTGCAATTGATGTCTATGTTTGGTAAACATATAGTCATTTTTAAGGTTTTTATGCATTTCAAATTGATTCCTAGCATTTTTAGGGGTCCTACGTTTGTCAAAATTAAAGTTTTTAAACCACTCACTTTGAAATTGATGCAAAGACTAGGGTAACATAGGTCACATTGATGACCTATACACAACAAATGACCACTTTGTGTTAATTAATTTGTTCATCATCCCTTCCTCATCTTTGATCACTTCCTACTCATGCCTCATCACCCCTAATCACTCTCTCATCATTAATCATTATCCCTAATCACTCTCTCATTGACCCTCACTATCCTTAGTCATCTCTACTCACTCCCTCATCATCCCTGATTGCTCCCTCATTGACCTTCACTATCCCTCATTGTCTCTAATCACTCACTCCTTGTCCCTCATTGTCCCTCATTGACCCTCAACATCCCTCATCATCCCTAATCACTCCCTCATCATCCCTAATCACTCTCTCTTCATCCCTCATCATCCTTAATCACTCCCTTATTGACCTTCACCTTTCCTCATCATTTATAATCGCTAACTCATCGTCCCTAATGACTCTCTCATTGGCCCTCACCATCCCTCACTATCCCTAATCATTGTTTCATCATACCTCATCATCTATAATCACTCATTCCTCATCCCTCAACACCCCTAATTAACCCTCACCATCCCTAATCACTCCCTCATCCTCCCTAATCACTCCCTCATTGACCCTCACCATCCCTCATCCCTATTGACTCCCTCATCATCTCTACTCAATTTTTCCTCATCCCTCCTCATCCTTAATCATTCCATCCAATACCTTACTGGTGCTATTATGTTGGGGTTTAACAATGCTAGGAGCTACAAGTGGAGAGTTGAGTGCTAGCATAAAATATAAGACATAGTGATCAAAATGATGTGGAGGCAAATTTGAAACATAAATATTTAACACCTATGAAAAAATATGGGCCTATTAGACATGATGTAATTCACAATTGAAAATCTGTCAAAAAAAGAGAAGCAACTAAAACCACTATAGCACCAAAAATGGGTAGGAAATACATGAGGATCACCAAGCTATGTGATTTCCTAAAACCAATCAATGCTTTCCATATGAGGACATTTTATTATTCAGATAATTACATTGAATGCCTTATATTTGTATGTCTATTGATTGAGTCATTATACCAAAGAGTGAAAAATAAATTTCAAATGATTAGAACAAGTAGTCTGATATTGGAAATTGGTGCTTAATTCATAACTTCAATATTCAATCCAATGAAGAGTGTCACACTATGAGCTCTCTACTTGCACATCTCGAGAAATGGGTAGAAGTTATCTAACACTATAAAAAGGTAAGTAGATAATAGATTATGAACCCAATGTATGGTCGGTACTAAAAATATCTCTACTTCCCCCAACAAAAAATTATATGAATTAAAAATATTGATATCAATGGTGAGCCAATAAAATTTATCGTTTCCAATGGAATTTAGAAGAATTTAATTTCTCCTAAAGCATATTTTCAAAAATTGAACTTGAAATTTATACATCATCCATAACCATATGCTAGTGTATGATCTAGTGTAGGCCTTGAGAAGCAGATCACCTAGTAGTGTCAATGTACAAAATCAAACTTTTTAAAGATGCAATCCTTTGTGACATCTCACCACTAGACGTGTGTGACGTTTTACATGTGGTCAACCATATATTTTCCATTGACATGTAGTCTATGAACTAAATCCTTGAAATGTTGTGATATATTGTCATGATCTGAAATACCATATATCATAGTTAGTTCATAAGATTTCAGTTATTAGTGCCAAGAAGTGCAATAATCTTGTCAGTTATAGTAAGAAGTATAATCTTGATGGTAAGAAGTAAATGTAATAACATCATTATGTCACCATATGATAGTGTGGTTTATCCAACAATAACAAAGACAATATAATTGAACCATAAACTAGATGAATACAAGGATATCTTTCAATCACCTAAATAAGTTCCTACATATTGTACACTAAACAATACTATTGATTTGATCCCTTAACTACCTCTTTATACAACATATCATTTGTAGAAAATGAATATATCAAGTGGTAGATCAATGAAATCATGGATAATGGACACATCATGCCTAAATCATTGCCTTGTAGAAGCCAATTGTGCTTGTGCCAAAGTTGTGAATCAATTAAAAAAATCTTAACAAGATTAAAGTGAAAAACTATTATCCTCATCTAAATGTTAAGGCATTTTTCTTCCATATCTATGATGTATAAGTCTCTTTCAAAATTGATCAGTATCATCATATTCATGTTGAACCTGTAGACATTTGAAATATAGTCATAAAAACAAAGGAAGGATTGATTGACTAGTTGGTTATGGCTTTTATGTTAACTCATGTAGCAAATTCATTCATTGAGATGTTGAATGACATTCTTAGGCCCTTTACATATGTCAATTTTTTTAATCTACCTTGATGACATCTTAATCTTTAGAAAACATGGGATGAACATCTACACCATGTTGAACTAGTGTTTCACATTTTGTAGAAACATATTTTTATGATAACATGAATAAATGTTCATTTTTCATGCAAGAGATAAAATATTTGGGATACCTTACACACACAAGGAGTGCATGTGTGAACCTAACAATGATTTAAGTCATACAGGAATGAGAAACACTGAATAACTTTGCATATGATTCAAATCTTCTCAGAATTAGAAAATTATACAAGAGATTTGTGTTTAATTTTTATATTTTGAACCAAGCTACCAAAGGCGAAACCAAATAAAGTTTCATCTAGTCAGTTGCATAACAAAGATAATTTGATGAACTAAAATTTAAACTCTATTTTATGTTAGTACTTATGTTACTTGACTTTAAATTTAGAAGATCATCCAATTCATTCAATAATAAAATTGACTATCACAAATGGGTATTGATAACATAACACGTCCTAGAAATGAGTTAATTTCTATTATAATGGATTAAACAACATATGATTGGAATCAAAGATATTTTTAGAGTATATACTTATGTCAGATGATGAGGGAGTGATTAGGGATGGTGAGGGTCAATAATGGAGTGATGAGGGATGGTGAGGTTCAATGAGTGAGTGATCAGCAATGATGAGGGATGAGGAAAGATTGATTATGGATTATGAGGGATGAGGAGGGAGTGATTAGGGATGATGAGGGATGGTGATAGTCAATGGAGTGATTAGGGATAATAAGCTTGAGTGATTAGCGATGATGAGAGATAATGAGGTCAATGAGGGAGTGATTAGGGATAAGGAGGGATGTAAGAGTGAATAGGGATGAGGAAGTGATTAGGGATGATGAGGGATAGTGAGGGTCAATAGAGAAGTGATGGATGATAAGGGAGTGATTAGAGATGACTAGGGATAGTGAGGGTCAATGAGGGAGTGATTAGGGAGATTGAGGAATGATGAAAGAGTGATTAAGGGTAATGAGGGATGAGTAAGAAATGATCAAGGATGAGGGAGCGCTGATGAACAAGTGAAATTAATACAAAGTGGTCGTTTGATGTGTGCATGTGATCAATATGATCTACACTACCCCAATCACACCACTTTCGATCAAGTTTAAAATGAGTAGTTTTCAAACTTCAATTTTGACAAACGTAAGACTCCTACAAATGCCAGGTATCAATTTAGAAGGCACAAAAACTTAAAAAATGACTATGTTTACCAAAAATAGATATCCATTGCAAAAGCTATGTACTAAAATCCCTAGGTTTAATATCTAGACCTTGAAAATGCCTAAGTACTAACCAAAATGGATTTTAAAAAACTATTTTCTACATCGTAAGGTGAACAGTTGTGAGACCAACTCTATCAAATGCAGATTGACCTTAATTTCTTATATTTACTAAAATAAATTTAAATTATATTGTTACATTTATTTCTTTATGTTTAACATTTAAAGTACTAAATATAAACTTTTGGCCAAAGTTGCCTTCATGTACAACTCCACAAGCTTTTATGTGTAAGATAACAGGAACACAATCACGTTATTGATAACACAATCTAACCAAGGTTTGCTCCATCTACACGCTCACTACTTTTATGTGCAAAAAAATAGTAACATGATCGCATTATTACTTTTATAATAACGCAATCACGTGATCTATTAATGTGATCAGGTTATCTGCTAATGTGATCATGTTATCTATTAATGCAATCACACTATTTAAATTTGAATTCAAATCTCGTGTCTTTTGTCTCGAGAATGGCTTGGATCCCGAACCAAAGGCTTGGACCTGTCAATCTACAGCTGAGTCTGAGAGTTATGATCAAAAACAACAAAATTCTATTTTGATCACCAAATACACTACGAATTTCAACGTGAAAATTAAAAAACTTAATACCATCACGACGAACATGCTTTCCTCTTTCAAAAAATATGATTTTTATAAATTTTAAACTAATTTAAGGTTTCAAGCTATGTTGATTTCTAACTATACCTTTTTTAAGCCACTACATGTCGCAAACATACATGCCTATACATTTTCATATAATTTATCTTTTGTTTATCAAAGTGAAAAAAATGTATGGTCACAAATTAGGCTTAATTCTACACGTATTCAATATATATATATATATATATATATATATATATATATATATATATTTTTTTTTTTTTTTTTTTTTTGAGGTAGTTAGGCGCTTCACACGAATGGCTATCCATTTTTTGTTAGTTTGCAAGACCTATTTACTTGCAAAATTCATTAAAAAAAGTATTCATTTAAAAAATATAAGTCATAAACTAGAAAATCTTATCTAAATTTTCATCGAAGTATTTTAAAAAATATTAAACACTGCTCAAAAAATGGTGCACTGCACAACCGTTTATCTACTATACTTTCTTTAAAAAAATAGTTCCTCTTCAAATTTTAGATGTTTGACCTAGTTATACTTAACCAAACTTAAAATGCTACATTTCATGTTCTTACACTATCTTCAAATTTGGAGTGTAGATATCTCAAATTATCTAAATAAATTTATATTTATGAAATTTTCGAAAAACCATGTCCACAAATAGACCACTTTTTGTCCCCCAACTTTATACACTTACCCATATATACACTATATTTAAAATATAATTTTATATAAAATACGACTTATATTCAATACATAATATACAACACTAATCAACTTAACCTTAAAAAAAATTACTAATTAAAATTTATTATTATTTTATATATATTAATTAGTCTATCCAACTAATTGGGTATACATATCTCAAGTTAGTTGTAATCCATTTATCTAAATTACAAGTTTCACTTCAATTAAATTGATCAAATCAAAACTTATGAAGTATTCAATTGCCAAAGCTTTCACAATCAATACATAGCCCTAAAGAACACAAGAATATATTAGTCAAGAATATAATTTATTAAATCTATTTGGGCGCTGATTAGTGATGACTATTTCCTAAGGTTACGGTTTATCTTTATATTCAATAAATTATTCTTTATAAATATTTAATTTTTAACAATTCAACAAATTATAAAAGTTTGAAGACGCTTTGGCTAGACACCATCTAATTCGATGTGAAGTCATAGTAATATTGACCATTTCTTGAATTGTCTACAACTTGTAATCTAAATGTAATTAATTACAAATTTACATACAAACTCAAACACAAACAATTATCAATACAAAGAGAGAGAAGCTGCTATTCACTTTTGTAATATCCTTACAATAAAATTAATTATAATAAACTGTAAATATTTTTTATAACAAAATTTATGTGATAATTTTTATTTAATTTTTAAATATAAAAAATCAAAATAAATATATGATTTTAAAATGCATTTTGAATATTGAAAATTCAAATACTAGTTATCAACATTTAATAGTGAAAAGCAATACTAAGTAACGCTCAAAAGATGACTCAAACATCTTACGATAATCAAATAATGATATTGTCAAATTATACTCCATATATATCTATCTATTTTGACAATTTTTTTGTTTGATTTGAAATTCCAAAAAATTCACTCACTTTTCAACATCTTTAATAAAATCATTAAAGAAATATACTTCTTTTTATTTTCTTAATTATAAGACCTTCACATCTCCGTCCCTTCCTTTTTTTCAACTTTACTGCAAAATGCAAAACAATAATAAAGATTGTTCATATATAATAATCGTGAGGCTGAGAGTTCAGAGTACGGCAAGGTTTGAATGATGACCATGGTTTGAGCTGTCAATTTGATTTTACTGCCACAGCCTTTATCAACGCTATATCCATACTGACAGGAGTAGAAAGGAATCTTTTCGGTCCACTTCTCAAGCAGGTTTATGCCCGTCCTGTAACAGGTTCCCCTCCATTATTGTTATTAGATATTTCTTGGACACGATGACTCTGTATACCTTCGGTTAAATTTGGTAATCAACCTTATATTTTTTTTCAGGATGGCTATCCATTCAACATTTCCCTCCTAAATCTAGGAAAATTCAATTTTTATTTTTTTTTCCATTTCGCCCAAACATACGGTTGCCATAAATTTCCACATTATTTTAAGATTAGAATTCTTATACACGTTCCATCTATGTGGCAGTCCAACTGCCGTCCATCACCCGTTGGGTTGGTGATCTTGTTTGTTTATATAAAGATATGTTTCTGAATGTGGTTTCATCATTATTAATTACGAGATTATGGGTCTACATTGTATGTAATTCTTCTTCTTTCGTTTTTTTTTCGTAATAAAAATGATTATATTTTGATATTTTAAAAAAAAATAGATATTTTTAAAATGACATTTAGGTATTTATTAGTTGTAAAATTGTATAATTATCAGATATATATGTATATTTATTATTAAATTACTGTATTTATATGTTTTTCTTATCATTTACAATCAATTGTTTTGATAAAGCGTATTAATAATATAGTAAAATTTAAATTTCGTAAAAACAAAAAATAAATAAAAAACTATATATCTTCGATTTTGTCATACGATGTATTACTTACACAGTTCCTTTCAAATATTGTATACTCGTGAACAATAGACTTTCCTTAATATTTGCTAGGTCGTTGAGCTATATTGTCAGCAATGGCCTTTGTATTTATTAATGTCAAAAGATCTAAGGAGGTGTGAATATATAAGTTCCCCAGCGTTTGCAGCCTCAGTTAAGCACTTTAGTCCTTAAAAAGAAGTTTCTTGTCATTTTGTAATTGCGTAAGCAAATGTTTTAAATCTTGGGTGAACAACTCTTTGGAGTTTGGCCTTGGCATTGGCATTGTGACTATGGTTTGCACCATAGTTTATTCGTGTAATTCTCAATTAAGACCATGTGCTCATTATGTATAGAGTGGCAATGATACATTATCCTAAATTCGAACTCCAAATATTCATTAAAAAAACATGTCCATTTGATATATTCATTGAAAAAGTCATGAAATACGATTTTTTTTTTTTAACTTATTTGATAAATGGATTAAATATTACGTTTTTTTACAGTTAATATGAAGATGTGATAATCACAAATTTGCATTTCCTTATAATTTATAAGCCTTTCGATATACAATATCTAAACAAACACTCTAAAATTTGTAGTAATTCTAATTCAACATACACTAAAATTGTGTAATGCAATGTGTCAGTAATATGAACTTCATTATTATAATGAATGGTCTAATGATTACTTAGTCAAACAAGCACAAAAAATGACTTCTCTCTTCTCAAAGAGCATTAAGTGGGGTGATATTTTTTGGACCCTTTGGCACGACATTATGAGACAATAGTTCAACATGCAATGAATTTATAAGGGTTGAACTTAATGGTTGTATTCATGTGTGCTCCAAATGATGTAACAATTTTGATTATGAAATCAATAACCCCAAGATCAAACCTTTCACAACGAAGACGAAACTTTTAAGAGCAAAGAAGAACTTCCTCAACATTTTCCAAAATAACTCGATATAACACAACATACCATTCAACATTTTTGTCAAAGTCTGAAAATGGAACACTATATAGAATAAAGAATCATGGTTAAATATCTCTCTTCTTAAAAAAAGGATATGGATTACTGAAAAGAAGCTTCAAGCATTTAAACAATTGAAATAAGGCCTTAAATGTAATCTTACATATCTTTGAGGAGAAATCTTCTGGAGGGAGATAAACACTAACGCCATATGTCGAACCACTGCGCAATATCTTCTTGTTACTAAAACCCACCCATAACAAAGGCATGAAATACGCTAGTAGATATAGATAGGGGCCCTCGATTGATAAATATTACAAAGAAAATATGAATTGAAAATTCATACATGCTTTCAAACCCAATAAAATATTTACTTTGGAAGAGAGCACACATATCTAATGTTTGCCTTGTCTCAACCTCAGTAAAAAAAAACAGCTTCAACATTGTCAAAATAAATGCGAAATAATGGCATTTTCTTCGTAAAGTTGAGTCGACTACATTGACAAGTGGCATAATTTGTTTTATTTTATTTTTTGGACATCACTGCCACTGGGAGTGGAAGATTGCAATGCCTTTGGATCATGCCATGTGACAATGAAAAACAATGGAGTAACATACCATATGGTACTCAAGGTCATTGTATTGTATATAAGATCGATAATGAAGAGCCATATTAATGATAATATGAAGATTGATATTGATATAAAAAAAACCTAGTCATAACGAACAACGGTTGATTAATTTGTCCACTTAAAAAAGGTGCAATATACAATAAGTTTTCAAAATATGAGAAACAATTGTTAAATTTAACTTCGTCTCCAATTGCAACAATAACATGGACGATTGGACCACTTTCAATAAAGGCCAACTTTTTGAAATCCTCACTTTGTATTTGTATGCTTTTTAAAATATGTAAATTATAAACGCTTCCTTTGTTCTCAATCAACTGTAAAATTTTCCATGTCCGTGCTAACTCAAAACTCTTAAGCTAGGAATGCATTGATTAACATCTTGTCGTGTATTAGGGCAGTATATTATCAGGCATTCCTGTTGTGTTTTGTCATGGTTTCCTACCGTCTGCGATCTGATTTATTATATCTGCGACTGCAGAGTATTTTGTTGTCACATAGAGGCCTGCAATTCGATTGGTATATCAACCATCCATAATATTTTTCCGATGGTTGGATGTAATGGCTTCGCAATGTAATGGCTTGGCGATATAATGGCAGATTGGTGAGCCACATGATACTATTGGTGCATCAAATAATTATCACTACTTTTATGTTTCAATTACTTTAGCATTGCTACTGTACTACTCTTGTTTGTTTCTTTACTTTTGTTTGGACACACCTTCAATCATTATTCTAATATTTCACTTTCTTTACCTCAATCCATGTTTTCATTGCCTCCTTAGTGCAATTGCTAGTTAATAAATTTGTTATCTATTATTTTTCCTCAAGGATCATGAAATGTCTTAGAGTTGCTCATTTTCTGATACTGCCATCTTGTATTTTCAAACAAAACCATCCTCATTTTCTGATATTTTTATGTTGTATTTTACCCAAATAAACATAAAAAATTGGAATGTTGTTTTTTTTTTACAAATTTTATTTAAAATTGTTAAATAAATGCTATACAATTTTTTAAAATTCTTCATGTTTATATTGGGCAATAAAAATTTATGGGAATCTAAACTACCTATAGGTTTTGCATTGGTGTTTCTGAAACTACATGCCAAAATACCAAGTGAATAATAAGGGAAACAACAAACTTAAGAATCTCTGCTATAAGTCACGTGTGTACATATTATAAACTTAGTCATATACACTCGGGAAAGTAATTCTGGTTAAGAAATGTGTTTATTAGAAAAAGAGAAGCTAAACTAGGAAGAGAAACTCACATTAATGTCCATCTTTACCAAAATAAAATAAAATGGTAAGATGTAAACCGATATGGCTTCAGCGAGTTATAAGTTCAAGAGGGGCCACTTGGTCTACCAGCTATAGGTGTAAGTAATATTCTGTGTGGCAAACAGGCATTGGATTGCAATTAATTTTATGTGAAATGCAGATTTTCAAAAACCCTTGATTTGGAAATGTCCGTACTATATATATATATGCATAATACTAATTTTTAATCTATAAAAGATGAAACACTTAAAAATATATGGTATTTATTTTTAAAGACAAAATGAACATTCAAATCTAGAATAACCATCAGATTGGCCTCAAAATCAGAATGCCACTTCCACTATTTTTCAACTTTATCTCACTGATGCTTTCTCTCGCAGGGGCTCGCCAGTGCATTGAATCTCCTTGAGTGCATGCCTCAGGGGATGCACAGGGAATGGGGTGGGATTGACTTTTTGTGATTTTGCAAGAGAGGTTCTCATACTGTTCTATCATACTTACATCTCTTCATGCAACCTTCATACCTCCTATGATGTCTCGAAATCTTGAAACCTGGAAATCGGGCTAAGTTTGAAACACTAAAATTTGACTTAGTCTAAAATATGATAGGATCCTCCAAAACCTAGAATTTGCATTATAGCTCCTAGAGGTCCAAAAGCACTCTCAAACATCCTGAAAGTATGTACACACATACAAACGCACATACTTTCAGGATGTTTGAGAGTGCTTTTGGACCTCTAGGAGCTATAATGCAAATTCTAGGTTTTGGAGGATACATATACATATAAACTTAAGTTTTTATATATGTGCATATACATATATATAAACTTAAATGTTTCTTTTATACATATATTATCTGATTTGGGCTGGTTTCATACGTTTTAGTTAACATTTAGGGTTTGTATTTTATTACTTTATCTTCTTTTTTTAATTTTTAGCTGACTTTTGACTTGTAGATCTTAGCTAGCACAAGTTTTATTTTTTCATATTGGATGATTAGTATCTGGGTTTTTACCTGGGCTTGAACCCACTTGCAATGAATACTGGACAGAAACCTGATTACATGAAGGCTAAGCCAGAGCCCGGTGCTTCTGGCAAAATACAAAACGTAAGTCAATTGACATTGATTGTTTTTGCAAAATCACTCGTGCATAATACTAAAGCTCTCTTTTGACTGTAATCAAGGGTTTCTTTTAAGAAGCAATGGACCCATCACCTCTGATCGAGGTTGTGGAAACCTTGTTAATTCTGCTTTAATGTGTGCCCCATAGCCTGGAGGCTACTGATCAACTTCAGTGATGCAAAATAAAGAAATGGCAATGCCATGGGTGTTTGAACGGTCTATCTACAATTTGGTCCATTACTGTTGGTGCACCATATTTTGGATGCATGAAAGGAGGTTCTAAATGTGCTTTGGACTTATCCAGTCAGCGTTCATGCTCATCCTTGTAAATCTATTTAACCTAGGCTGATGAAGAGTGCATCAGTTTTGGCCCCGCTATCCTTCTTGTTCTCTGCAATTTCGTCGCTAAGGTCATATTGATTTTTACTTGCAAAGGTCACCTTCATTCTTACTACATTGGCCGTTAAGTGCCTCCAGACCATTTTTAAATTTTCTTTTACAAGATTGATTGCGCTTTTCAGGCAATGCATTGTCTTTTTGTATTCTGCTTGATTAAAACTTAGTTGTTCTGCAGCAACTGTAATTTCTAATATATGTAGTCGTCTTGGTATGGCTGTTTACAATGAAAATTAGAATCACTTCAAAAGGATGTACTCTTGTTTCAAGTATTTTAGAAGCTTGGGCACCGAACAAGAAGCTGAATCAGTTATATCACTGCCAAAGGTCTTCTTGTTTTGATTAATAAAGAAAAATCAGTCCAGTCAATATAAACACCAAACTTAATGGATCTTATAGTAAAGGACCACCTACTCTTGTTTCAAGATCAATGTGGTTTCTTTTAAAAAACAAAGAATCTGCCTTAAAGTATCAATGCATGATAACAGGAGATACATTACGTTTTCATACAGATAGTATGCCCAACTAGAATTTCAAAACACAACAAATTCTGAAAAGCCAACAATATATCAATTGAAAATTTACATCTGACCAATCCTACTACAAAAAGCAAACGATGAAATATCAGAGTGCAGCTTCTGCTAAGTTTAAATCATCCATAACCTTTGACTTAATATCTTCTGGCATTGCAGCTGTTGGACCTTTCTTAGAATAGAAGTTTGCAAGTTCTCTAATGGCGCTTACAAGTGCAGTATATGAATCCTGTAAATGACAATGTTCCAGATTATTTGGGAATATAGTATCAGAAAACTCAAAAAAATATGCTAGAAAAACTAAAATTCATTATCTGATAATCTGAATTTGGTACAGCATAGCCACGTTATAACTTAAATAGAAATCACAAAAACTATAGAAGAGAATCTAAAACTAAAACGAAAAAAATATATACAAGAGAAACTACAACTAATATGAAAAATTGGACTTCAATGTTAATTATGGAAGGCAAAGATTACAGTCCCGAAGATGAAGTAGGAGACATGTTCTTCGACAGGAGGTAATGGACCAAAATCAGGAGGTGGGTATGGAAGTCGAAGGCAGTCCATCCATATTATTGGATCCAGGGTTAGGGGCTTGCTTAATCAACCATCAGAGGACAAGTCAGGCCCGAATCATTAGGCCAAAAAGCTGGACTTGACTCCCAGTAGGTTTATCAGGTTGGCAAGAGCAAGGGAAGTATTCATCAGCAAGCTCAGTCAGCAGGAGAGGATTGACAGAAGATATTCTGGTGAGCATGGCTGAGAACATGTGCAGAAACAAAGTGGCTGCTAGAGATTGTCAAGGTTGGTCTGAAGATGAACGAAAAAGAATAGTCAGGGCAGTTTTCCAAGTTCAATAAGTTGCTTCAGGATAACGGTAATTAGTCATCCCCTCCATAATGGTCAATCTCATGCAAGAATCTAGCTACTGATATGTTAGTAACAGTAAGTGGTTCTTCTTATGTACTACACTCTACCATTCAAGACTCCAAGGCTCAAGTAACTGCTGAGTATACTGACATTTCCGCTTCTCAGGAAATCCTTGAAGCTTGAATGGACAATGTGAATGGCTTGCTAAGGTTAACAGTGTAGAAAGGATAAAAATTCCCAACCACCTTCAAATTTCCTTTTGATGTTGATGATGAGGATTATGCAGGTGGTTCAGGTCCAGCTGGTGTGGCGGCTTGACTTTGCAGATCTATGGGTATATTCCTGGTCATTATGACTAGTTTGTGTACAGCAAAGTGGCAGTATTTCTTTTGGAATTATGCTACGTTGCAGGCGTACGCCGTCCCCCCCGGCCCCTCTTGTTTGGAGACGCCTCTGGCACGGGGACGTCCCAGGTACTCCCGGAGGCGTCCGTGGACATACCGGAAATGTCCGGCACGGCCACAGACGCCTCCGGGCGTGCCCGAGGGATTCCGGCAGAAAATAGGCGAAAAAAAATTTTAAAAAAACCTCAGAAAATCCTTTAAAAAAAAACCCTAAAAACTAAGCAACCCTAAATGCAAATCCAGTCCGAACCCAACAGTATATAAATAAAATAAACATTTAAGTATAAGTTTACTTTAAGTTATATTTTATTTATATACTTTCAGGATGTTTGAGAAGGGTTTCGGATTGCTAGGAGTTATAATGCAAATTCTAGGTTTTGGAGGATCCTATCATATTTCAGAGTTAGTCATATTCCAAGGTTTTAGGGTTTCAAACTTAGCCATATTTCAGGGTTTCAAGATTTCAAGGAGACATCATAGGAGGTATGAAGGCTACATGAAGGGATGTATGCGTGATAGAATGGTATGATAATATCTCTCGCAAAGTGTCACAAGCCGATCCCACCCATTCCCTGTGCACCCCTTAAGGCATGCACTCATGAGATTCAATGCACTGATGAGCCCTTGTGAGAGAGTGTCAGCAAATGATAAAGTTGAAAAATAATGGGAGTGGCCTTCATGATTTTGTGGACAATCGAGATGATTTATTCTAGATTTGAATGTACATCTTGTCTTTGAAGTAATGAATGAATGAATATTATATATTTTTAAGTGTTTTATCATTTATAGACAAATATTTTCACACTATGTAGTTTCAAGTGTTTTACTAAAAAAATGAGTAATATACAATATAAATATATATATATATATATATATATATAAACAGACGTACCCACGACGTATCCAAATCAAGGTTTTTGAAAAATGATGTACCCGCGTACCCGAGACGTTGTAATATCCCTCCGAATATCAAAACAAAAGCTCCGAATTGCTTATCTGAATTTCTGCAAAATATCTTCAAACAGATAAATAAATCACAGTATAAATTCTTATTTATTTGCTCATAAGCTTACAATAGAGATCCTCTGTCAAGTATGCAAAGAATATTGAAAGTACGGCCTTAATAGCCTGAATATTCCACAAACTGGTCTGAATCTGGTACGTCTCGGCCTGCTGTGTAAAAAACACAGTCGCCGACGTCGGTTATACTGTCGTCATCGGTCGAACTGTAGTCGTTAAGTTGCCGACGTCGGTGATATGTCGACCGATGTCGGTCTCTGTAGGTCTCTGTTCGCCGAGGTCGGTGCCTGAGCGGATCTGTACGGACCTGTACGGACTTAATACGGCCGCCAACCTGTCTGTTCTTAACCCCTGATAGCTGAACAACCTGATCTCAAGAATATAAATTTTAACACAGAATATCTATATCTGTATAACTTATTGGATCAAAAAGTAAATAAAGAAATACCTGTAATACTGTGATAACCTCTGAGTGAAGTTATCTCTCAATCTTGTAACCCTTGTGATAACTTCTGTATGAAGTTATCTCTCAATTTGGCAATAGATCGGCTAATCTCTCACAACCTCTGAATCACACACAATGAAGAGTTGACGTTCTTCAATGCTAATGGAAATCTGTGATAACTCCTGTATGAAGCTATCTCTCAATTTGGCAATAAATCAGTTGATATCTCACAGCCTCTAAATCACACACAATGAAGAGTTGACGTTCTCCACTGCAGATGGAATCCTGGAACCCTTGGCTCAGTCTTCACAGAAGAATTTCTTCAATATCAAAATCAATAATCAATTCATACATACAAACTCTCTCCCATGAGAAACTCTTATACCCTTCCAAAGGTGTGCTTGCTAAAATTAGATTTTCTCAAATTAGAACTTGGGGTTCTAAAATTAGAATTCCTCAAATTAGAACTTGGGCTTCTAAAATTAGAATTCCTCAAATTAGAACTTGAATCTTAAAATTAGACCAATTAATTAATAATTAATAATTAATTAATATCTAATTTAAAATTAGACCAAATAATTAATTAATTAATAATTAATTAATATCTAATTTAAAATTAGACCAAATAATTAATATTTGATTAAATCAATCAAATATTAATATCTCCCTCAATACATGTCGGATCCTCGAACCGTCTGAAGCTGGTGAATCAGGGAGTGATTCTGCACATGACCATATCAAAACAAGGGTGATCCGCTGTATGTCAAATATCCCTAAATAATAGGAGCTCAGGCTCAATGTGTCTGAAATAACCTGAATGAGAGCCAACTATAGGAATTATGTAAATCAAAGCCAAGCCAATCTCCATCATGACCCTCTATCCATCCAATCAGCCTACGAAGGTCGCATAATAGGCTAATCATCAAGCCTGTCAATGTCCACGAAAAAGGGGACATGACAATCTGCCCCTCCAAAAATTGCTTGTCCCCAAGCAATCTCGGAACAATAAACCACTCGATCCACCTGGATCCCAAATGTAGTTATGTTCTGCACTGCTGTGAATCAATGCAAGTACCTGCAACATCAACAGAAGTAGAACAAAGAGGAACCCATAATCAAATTGGCGAATGCAACTCAACCAAACTCTAAGAGCACAACTGCCATGGTCAAGAACACATGAGAACCAAACTCTCGAAGCATCATAACCCAAGTAGAATGGACAACTCAAACTGCCAATTCCATCTGCAAGAGATGGTGCCAATCCGTCCCATAATGGATGGTAAAAAACTGGAGCTGATCTATACCTGTGTGAAATCAAATCTTCTCTCTCTGGGTCAAAAGAAGAATAATGAGAATACCCCACCTCAAAGTGAGGTAGCATAGTAGATATGATCCCTATAATCTCCCCACCCAACCTGCTAATAGCACCAGTACCTTGGATGAGAACACCTTCTGTCACCCTATGCGAATCCAGATGAACACCTGCACTATCTAGCAAATACTCCATGAATGATTCAGTGCAGTAAAAATTATATGAGAAAGCATCAACATACTCCCCCGCACACCACAACTGATCCCTCTGTAAAGGCGGCACAACTAACTGTACCACACTGTCATCTGTGTGAGAAGAATCAATCTAGAGACTCAACTCCACTGGCATTCCAAACTCATTAGGACCAAGTACTCCCAAATCCTGAACATGTGTGTTAGCCTCAACAACATGTTCCTCAGCAACAACTGTAGGAACGTACTTATCACCAACCACCTCAATATATGAACGATCTGGGTCTGGAGCTGGTGAAGACCTCAAATGCTCTAGCTCCATGGTCACCTTAGCCAGATGAAACTGTGACTCCTCATAAGCAAACTGCGTACTCTCAAGAATCTCTGAAGTCCCTCTAGTTGCTGAGTAAGCTCACTCACCTTATCTTCCTCGACCAATAATGCATCATATGTTGTGCTGCCCCACTCCATAAGATAATCTCTGTTGGCTACCAACTGCATGTAATCCTGTCTCAGAATCTGGATAGCCTCCCATAAAGAGTGGATCTTTGTGAAGGATAAATAACTGCCGCCCTGCTCGATGCTAGTAGGAGAACCCCATCCATAAACTGCTAACAACTGACGAGCATCATCGAAATGCTTGCAAGCGGTAGCAATGTCTCGTTCACTAACTCTCAGCTGACTAGACACATGGTGGCACTGGCTAGACTGTCTCCTACAATCCTTCTCTGATGCATGGTCCAAAAGAGTAGACTCAAAATCACTGATCTCTGGAGTACTACCATCCATACTCTGTGAATCAACTCCATAGCTCATATCAACATACGGAGTATCAACAACTGTAGCATCATGGTCTAACTCCTCCATACTGAGAGAAATCGCTGATGAAACTAAGTCCTCAAAACTATCCACTGCATCCTCCTGAGTATTATCTACAATAATCAGATCCTGGACTCTTCTACAATCTCTGTCATAACTGAGAGATCATCAACCCTCAGTGCACTAACATCTGCGCACGCCTGTACACTCTGAGTGCAAGCATCAAACTCATCCTCATCTTCACTATCTCCTATCTCATAATCATATAATAATCATGGGACATGCTACTCTTTCGTCGAAGTGATCTGTAGTGCTCTCTCCTATGCTTAACAAAGCGATCAAAAGGCAACAACTTCTGAATTCGAGGTGGTACTAACTCCCACTCCTCCTTTGCTGTCATATACCGTGCGGGTTTGTTTTTGGATGTCGGATATGAAAGAATTTCATTCATCCTCTTCTGGGTTTCATCCAACTGCTTCAAACTGTGTTCCAGCTTCTTCATATCATTGTCCCACTGTTTCTGAGTATATGAAGGCATCATGATACTTCGTTGATTCAATCTACCCAAACTACCCAACAGGATGGCAAGACATTAGCTCTGATGCCACTGTAATATCCCTCCGAATATCAAAACAAAAGCTCCGAATTGCTTATCTGAATTTCTACAAAATATCTTCAAATAGATAAATAAATCACAGTATAAATTCTTATTTATTTGCTCATAAGCTTACAATAGAGATCCTCTGTCAAGAATGCAAAGAATATTGAAAGTACGGCCTTAATAGCCTGAATATTCCACAAACTGGTCTGAATCTGGTACGTCTCGGCCTGCTGTGTAAAAAACACAGTCGCCGACGTCGGTTATACTGCCGTCATCGGTCGAACTGTAGTCATTAAGTTGCCGACGTCGGTGATATGTCGACCGATGTCGGTCTCTGTAGGTCTCTGTTCGCCGAGGTCGGTGCCTGAGCGGATCTGTACGGACCTGTACGGACTTAATACGGCCGCCAACCTGTCTGTTCTTAACCCCTGGTAGCTGAACAACCTGATCTCAAGAATATAGATTTTAACACAGAATATCTATATCTGTATAACTTATTGGATCAAAAAGTAAATAAAGAAATACCTGTAATACTGTGATAACTTCTGAGTGAAGTTATCTCTCAATCTTGTAACCCTTGTGATAACTTCTGTATGAAGTTATCTCTCAATTTGGCAATAGATCGGCTAATGTCTCACAACCTCTGAATCACACAATGAAGAGTTGACGTTCTTCAATGCTAATGAAAATCTGTGATAACTCCTGTATGAAGCTATCTCTCAATTTGGCAATAAATCAGTTGATATCTCACAGCCTCTAAATCACACACAATGAAGAGTTGACGTTCTCCACTGCAGATGGAATCCTGGAACCCTTGGCTCAGTCTTCACAGAAGAATTTCTTCAATATCAAAATCAATAATCAATTCATACATACAAACTCTCTCCCATGAGAAACTCTTATACCCTTCCAAAGGTGTGCTTGCTAAAATTAGATTTCCTCAAATTAGAACTTGGGGTTCTAAAATTAGAATTCCTCAAATTAGAACTTGGGCTTCTAAAATTAGTATTCCTCAAATTAGAACTTGGATCTTAAAATTAGACCAATTAATTAATAATTAATTAATATCTAATTTAAAATTAGACCAAATAATTAATTAATTAATAATTAATTAATATCTAATTTAAAATTAGACCAAATAATTAATATTTGATTAAATCAATCAAATATTAATATCTCCCTCAATACATGTCGGATCCTCGAACCGTCTGAAGCTGGTGAATCAGGGAGTGATTCTACACATGACCATATCAAAACAAGGGTGATCCGCTGTATGTCAAATATCCCTAAATAATAGGAGCTCAGGCCCAATGTGTCTGAAATACCCTGAATGAGAGCCAACTATAGGAATTATGTAAATCAAAGCCAAGCCAATCTCCATCATGACCCTCTATCCATCCAATCAGCGTACGAAGGTCGCATAATAGGCTAATCATCAACCCTGTCAATGTCCACGAAAAAGGAGACATGACAGACGTCCCCGTATCCGTACCCATACCCAAACAACATAGGAATTATGTGATCCAATATGTATAAGCAGCTAGGATTTTAGATGCTCCCTTTTTTATACTCAGCCCGTTTGATATTTTCAAATTCGAATAATGTTGGCTTTTTTTCCCGGCTTTGTGATTGGGCCAGAACACAAAGTGTAGATCAGTTGTATTTCTTGGAAAGTATCTGTCCTGCTTCGGCTTTTGTATAATGTAAATTTTGTTTTGAAATATGGGTAGGGGCATCAGACAGACTGCCCATTATTATTTATAAAGAACAAAAATTGTGATTGTAAGGCCAACAATAGATATAAAGTTTAAAAGTGTGGTATGTAATAAACTGACATAAGAGAGTGAATTTTCACCTATCAAGCTTAAAAAGGGGAATAATAATAAAATGAATGTGCTGATGATTCCATCTGGCACTGAGCGAGTCTGAGAAGGAACAAAATCTTGACAAAATAATAAAACACAAAGGGAAATGTCACTAACGCAATGTCTATTCATGGAGGTCATCTTGAGATGACTTATACAAACATGGGTAAAATCCCACAATAATTAATACTCTGATTAAAACACTTTCAAAAAAAATAATTTATAATTGAAAACACTATCAAGAACCTAAAACAGTACACAGTTAAAATAAAAAACTAAAAAAAAAAAGTGCTGTATCAAGCTGTGAAAAGCCGTGATTAAAAGGGATATATATATATATATATATATATATAACTAAGAATAAAAATATTAACCAATCTCCAATATGACAATCAAAGATCAAATACAACACAGGAAAGGAATGTTATAAGGGCTGGTAAAACAATATATAGTGTTGGCCAAATTTGAGGTTTAAAAAATATATATTTACGGAAAAAGAACGGCTATTCAAAGTCCACTCCATTAGGTTAAGATGCCAATAGACATTTTCTGAAACTAGTATTGTTGACCATAGGGAAAATGGAAAATTTTCAGGAATAAAGTTGGTTTTAAAAGTACAAAGCAGTTGGACGATATTTCGATGTGGAAGAATATTGCAATTTTAACAAGTACAAAAAAATATAAAATATAAGTATTACAGGCTATTATTTGAGACAGTATATAATATCATACTTGTAGATTCTTCCTAATCTAACTAAGATTTTATATAATAATTGGATTCATAAACAGACTACAGGTTTTATTTTCAATGAGAAGATGACTGCATGAAAATTCAAATCTTGAAAAGGAAAACCTGGAAATCTTCAGCAGAAACATTGGCATATGTCTGGTTAAGGATTTCGTCCCACATTCACATCTACCTATCAATTTAACAATGGGAGCAGTTATAACCAATGGGATGAGCTCAATTTATAAAAGCAAATGTGATTTCAAAGCTGAGCCTAAGTTCAAAACCTAGGAGACATGATAGAGTGTTGAAATTGGATAAAATACAATGTCCAACATGCAGGGTATAGCATGATAAAGTGTCAAAATTGGGTAAAATGCAGCATCCAACACATTGGGTGTGGCAATTAAGTCATAACGAAAATACCTTCCTTGTAAAGTGACAACCAAGCCCTAAAACCATTATAAAAATTTGTAAAATTGCCAAACTAAAGCCGTAGAGGTGACTTATAAGGCATTACATGCTCCAAATTTGCCAATGGGGAAAGAGGCTAGAGTGCAAGAAACCCAAAGCCATGAATGTAATTCCCTACTAACAAATGCTATTAACATGAGAAAGAAGCTAGAGGTTGAGAAGCCCAAAGCCATGAATGTAATTCACTGTTCCTCTCCCTCCTATTAACAAATGTTTTTAAGGTGCTTGTGTGCTAAATGGAGCCCCTTAGATTTTTATTTTTTAAAAAACAAACTATTTATCCTCTGAAAAATTCAGGATTGGTCGATCCATGGCACCACCAGCAAAGATATTTTCAAAAATATTGTTGCCAAAATGAGCATCTTTCTCAATAGATGGCAGTTTTAATGGGTCTTTTTTAAAAACCGGAGCAGCGCAGAAAAATTCATCTGCTATGCGATAGTCTTACCAATTGCCCCTAAATTTTTATTTTCAACAGCGTCTGCTAAGAAAAATTAAGACGCGCCCCTACTCCACAGGTCCACCCGGAAATTTGATAATTAATATTTCCAAATATTTTGCGAAACGTTAGCCAATTGCAGAAATTAGAAAAGAACCCATGACCTCTGCGGAGCTCAAGATGCAGGACAATTAAGTTTAAAAATACCTCAGCTGCGACGGATTTTTGGCCCGTCCAATTCTGCATGAAATTCCTGATAGATTCTTTTGCAGAATCCGCCGTTTTTCGAAACTTGGCGTTGTCGTTGGCATCCTCCTTCAACGATTCGCGCAAGTTCTTCACCACCTCTCTCGCACTCTTCACATAACTCTTTGGCAGAATTCTTCCAGACTTAGTCTTCTCGTTGGGGTCGAACAGTGATAATAACCCGCCAACCAAACCCTCCTCGTTATCATTGTCCTCGGCAGAGGGCTTTTCTTTTTCTTCTTCGGCGTGAAGAAAATTTAATGGCAGAAGAGAGCCTCCCAACACAGAGGCCACAAAAATAAACAGGCGTCTCTTGTGTTTTAAAGGAGGACGCGGGGTTTTATACGGAAGGGTAGGAATTCGCCATGAAAATTGCAGCCCCCCTGCTCTGCTAGAGAATAAACATGATCAGCAATATTTTTTTGACGAGGAAAAATAAATTCACAGGGGGTCAAATTCAATAAGGGGTTTTTAGGGTTTGACAAGAATTCTTACGCTCAGGTAAGTGTTGAATTTGGCTTGTTGAGGTCGCGGGTTCGAGTTTCGCCGTAGCGCTGTAACATAGTCCGAACTTCAAGCTTATCATCGTCCCTGATATGTGGCCGATATACTGGAAAGAAAAAACAGGGTCCCATGGTGAGGGTTAGTTGATTGTTTAAGGGGTAGTGTTGTGAAATTATCCGAATGGATGAAAGATCATGGTAATATTCACGTTTAATGGGATTAAACGTTGTAACAAACAAGTTATGTATTAATATATATTTTTTATATAAGAATGTTTTATTAATTTTGTAAATTTTCAATTTTTTCATGTTTGATTTTTAAGTGTGGATTTTAATTGAAAAAATATTGTTTTATTCAATTTCATTTTTTCAAATAAATTAGTTAAGTTATTTTTTATCACAGATTGCACATTATATGATGTAGCTATATTTTATTTCCACCATTTTTTTGTTATAAATATTTGGAGAGATGGTTCTTTATGTTAAACTATTAACAAATTTAGAGTAATCAAGTCTCAATTTTAAATAACTAATCATGTCTTTGAAATGGAAAGATGTATGCTCCAACTTTTATAAATGGGGAGATCACCCAATATACTAACCCAAAAAATATGAAATTATGATGGATTTGTTAAAAGTGATTCTAAGACCATTGAGTATCACTAGATTCAAACAACCATCTAGATAGTGAAACTACAAATGGGTTGACTAGACATAATGATAAGGTTGTTGAGTGTCTCTAAACTCGAACATATATTAGTTGTAACAAAATGAATCACATCGCTTCAAATGGATCTAGATTATATTAACATGATCGAAAGAGAATGAAAAATATTAATGTCCCCATCATCACTATAGTACCTATAAATTTAAAGTTAAATAAAAACCATTTGCCATTAAATCTATAAATTGTATTATAATGCATATGGGCATGAACTAAAAAATACATGATATATGTTAATTATTATATAGAGTTTTTATTTTATTATGGTATTATAGGAAACATTTAGATTTTCTTGATTAGATATTTTCATATTAATTTCTCAACAAAAAAAATATTATTATCAATCATATGGAAAATTTACTTGATACAAATGTCATTACAAGTTGCACACTCCATAGTGTAGTGACATTCTATCTCCACCACCCTTTTGTTACAAGCACTTGAGAGATGGTTACTCATGTTGAACCATTGATAAATTGAGAGTGATCAAATTCTAATTTTGAATAATTAATCATGTCTTTGAAATGGAAAGATATATATTCTAACTTTCATGAATGGGAAGATTACCCAATGTACTAACCTAAAAAACTATGATTGATTTGTTAGAAGTGATTTCAAGATCATTGAGTATCACTAAACTCCAACAAACATCACCTACAAGAGACGGTGGAACCATAAATGAGATCACTAGACATAATGTCAAGGTTGTTGAGTGTCTCTAAATTCTTATATATTACCCATGACAAAATGAATCACATTGCTTCAAATGGATCTAGATTCTATTAGCATGATTGAAAGAGAATGAAGAATATTTGTGCCCCCATCATCCATCATCACTATAATGCCTATAAATTTGAAGTTAAATAAAAACCATTTACCATTAATTTGTAAATTATATTGTAATATATATGCACATAAACCAAAAAATACATAATATATGTTAATTATTATATGAAATTTTTATTTCATTATAATATTATAAGAAGCTTTTACATTTAAATTTTCTTGAAAATCTAATCAACAACATGAAAAATTTGCACATGATTTAAAAATATACTCACCTACATTTGTTTGATAATTTCCAACTCTTTAACTCTTTCATATTTATATGACTTGACCTAAATTTTTAGCCAACAAAGATCTTACTTACAAGTCTAGTCTTGTATTACATTCAAACATCATAACTTCACCACTATGGACACACCCTTGAATTTTACACTACCTTTACCTTTTGCTCTGAGCTATGATTTTTACAGTGTATTT
Organism: Torreya grandis; assembly: GCA_037957365.1. Taxonomy (NCBI): domain Eukaryota; kingdom Viridiplantae; phylum Streptophyta; class Pinopsida; order Cupressales; family Taxaceae; genus Torreya; species Torreya grandis. The sequence continues at coordinate 1,597,018 of JARHVA010000662.1, forward strand.
AGTGTTGAACCCTTATGCCATGAGTAACCACACTCATAAAATCTAGAGTCTTTTGCACATAATAGGTTATGATGTGGGTCAAAGATCAAAATTACATCGTAGGAAATATGAAATACATTTCATATTTAATGAAAATAATATATAAGTTAAAATTTGGCAAGATATTGACTGAATTTTAAAATTTAATAGAGATTTGTAATGTAAGTTTTGAATTTCCATATATAGTAAGTCCTAACAATCAAAAATACACTATGTTGATGATAATAAATGAGTTATTGCAATTGGTTTTTTTTGGAAAGTAGTTCTTAAATTTCATAATAAATTGATAATTATAATTAAAAAAATTATACCATAAATGATAAAGATCGTATATTTTTGAAAATACTAACTATAAAATTTAATTACTATAATGCTTTTGAAATTGAGTAGAGCCATATTATTACCAAAAAAAATATAAAATGAAAGCCAATAAAATATTATACCAATGAATAAATTCAACTATAAAAATAAATGTTATTTATATTTATATAATAAATAATAAAATATATTTACAATTTAAATATAATCATTTTATAATATACTCAATTAAGTCCTATTTTAATGTATTTTTCAATATCTACAAATTTCAAATACAAAAATAATAAATCATATTCTATTAAAAATTAAGCAATATTAAAAATATCTATTGTTCAATAATATTCATTACCTGAATTTGAATTTTTGAGATCAAAATATTTTAGAGAGATGGAGGCGATGGTGTGTACTGCGAGCGGTGGAGCAAGGATCGACGACCCTGGTGGGGTGTTGGGCAAAGAAAGACCTGCGGTTGAGACGTCCACTAAAGGGAAGGAGCCGATCTATTCTAGTGACCGTGTAAGGATTAACAAGGTGAATGGGTGTCTCCCGCGCTGTCTGGACAGGCCCGTTCTGGTAATCCCTCCTAAGGATGTGAAGGAGGATGTAGAATACCTATCAGCCCATGCTCTAATCTGCAAGTTTTTGGGCATCTGAATTTCCTTGTCAGCCTTGGAGGCGTGGATTCGCAGAACCTGGCAAGTGGAGGGCGACCTCGACATTATGTTAGCTAGGAATAGTTTTTTGTGGTAAATTTCTCCTCTGTATCTGATCAGAATCAGATCTTTGAGGGAGGACCCTACTTCTTTGACCGGATTGGCCTATTTCTCAAACCCCGGCATACAAGATTTAATTCCACAGAGGATCTTCTAGCTCACGTGCATGTATGGGTGCGCCTCCCGAGACTTCCTCTAGAGTTCTGGCACGAGGATATATTTTGCATCAAATAGCTGCCATGCTGGGAACACCAACGGCCATAGTGCACCAATCTTTGGACAAAAAACTCATTTTGTATGCCCATATATGTGTGGAAATTGACTTAAATAACCCCCTACCAAATACTATGGAGATATGCCTGGGGTCTTCATCCTGGGTTCAGCAAATCGACTACGAATCTATTCCCTTCAGGTGTAGAATATGTCATGAATATGGGCATTTACACCATCAATGCCCTCATGCATCAAGAGTAATGGGGAGACTGTCAATAACACCAAAGGCTCAGACCAACCAGCCCATATGGAAGCTGGAAATGTTCAGGAGGGCAGCGCCACAAAAGGGAATGCCCCTACAAATTCTGGAGCTATGACGCGAGGACCACCTGTCTTTAACGGTACTGACAAAGATGGATTTACCCAAGTCAGATGTCGTAGGAAGGGCCAGGGGTAGAAGCGTGGGAATCCGGATTGGCAAGTGGAGACGGGGTTCAACCGCTTTGAGACTCTAGAGAGTATGGCCATTGAGGATGGCATCCCTTTGAGCGAGCAGGGGGGACTTGCGGAGTGCGAGGGAAAGGACTCTTTCCTCACTAAATCTCAGGATATGGTGATCCAGCCGACTAGGGAGACCTCCCTTAAATCGGAATAAGGGACCCTGGTTGTTTTCCCAACCTAGCAGGACAAGGACATCAATTGGGCAGACATGGTAAAGAAGGCAGAGCTCTCTAGGAAAGAAAAGGCTTCAGCATCCGCGCTAGGCTTAATGCAAAGGCCCTTCAAGAAAGTACTTATCTTTCACCACACCTTCCAGAGTGGGACGCAGGAAAGATCAAGACAAAATCAAACTCACAGGAGATCTTTTGGTAGAGTGGGGGGGTGGTCAAGACCCTGGATGAACACTTCCTTCCCTTTACCCAATGATTGTGTTGTCATGGAATGTAAGGGGGTTGGGTAGCACCCCCAGACAAAAGGCTATTCGTAAGTTGGTTGATGATCACTTTCCTGACATTCTATGTATCCAAGAGACTAAGCTTGTTGTTGATGTTATGTTTACCTGTCTACCCAAATTCTAGCTTTATGGCCAATGCCAGTGTGTGGGTGCCTCGAGAAGTGCTGGGGGTGTAGCCATATGTTGGGACCCTGGAAAGGTTACGCCACTCCATTAGATAACTAGTTCCTCAGCTCTCTCCATGGTCGCCTCCTCTCTGGACACCAGGAAGCTGATCTTGGTCACCTCAGTGTATGCACTAGTGGATATCCTGGGGTAGCATAAGCTATGGGAGCATCTACGGCAGATCAGAAGTTGTCACCCTTTCCTGCCTTGGATTCCCGGCAAGAGATTATAATGATGTCCTTTATCTGGAGGAGAAGAGGGGAGGGGCAACATGCCTAGGACCCACGTCTGAGCTTCTTCAACACAATATGGACTTACTTCGCCTGTCGGATGTCAAACCTCTTAACGGTCTTTTCACCTGGAACAACAGAATATCAGGTAAGGAAGCTATCTCTGAATGCTTGGATAGGTTCCTTGTGTCTTGCTTTTGGCAATCTAGTGCAATTTCTTTGGCATCTAAAATTCTAGACTGGAGAGGATCTGACCACTGGCCCATCAAGCTCACTACCAGTCATATTACGAGGCCCAAGAAGCTTCCCTTCAAATTTTAGCTAATGTGGCTTCAGGATCCATCTCTCCATGGGTTGATGACTCAATGGTGGAGACAGGGTGGGCCTGACTATGGGATGGCTATGTACTCTTTTGCTAAGAAACTTCAGTATGTGAAAAGGAAGCTGCAGGAATGGAATAGAAACTGTTTTGGGAATCTCCATACTATGAAGAAAAGAGCTCAAGATCGGCTGGACTCAATTACTAGACAGATTCATGACTTGGGTTTTTCAAAAGATTTCTGCAGGGCAGAATTCCAAGCGGTGAATGATCTTGCTGAATGGGAACTTCGGGAAGAAATCTTCTGGAAACAGAAGGCCCGAATTGACTGGCTCCAGGAAGGAGACAAAAATACAAATTTCTTTCACAAGTCTGTTCAGGCGTGACACAACAAGAACTATATTTCCTCTCTTGTTACCCCGGATGGCACCTGCCTTTTGTCCTCCCCTACCATATCTCAGGAGGCCATCCGCTTCTTTTCAGCAATCCTATCTAAGGACACGCCTCTGGCTGAAAGGGAGGAAAACACTATTTTGTCATGCATTCCTCCTGTGGTTACAACAGTTATGAATGAGTCACTTATGAGGCCAATTGGTGTGGAGGAAGTGGAGAAAGTTGTTTTCAACATGCGTAGAGGCAAAGCTCCAGGACCGGATGGCTTTCCAGCTGAATTTTTTCAGGGATTTTGGGAGATTATTAGCTAGGATCTCTTGGATGTGGTGCTGGAATCTTTCTCCAACAAAGAGATGCTCAGGGCTTTTAATGCAACCTTCCTGGTGCTAATTCTAAAGAAAGAATAGGCTAATCAGTTGTATCTTTTCAGGCCCATTGCGCTTTGTAACGTGGTCTATAAAATAATTACCAAGCTTATTGTAGAGCGGCTTAAAGTGTGGCTGCCCATAGTTATTTCAGAAGAGCAAGGCAGCTTTGTGGCTGGAAAACAAATCTTGGATGGGGTGGTGATTGCCTCGGAGGCAATCCACTCCATGTCTCAAGAGAGAGCCATGTTTATTAAGCTTGATCTGGCCAAGGCGTATGATAGAGCCAATTGGGACTTCCTACAAAAAATCCTATTGGCTTTTGGATTTAATCAGGCTTGGGTCCGTTGGGTGCTAAGTTGTGTGACTACACCATCCTTTTCTATTCTCATCAACAGGGAGCCATCTAGACTTTTTGGTGCCTCTAGAGGTCTTCGTCAGGGAGACCCGTTCTCACCGTACTTGTTTATTATTCTTGCAGAGGGGCTGGGCCGACTTATCAAGTATAAGGCATCTCAGAGCACGATTCTTGGATGGCAGTGGGGGAATGGGCTAACTAAGTTGACTCATCTCCAATTTGTTGATGACACAATCCTGGCTAGGAGAGCTCGGGTTAGGGAAGCGAAAGCTTTTCGAGCTACCCTAGATACTTACCTAGCTGCTTCAGGGAAAAAAATTAATGAGCATAAGTCTTCCATCTATTTTTTTAATACTCTGGAGTCCATCCAGCAGAGGATTACCGCTACCCTGAGATTCTGGACTCAATCTGTCCTAGTGACTTACTTGGGGATCCCCTTAGTGGTGGGAAGACAACTGAGGTTATTCTGGCAGAATGTTTTAGATAAGTTAAAGCAAAAATTCAATCACTGGTCCCATAGATGGCTTTCTACTACTGGCAGGGTGACACTCTTGCAATCTGTGATTCAAGTTTGCCTATATACCGTTGTATGGTTCAGGCAGCTCTGAAATACTTTCTTAAAGAGTATGATGCTCTATCCAAGCAATTCCTTTGGAGTGGCAATTTACAAAATTCCAAATGGAGCCTCGTCAGCTGGAATACCGTTTGTCGTCCAAAGAGGGAGGGAAGTCTCGGCTTGCGCTCTGCTATCCTGACTAGTCAAGCTCTTGCGCCCAAACTTTACTGGCGTTGGTGCTCCAATCAATCCCACCTTTGGGCCTATATCCTTTCTTCTAAGTATCTTTTGGGAGTTGCTCCATCTGAGGTTCCGAGGTTCCCCATCGTGGGAAGAGGGTCTATGGTGTGGAACACCTTGAAGCTTGGAGCTCACTTGGTGCAGCGTAGCCTTTTTTGGATTTGCAACAGCGGCAGGGAAGCACTTTTTTGGAGAGACTCCTAGGATGGTGCTCCTCCCCTCCTGTCCTCTCATCCACATCTGTAGCCTCTTTGTGAGTCCTTTTTGTTGGAAGGATGGGATAAAGTGGAGCATTATAAAGAAGCTTTTAACCTGGGCATGTCTATTGGGTATATATGGAAAAACTCCTTTGAATGGCCACCGGGAGGGGCTGAAGGAGAGAGACTGGAGTTATCTCGGATCCTTGCGGCTAGAAGATGTAGTTTCCTATAGGGGAGGGATGTTTTGGCCTGGGGAGGAGCCTCCACTGGGCTATACTCTGTATCTTCCGGATACCTTGAGCTGTCAAAGCAGTGTTTTGGGGAGATTGATTTCCATTGGGGAAAGAAAATTTGGAGCTCCTTCTCTTGGCCTAAATGTAATTTCTTTCTTTGGACTCTCACTTACAACAGGTGCCTGACATGGGAGAATCTGTGTCACAGAGGTTTTCAGGGCCCATCCATTTGTGTTCTGTGTCGCAGCAGTGAGGAGACTGGTCCCCACCTATTTTTTCATTGTTCTTTTGCCAAACAACTATGGCATCTATGGTGGGAGGCCTGGGGATACTCGTGTTGGCATGCCTCTTCATTGGTTGACTTCTGGGAGTGCCTAGGACGTCCTCCCTCCAAGGCCTCTATCCTGCAGACTGCTTGGGCAATTGGCCCGACCTTTATTCTTTGGAACCTATGGATTGAAAGGAACAGGAGGATTTTCCAAGATGTCTGTATGAAGCTCAGGGCTGTATGGGTGAAAATCCTCACCGCTCTCCAAGAGACCCTCCAGGCTAAGTGTGATAGTGGGGTGGACTTGAGTCCTGCAAATGCTGCGATCTATGCTCAATTTTCCCCTGTTTTGCCTGCCACGACCTCCCTCATTCCTCCCACGCGCCTCACGCGAGGACCCAGATAGCAGGTGTGACCAGTCAATCGCACAGGTCACTGGAATCCTCTTGAGGACAAATTCATCAAGGTAAATACTGACGGGTCCTCTAGGGGGAACCCAGGTGATGCTGGCATTGGTGGCATTGGGTGGGTCAGCGCAGGGGAAGTGCGCTTCATTTTTTTCTCATCATATGGGCCAACATACTAACAATCTTATGGAGGCCATGGCTATTATGGAGGCTATGCACACATGTTGTCACCATGGGTGGCGAAGCATTAGCTGTGAATCAGACTCACATGTGGTGGTAAATCTGTTGAGTAAGAGGGTGTTTGATAACGTGGATTGGCAGCTGGCTGTGGTAGTCCAGCGAATTCTCCAGTTAAGTACTTCCTTGGAATCGGTCTCATTCAAGCACATTCCCTAGGAATGGAATGGAGTTGCGGATGTTTTGGCCAAATGGGCCTTTGAGCATGGGCCGAACTGGCATATTCAAGATCAAAAAATGTTACCCCATAATTTTTCCTGTAAGTTGGCTCAACTTGTTGAGCAGGATCTGGCTTTGTAATTTTCCCAGTTTCAAGACTTTATTAATAAATTTTTACCCCTTATAGTTAAAAAATAATAATATTTATTACCTCACCACAAAATATATAAACCCATTGTCCCTTAGTAGTTCTTTTAAAAGCATCACTTTAACCACCGTGCAATCCACACTCAAAATAACATCTAGGCTTCCCTGCCTTGACTACAGACGGAATTCTTGTGCCTTGGTATTTGTAATGTAATTCTTCCCCTATCTTAATGAACCATAGACAAATCATAGCAATCTTGGTGAAGTGGAATTTATAATATTGTGTCTAAGTAATATATTAGATGTAAAAGCAACTAATATAAACCATTATTATTATCCAAAAAAAAAGGAAGTCTCTAAGGAATAAGTACCTTGTAATGGTGGCATATATAATTTTTTTTATTTTTAATTTGGAGTGAGCCAACTAGCACATGGTAAATATTCAATGACCCTTTTCTCTTATTTTCCCTTGCATAAGTAATACTGTGAAAAATGAAAAGGTGGAGATAATTGCACATAAAAAATTAGAAGAAATTGACAATGTCTAAAAACATCATTTTTTTAAATAGAAATTGTAATGATAATTTAAGAAAGAAAGAACGAAAAGAAATCGGTTCAAAAGATTGAAAAATAAGGAAAAAGAAATAATAAAAAGGACTATCTAGATAATTTTAAAAATGGGTTTATAAAATTTTAAATAATATTTTGGTGAATTTTAAAATTTAAATATAATTTTATTAATTAATTTTTGAAAAAAATGTTAGGTTGTGGAGCTAAAAGCTTCAACTTTGCAGACGAAAACTAAAGGTTGCTGAAGAACCAGAAGAACCGACGTCGACAGCATGACCGACATCGGTCATGACCAGTGCAGAAGGAAACCGGCGACGGTAGGGAGCCGACCGACATCGGTAGCATCAGGAAAGCAGGGACCGGCGTTGATCGCCTGTGTGTTCCAAAACTGTTCGTTGCACGGACAGTTAGTTAAGTGAACGAAGTGTTTGCATGTAAAGGCCAGTTAGAGTCTTGAGCTGCATGGATAATTGTCTAAATTAAGAGTCTAAGTTATTGTTTAAGTCTGGGATCTATTTATAGACCCATTGGCATGTATTGTAAAGTGTGCTAGTGAAGAGAACTATGTGTGTGTTTCTCCTAGTTCCACTAATGAGCTAGAAAGGAAGGCAAGGAAGATCCTTCCATGGTGAGTATGGTCAGTTGAATTGTAGGTTGCAGGTTCATGGGAGATCAACTTGAAGTACTATAGAGTGCTTGGTGTACTAGCAGGGTTATTACTGACTGGTTGGAGAGGTGAACACCAATTCTGAGTGTGAGTTGTGTGTTGGGACCATTTTTGGTAGGAGAGTGTTTTGAAGAAGAATTAATGTACACTTGAGGTGTGGGAAGCCTCTGTAAGGTGGAAGAGTGTGGCGGCTCTTTATTGTATTCTTTTTTGTACAAGTATTAATATAAGAGTGTATATTGTCTCTCATATTCTGTGCTATTGGTGAATTCTAGTTACTTGTGCTTCTGATTATTTCCACATATTTAATTGCTTAAGTTTGGTAATCATATTGTGCTCTTTCTGAGGAGCAAGATCCTAACAAGTGGGATCAGAACAAGTGTGTTTGTTCTTGGATTGCCCATCAATTGGTATCAGAGCTTTTGGTTGGGATACTAACAGGTTGTTTTAAGATCTGGTTAGTGTGTGCTGATTATAGGTTACTCACAGGGGTTTCTGTTTGAGTGGGAGTAGAGCAATGGCAGAAGACAATAGACTACGAATGGAGAAGTTTAATAGTAGGAGGTCCATGTTCAGGTATGGCAGAATAACCTGCTGGAGATATGGAAAGAAAGAGCAAGAAAAGAAAGATTGTTGGTTGGTAGCAGATCAGCATGAAGGACATGAAGAAGAAGCAGGTGTTGCAGATTTCGTTGCACAGGGTGCTCTAGTATGTTCTTTAGATAAAGTAGAATATTGGGTTTTAGATTCTGGTGCCTCTTCTCATGCATCCCCAATTAGGGAATTTTTTCATGAGTATGTCCAGGGAGACTTTGGAGAAATTTGTGTAGGGGATGGTAAGCCTTGTCAGATGGTTGGCAAAGGGAAAGTGAAGTGAAATTGCAGATGGACAACACATGGGTGTTAAAGGAGGTCATGCATGTCCCAGTTCTGGAGCGGAATTTGATTTCTATAAGAAGTATGGGTGATGAGGGTTGCACAGTAACTCTCACAGTGGACTCTTGGAAGGTTACCAAGGGTGCACTTGTTGTAACAAGAGGTAAGAAAGTAGGTACTCTTTATCTATCTACTTGTATTACTGTTTCTTTTTTTGGGTTATCTACTTCAGTTATAGATTCAAAGATGTGGCTTAATAGACTTGGTCACATGAATAAGAAAGAGATGCATGTTCTTGAGTCAAAGGGTATAGATCGAGATTTTTGTATGCAGAAGAAGGAGGCGTTTCTTGAGAGATCCGATGTTAGTGACAAGAACATGAAAGCCTTGGTTTTCAAGGAGAAAGTGATAGACAGAGTTCAGCACGAGAGGCAGAAGAATTCTGAGCAGAGCAAAGGTGGTTTGGACAAGGGTTTGATCCAAAAGGAGCTCGCGAGAAGAAGTCAGTTCTCACAAGCAAAACACAGAGACCGACGTCAGCAGGAAAACCGACGTCGACGTCCAGATAGGGACTGACATCGGCTATGTGCAGACCGACGTCAATGACTCAGGGCAGATAAAAATTGGTGTCGACAAAGTGAAAACCAACATCGGTGATGGGGCAGTCGCAGGGAATCGACATCGGTCGGGTGCAGACTGGAATGTGACCGGCATCGGTCACTGAGACGAATTTTGGGTGGACAATAAGCTGTCAAGGAGTCTCAAGCACCCATATGGAGGACTTAAAGGGTATGTAAGCCTCAAATTCATCATTTCCCTTCTTTACACTACTTGTTGGTCACTTATGGTATAGAACCAGGAAGTTGTTAAAGAAGCAGAACAGGTAGATCCAGGAAACAGTGGGAGCTTGGCATTAATGGAGGATGTAATTCCTTGGAGAAGAACCAAACAAGAGTTTTAGGTGAAGTTACCAGCTGGAAGTAAGCATTGAGAGACGAATGGATGTTCAGGATGAAGAAGAGCGAAAATGGATACGTGAGACGGAAGATCAGGGTATATGGTCTGGTATAAGCTGCAGGGCAATGGAGGTTTGATCATTGTGTTTCTCTTTACCAGGTTGGATAATATTAGCTACATTATCCTATTACAGTATGATGTGCTTGTTATAGGGTTACATATACAGGTATTGCTGAACTATAGGTAAAGCTAGTTCAGAGGGATGTCATGGAGAATCTAGGAGTAGCAAGGTTCTTTGGCATGAGTGTGTTCTAGGGACATGGAAGGTCATATGTTGACTTTATTTCAGAATGATTGTGTGAGACCAGTTAGCACGTCGATGGTTGGACAGTTCACAGAACAGGTGTCTTGATTCACATAATGAGGTTGAGTGTATGGTATGTACTAGACCTGAGATTTCCCAAGCAGTGGGAGTTGTCACAAGTTTGGAGCCAATCCGAGAAAGAAGCATTGGAGGGCAGTTCAGTGGATTCTTAGAGGGACCAGCAGCAGGTGCACATGCTATGCAGGTTCAAGTTATTTTCTACATGGTTTGTAGATGTGGATGTGGCAGGTGATTTGGATGACAGGTTTTGCACTACAGGTTTTGTGGTGGTTGGTCTTCAAGAGTGACTTTGAAGAGGGATATAGAGCCAAGGGAACAAACTAGACAGAGTATAGGTATAGGTACAGGTTGCAGCTATTTATCTCCAAGTGGGAGATTGTTAGGTTGTGGAGCTAAAAGCTTCAACTTTGCAGATGAAAACTAAAGGTTGCTGAAGAACCAGAAGAACCGGCGTCAGCAGCATGACCGACATCGGTCATGACCAGTGCAGAAGGAAACCGGCAATGGCAGGGAGTCGGACAACATCTGCAGCATCAGGCAAAGTAGGGACCAGCATCGGTCACCTGTGTGTTCCAAAACTATTCGTTGCACAGACAGTTAGTTAAGTGAACGAAGTGTTTGCATGTAAAGGCCAGTTAGAGTCTTGAGCTGCGTGGATAATTATCTAAATTAAGAGTCTAAGTTATTGTTTAAGTCTGGGATCTATTTATAGACCCATTGGCATGTATTGTAAAGTGTGCTAGTGAAGAGAACTATGTGTGTGTTTCTCATAGTTCCACTAATGAGCTAGAAAGGAAGGCAAGGAAGATCCTTCCATGGTGAGTATGGTCAGTTGAATTGCAGGTTGTAGGTTCATGGGAGATCAACTTGAAGTACTATAGAGTGCTTGGTGTACTAGCAGGGTTATTACTAATTGGTTGGAGAGGTGAACACCAATTCTGAGTGTGAGTTGTGTGTTGGGACCGTTTTTGGTAGGAGAGTGTTTTGAAGAAGAATTACTGTACACTTGAGGTGTGGGAAGCCTCTGTAAGGTGGAAGAGTGTGGTGGCTCTTTATTGTATTCTTTTTTGTACAAGTATTAATATAAGAGTGTATATTGTCTCTCATATTTTGTGCTATTGGTGAATTCTAGTTACTTGTGCTTCTGGTTATTTTCGCATATTTAATTGCTTAAGTTTGGTAATCATATTGTGCTCTTTCTGAGGAGCAAGATCCTAACAAGTGGGATCAGAACAAGTGTGTTTGTTCTTGGATTCCCCATCAAAAAATATTACAGAAGTATAAATAAATTGGTTATTTTATTGGTTATTTAAAAAAAATTATAATTATTTCATAAATTCAATTTAAATTTTAAAGAGAAATATAATGATATAAAACAAAAGAATAAAATGAATAAAACTATTTAAAATTTGACTTTTCTCTTTCAAATTGATGCAAAAGTAATGATGTTTACTTGGAAATGAAAGTAACTTATAAAAGTTGGATCCTCCTCGTGTCCCACACGTTGCAATCATTCGAATGTGCTTAAAAATAAATTGTAAAAACTTACATTTATATGAGCCATCTATATTGGTTGAGGAAGGAAAAATACTACCCTCTATAAAGTATGTTACCTTAGATTTACAAGGGGAGTTAAGGGAGTATGTATTGTTGTAGTGGAAAGCCAAAAAAACTATAAGAGGACCACAAAAGTCTCAACAACTCAGCATCAAAGGGAAGAAACCAAGGCAAACAATATGTTACCTCAAGGAGAGTGGGAAAGCTCTCACATCTCCTCAACCACTAATATTTGGTGGGATCGAATCCTCCCAGTAGGGAGGTATGATCCATGAGGATTATAAAAAACAAGACCTTTTTATCATCCAACTAGAGAACAACCAAGAATCCATCAACAATATTGCACAAAGTGAGTATTTCTTGTACAATAATGAAAGCTTTGGAATATGCAGGGGTAGTTATGTAAGTGTTGGTTCCCTTAAGGGTTATTTGTATCACCAGTGATCTTTGTAGGGACATTTTTGTCATACTTGAGAATGGATTTTACCACAAAAGTCGTATATTCAAAGTAATAGTAGAATTACACCATCTCTTCAGTTTCAACATATTTGGGAGTCTATTGATGCACAAAGGGACACTTCTAAAGATTGTATCACTACATTTGGTAGATGTAATGTTAAAAAATCTAGAATTCACCTAACAAAATAATAGAGCCAAAAAAATCAATAATATTCATGATTTAATTTATGGGTATTTTCTTAAGGTTTTCAAAAATGTAATAGCTCATACACGGGAACTTCTTTCAATACGTCTATGTAGACACCTTCCCAATGTTGATAAAATTAATTTGCAACACGTAAATTGTAACGACTAAGGTGAAATACATGTAATTAATAGAAGTGGTTTAGATTACGAAACTCTTCATACTTCCTTTTTATGTAAAAATTTTATCAAATAAAAAAAATATATATTAACTACCAAGCTTACTCTTATTCATCGATTACATTTACTATTTAAATTAATATCCGTCGATAAATTTTCTCATATCTTTAATACTAAATTTAAATATTTACTATATTTTTTATTTAAACTTGTTCAATAATACAAATCTACCTTATTATTATTTTTATATTAACATTTTAAAATTTAATATCACCTAAATATACATCACCTTCTTGATAGAAACCTCTACAAGTCCCTTGATAATGTCTTTCCTTATAATCCTTGTTTTTCTCTTAAGCCCATCATTTTTTTCAATTGCTCATAAACATTGTGTATTAAATATTTGGTTCATTTATGGGAAGAAAAGTTTGTATCCACCTCAAAACTTATTACAACCTACAAAAGATTAAATAATGTGAGTGATTGGAAGCAAACTTGTTCTTGATAGCGAAGTGAAATCTCATTTCTATTAAGGCGTATGAATTCATGCAAAGTCAATGTTGTGTGATGCAAATTTGAGTGATAAATGCAAGAATTTTGATTTTATTATAATTTTCCTTGTTAGAAAAACAAAATAAATCATTGAGATACAGTGATGACATCATCAAATTGGTGATACATGTTTAACTCTCTTGATGTTGAATATACATGTTTTTAACATGCTACCTCTTTTTTCTTATTTTGGATATAAGAAAATTTTACATTCTTAAAACTTTTGATGTTTAGATAATTATTATAATAATAATTAAAATTAAATGAGTATTTTTTATTTAGATGTTTAGTTTATTATGAAATTTGTGGTAGATTTAAATATTAATTTAAAAAATATTAATTTTTTTTAAATTTGGTATTAGATATTTTAATAACATTAATTTTAACATATTTTGATATATTTGAACATTGTTTACATATGTGATTTTTGTGAATGTTTTTCTTCTATCTTTCAATTTATTTGCTTTACCTAACCTTATCTACAAATATATATATTCAAGATAGTAGCCCAATTTATATAAAAATATAATAGAATCTAAAACACACCATCCTTTATTTACCTACCCACATTTTTCTTTAGGCAAACTTATCCGTCAAATATACTTATTCAAAATTAGTCCAATTTTTAAATGAACATCCCAAGATCCAAAACACATTGTCTCCATATCCTTAGATCTTTGATTTTCACTTCTAAGACAATACCAAAATTTACTAGACATTTATGGTTTTTACACAAGTATCTATCTCTTCTATCAATGTCCAAGAACACTCAAAAATTACTTTTCAATTTATAAAATCTTCCTTATATCATCCTAGATACATTTCATAGGTAGATCATAATGATAAATACCAAAGTAAAATGTAAATACAAATCAATCCTAATGCTATACTCACTTGATGACGACTTAATAACTTGGTAAATTATTAGCAATCACATTAAAAAATTAATTAACACTCATTTGAGACATTATCACAAAAGACACACATTTAAAAAAACTCAAAGGAATGACCCTATAGCTAAGTCTAAATATACACGCAAATCAAAATTGTATAGTATCAAATGTCAAAATCAAAACATGTTATATTAAATTCTATAATGATCATGATATTCTACACACACCTAAGTGGGAGAATTAAATACAATTTGAGCCCTCTTCAAAAAAATTAAACATAAGCAACATTCATTTACCAAATGAGGAGTGGTTGGCATTATCTAACCAACATGTCCCTTTTCAAAAGTCATCTTATGGTTGAAAGTGCAATTAATTTTCAAAGAAAGATTTAAAAAAAATAGAGATCAACACATAAGACCAAAGGTAAGTGTGCATGCACATACAATATCTATAGGTGCAAACACAACTATTCAATGTGTCATAGACTTACACAATCTATAAGGACACTATGAGCATAACTAAGACAATACTGGTTACCATAAGGGTATCACTACTACCAACAATATCTTAACAAATTTTGAGCTACAATTTTTTAATATGAGCAATGATATATCATTTTTCAAAACATGTGACATCAGTTATAAGTAAAAATTTTGTATTGTCATATTATTATCTAAGTACAATATCAATCTATTACTCATCAATTCTGATTTGTAAGTTATAACTATATTTTACACAACTTGAATTAACATTAATTTTATCATATATATAAACCCAGAGGTATCTCCGATTCCAATTGAGATACTACGACTCTGTCAGGTGATTTATATTGGGGTGAGCGAAGGTGAGACTAATCCTCTAAGGGCTGCTAATAGGGCCCGCATGCACCGAACAACCTTTTAAACCCGAGCCATGAGAATCGACCTCACTCATATTAATCCAAACAAAAACAAAACAATTCATTATAATGACCTAACATAAAGTTGAATTTTAGATATATAAAAAAGACAACCATTTTACTCAACATAAACAAAACAACCATTCTACTCAACAATCATGAGTTGTCAAAAGATAATCTCAACTTTAAACAACTAAATCTCTATTTTACATTCTTAAAGCTTTTGATGTTTGGATACTTACAATAATAGTAATAATAACTACAAATTAAATGAGTATTTTTTATATAGGTCTCTAGTTTATTATGAAATTTATAGCATATTTTAGGGTCAATTTAGAAAATATTAATGATCTTCAAAAAAATTTATCATCTAAATTTGGTATTATATATTTTAACAACATCAATTTTGATACACTTTGACATGCTTGAACATTGCATACAGATGTGACTCTTGTGAACACTTTTCCTCTATCTTCCAATCCATATATTGTTTTTACCCAACTTTATCAACCAAATATATCTACTTAAGATTAGCCTAATTCATACAAAAATATGATAGAATCCAAAACATACTATTCTCTATTTACCTATCCATATTTTAATTTAGCCAGCCTTATCTGTGAAATATACTTATTCAGGATTAGCCCAATTTGTAAATGAACATGCTAGAATCCAAAACACACTATCTCTATATCCCTAGATCGATAATTTTCATTACGCAGACAATACCAAAATTTGTTAGATAATTATGATTTTTCCACAAGTATTTATCTCTTTCAGCAATGTCCAAGAACACTTAAAAACTACTTTTTAAATTAGAAAATCTTCATTATATCATCCTAGACACATTTCATGGGTCAATCATAATGATAAATACCAAAGTAATATATGAATATAAATCAATTCTAATACTTTACTCACTTGATGATGACTTAATAACTTGGTCACTTCTTAGCAATTACATTGAGAAATTAACTAACACTCATTTGAGACATTATCGAAAAAGACATACACATTTTAAAAAACTCAAAAGAATGACCCTAGAGTTAAGTCTAAATACACATGCCAATCAAAATTGTATGGTGTCAAATGTCAAAATCAAAACATAAACATTACATTAAATTCTTTAATGATCATGATATTCCACACACACCTAAGTGGAAGAATTAGATATAGTTGGATCCCTCTTCAAAAAAATTAAACATAAGTAACATTCATTTACCAAACGAGGAGTGGTTGGCATTGTCCAACTCAACATGTCCTTTTTCAAAAGTCATCTTATGGTTGAAATTACGATTAGATTTTAAAAAAAAGGTTTAAAAAAATAGAGATCAATGCACAAGACCAAAGGTAAGCTTGCACGCATATATAATATTTGCAAGCGCAAGTGCAATGATTCAATGTGTTACACAATCTACAAGGACATTACAAGCAAATCCGAGACAATACTAATTACCACAAAGATCTCACTATTATCAATAATATCTTAGTAAATTTTGAATTATAATTTTTTAATATAAATCATAACATAATATTTTTAAATAAGTGAAAAATTTATTTTTTCATATTATCATTTAAATCTAATATCAATCTATCATTTATCAATTTGTAAATTACAATTATATTTTACACAACTTAAATTAACTTTAATCTTACATCATTTAAATCATATTAATCTAAAAATAAATAATAATCCAACATAAAAATAAATTTTAAATATACAAACAAAACAACCATTTTACTCTAACAAGAAAGAAGACAACCATTCTACTCAATAGTAATGAATTGTAATCTCAACTTTAAACAAGACAACGCCTTATGCAATCAAACCTTTGCCACTTTTTCTTCCTATGAAGATTTATATTTGTGTGGCATTTGTCATTACAAGGATACAAGAAGTTTTTATAATAATAAATATATCTTTTTTTTTTGGAAGAATAAGGGAAAAAAAACACATGTTTTTTTTTTGGAAAATAAGGATAAGAGGTGAGTTGAGGAGAAGAATGGGACATGAACAAAAGAAGAGAAAGTGCAGAGCAAGGAAGAGAAGGTTGTCTGGTTCATTGAGTTTTGATTCAGAAGCATTGAGAAGGTTGGTGATGTTAATATTTTCAATTGCTTAAAGAAATTATGTGAATAGTTATGGTTCTTAGGGTTTGGCAAAATAATTGTATTTTTATAAGGATACATGCTTAACCTTGTGGATGGATTGACCATCTACATAGCTAATTTATTATCCTCTAGATCCTAAGATTTGAATTAGATTTGTTTGTATGTTAAACTAAAAGGTTAAATGAAGTTATTTTTGGTAACGACATAGTACCCTAGCTTAGGAAAATTGCAACCTGGGTGGATGGTTTGATATTCAGATAAAGATTGATTTTTTTTATCATATAAACATCTTATATACACATACTTAGTCAAGTGGATAATTGAGATATTGAGTATGTAGATATAATATGGAAATATTGTGTTTATCCTTGATAAAAATATTGACTGAGTCAAATAAATGTTTGAACAAGGTTCTCTTTTAAGAAAATGTGTATACTGTCAATTTGGGATAATATGAAGATATATAGGTGAATAGTTGATTTCTGGGTGTCATGTATATATATTAAATGTATTATCATTCCAAAAATACAAGAAGTTTTTATAATAATAAATATATCCTTTTTGGAAGAAGTAAAAGAATAAAAATAAACACACGTTTTTTTAAAACTAAGTCTTTTATATCTTTTAAGGCCACATATATTTTTTTAAAGGTTTTCTTTTATTTTAATCAAATTCCAATTAAAGCTTTAATTTATTTCATGAAGCACAAGAATAATAAACTCTTTCAGATTTATTTAACTTAATTCTTCATATCCATTATAAAATAAGTTTTTTTTTAAAAATTATTTAAAAGTTATTTATTGGTATTTTGGTATGAATTTACAACATAATTTTGAAAATTCTATAAAATTGATATTTTTAAATATTTTGAAGTTTAATTCAATATAATATAATTTGTTTAAAACAAAATTATTAAAGTCTTGCTTATAAGTTACCTAAGTGTATTGTCCTTTTACTAACGATTTTTATGTTAGATTTGGTGAGATAAAAACACCTTTAATTTTACTTCACATTGCTTTCAATGACATTCAATTTTGCTATGTTTTAAATTTTTAAGAAGTTTATGCATCAAATTCATTTGAAAAATAATGAAATTTGTGCTCTTTGATATCAAATTAATGTCAAATTTTCACTATCATTACTTTGCAAAATTCTTTTAATGTACTTTAAAATATTTTTTATGATAAAATGGAGAAAATGCAATCTTATTTTGATGCTTTAAATGAAAAAATGCATATTTTTCACATGATCAACCTCTAATTTTGATGTTACAAGTGCTTCTCGTAAAACTTTCACCCCTTTGAACACTCTTTCTACCAACCTTGGATTTAAAATCATGCAAAATATGAGTTATATGGGTGGTGGTCTTAATAAGTGTGAAAACAATATTATTGAACCTCTTTTGTTTAATATACAAATTGTAAAGGTTTTGATTTTAATTCTTCAACTGTTTCTAATATAAATTTTAAATATTATTATTCTCTGCACCAAAGGACTTATAATGTAACTTATTTTAATTATAATGCTTCTAATTCTCATGTCTTGATTAAGAATGATAAAAATTGTAAACATTGTAGAAAAAAAGATATCATATCTCTAATTGTTGAAAATTACATCCATACAAAATATTATGATAAATCCACTCAAAACACTTTACGTTGTTGGAAAATGAGTAAAACATCTACCTCTAAGATTAAAACTATTTAAGTAACTAAAGATAATGTATCTTTTATAAACTTTGATGTGTTTTCATATGATAATTACTCTATTACTTCGTGTCAGATATCTTTTATAATCAACACATCTTTTTGATCTCCATTTTGATAAACTCAATCTTTTATGCATTCCTTGCTTTTTGTTGCAAATAGAATATGTTTTGATTATTTTGACTAGCTTCCTTTTCATGCAAGTTTTCACACTTTCTGATGGAAGTTGCCTTTGCTCTATTTGCCTTGTTGTAGATCTAACTTATATATATATATATATATATATATATATATAATTTTTATGAAATATTAGTTATTTAACTTGAAATATTAGTGTTAGTTTATTTAGTTTGTAGGTTTCAATGAATGATTTCTCAGTCTTGTTGGTCATTGTTTCATTGTGGATTGACCATCATGTCTAAAGAGGTTTCTTGGAGATTTTTGATGATCACAATTCATTCAAGTATGACTTTTGACGACACATTCTCTTCTTTATTTTTTAAACTATTGTCATTCCTTTTCAAGGAATTTTCTATGAAGATGGAGTATTATGTAATTTCAACACCCTTCCTTGTTTGTAACATATTTTCTCCACTTTTGTAACCCTATATTAAGCTTAAGGGAGAGTGTTAAATATTAATCTTATTTGGGTCATTTATTCCTTTGGACTTATCCTAAGTCTCTTAGGTGTGTATTTATTATTATTATAAATGCACTTTATCCCATATTTATGAGGTATCTCTCACTTTTCTTATCCACTTGTAGGATTTTAGATTTATTTGCACAAGTAACTCCTCCCCCACATGTCAAACACTTCTCCCCACTCTCTTTTAAAATAAGACACGTGGCACATACCAATGAGGCCTTGTAAGGTCATGATGGGATGTAACTCCCTTATCCTTCCTTTTGTTTTATTTAAATATCCCTCTTGTCCTCTCTTCTAAAACAACACATGAACAATCTTGCTCTTGCATTTTTGTGATCCTCTTTTGTATTAAGGTCACTCTTCTCTCCTTCTTGGCTTATTATTACTATTGTACTTTGAGTTCATTATTTTCTAGGCTTTTGAAAGATTGTGGGGTTTTTTTTAGTTTGATGGTTTCCCTACTCGTCACTCTTGTCTAAATATTATGGTTTGATTCTCTCTCAAGGTGACATTTTTATTTTTTTGTATTCCTTTTAATATATTCAACATTTGATATTAGAAAATAATATAATAAATAACTTGATTGATATTCCAATATAATAGTAGTATGTGGATAAATGTGCACCAATTAGTGATTATCCATGAGTTTGATTACAACAAATATTACAAGTGCATTTAGAAACCATACTATATGGAGTTATTAATGAAATACACTAAGAACTTAACCATTTTCAATTATAGACAATTCTTAGTCTCATGCACTGATTTACATATGTCATAATAGAACAACATTACCTTCACTCTCTTTTTGGTGCAATCATTTTTCATATGTCCATCTGTTTCATAGCAACACATTAGGACCTTTGATTTTTTCTAGTGTGGACCCCATTATTGGTAACTTATATATTTGTGAAGCCATCATAAATAGTTGGGCTTCCAAAAATATTTTTATCCCTATATCAAATCCTCCAATGACTTCCATCTATAGAGTTTGCTCCAACATTTCTCACAGACCTAAAAAAATTCGTCATAGGTTATATTCTAAAAGGATTGAGTATTCCTCCAATAAACTATTGTACATGTTGCAAAGGGTGGATTTTATAGGAATTATTTAACAATTTTTTTTTTAAAATGTGCATTGTATGTATGCAAACTCTCTATAACCTATTGATTTATCCTTTTAAGCACATAAATACTCTATTTACCAAACTATGGAATTAAAAACTATTTACTAAATGCAACCTTTAATGACTCAAATTCAACCACTCCTTGGTTAGGATCAAACTTATTATAACAAGTGTGAGCATAACCCTTTAGTGTTGTCATAAACAAACTAGACATCCTCTCTGAAGATGCCTCTTTTTGTACCAAACCATCTTGCACTTATGTAGATGCTCTATTGTATTTTTAATACCCTTGTACTCTAGTAAATTTATCGTGTCATAGTAAAACTATTATTATAGAACCAAATGAGATTGTGTTAGAACAATAGTTCCAAAATTCACCACAGATGTAGGACCACTTAGATTAGTCCCTAAATTTTTTATAGTATCCATTAGGGTAGCCTAGGTTTATATAGTTTGTGTGGCCATAATAGTATAAATAGTGGTATGTTGACTCATCCCTCATGGTGTCACACTTGAACTCAATGCAATGTTAACCATTTGTGAAGATCCACTTGTACTACCTCCTATTGATATAGAATGTACTATTATCATCATTGTTGCATGTCAAAAACCTACCAGTACATGAAAACTTGCTACTATCACATTTGCGCTACCTTACTTCCTAATTTAAGGTGTGTTCTCAACTATCTTCTCAATCACATAAAGCCCAACAATACTAAAAAACTAGTTATTTGATCTCACCTTTCCCACTTCAATTATTATCATTAATGAAAAATATAGTTGTATATTATCATCAACATGTTTTTAAATCTAGCTTAGGTCCTATTCTGAATTTGTGTACACTTATTCTTCTTTTGATGTCTCCTTTATACCACCATCCACTATATTTTCACCTTCTATGAGAAATTTTCTACGTAATTATTCTTAAAAAGTAACATTTTATAATACACAAATCATATAGGTGCCCTTATTACCCCATGTAAGTCTCATTGGAATTCATCTAGTATTATTCCCACATCTTCCTAAGGTCCTTGGCCACAAGATCTCTTCCCTAGCCTTTCATCTATCTAATCCACTTCATCTCTCTTTCCTTGATTCCTTGATTTAGTCTCCTCATTTCCTATGTCTAAAAATTTAAACCCTCAATTTTGTTTGTAATATCCTAACCTTATCACAACAGAAGATTTATCTCTCCATTTCTAGTCCAATATAAACATAAAGCATCTTAATACACAATGGAGTATATGTGAGGAAAGATTCCCTTGGTTCCCACAAAAACTCAAACTCTAATTCTTCAGGGTAAGAATACATGGACATGGAGAACATCAATCTCTTATCTTGGATTCATCATTTATTCATGTGGTACTAGAATGGATCCATCTAAAGTGGAAGTTCTTCTCAAATTGTTGAATTTTTATACCATCATAGAGTTGCATATTTTTCTCGGTCTTGCAAACTTCTATTATAAGTCTAATTTTTTTTGTTAATACATTTCATTGCCTTTAAATTTTTTGATGAAGACTAATGATGTTTTTTAATAGATAAAGGACATTCTCATGCATTCAATTCATTAAATAATTAATTATGTTAATCACCTATTCTTATATTTCTCAATCTTTCATAACCTTTCATGGTCAAGGCAAATGTTTTACAATTTATACCTTGAGCCATTTTGAAGTAGAGTGGAAATTTAGTGGCCTAACATTTAGAAACATTCTCTACAACTAAGAAAACTACTGAATTATGGTAAATATGTGTATGCATTGATCCAAGCTTTCAAATGCTAGATACATTATCTTTTATCAAATAATTTTTTATCCATATTGATCACTTACCTCTCAATTTTATTCAATCTCAAAATAATATTGAAGGAGTGAGCAATATGAAGTGTGCATCCTATTTAGATATATTTCATTTAGTCATCAAATACAAAAATGGTATAACCAACACTATTGTAGATTGTTTGAGTCACCCCCTACAACTCACACCTTGACTATTGTTACCACTTCACATCTTGGATTTCAAATTTAGGCTTCTCAGTATATAGATAACCTCGACTTTGGGAACGTCTACAAAACTCTTCAACATCCAACCTATTCCAATAGAGCACCCTTGCAATACTTTTATCTCAAAGAATGATTTTATAGATTTGATAAATTGTTTGCACTTCATGATCACCAAAATTCTCTTCTCAAAGAGGAAAAGTCTACACTCTATAGTGGTCATTTCAAAAAATAAAAGACACTTTATCATTTACATAAATTTTCTATTGGCCTCACATACAACATGATTTTATTCATTTTTGGAGATGTCTTGTAGTCCATTTTCAATCTAAACCAACCAACCAAAACTTGTGATTGAGTGTTCCTTTGCCCATTCCATCTTGTCTTTGGGAAAACATTTTCATGGACATGGTTAGTGGTTTTATAGATAATTTTTCATGACAATGATTATGTTTTTTTGGTTATAGATCACTTTAGATATAATGGCTAAGTTCATTCCTTATTGTAAGATTAGTTATTTGAGAGAATTATCTTGATTATTATTTGAATAATTTTTCCAATATTTTGGTCTACCCACCATTATTGTTTCTGAACTATGACTCACATTTTGAGGGCTATATCTGACATTTTTGGTAATTTTTTTGGGAGTTTATCTTAACTCTTTCATATCCTTTCATCTACACTCAAATGGCCAAACAAAAGTTGTTTGTTGAACCCTTGTTCAAAGTCTAAGGATATATCACCATACCTCTCCTTCCAAATGGGATCTAGCCCTAACCCATAGTGAGCATTCCTATAATAGAGAAATCCATTATCCCATGGCTCATTCAACTTTTGTGATTTGTTTTGGCATTTATTATTTGGCTCCCTATGAGTTACCCTTATTCTTGCCTCTCCTAGGTACAAAAACATATTTGTAAAGAACAACATAAGTCACCTCATTAATTTAGTGTTTGCAATCTCTTCATTCCAAATTTATTCAAATTATTTCAAAGACTTAAGATAAACATAAGCATCTCATGGATCATAACTCTATTTTTCATCATTTTTAGGTTGGTGACAAATTGTGTTGTACTTAGACAAAAGTGACTTCAAGGAGAAGTCACATAGTAAAGTTAAAAGTCTATGATATGGACCATAAATTATCCTATAACAAATGTCCAAGATTTGTTTTAACTCAATCTTCTAATATATTTGAGAATTTTAATATCCTAAAACACTACCATAAGTCAACATTAGAGTATGAGCTTTTCATCATCCATCTTGAAGATGTTGATCCTCATTTTCAGCTTTTGTTGGATGAAAATCATTTTTTTGACATGAATATTTTTCAAACCCACTAGGGTTTGACTACTTCATAACTTGTTGATCAATAAGGTCAACTTTCCCACCAAACTGATGAATTTATGATATTTTATTTTTCTTTTACTAGCATTAGATTCTAATGCTTCTAGTTTTAGGAGGAATGATGAGGATCCATATGGTATAGGGTACATATGATGTTAGAAACATAGGATACCATGTTATTTTATAGTTTATTATTTTACCCATATGTTTTATCATATGTAATAAGTGAGAATATTCTTGCTCCTATTTTTACTCCTAATTGTTAGGATTTTATTCTAAAGGTAGTTTAGCATATTTTTTTAGTGATTTGTTTCCTATTATATTCCTACATTGGTTGCATCTTATAAATTATGATTCTATCAAATCTTATAGAATTAGCAAAGTTAGGATTATATAAACCAACTAAGTTTTCCATGTAAGTTAATCAAATTTGTAGCTTAATATCTACAGTAGACCTTTGTGTTTGAATTCTTGGTTCATGAGTGGATTATCCACATCAAAGCATGAAGCAATTTGATGTAAATTTCATAATTTGATGTAAATTTCATCAAGATTTTTTTTACATCAAACTCACATTGTACATTTTCCAATGCATTTTTAGCTCAATTCTATTGCAGATTCTATTTTGAAAAGGCATAATGATATAGTGGACATTAAAATGAAATGTTTTTATCTTATAATCCTTTTAAGGTACATATATTATAAACTATTGTTATAATTGCTTTTATGAGTGTAATTTTATTATGTAGCTCATGTGAGTTATTCCTTACATTTGAAATCATTATTTTTTTTTAAAATCTCGCAACATTAACTGGATAGGGAGGATGATTAAGATTGGGATTGCTATTATTTTATATACACATAATTTTATTTTATCTTTAAGTTAAATTTTCATCATTCTAAATGTTGTCAAATATTTTATTTTCAATGTTTTATTTTAGATTATCCTTGTATGATAAAGTATTTCATTGTGGATGTGTCAAAACGTTAACCATTTGTTAGTCTTTCTTACCACCACCCCTCCTCCCTCTTATAACCCTCCCCCTAAGAATGTCACTTCATCTAAAAATTGTAATATACCTTTTAATAAAGTTGATGTGGAACCTATTGAGAATATTTGTCATATTTTTGACACCTTTACTACTAGAAGGGACTCTTGAGCATATATAATGATTCTAGCCAAACCTCTTACCATAGAGACATCTAACCTTGTTAGCTTAGAAGGTTCTAGACTTGAAAAGGATGATGTTATCGATGGAAAGATTTATTGTGTGATAGATTCTCAAAAAATACAGAGTAATAAAAAATTAGAATGTTAAGATGTAGTTGTGACTTTAGTACAGGAAGAGGTAATAGGGAAAATTTCAAACCTTACTGAGGAAGATATATGGATCTTCAATTGGTGAAAAAGGTCCCCTCCACTACATGGACCAAACTTGGAACTAAGAGGCTAAAGAAAAAACTAGTAGGTTCAGTCCTAACTAAAAATTTGAGCTTTGATGAGATTAAAAGATTGAAAGCTACCCCACCATTGAATGATAATGGCTCTAGGAAGAAAAATTTGATTACAAAATCCCTTCATGTTTTAATAGGTCATACCTAAACAAGGGGGGTTATAAACCCCCATCATAATTTAAGTAATTGTATTTCTTATGAAGATACTTAGTTATAATGTTATAGGATTAGAATCTTAGGAGATGAGACTCATTATTAGACACTTTAGGAACTCTAGGGACAAAGTTTATTTTCTTATGTTGCAAGAATTCAAATAAATTGGGACTAGGCTTGAATTTGATCTGAAATATGTTTTGCCTAATGCCCTATAATTTTATTAAAACCATAATATACGGAAATGAGGAGTGTCAATTTTAATTAATGATAAATTTTGATGATCTCATTGACCATTTTTTTCCACCATGTTGGAGAGTTGTTGTGACACCTAAAATTTCACCCAAATAAAACAATAAAAACACTACAATTTTTATGTTTTAATCTTCTCTTATACGATGCTAACTTCACTCAAAACCAAACATAATAAACTAACACTTCATCAAAATAACATAACTGAACTCATGTGCATTAAGTTTACACACATTTAAGAATTCACGTCTACAAGTAAGCAACTTGAAAGAAAAAATAAACTCCTAAGTTGTTAAACCTCAAATCCAACTCTACACTAATCATGAACATGTTATATGAGATAAAATACTCATATTGAGATAGAATTTACCAACACATGGGTAAATAGGGTCAACTCGCTTGCCTCAAAACTAAGTCACACTTCTATTAATTTACCTATCAAATGGTGATGGGTAAAATATTCATACGAAAGGAAAATTAATTATGACAACACTTCCCAAATCCATAAGTTATAGGCTACCCTTAAAAGCCCATAAAATTAACTCTTAGAAGATAATCACTAAAATATCTCAGTGTTCCAAAATGATTTTATCACAAAAAACTATTGTGCATAACAGATCCTAGAATAAAGTAGTTTCAGAATTGGGCTACTAAAAATAGCAAAAACCATCCAAACTAGATTAATGAAAGTTCTAGATAAAATTTAAATCCAAAATAAATCACTATTAACTTTTGGTTTTAGGGAGTGACTCCATTTACTATTTTTAATAATTTGGTTTTGTAACGACTTTGCAAGCTGAATAACAAAATACAGGTGCATAAATTGTTAACTGCCCCTAGCAGAGGGTTCATCAAAAATAATAAATGATAATATAGATAAAATAAGAAGGTTTATATATTGATATGAAAATCAAAAATATAGGTTATAGCTTTCATATTCTAGAAATATCAAACTGGCTAACTATACAATCCCATTTCTAGAGTGACTTCGTAGAACCTAACTTAGAAAACTGGAGATAATCAGCATCAAACAAGGTTCAAGATGTTCTTGATAGAAATATAAAATGACACTAAAAATCAAATAAAAATGTTGCTACATGAATATAAAGCTCCAAACTACATGGTACAAACTTTGGTTTAATAAAAAGCTAAACTAGGTTATGAAGGCTTGAATTAAAAATTATTTGGTTGCATTTATAAAGCTCATTCCAATCATTTTGAGTGTTTAAATTATCTTCCTAAAAATTCCCATATAAGATCAAAAATTTGTGGCATTCATTAAACCAACAAAATGGATTAAATGTTAAACAAAGACTTTTTATGCCTTAATATAATAGACACCCCTTTTTTTCTGAATGGTCGAACAATGGTATCCTAAAGCTATACAATTGTATCAAATACAAAATACACACAAATATCATGTATCCATTAATCCACCTACATAATCTCCACATTATATCAATTTCCTAATTCTTAATCATCTTAACTTGTTCCAAACAAGTTTTTGATACCAAGAGGATAAATTGACTAATCTTTAAATATCAATCTTATAATGCAAAAATATCATTGAGAATTTAGTTACAATCACTACAAAACCTTGCTAAGGCTACCACTATAACATTTAACATTTACAATTACAAACAAGGCCTACAACTAAATCCAATTTGGCCTATCATGAATTTATTTTTGAAACTTGGGATAGAATACTAATACAACACAACTCAATTTTACTCTAAAACCTTATCTAACCTTAGTACTAAATTAACTTGCTGATTATTACACTGGAACTCTTCCACCTGCATTAGGACATGGTCAACAAAAAGGTCAGCTAAAAATTTGAGCAAGAGATTCCTCCTCTCTTAATTACTTTTATTTTTACAAAATAATAAACATAATAAATAAATAATTTTAGCAACTAAACAAAGCTTACGACAATTATATATGCAAGCCAATAAAACATGCAAACATTACTCGTAACGTCAATACCATACCAAGCCTATCAATTTCCAACATAATCATGAAATAACTACACTTTTATACAACCACAAAAGCAACATAATAAACCACTTACTAAACTAATGTTTCACGTCAAAAAACACAATTTAGGAAACTCCACAAATCTCAAACACCTTACATTCCTAAACGCTCATCTAGTTGGAATAATATTACCAATATTAAATAAATCATCTATTCGAATATCCACTTACAAAATCCTCTAACTAATATAATAATATTAGAGAGTTATTATTTTTTCGGTCATCTTTAAGTGTATATTCTTATATAAATTTATGTGGATGAAAACCCATAATCATGAAACCTCTACATTTTCTATTAAAAGTATTACTCTAAATTATATGCATCTCTTTATATATCCAAGTGTTATTATCTAATCCGTATAAATAAACCCTTATTATTCTCACAATTTTCATTCATATGATTTTATACAAATACTATATATATACTTACTGTCAATTACATATCAATATAAATGATCTAGTGTCAGTAAATTAAATATACACTATTTCTTTCTTTTAATCACTTGTATTTTTATACATATTCATAATAATATATAAATATCAACATCAAAGATGTGTACATGTGCATTTATATCATATATATGAATATAATGATTTATTTATTTATATTAATACTTAACATAACTATTATATATATATATATATATATATATATATATATATATATATATATATATATTACAACTTAAAAAAAATAGATTTTCATTTTACTTATTTATTTACTACTGATTTTATTAAAAAAAATAAAAATAAAAAGGCCCTTGATCTGTGGTTGGGTTGAGACCTTGCCTTGGCCGTAATAGGGGTCAGGGTGGATGACTGGCCTGTCCCCTCCCTCCCTATTATGGGAGGGAATTGGGATGGCTCAGCTGCCATCTCCACCCCTCCCATATATAAATTAAAATTTATTTATTTATTATTATTGTTATTATAATAATAATAATAATAATAAACTTTTGTTTCGTGAAATCTTTGTCAAATCGATCCCAACTGGTATACTTCCCAATATTGCAATCTTCAATGAAAACAAATTTTATACTTGTTCTTAAATCATAAATCTATTATAGTCAAGTCAAAAAGGTGAAGGGTAGACAAATCAATAAATTTTGACAGGAATACAATACAACCACAATTGGTATAATTCATAAAAATAAATATAATCCTCATTTTGAAATAAATCTACACGCAGGTACCATATCTCATTTTGAGATAAATTTATAGGCAGGTACCATATTCTCGAAGAAAGATTACATCTTAACACACTAAAATCTTTTATTCAATGTTTAATCTATCTATACTTTTAGAAAAATTATTGTAGTTAAAAAAGAAGGAAAAGTCCCTTACCTGAACAAAGAAGCTCCCTGCTATTCCAACTCTTCCAACCAAACTTTGCTAATACTTCCTCCCTTTGTTGTTCTTACTGCCTCCAAACTGAGCCATTCTCCTTCTTGCTACATTCTTTATTCTAATGCTTCTAGCAAGAACACAACATGGAGAAATTGTCTTGGATAAAGAATGGGACTCCAAAATATTCCATTGAAAATTAGTCAAGCACATATTTATTTTATTGATTTCCTTTAGGGTAGGTGGAAGAATAATTTGTCTAGGTGAGATTTGACTCCACCTCCTAAATTTTTTCCCTCTCCACTTAATTTCCAACATGCCTTTCCCCCACTCCACTTAGCTTATTAAATTCATTTGACATTTTTTATTTTTAAATTCATTAAATTCCCTTTTAAATTATAATTATATATATATAAAACCATAATATTAATATTTGAATATATTTTATTTATTTAATATAAAAATAATTAATTACATAAGTGTCTTTAATTTACTTTAACTGAAATAATATTAACGTAAAACTGTGTATAACCTTAAGTAAGAATTAAAAGCGTATATAGAACAATGACACAATGCATGATTTAAGTAGAACATTACTAATAAGAACTCAAAAATGTCCTAATCGAGATCAACAATGGTTGACCGTAATTTTAGCATAAATGTAATAAGGTGAAAGATCACTTGACCCACCTGTCAAGTAACTACAAGGACTAGAACACACCCACCAAAGACAATTACTGAGAAAATCATATCATAACAACTCAAAAATAAATGGTTACTCAAAAAACAAAGATCGATGTGTTAATAACCAATTAGTGGAAGATAAAATCATCTCCTAATACTAGATCTATCTCAAACTGTTGAGTTGTGGAGCTAAAAGCTTCAACTCTTTGCAAACAGGTGGAACAGGAAAGTTGCTGAGATACAGGAGCACCGGCGTCGGCAGCAGGACCGACGTCGGTCGTGACCAGTGCAGAAGGCCACCGGCGACGGCAGGGAGTCGGCCGACGTCGGCAGAACCAGACTAGCAGGGACCGGCGTTGGTCGCCTGTGTGTTCCAGAACTGCTCGTTACACGGACAATTAGTTAAGTGAACGAAGTGTTTGCATGTAAAGGCCAGTTAGAGTCTTTGGCTGCGAGGATAATTGTCTAAATTAAGAGTCTAAGTTAGTGTTTGAGTTAGGGATCTATTTATAGACCCATTGGCATGTATTGTAATCAATGTATGAGATAGAAAGGAAGGCAAGTAAGTTGCTTCCATTGTAAGATCATTGAGTTGCAGGTTGTTGCAAGCTCATAAGAGATCTACATGTGTGAGTATGGTCTGTTGAATTGCAGGTTGCAGGTTCATGGGAGATCAACTTGAAGTACTTTAGAGTGCTTGGTGAATTGGCAGGGTTATTACTGACTAGTTGGAGAGGTGAAAACCAATTTTGTTTGTGAGTTGGTTGTTGGGACCATTTTTTGTGTAGGAGAGTGTTGTGTGAGAAGAATTACTGTACACTTGAGGTGTGGCAAACCTCTGTAAGGTGAAAGAGTGTGGTGGCTCTTTGTTGTATTCTTTTCTGTAAAGTATTAATACAAGATAGTGTATTGTCTCTCATATTCTGTGCTATTGGTGAATTCTAGCTACTTGTGTTTCTGGTTATTTTCACATTTATAATTGCTTATATTTGGTAATCATACTGTGCTCTTTCTAAGGAGCAAGATCCAACAAGAGGAATCAGAACAGAGGTGTGTTTGTTCTTGGACTTCCTTGACAAGTGGTATCAGAGCTTTTGGTTGGGATACTAACAGATTGGATTAGATCTAGTTAGTGTGTTTTGATTATAGGTACTCAGAGGGTTTCTATTTGAGTGGGAGTTGAGCAATGACAGAAGACAGTAAGCTACGGATGGAAAAGTTTAATGGCAAGAACTACCAATTGTGGAGGATGCAGATTGAGGATTATCTGTATCAAAAAGATTTATACTTACCGTTGGGAGGGGTTAACTGCAAACCCTCAGATATGAAAGATGAAGAATGGGAGGTTCTTGATCGAAAGGCTCTGGGATCTATTAGATTGAGTCTTGCATCATCTGTGATTTTCAGCTTATCACAGTGTAAGACAACGGTGGAGTTGATGGAATCTTTGGCAAATTTATATGAAAAACCCTCAGCTTCTAATAAGGTATTTCTTATGAAGCATTTATTTAATTTGCAAATGTTGGAAGGTGGATCTGTTCATAGCCATCTTAGTGATTTCCAATGTTTGGTAAACTAGTTAAGTTCAGTCAATATTGTATTTGATGATGAAATTAGAGCTCTCTTAATCTTGTGTTCATTACTTGAAAGTTGGGAAGGTTTGGTAATGGCAGTTTCTAATACTGTGTCTCCTTCAAAAGTCTTAAAAGTGGATGATGTTGTGAGTGTGATCTTGAATGAAGAGATATGCAGGAATAGCACAGGTGAATCATCAGGAAATGCTTTGACTGTAAAAGGCAGAGGAAGGCAAAGAGAAAAGATAGAGCATGGGAGATCAAGGTCCAAGACAGGCAAGAGATCCAAGTCCAGGTATGGCAGAATAACCTGCTAGAAGTGTGGAAAGCAAGGGCACTTAAAGAGAGATTGCAGATCAGGTATAGATCAGCATGAAGAACATGAAGAAGAAGCAGATGTTGCAGATTATGCTACACGGGATGCTCTGGTATGTTCTTTGGATAAAGTAGAATCTTGGGTTTTAGATTTTGGTGCCTCTTTTCATGCATCCCCACATAGGGAATTTTTTCATGAGTATGTCCAGGGAGATTTTGGAGAAATTTATGTAGGGGATGGTAAGCCTTGTCAGATTGTTGGCAAAGGGAAAGTGAAGCTGAAACTGCAGACATGTAACACATGGGCATTAAAAGAAGTCATGCATGTCCCAGTTCTGGAGCAAAATTTAATTTTTGTTAGAAGTTTGGGTGATGAGGGTTGCACAGTAAGTCTCACAGCGGACTCTTGGAAGGTTACCAAGGGTACACTTGTTGTAGCTAGAGGTAAGAAAGTAGGTACGCTTTATCTATCTACTTGTACTACTGATTCTCTTTCTGGGTTTTCTACTTCAGCTGTAGATTCAGAGATGTGGCTTGATAGGCTTGGTCACATAGATAAGAAGGAGATGCTTGTTCTTGAGTCAAAGGATATGCTTTCGGATTTGGAAGGTATGGATCGTGGTTTCTATATGTAGAAGAAGAAGGTAATGTTTCTTGAGGAATCTGATGTTAGTGACAAGAATAGGAAAGCCTTGGTTTTCAAGGAGAAGGTGACGGACAGAGTTCAGCACAAGATGCAGAAGAATTCTAAGCAGAGCAAGGGTGACTTGGACAAGGATTTGATCCAAAAGGAGCTCGCAGGAAAAAGTCAGGTCTCACAAGAAAAACACAGAGATCGACGTCGGCAGGAAAACTGGCATCAACGTCCAGACAGGGACCGACGTCGGCTATGTGCAGACCGACATCGATGACCCAGGGCAGATATCGACCGGTGTCAGCCAGGGAAAAATGACGTCGGCAAGGTGGCAGTCGCAGGGAACCGACTTCGGTCTTTTGCAGACTGAGACGTGACCGGCATCGGTTACTGAGATGAATTTTGGGTGGACTACAAGTTGTCAAGGTGTCTCAAGCACCCATATGGAGGACTGAAGGTGTAAGTAAGTTCTTAAATTCATCATTTCCCTTCTTTACACTACTTGTTTCTCACTTATGGCATAGAACCAGGAAGTTATTGAAGAAGCAGAACAGGTAGATCCAGGAAACAGTGGGAGCTTGGCATGGATGAGGATGTGATTCCTTGGAGGAGAACCAGACAGGGGTTTTGGGTAGAGTGGCCAGCTAGAAGTAAGCACTGAGAGACGAATGGATGTTCAGGATAAAGAAGAGCGGAAATGGATACATGAGATGGAAGATCAGGGTATATGGTCTTGTATTAGCTGCAGGGCAATGGAGGTTTGATCATTGTGTTTCTCTTTACCAGGTTGGATGATATTAGCTACATTATCCTATTACTGTATGATGTGCTTGTTGCAGGGTTACATATATAGGTATTGCTTAACTAAAGGTAAAGCTAGTTCAGGGGTGTTTGTCATGGAGAATCTAGGAGCAGCAAGATTCTTTGGCATGAGTGTGTTCTAGGGACATGGTAGGTCATTTGTTGACTTTGTTTCAGGATGATTGTGTGAAATCGGTTAGCACGTCGATGGTTGGACAGTTCTATGAACATGTATCTTTATTCACATAATGAGGTTGAGTGCATGGTATGTACTAAACCTGAGTTTTCCCAAGCAGTGGGAGTTGTCACAAGTTGGAGCCAATCTGGGAGAGAACCATTAGAGGACAGCTCAGTGGATTCTTACAGGGACTAGCAGCAGGTGCACATGCTATGCAGGTTCAGGGTATTTTCTACATGGTTTGTAGATGTGGATGTGGAAGGGGATTTGGATGACAGGTTTTGCACTACAGGTTTGTGGTGGTTGGTCTTCAAGAGTGATCTTGAGGAGGGATACAAAGCCAAGGGAACAAACTAGACAGAGTACAGGTACATGTACAGGTTGCAGCTGTTTATCTCCAAGTGGGAGATTATTGAGTTGTGGAGCTAAAAGCTTCAACTCTTTGCAAACAGTGGAACAGGAAGGTTGCTGAGATCCAAGAGCACTGGTGTCGGCAGCAGGACCGACGTCGGTCGTGACCAGTGTAGAAGGCCACTGGTGACGGCAGGGAGTCAGCCGACGTCGGCAGAACTAGACTAGCAGGGACCGGCATCGGTCGCTTGTGTGTTCCAGAATTGCTCGTTACACGGACAGTTAGTTAAGTGAACGAAGTGTTTGCATGTAAAGACCAGTTAGAGTCTTTGGCTGCGAGGATAATTATCTAAATTAAGAGTCTAAGTTAGTGTTTGAGTTAGGGATCTATTTATAGACCCATTGGCATGTATTGTAATCAATGTATGAGATAGAAAGGAAGGCAAGTAAGTTGCTTCCATTGTAAGATCATTGAGTTGCAGGTTGTTGCAAGCTCATAGGAGATCTACATGTGTGAGTAAGGTCTATTGAATTGCAGGTTGCAGGTTCATGGGAGATCAACTTGAAGTACTTTAGAGTGCTTGGTGAACTGGCAGGGTTATTACTGACTAGTTGGAGAGGTGAACACCAATTCTATTTGTGAGTTGGTTGTTGGGACTGTTTTTTGTGTAGGAGAGTGTTGTGTGAGAAGAATTACTATACACTTGAGGTGTGGCAAAGCTCTGTAAGGTGAAAGAGTGTGGCGGCTCTTTGTTGTATTCTTTTCTGTAAAGTGTTAATACAAGATAGTGTATTGTCTCTCATATTCTGTGCTATTGGTGAATTCTAGCTACTTGTGTTTCTAGTTATTTTCGCATTTATAATTGCTTATATTTGGTAATCATACTGTGCTCTTTCTGAGGAGCAAGATCCAACAAGAGGAATCAGAATAGAGGTGTGTTTGTTCTTGGACTTCCCTGACACAAACATTATCAGCTCGTCTCTAGAGATGAAGCGCTTATGAAAACATATAAATTGATTAGAACACTACAAGGGTAAAGAGTAACTGATCAGGGTCATAAGCAAGCTAACATGGCCTTGATGACTTCTAAGTAAAACCAAAGAAATAAAACCTACATGTTTCATGGAAACACATCCATACTACATGAACAAATTTAACACAAAATATATTGGAGTCACAACAACATCATGTCAGTGAGAAGGAACCACTAAGTTAGACCAGGATATTACATTCACCCCCTTTAGAAAATGTCATCATCCTCGATGCTTCCACATTAAACATGTAGTGGATTTCACCACATTCCAAAGAAGTAATAATCCTCTACCAAGTGAACCCAAATGATATCTCAAATTGTAAATAACTACTTTCTAAATGGTCATTTAATGTGCTAACATAAAATTCTCCTATGAGTACTTTGAATTACTATCACATAAAGTGTCTTATTACAAATAACCCTTGTGTCATCCCATGGTACAATGTAATTAGGAAATATAGTGTTAAAACATGGAGTCACTGCAATTATTATAACACGACTTAGCTATGTAATGTTAAGCCAACCTGTTAACTGAAAACATTTTTCCATGTTGTACCCTCTGAAGAAAATTTCATAAGTCTGAAGAGTTTTCATATGTCAAATTCACTATCAATTGATATTATGAACTATCAAACTCGCTAAACAAGAGTATAATTACCATTCCACTACAAGATCATGTTGCACCCACTCAAACTATATATAAAAACACAATCATATCCAAAAACATTGACAAAACCAAATAGTTTATTGCAAAAATATCTAATGATTGATATGTAATCTAATGTTGTACTAATCTATTGTACTGATAAATAAATAAAATAATGATCAATCATTAATGTGCTCAAGTATAAAATTTCATACTATACATATGAAGCACTATCAATTTCATTTTACCAAGGTACAAATATCAATCCATAACAAGATAATATTGCACCAACTGTGCATCAAGCAATAATGAAAATGACGACCAAGTCATATAAGAAAGCATATAATGCTAGAACAATCTAGTGTGTAAAGAAAAATAATCACCATCATTTGCATCATCAAATACATCTCACAAACCTCCTTAGACCTCCCAAAACCTCCTTATTCCCTTTTTAGACCTCTTGGCCTCCTTAGACCTCCCAAAATGGCCAAAATAATATATGTAGAAAATAATCACACCACATCTGGTGGTTGGGAAGGATGGTGTCATGAACCTGACCCACACAGGCTCCCATCTCAACCTAATAGCCTTCTCAAGCTATTTCTTCTCCCCCAAACTATGCACATTGCACACATTACAACATATATAAAGAAAATTCATGAACCAACATTGGTCATAAGATAAAATATCGCAATAATCTTGAATGAGCAATTGTTAAAATAATCAAAATCACATCCAATCAAGTGAAATATTAATGACTTTGAAATTCGATAAGTTGACAAAAGCAGTAAAGTAAAACAAAAAACATCAAAATTAAATGTCTAAATAAATTAGCACCAGTAAAAATAAATTTAAATCACAAATATTAAATCATCAAAATTTAAATTTAAATCCCATTGCAATCAATATAAATCCATTAATTGGAAATTCAATAATTGAAATTTCAATTTCTAAGACTAGTGTTGGTTCTCAAAGTAAAAATTAAAAACATCACTTTACATAAACTATGTTACTATGAAATTCACCCAAGGGGAGAAGGAATCAATAGAATTAAATCACCTCCCAGAGGTAAGAGAACAAAATCATCTCGACTACCTCCCTAAGGTAGGAAAAAACATCACATCATCCTCCATATACCTCCCATAAGAGAAATATGTTTACCTACTAGAGGTAATAAAGCAATGATTGACTACCTCCCAGAGGTAGGAAAAACAAAAGTAAAAGCAATCCTCCCTATGCCTCCCAACAACAAGAGCTGATGTAACCATGTATAAATAAACCAAGTGTAAACCTCATGCCTGACATCTAGTGCCAAAATACACAAAATCTTCCTACTATCCTAAGGTCTCTTAACCAACTGATAAACACATATCTTAGCAAATGAGAATAGTTATTTTTGGTCATTTCTTTCAACTCAATGTTTTCTTAGAATAACACTATATTCAATATTGGTTGTCTTGTTCCAATGCAAATTAGAAATATGTGTTGATAGCACTGATATAACTTTATCACTAATGTAAGAGTCTCAATGGTTGCACTATCACAATTGGTTCACAAGTATAAATCATAGTTCACCAAAGTTTTTACGAGTGAAAATGGTATGTATGTTTGAGTGCTCATCACTAAAAACTATTATCTATTGTAATTACTAGAAATATCAATATGTATAAGCAATCATCACTGAGATAATCAATACATCAACCACACTAATCATCAATCCATACTCTAAATGACCAAAGTTTCGTAATTCACAACTAGGGTGTGATAAGATGAAGAAAACATGGTTCTATAGGTCTTGACACATGCATCGGATATGGTATTGAATGCCACTAGATTTTGAATGAGTTAGCATAACATGGACTATTAAAAGGATGGAATAGTCAATGTAAAAGATAAGGGTCACCTAAAAGGTCATCATTCATAAAATTTTGGAAACCACAACTGATGCTAACTATATCCTGTAGGCAACTAACATATATACTACCAAATCAAGGTGTACCCATATCAAAAGCTTGTTGAACAAAGGGGAGGAGCAGCCATTTAGGGTTACTATTACCTAAAGCTCCAAAATAATTTCTCTTATGTTAATGGTATTAACACTCATAGGCCATCTATCACTACTAAAGGATTAGACTAATCTTAAACAAGTATTCCTTCATCTATATAAAAAATGTGTAATAGTCCTATTATTACCACCTTTATTTTAACACCATAAGACTATTTGTAATTTCAAAATTGGTTGAGTTGTATAAAGCCAAACTTGGATCTAAGAAATAATCATTTCAATACATTTACTATAAATTCAAGATTCATATATGTAATACACATGTAATAAAACTCTTGGAAATCTCATTAGTTTACTTCTACACATAATCAATCACTATAATTATTAAAGGTAGATGACATTTCTTCACCACTAAATAACATTATCATCACCAAAATACTTGGGTTATATCATAGTTTTATACCTAAAATCAACAACATATCATGTTATTATTCAATAAATATACTTAAAATCAAGTTAATGAAAGATAAATGTAATAACTCTAACCCTAACATCCAGGGGAATTAATAAGTCTAAGCTAGCATGTGCACAGTTAATTCTTAACCAAAGGTAAACAAGGTGTTTGGATGTTGAAAACTAAAGTAAGACACATCAAGGTAGGTTTTACAATATTTCCTATATTCAAATCATAGTATATACGAACATAATCTCTTATGGAAATGTATTCAAACCCTAGCAAGAGCTTATAGAAATAAATCTTCTAGACCACCTCTATACAGGGTAGTCAAAAATACTAAAATACTAAAGAAATGTATTAAGATATAATACCACTTAAGTATATATATATAATAAATACATAAATTATATACAACATTAAAGCTCAATCATATATAAATAAATATATATCACACAATAAATATTATACAAAATGTTAACTTAAAATATAGACATGCCAATGAAATAGTCAATTTAGAATTCAGGATATATATATATATATATATATTATAAATACATAATTTATATACAACATTGAAGCTCAATAATATATAAATAAATATATATATCACACAATAAATATTATACAAAATGTTAACTTGAAATATAGACATGCCAATGAAATCGTCAATTTAGAATTCAGGAAAACTTCACCCAAGCACAACAACATGGTCACAAAATTTAATTTAATATCTCAATTCATTGTGAGTACAACCAAACATAAATATTATCATTATAAGTTTCACAAATTCATCATAATTACCCAAACATAGTTCTCTAGAGCTCTCGATGTCGAACCTAGGCTCTAATACCAAAATGTGATGCCCAAAATTTCACCCAAATAAAACAATAAAAACACTACATTTTTTTTAAATCTTCTTTTTTGTGATGATAACTTCACTCAACACCAAACATACCCAACTAACACTTCATCAAAATAACATAACTAAACTCATGTGCATTAAGTTTACACACATTTAAGAATTCACATCTACAAGCAAGCAACTTGAAAGAACAAATAAACTATTAAATTGCTACACCTCAAATCCAACTCTACACTACTCATGAACATGCTATATGAGATAAAATACTCATATTGAGATAAAATTTCCCAACACACGGGAAACCAGGGTCAACTCACTCACCTCAAATCTAAGTCACGCTTCCGTTAATTTGCCTATCAAATGGTGATGGGTAAAAGATTCATACTAAAGGAAAATTAATTCTGACACCACTTCCCAAATCTATAAGCTATAGGCTGCCCTTAAAAACCCATAAAACTAACTCATATAATATGAGCACTAAAATATCTCAGTGTTCCAAAATGATTTTATCACAAAAAACTATCTTGCCTTGCAAATCCCAAAATAAAGTAGCTTCAGAATCAGGCTACTAAAATTAGTAAAAACATCTAAAATAGATTAATGAAAGTTTTAGAGAAAATTTAAATCCAAAATAAATCACTATTAACTTTTTATTTTAGGGGGTGACTCCATTTACTATTTTTAACAGTTTGGTTTTGCAACGACTTTGCAAGCTGGACAACAAAATGCAGGTGTAAAAATTGTAAATTACCCCTGGAAGAGGATTCACCAAAAATACTAAATGATAATATAGATAAAATAAGAAGGTTTATATATTGATATGAAGCTCAAAAATATAGGTTATATCTTTCATATTCTAGAAATATCAAACTAGCTAATTATACTAATGGGGTGACTTGTAGAACCTAACTCAAAAAACTGGAGATAATCAACATCAAACAAGGTTCAAGATGATCTTGATAGAAATATAAAATAACATTGAAAATCAAATAAAAATGTTACTACACAAATATAAATCTCCAAACTACATGGTACAACCTTTGGTTTAACAAAATGCTAAACTGGGTTACGAAGGCTTGAATTAAAAATTATTTAGTTGCATTTATAAATCTCATTCTAATCATTTTGAGTGTTTAAATTCTATTCTTACAAATTCCATATAAGATCAAAAATTTGTGGCATTCATTAAACCAATAACATGGATTAAACGTTAAACAAAGACTTTTTATGCCTTAATACAATAGACCCCCCCTTTTTTTGAATGGTAGAACAATGGTATCTAAAAGCTATACAATTGTATCAAATATAAAATACACACGAATATCATATATCAATTAATCCACCTATATAAACTCCACATTGTATCAATTTCTTGATTCTTAATCATCTTAACTTGTTCTAAAGAAGTTTTTGATACCAAGAGGTTAAATTGGCTAATCTTTAAATATCAATCTTACAATGCAAAAATATCACTGAGAATTCATTTACAATCACTACAAAACCTTGCTAAGGCTACCATCGTAACATTTAACATTTACAATTACAAATAAGGCCTACAACTAAATCCAATTTGGCCAATCATGAATTTATTTTTGAAACCTGGGATAGAGTACTAATACAATACAACTCAATTTTAATCTACAACCATATCTAACCTCAGTACTAAATTAACTTGCTGACTATTACACTGGAACTCTTCAACCTGCATTAAGACATGGTCAACAAAAGGGTCAGCTAAAAATTTGAGCAAGAGATTCCTCTTCTCTTAATTACTTTTATTTTTCCAAAATAATAAACAGATTAAATAAATAATTTTAGCAACTAAACAAAACTTACTTATGACAATTATATATACAAGCCAAAAAAACATGCAAACATTACTCTTAACGTCAATACCATACCGAGCCTATGAAATTACAACAATAATGAAATAACTTCACTTTTATACAACCACAAAAACAACATACTAGACCACCTACTAAACTAGTGCTTCACATTGAAAAACACAATTCAGGGAACTCCATGAATCTCAAACACCTTACATTCCTAAACACCCATATAATTGCGATAATATTACCAATATTGAATAAATCATCTTTTCGAATCTCCACTTGAAAAATCCTCTAACTGATATAATAATATTAGAGACTTATTATTTTTTTGGTCATCTTTAAGTATATATTCTTATATAAATTTTTATGGATGAAAACCCATAATCACAAGACCTCTACATTTTCTATTAAAAGTATTATTCTAAATTATATGCATCTCTTTATATATCCAAGTGTTATTATCTAATCCATATAAATAAACCCTTATTATTCTCACAATTTTCATTCACATGCTTTTATACAAATACTATTTACTTACTGTCAATTACATATCAATATAAATGATCTAGCATCAATAAAATAAATTAAATATTGCTCTTATATATAAACACTATTTCCTTTTTTAAATCACTTGTATTTTTATACATATTCATAGTAATATATAAATATCAACATCAAAGATGTGTACATGTTCATAGATATGAATCAACTGATTTATTTATTTATATTAATATTTAAAAAAAAAAAAAATTATATATAAAACATTATATATATATATATATATATATATATATTTCTTTATACAAATTACAACTTTAAAAAATTAGGTTTTTATTTTATTTATTTATTATTGATTTTATAAAAAAATAAAAATTAAAAAGGCCCTCAACCAGTGGCTGGGTTGAGGCCCTACCTTGGTCGTAATAGGGGTCAGGGGTGGATGGCTGGGCTATCCTCCTCCCCTCCCTATTATGGGAGGGGGTTGGGACAACTTAGTCACCGTCTCCACCCCCCCCATATATAAATTAAAATTTATTTATTTATTTTTAATAATAATAATAATAATAATAATAATAATAATAATAATAATAATAATAATAATAATAATAATAATAATAATAATAATAATAATAATAAACTTCTTTGTATTATGAAATATCTGTCAAATCGATCCCAACTAGCATACCTCCCAGTATGGCAATCTTCAATGAAAACAAATTTTATATTTGTTCTTAAATCATAAATCTATTATTGTCAAGTCAAAAAAGTGAAGGGTAGACAAATCAATAAATTTTAATAGGAATACTATGCAGCCACAGTTGGTATAATTCATAAAAATATATATAATCTTCATTTTGAAATAAATCTACATGCAAGTACCATATCTCATTTTGAGATGAATTTATAGGTAGGTACCAGATTCTTAGAGAAAAATTACATCTTAACACACTAAAGCCTTTTATTCAATGTTTAATCTATCTATACTTTTAGAAAAATTATTGTATTTAAAAAGACAGAAAAATCCCTTGCCTAAACAAAGAAGCTCCCTACTATTCAAACTCTTTTAACCAGGGTTTGCTAATACTTCCTCCCTCTGTTGCTCCTGTTGCCTCCAGATTGAGCCATTCTCCTTCTTGTTTCATTCTTTATTCTAATGCTTCTAGCAACAACACAATATGGAGAAATTATCTTGGATATAGAATGGGACTCCAAAATATTTCATTGAAAATTAGTCAAGCACATTTTTATTTTTTTGATTTCCTTTAGGGTAGGTGGAAGAATAATTTGTCTAGGTGAGATTTGACTTCACCTGCTAACTTTTCTCCCTCTCCACTTAATTTCCAACATGCTTTGTCCCCCACTCCACTTAGCTTATTAAATTCATTTGACATTTTTTATTTTTAAATTCATTAAATTCCCTTTTAAATTATTATTATATAAATACATATAAAACCAAAATATTAATATTTGAATAGACATTATTTATTTAATATAAAAAGAATTAATTATATAAGTATCTTTAATTTACTTTAACTGAAATAAAATTAATGTAAAATTGTGTATGATTTTAGGTAAGAATTAGAAGTATATATAGAACAATAACACAATACATGATTTAAGTAGAACACAACTAATAAGAACTCAAAAATGTCCCAACCGAGACCAATAATGGTTGATCACAAGTTCAGTGTTAAATAAAATAAGGTGAAAGAAAACTCAGCCCACCTGTCAAGTAACTACAAAGACTATAACATACCCATCGAGGACAATTACTAAGAAAATCATATCATAACAACTCAAAAATAGATGGTTACTCAAACAATGAAGATAGATGTGTTGATAACCAATTAGTGGAAGATAAAACCATCTCCTGATACTAAATCTATCTCAAACATCATCGACTCGTCTCTAGAGACAAAGCGCTTATCAAAATATATAAATTAATTAGAACATTGTAAGGATAAATAATAACTGATTAGGGTCACAAGCGAGCT
Organism: Torreya grandis; assembly: GCA_037957365.1. Lineage (NCBI taxonomy): Eukaryota > Viridiplantae > Streptophyta > Pinopsida > Cupressales > Taxaceae > Torreya > Torreya grandis. The sequence goes on from JARHVA010000662.1 coordinate 1,639,759, forward strand.
AACATGTCCTTGAAAAATTCTAAGGAAAGCCAAGGAACTAAAACCTACATGTTTCATGGAAACACATCCATACTACATGAATAGGTTCAACACAAAACATATTGGAGTCACAACAACATTGTGTCAAAAAGAAGGAACCACTAAGTCAGACTAGGGTATTATAGTTGTATGGGTCAGGATTAAACACACTGATCAGTAGTTTGGGATTTTCTTGATGTATGATTTAAATGACTACAAGGACAAAGCTCAGTTATGGAATTGAATTCCTTATAATTGGCTAATATTACATGGGTGATTGGGGGTGACTTAAACATGATTAAGGAGAGGGAGGAAAAATATGGTAGTATCCCCTTTAGCTGGAATGGTAATGAGTTTTTCTTCTAGTCTAAAATGAAGCGTACTCACAAACTTTATGATCTATTATCCAAGAATACTTGAAATAATAAAGGAATGTGGTATACATGGTGTCTTAATCATGATGGGAAAAATAAAAATTATTTTAGACTTGATAGGTTTTATGTTAATAAAGTTCACTTTAAAATATGACACTTAAATGATGAAAAATTAGGTGAAAGTCTTGTCAAATACTATGTCCAAACTATACATATGGAAAGCAACATGCCAACCTTTTTCACTTGACTTCCTGAGGTCTAGTTGAGACAACCTATGAAAATATGATGTGATGATGGGTCTATGAGTTTGGTTGATTAGGTTGAGGTAAAGGAATGGGGTTTTGGATAATGGATGGCAAAGGGTGCTCATAGAGATACAATAAGATCTCTCTTACGTCATGTTGCTCATTGAGAGTGGAAAATTAAGAGAAAGTAGATTCTAAAGAACCATTAGTATGAGTGAGGACAAAGAAGTTAGAGTTCTTGGTCAATGCTAGGAATGGGAAATTATATGTGATTAGGATGAATAACTCTAGGGAACTGTTTAACTCTATCGAGTTGACTATGTCGAGTCAATGTCATATGTGAATAAAATGAAATATGATGAGGCTAGTCTCAAGGAGGGAAAACAAGAAGAGAGAAGGTCTAGACTTGGATATTTTTCTACTAACAAGATCGCATATGAATAGGTTTGATTTTTAGTTTTACCTCTACATGGTCTTGCTCATCAAAAGCATTGAGTTAGTAATTGATAAGTTGGGGAATGGGAGTGAACTGAAAAAAATATATTCTAAGTTCAATGTTGATATGAATTTGAATTCTACTAGATAGAATAGGAGACATAACTCTAGGAAAGATACATGTTCTATGTAAAAATGGTTGTTCAAAGAGTGTTATATAAGAGTAGAGATGATGTTGTGATGAATGAATACAATTTAAAGCTTGTCTTTCATATTGTTTTGACATATTTTACTTATTGTTTTGAATGTGTAGGAGTAAGGTTTAGGCTTGTACTCATATTGAGAAGGCTTGTTTGATTATGTTTTTGGGTGTTTTTTATAGTGCTTTACAAATAAATTAAGTTATGCTAGTTACTAAAAATAAAGTGCTTTGTAATGATTAAGTTAATATCTAAAATTAAAATAAAATAAACACTTTTTTTTTGATATTTTCAAGATATTTTATGCATGCAAGTGTTGAAAAATGAATTCGAGGTGTGCGATGCAAGTGCTGATTTTGGGGTTTCCTAGTTTGAGAGATATAAGTTTTGCCTATGTGCACTAAATTATATTACTTTATTTTTATCTTTTTTGGATTAAAATTTATGTAATCTACTATGGAATTCAGGTTTCTAACACACAAATTATAATTATATCTAAAATCTAAGAAGCACAACTTTTAAGTATTTATAAATTAATTCACATATGCAAGCTAGTTTTTAAAGTTTTAAATGATTATTTATAAATTTGAATGATATAAAATGATATGGATATAAGTATGAATTTATGATTTTTTTTTTGGTATATAATAGTGTTCGTTCAATATACGATACTACATCTTAACATGCAAGTTTTGATTTCTCTAGGTTTTGGGGTGTGTGTGAGTGTTTGACTTTGAATGTGAACTTGTTTTAAAACTAGAAGTGATTTTTTTGCTTGGTTACTCATTTTGATAAACTTACTCTAATATAACCTATATTTAATGCAAACTATGCTCTAAGAAACATTAATATGCAATTACAAATTGAATAAATCAAAGCTACCTTTCTTTTGCAAAAGAAGAGAGAGGAATATGATTTGTTTTATTTTATTTTATGATTTTCCAAATATGAACTATCTACTAAATGAAAACTAATCTAATCTATTATAATAAATAAAACTAAAATTGAAACCTTATTTTAAGCATATTATTTATGGTGTTGTAATAGGTTTTGGGATCCAGTCAAAACCCTCATTTTAAGCCGAGGAGATGTGGGTGATTTGGTTAAGAGGCTTGGTTGTGTCCAACCTCACCCAAGTTCATATCTCATTTTGGCATGTTAGTCTAGTGGTGGTCATTATTGGTTTTAGTTAGGTCAGCGATGGTTATTGGTGACTTTAACGATGGTTATATTAGTTGTTTGTGGTTTGTAGGTAGATTTGGGCTTTCTATTTATGTTCCATACTAGTTCCTCAACTCCAATAAAAAGCTAACCATTCTGATTCATATCTCTAATTTTTATACAAGTGTTTACCCATAATTTAAAAAAATTGAAAGCAAATCCTCCAACCTAATCAACGGTGAGATCAAACAAAAGTGAAGAAAAGAGTTGTTGTGAGTATATGATACTCATGTAGCTAGCTCTTTTGCTCAATAAAAACCTTGAAAACTCTCCAAAAAGAAGATGAAAAAATAATAGAAGCAAGAAGTACACAATTTAAAAAAAGATAATAACTGGATAGTGGATGGACTAATTCATGAATGACAAAGAACTAGTTTCAAGATTGATGAATTCTCCTCTACAAATTTGTGTAGAGTGAAACAAAGATGATCATAGATTGAGAAAAAAAAATTCCAAACACAATAACATGTAGGTTATGGATTGGTATAACTTAAAATTTTCAATCTCTAATGAAAAATTTTGATCTAAAAACCTAAGGAAATTGAGATTCTTATAATGGAAGAAATGAGGTTGCATGTGGGAGTTAGTTGAAGCTTGATTGTGACTTAATATTATGAGTGAAAAGGATTGATAAAAATAGGGATAAAAGTGATTTGGGCCATCTAGAAGGCACAAATAAGAGAAAATAATGGGAAAACACAACCAAAATCATGCAAAATGCATGAAAACTAAAGTTTTAGATGTTAATTTTAAAAATGGGTAAATGTTGATGAAACCAATGCTTTCTACAAGTGGTAAAGACAAAATTGTTGCATATTATGATGCAACTACCAGATATGGTAAGGATATCACCACGACAAATAACAAGATCATTGTGTCAAAAATATTATTGACATGGTGATTTGTGTAATTGTCATGGTGAAAATGCTATGGAAGCAATGATTTCATCATGAAGAGTGGTGATTTGTCACGAAGGAAAGGACTTTAAAATCTGAGGTAAAAGATTATAATAATTACAAATTTGAGGCTTAGGAAGGCCATAAAGGGATTAAAATACAAATAAGGTAAAGAGAACCAATTCTGAGTGTAGGAGGTCCTTGCATCATCATTGGTTTTTTAAAAATATTACACTGTGTAATTTTTGGGTGCGTATAAAAATAACATCTCATTAAATAAATTTGACCTGAGGCCAACACACTCCTATATGACATAATAATGGATGGGTTAGCCACTCCTCTCTATATCTCAATGGCCCTCCCTCTCTAATCTACATAGGATCTTAAAGAAATGAAGGTGGAAGAGTGAAAGGGATTACATAAGCTTAATTTGTCTCAACTTATGGACAATTAATTCTTGGAATGAATTATAACCTCTTGGAATTTATCCAAAGCTATCTCTACCTCCTTATGCTACAATGATACTTAGAATTATTGCATTGACCTTAGTAGATTTTTTTTAGAACATCTGGGCAAGCAATAACTAAAGGAATAATCAAATATGTTAGAGATGTTCAAAAGAAACATATTAATGTTGAAGGTAAGATTCATAATGATCCTATTAATGTTAAGTTTCTTGATGAATTGACTTAGCTTAAGAACTCTCATAGAATGGTCTGATAATACATTGTTAAAGGTTCTCAAATCATAACAAGCATTACTTGGTTGAAGCCAGGTATAAAGGGGCTAAATATTTCTTTATAATTATTAAGGCAAAACTTGTTAGAAAAAAGATAAAAGTTATTTAAATTGGAGGTGTGATATCTCCTAGATGTTAATGAGATTAAATATTGTTTCTTCTCATTTTACTCTTCTCTCTTCATGTCGAATAGGTCAAGTAATCAAATTGAACAAAACAAAAATTTGTGCTCTAGAATTATCCCAAATACATTTTTTACTTAGGAGGGTGATTATATGGATAGTGAGTTCTTTCTTGATGAAATTTCATTTTTTATTGGATCCTTACAAGATGACAAGGCCTTGGGTTTTGATAGGCTTCCAATTGAATTTTATAAGGTGAACAAAGGATGGATTATAGTGGAATGTTTAAAGGTATATAAGAAGGATATATAGAAGGGATATCTTAGTTTAGGTATCAACCATGGTGTTATAAAGTTGATCCCAAAATAAGGTGATTTTACATATATTTAAAATTAGAGACCCATTACATTTATAGATGTATCATATACAATCCTTGCAAAATTTATTACACATAGACTTACATTTCTTCATCCCAAATTTATGTGACTCAAACTAGATTTTTTAAAGGCAAATATATTATTGATAACCTCATAACTCATTTGGAAGGTATGTGTAATCATGATTCCTCTAACCTTATTCCTTCCACTGATTACATATCTTCTCGTCATGCATACTAATTAGAAACTAAGAGACCTAGTTGATCCTACTCAAACATTTTGAGATATTCCTAGTCTTTATGCACAATTTTGGAACTCCCTACATTCCCCCAGACCTTCTTGCACTTCCTTGAGCCCTCTCAACCTTCCCACATCTTGTGGGGCCTTTTTGGGGTCTATTTGGACCCTTTTTGGCACTTGGGCATCCTAGGCTACCCATTTACCTATTGTTTATTGGCCTAGGCCACAACTTGGAAGAATGTGTTTGTTTTTGGTCTTATTTATTACACAATGGCTAAAAATAACTAATTTTGGTCTTGATCAACATTTTTGTGCCCTATAACAATTACATACATGCCTCTCACTCCCTCTTCTCCTCCTTGGGTTGATATTGGTCTGATAACTCTTCATCTCTCTTGAGATTCACTCCTTGATTCTCTTGAAATCTTGATAGACTTTCATCTATTTTGAGTTATTCTTGATCTCTTGGAAGTTGTTCACCTCTCTTGAGATCCTCCACTAAATGCTACATGGGTTTTCAACTCTCTTGAAGTGTCCCCTTTTATAAATTCATAGATTCACTAGTTGATTCAACCTAGATTGAATCACTTGATGCTTAGTTGTTCTTGATCCTATTATATTTGCTTGTATACTGCATTAGTTAGCCTTGCACCTAATTTGTGCACTTAGATTGGACATCACACCTCCTCCTTGTTGCTTCACCTTCTCTCCTAAATTGTTTGCATTAGATTAGATAAATCTCTACATTTTATCGTTCTCTTCATCCAATCCAAAATCAAACTTGGACTCTTGGTTGGTAAATTTAGTGCATTGTTATTTGAGTATGATCTAAGGGCATCTTGCTTGCAAGGTGATATCATTATCTTAGCGTAGTGAATTTTTATTACTAGGGTTAGAGATTACATGCTACAATAAGCTTCATTTAAATAATCATTTAGCATAGATTATCAAATTTTATACACCTATTCCCTTTTAAAATGCCTTTCATTCAAAATCATCTTCAATTTCCTAGAGCTGCATGTTTCTAAATCATTGTCCTTTCCTTGTAGTGATTACTTATCTATATATATTTGATTTCCTATTTATAAAAAAATATTTATTTCCTTTAGCTACTTGCATTATTTTGGTTAGACTAGTTAGAGATTCTTGCTCCCATGTGTGCTTGATCACGCTAGCCCTAACATGGTTTTGTAAGTTAAACTTTAGCCTAATGCAAGCTTGACATATGAGATAGCTACCTTATAACTTTAATGGATTCTTGAATCCTTCAACCCATTAGGTATTTCCTTAGTACCCCCATCTACCAAACTCTAATGACTTGTTTGGATTTACTCTCTAGTGGCATAGTTTTTCCACAAGTACCTATCTCTTCCAATAATGTCCAAGAACACTCAAAAACTACTTTTCAAATTAAAAAATATTTATTATATCATAATAAACACATTTTTGGGTTGATCATAATGATAAATACCAAATTAAAATGTAAATAAAAATCAATCCTATTTATATAATCACTTGATGATAATTTAATAACTTGGTCACTTCTTAGCATTCACATTGAGAAATTAACTAACACTCATTTGAGACATTATCACAAAAGACATACACATTTGAAATTTTTTAAAGGAATGACCATAGAGGTAAGTTTAAATACACATGAAAATAAAAATAGCATGGTGTCAAATGTCAAAAGTGAAACATTACATTAAATTCTATAATGATCATGATATTCCACACACACCTAAGTGAGACAGCTAGATATAGCTTGAGCCCTCTTAAATTAATTTAAACATAAGCAATATTAATTTACCAAATAAGGAGTGGTTGGCATTGTCTAACCCAACATTATATGCTAGGGTTAGATATTACATGTTAAATTAAGCTTCATTTAAAAAATCATTTAGCATAAATATCAAAGTTTATGCACTCCTTATCTTTGAAAGTGCCTTTCATTCAAAATTGTCTTCCATTTCCTAGAGTTGCATGCTTTTGAATCATTTTCCTTGCCTTGTAGTGCTTAATTTTCTATATAGCTTTGATTTATTATTTATAACACATTATTTCTTTCCTTCAGCTACTTGCATTATTATTTTTAGACTAATTAGGGATACTTGCTCTTCTATATGCTTGAACATGCTAGCCCTAACCTGGTTCTATAAGTTCATCTTTAGCCTAATACAAGTTGATAAATTAGATATCTACCTTAGACCACTAGTGGCTTCCTGTATCCTTCAACCCATTAGGCATTTACTTTGTACCCCCTCTACCAAACCCTAGTGGCTCATTTGGATTCTTTGAGCTACATTTTGGCATGCTCGATGGGACATTCTAAAAGGTTTCAAATTAGTTATATCTTTTTTGGAAATCTCATATCCCATTTCACACTAATAGCTGCAAGGCTTTATTTTCAATTGTGTTTTTGCTCCCTCTCTAGTTATTTGACCTTGCTTTGGTTGTGTCATCCTCCTTACTAGTTCTCTAGAAATTTTATTTTGTTATTTTCTTAGTTGTGTTTGTTTCACTACATCTGTGCATGATCTCCCACCTATGGGATACTCTTCACATTGCATTTATGGATGTCCCCCTGAGCTCACTTTTGATCAAATCAAGATTGTAATGGAACAACATAAAGCATCTAAGATCTGAAAGGTTACCATGCCCCAACATAGAGACCATGACCCTTTTATGTTCTCTATGGAACAAGAGTTGTAGTTGTATAACCTATAGAGTCATTCCCCTTTTCAGTAGTTTAAGCTTTACTCATCCAATGATGCCTCATTATGACTTTAGACCACTCAACATTCACTTGTGAGGGGTGATGATGACCCCCTCAAATGTTTGAGGAATGATGAATTACATATGATCATGAATGATTATCACATATAGCTTCATTGAATGATGAGAATTGATCTTCTCATAGGAGTAGGTAGTGTGCTTCTTCTAGAGATAGAGTTCACACCCATTTTAATTTAAGTGCCTCAACCAGTTCCCCTCTAAGTTCCCCACCTTATTTATAATTGAAATATCTATGAAAATAACCCCTATCATCCTCATTAAGAGATATATGCACATAGACTTGATTTGACATCCATATTATGCATAGCCTTCTCTTCATATTATTCATTCCTTAAGGGTTTCAGATAATTGCACTAATTTTTATTACCACGTGTGGACTAGGGATCTAGGGGATGCTTATTATGAGCATTAATTACCTTGAGTAGACCATCATATTCTTATATATTGCCAACCCCATGTGGATTTGGGTCATCGTGACTGATCCCCCATTCCTACCACATCACCTCATCATCCCCATGTTGAAAGTTCCCCTTTCTATGGCTATTCATCACCATGTGTGTGGGAATATCCCCATCATATATGTCCCCCACCTTAGGATCCTTCTTGACATTGATTCCTACATGCTTAAGGTCATGGTGAACCCTAAATAGATATGAAACATAATGATCCATATGAACCTCCTCAAAGAGATCATCTCCAACCCACTATCAACTATGCCTACGAGGATCTTCATAAGAATCCTCTAGCCCCTTAGGTGTGCCATACCCCTTCCCACTATAATCCCCAAACTTCCCAAATTTAATGGGAGTTGGGATCATAGTACCACAAATCATATCATGACAATCATGATGTATTATATGGATTGGGATCATGTTGAAGTCATGTTGTTCAAGCTCTTCATTTACACATTATAGGATGAGGATTTGGTGTGGTTCAAGAATCTATCATCAAATTCTATTTTGGCTTTCCTAGTTACCAGATTATTTCATCCATTACTTCAATATATATAAACCATTTAACCTCAACATATAATCACTCAACTCCATGGTCTAGGCCAAGGGTGAGTCAAAACTTGGCTTTGTGCATAGGTGGCATTCAAACATACCCACATGCATGACAAGTTTTATGGATGATCAACTTTATGATATGTTCACATGATAATTAATCCAATAGGTTCACTTTGAGGTCCTAAAGTGTGAACCCACCTCTTATAATTAAATTTTTAATGATTGTCTTAAGATCAAGGTCTTTTAGGTACAAGGTGGATATCAACCCTGTACCTACCTAAAAGTCATCCTCCTCATGTGATCATAACCAAAATGCAACTAGTGGTGTCATTGATTATCTATTAAATAATAAAGACAAGAAGGGTCATCATGAGGTCAACACTTTGAGTAAGAGGCCAACTACAAATAAGGCCCCTGAAAAGAGTGTATGAGGGTAATAGGTGTTATATCTCTATAACCTTACCAAGTTATACAACTTCCATAAGATTAAGGGGCATTATGACAAGGAATGTGTCACCCAATAATATCATGTGAAGACCTCATTTAATCCTTATAACTCTCTAATTTTCAAGCCCAACTACAAGTTAGATGTGTTCACAAAGCCTTTTCCTGACCATGACAAGGAAAAGAATAATAAGAACAAATCCAAGGCTAAAGCACATTGTTCTACTTCTCCCTCTTTTACCTATTTTGGTTCTGCTTCCTTGGTTAATCTGAAAGGGAAGGCCAAACATGATAGTATCAATATTATTACTAGCAATGACATAGCTCCTATTGTTTACGAGTGCTTTTTCAACATGTGTTAGTTCTATTAGATATACTAACAGAGCTAGTCTCACATGCCTGCCCATGGGGGTAAAAAATCCCAAAGTCAAGTTTGAATTTTGATGTAACATCCCTCCCCAAGATAAGAAGTTCCATTACTATATCATAGAGGAATTACAATCCCTCTCTACCAAGATCTCCATTAGGGACCTTCTCTACATTTGCCCAGAGAAAAGGGGCTCATTTTTGATGAGCTTGGTCTCTCTCGCAAGGCACTAGTATGAGATGATATTGAGGTGTTGTTCACCTAAAACATCAATGATCACCCTCACCCACATACTTATTAATTTCACCCCAATCCCTTTATAGACCATTCCATTCTATTTAAGAGGGATGAATTCTCACTCTACATCGAGACCTTTATCAATGAATTCCACATCAAAAGATGCATCATTAATGAAGGTGCCATGTTAAACATCAAGCATTTGTGAGTCTTCAAAGAGTTGGGTATTAGTCATAAAAATATTTATGAATCTCATTATAACTATGTTAATTTAAAAAATGACATGGTTGTGCCAGTGGGTAATGTGAAGCTTCAGGTCTAGTTTGGATCCAAGATATTCAGGATCAAGTTTTATGTGTTAGACTTAAATATCTCATAAAATAAATCCTTTCACCATACAAGGACCTCTACCATGAAGGTCATTATGTCATAAAAACATTTTGTGGTAAAATTCATGTATGAAGGTGAGGTTCATACCTTGAAGTCTGACCTAGATCCCTAGCCATGGCTGTATACTAGGATAAATCCCTCTAATGAGGGTTTATCCATCTCTTCATGGGACCCTACAAGTTTTCCCAAGGTTCCCATTGATGAATCATTATTTATCAAGGATGAATGGTTTGATCTTGCTGACTATCAATTACCATTGACTCTTACTGCACATATTTCATTCTCTTTATCACCCCCTCCTTTTAGGTGACAAGTTGACTTTTCACTCTTAGGCAATTTATTTCAATGTCTCCAAAATCATTGAGTCCCTTCCCTCATCACAACTTCTTAATTATGTAATCAACACTCTTAATGGATCCTTGGTAGAGGCCTTTAAAGTTGCCAATTAACTTGTCATGGCATGTAACTCATTCAATGAGAGTATAGATTACAAGAATCTCACAAAGGCATGTCACAAGCACTACCACCCTCTCACTCATTTAGGTTTTGAGATTTCTCCCACCAAAAAAGATCCCACCTTTCTAATTATTAAGTTTCAAATCATGACTAGTGAACCTAAGGATTTGAATGTTTCATTTTCTTCCTCCCCCTACTTCCCTTTCATTTGGAATCTTTTCAAGCATGCTCAAGGATTTTATATCCCTTTAGAGGGTAGTCCACAACTTAGCAGGATAAGTAGCAACCTTGTATTGATTCCCTCTTTTTACTTTACCATGGTTTCCTACAGGTGGTTTGGTTTAGTGGTTGTAGTTATTTGAGAATTTTTTTGGTCTTCTCAAACTATTCTTCATCTTTCACAGGCCTCTAACCACCCCTCTTCACCTGTCACTATGGTTGGTGTTGGCCTCCTCCATCCAATTATAGTTTTGTCATGTTCTTTGTTTCCCTCATGTATCTTTTTAGTTTCTATTGTGCTAAGATAGTCCCTTTGTGGTTGTGTCTTTCATCCTTAACCTGCATCATGGTGAACCACTCATGGTCATTCACTTCGATGGCAGCAGTTGAGACAACCAAGGACCTAGGCTATAGCTTAGACTATTGATTACCCATGAGGCCTCAAGCTTGTTGTAACTAATTTTTTCTTACTAGTGATATGAATGACATTATTGAGCATCACATGATCGTTATATCCCTGATCGATACCTATGTGTTAGGCATGTACTATGTGTAGTCATTATTTGACTCACTTTTAGGCATGTATCATCTCATCGAGGTCTGGAACATCATTATCATTGAGTTGATCCCCCTCTTTGAGGTGGTGCACAATTTTATCTCCTCTTTTGATGACTTAAAGAACTCCTACATCCTTCATTCATCTTATGTTTTTGGTTTGATGTCACTTTTTGTTCCTTCTTATGTTGGAGATGGAGCTAGACTTGGATCATGTCATTAAAGTTTCATCTATTGATATTCCTATTAGGTGAGTATATTAAATGTTATCTTTTTTTATTTTTAAGCTCTTTCTTTATTTTTTCTTTGGCTTCCAAGTATTGCACAATAATCCTTATTCTCTTGAACATCAACTGCTTATACCTTGAGGGCATATGTAATCACGATTCCTTTAATATTATTCCTCATGTTTATTACATATATGTTCATCATGCATACTACCTAGACACTAAGAGACTTGGTTGATCCTAATTAGTCATTTAGAGATATCTCCAATCTTTGTGTACTCTTTCAAGCCTCCCTACATTTGGTCATACCTTATTGCGCTTCCCTAAGCCCTTTTGGGCCTTCCTATACCCTATGTGGACCTTTCTAAGGCCTATTTAGACATTTTTTGGCACTTGGGTAGCCTGGGCCATTATATATATCAAAATTAGTAGCCTAGGCTGCCTATTCACCTATTGTCCAATGACCTAGGCCATAACTTTCTTAGAATGTGTCCATTTTTGTATTGTTCATTGCACAATGGCCAAAAATGACTAGTTTTGTTCTTACTCACCCTTTTTACCCTATATCAGGTTTAGAAATACCTCTCACTCTCTCTTCTGCTTCTTGATTGATCTTGGTTTGATATCTCTTCATCTCTTTTGAGCTTCACTCCTTGATCCTCTTAACATCTTAATAGTTCTTCATCTCTCTTGAGTTGTTCTTGATCTCTTGGCAGCTCTTCACCTCTCTTGAGTTCCTCCACCACATGATAATGGTTCCTTAGCTCTCTTGAGCTTCCCCTTTGTAAATTAATATATTCACTAGTTGATTCAACATGATTGACTCACTTTCTACTTAGTTATTCTTGCTCATGATCTATTTACTCAAATATTGCATCATTTAGCCTTGCACCTAATTTTTGCACTTATATTTTCCTTCACACCTATTGTTTACTACTTCACATTCTCTCTTGTACTTTTTTTACATTGGATTGGATAAATATCTACACTAAATATTGGTATTCATCCAAAAATGATCAAACTTAGACTCTTGGTTGGTAGATTTATTACGTTATTGTTTGAGCATGCTCTAAGGGAACCTTGTTTTCAAGGTGAAATTATTTTCTTAGATTATTTTGGTGTTATTTATAGGGTTAGAGATTGAATTATATGGTTAGATTCATTTAAACAAGAATTTAACATAGATTATTAAAGTGCATGCTCTCCTTCCCTTTAAAGCATCTTACATTCAAAATTGTCTTTCATTTCTTAGAGCTATATGTTTTTGAATCATTTTCCTTGCTTGGTAGTGATTAATTGTTTATATATCTTTGATTTCCTATTTAGAACACATTGTTTCTTTCCTTTAGTTACTTGAATTACTATAGTTATACTAATTAGAGATACCTGCTCTTGTGTGTGCTTGATCACACTATCCCTAATCTAGTTTTGTAAGTCTATCTTTGGCCTAGTGTAAGTTGACATACCAAATAGCTACCTTAGACCTTTATAGGCATCCTGCATCCTTCAACCCATTATGTGTTTGCTTAGTACCCCATGTTCTAACTCTTAGTGGATCATTTGAATTTTTCAAGCTACAATATTTATTTGGTGAAAGCCTTTAAGAAAAAGGTTTACTTGACTTTGGAAAATATTATGAAAAAAGTTTAAAGGCCATTTATTAAAAAGATGGTAAGGGCCTTTGGGTTTCAAGACATACTTTTAAAAATGTAAATGTCATTTAAATATGTTTATGCAGTTGTGGAAATTAATGGGGAACTCACTGAACCTTTAGAGTTTCAAAAGTCTATTAGAAAAGGTTTTCCTTTTGCCCCTTCACTATTTTTTACTACAACAAAGGTCTTTCACTTCTTTTTTAGGGATGTTTCATTAGGGCCATGTATAAAAGGTGTTACCCTCCCTAATAATGATACATTGGTTAATCTCTTATTTGCATATGATACACCACTTTTCTCTTTATTAGGGAAAGCTAATCTCAAATAAACGGCTTCTAGATTGGATATATATTGTTTTGATTCAGGATCTAAATTTGCACTTCAACAATCTATTGAGATTTAGGGGGATGAATCTCCCCTTGATTGGTTCAATTATTATGGTTAGATTTGGAAAAGACCTACACATTTGGTTAGGTATTTAAGGATTTCATTTTCACTTTCCCCTTATTTAAGTAAATATGGGAATGGATATTTATTAATATGAATAAAAATATTTATATATGTTATGGGAAATTTTTGTCCCTCCATGGAAAAATATAGGCTTGTCAGAAAGTTTTTTTTCTCATTCAATATATATTATTCCTCTTATTGGATGTTTAGTAAGTATTAATTTTATAAACTTCACATGATGGTAAGGTATTTGTTGTAATCAAATGGAAAGGGTAATAGGAAAAGGCATGTTGCTACATGAGAAATCTGCTACAAATCTAAGATATTGGGTGGACTAGGGATTAAGAATTTGAAAAACCAAGGTATTTTTCTTGCATTAAAATGGATTATTTAGGTCCTAAATGTTAATGAGACTATTAATGGTTAAATTTTTAATGTCAATGAATCTACTAGTTCGCTTATCACAAAGGTTGAAATAGAATCATAGTAGTCTAATCATAGGGACCTATGACTTAAAATTAGTTCTAAGACATGCAAAAATGTATTTTAATGGTTAAGAGAGTGTTTTAGACTTAACAAACTTATGGGTTCAATTAAATATTTTATTCCAAATGGTCAAATAGTCTTAAAAATATGGAATTATAAAGAAGCTATCATAATTGATATAAAATATTCCACATCAACCTTTACTTAATAACTAATATCAGATTTTTATCAAGTGTTATTATTCCTATCCAATAGAGTAAATTTACTATTTGATGAGGTAATCCCTTTAAGGAATAAACACTCTAATGTTTTATCAATGATAGGAATATCTCTTTTGTATGAATAATTTTCCTTATTATTTTCTTGTTAGTCCATCCAAAGAAACTAAAAAAACAAAATAATGACACAAGACAAAAAAATAGTGAACATTAATATACAAAAATAAAAATGAACTATAAAAGGAAAATCAATACTAATCTAAAAAAAGAAACCAAAATTATGTTAGGAAATGTTAGGCCTCACATGAATTTTGAGTTTATTGTGCAATGTGAATCATTAAATGAGTATTTATTCACTAGTATCTATTTTTTAAAGAGTTGGAATATTTTTTTAAGTTACAATAATATTACATAAATAGGTTTGTTATTATTAGTGAGTGATTTGAGGGATATGTTGAGTTGGTAAATCTCCCTATTTATAGGAAAGACTTTTCCTATATATATGTATTATGCTTGAATGATTTACGTAATAGATAATATAACATAATATATTGTGTTTTATATTAATGAAATCTAGTATTACAATAGTCAAATTTCTGATAAGCTCTTCCAATTCTTATTAGTGATATCATAACAGTTTCAATCCTCTTCCTATAATGAAGTTTTGAGAGTAGCCAAGAGTAATTTTATTCTTCATTGCTCCATATTATGTCCAAAAATTGGCTTTGTAAGTTTGTTTTGTGATCTAAGCTAGACAGTTAATATTTATATGCCCATGTTACCATGCACGTAGTAGATCAAGCTTCTATTTGAATCGCCTGATGTCTTATGAGAGGGACCTTGTACAAGTAAGAAACAAAATTGGATAAATATGATGTTTCATAATCTATATTATGTGAATCTAAGAGAGAAGAATTCATGTCAAGCTCCAGTTAAACCTCAAGCCTACCATCTACACTCACAACCAAGTTATTTTTCTATCTTTCATCACCAACATTAGAGATTTAACATTCTAATCATTAACGAAGTAATCATTTTTTATCATTTATAACACTTCGAAGATATGTTTTGTCTTCTCAGTTTGTAGTACATTTAGTAGAGCAAATAATATTTCATATCTACTTTAGATCCTAGAGCTTACCTCTCTCCTATCTTGGGATTGATCCTCAAGCCATGGTGTTCCTACCTTCCATGTAATAAAATCCACATGATCATTTTTTTGATAATACACATATGATGTACCAACAACAAAGTATTGAACGATGCTAGGGACTTGTTTTAGATATGGTTTTTTACTGCTCTTCCCTTAACTTGGTTCAGATCCTTCTTATCACTTGCACCATCTTCTCACCATGTCAACACTACCAATTATCATTTATTTCACCTCCCAAAGTATCATTTTGGACTCAACTCTTACAACCTGTAGATTTGTAAGAAATGTTTTTCCAATAAAATTTGTGATATTAAGATAGTTATTTTTTAAAAATTTAGCATTGCTTATGATTGTTAAGTCTATAAATGTTTAGTATTATATATCTTTATCTTTAGTTTATTATTATGAGTTTAGTATATTAGCTTTTACTTTTGGTTTCATAAAATGGCCTTTATAAGTTTAAGTGTCATTGAGTGCCAATATGTAGGTCATCAAGAGAGTGTGTTTTCATTTTTTATATGTCATCATCATTAGAGTCAAAAGTATATGTTTTTAAAGATATAAAAATGTCAATAAAACCATTATATGTCAACAGTCATTTTTATGTCAAAAACAGTAAAAAAATCTCATGTATGGATGCAATATTGGGTGACCTTGAAATCCAATTTTAAGTCATATGTCCAAATTAAGGGGGGATTCTTTGTTAAAATTGACATGAAAATCGAGTTTAATTTTTCCATTTGTTGAGTAAGCAACAACATGAAGGAGGTTGGAGGACTTTTAGTGTCCTATAATCAATCACTAGCAATGGGGTCACACATCTAGATTAGTGACAAATTATTTGTGCATAAATGACTGTGATAATGATGATCACTAGTGGTAGTGGTGAATATCTATGATTTATGATATTGAGTGGTAAATATCACATGAAGTTGCTACAAAAGTGATAATGAGGATTTAATCCTCATTTTTTAGTTTTTCCATGTATTTTAAATTTTTAGCATTGGTTTGTGTGTGTGACAAATAAGAGGTTTAATTCTTATTTTTATACATAGTGTACTACATAAAAAAGGTGTTTAAGAGATGCAAGAGTGAAATATGGACATATGGTTCATGTTTGTAGTTCCCACAATGTATAGGTTGATGAGGTTCTATCAGTGAATGGTTGATAACAAATGGTTCCTATTCATAGTTCCCACATTGAACTTAATTGATGATTTTCTTGAAAGTGAATGGTTAATAAGAGGCTGATGTGTTCCCTCTCTACTTGCATTAAGTCCTATGAAACACAAATTACCATATAAGTACTAAGGGGAGAATGTTAGTAAATGTTAGCCTCACATGAATTTGAGTTTATTGTGTAATGTGAATTATTACATAAGTAATTGTCCACTAGTATCTATTTGTTAGGGAGTTGTGATATTTTTGTAAGTTATAACAATACTACGTAAGTAGATTTTTTACTGTTAGTGAGTGATTTGAGAAGATTCAGTTATTTGAGGGATATGTTGAGTTGGTGAATCTCCTTGTTTATGGGAAAGACTTTTCCTATATATATGTATTATGACAAAATGATTTATGTAATAGATAATACAACATAATATATTGTGTTTTATATTATCAATTTCTGGTTTTGCAATAGTCAAATCTCTAATAAGCTCTCGCAATTCCCATCAAGGTGAAGAAACAAAACTATAAAATGAACTAATCTAAAGATAGTAAATAGAATTGAATGAAAGATTATTAAATAATAAAGAAAACTAAATATTTAATCTAAAATACTAAAATAATATATACAAAATTAGAGTAAACTCAAATTATAATAAAAAAGTAGAAGTTTTATTGAGAAATTATGAATTTCATAACTGTTTTACAATAATTGCAAGAAGAGAAAACTATAAATAATAAAAACTTAATAATCTATCATACAATGTATGAAATATTATTCATTATTATTAAAAAGTAAAAATATGTTCCATGCATATGAATTTATTATCTTATAGTCATCAAAAGATTAATAATCTTGGCAATATTCAAACAATCAGTTTATAAGTAAAATAATCAACTTGGATAACCTGATTGTACCAAGCATGACACTTCATTATCAAAGAATGTGTTGTTTGGTCTTTCTAGAAGTAATACATGATCTTGGAGATTTATCACTAAAGAGAAAACACACTATGAAACTTTAACATAAGGTCTCTTTTACCTATATGATTTCCTCTTGTACTTTGAGCGACATCCTTCAAGTCTTTTTAAGCCTTCACTTTTGAAGTTAGTTATATTTTAAGTTATAACTAAATTTTAGTTAAAATAAATCTTGGTTTACTTTATTAAAATTTAAATAACTTATATTAGGATTTTCAATAATAAGTTCATAAAGTGAACCTATAATTACTTGAAGTCTTTAATTTATTTAAGAGACTATAAACAAATTTCTCTAATAGGGTGGGGGCCCACTTAAAACATCTTAGTTTATATTTAATACAAGTTTTAATATGAATTAATTAATTTTAAATAACTAATATGAAATTAATAATTATTAATATATATATATTTTTGTTAAATATTAAACTTATTTTTCAAGAATGATAAAATATAACATAGCATTTCAAAGTAGGGTAGCTAAAATCTATCTACTAAAATATTCCACTAGAAACTATTTGAAACTGAAATATTCACTGAAATTTATCAAAAAAATAAACTAAAAGAGAAAAAAGTGTAGATGAACAAATTAAAACTTATTTGTTACTACGATAAAACATCAAGTATCAAAAAAATAATGCATATTAAAAGTAATCAAGTATAACTAAAATAGATTATCAAAGTTTGTATATATCTAGAGTATCAATAGTAAATAAAAACTAGCTCATCTATCATTTGAAACCAAATTGATAAAATATATCTTTGTTCAATCTAATACTCAATATATTCAAAAGGTATATCTAACATCTCAATTCTAGTAACACTTATAGACTCGTCATCCACTTCCAACTTAATTTTCTTTATAGTGTGAGTTATCATAGGTGGGGATGAAGGGATACTATCATGTTTAAAACTTGAGGGAATAACATTAGTTGGGTTAATAGTAGGATTTGAGGCTTCAAGTGTTGCAAGGAATTATTTTGAATAGATGGATTAATCTCATTGAGTGGAGGTTGCATATGATGTGTTGAAGTATTTGGAGAACTGTGTCTAAAAGAATGAGATATCTAAGCACCTTTGTGAATAGGTCTCCAAGAATGAGTACCACAGGATAAAAAATAAATAGAAGGCATAGAATTTAAGATATCCCAAAATGAAGGATCACCAACATAAAAATGAATTTAAACACAAGTTCCATGACTGAGACTACACATAAATGTGGTATAGGTCCTTTAGAATCTAAAGGGTCTTATTTGATAATTATCTCAAGAAGATGACATAGTGCTATTTTTTTGAGACCTTCCCCAAATATTAATTCTATATGTACTCTTATAACCTCTACTCCAAGTATTACATCCCATCCTACTCTTCACAAATTGCTTTAGTATTGGGACAATGGAATAAACTATTAATTAGTTATTTTTTGATTCTGATGGTATATTTGGATATATGTTACTTGATTAAATAGTTATTTTATTTCTTTCATAATTTATTATGATTTGAGGATTTTTTACACACACACACAATACTATTGTGTTTTGAAATTTTGTGTTGGGATTATTTTGTTTATGTATTTGATTTATTATGCAATAGTTTATTTGATAAATATACATTCTAATTATTTTTGTTATCTTATTTAAGTTCAAACTAATTACTAGTTTATTTGACTAAGGTGGTTGTAGGGTTGTCTCACCCTCATTGAGTGAAACATAGGGAGAGAATCATAGGGGAGGAGGAGGTATATTTAGGCAAATGGGGACATAAAGAGCTCAACCATACACTCACACACAATTATATGATTACTTGTTGTGATTTTAGTGTTTCTGGTATGAGTTGGATGATTATTTTAACTATTTGTTATTATGGTATGTTTTTAATTAGTCTCAAATCATACACTTTATATTTTGCTTATAAATCAGTATGAACATGGATGTTTCTGTTAATGTCATTTATTAACCTTGTTATGCACATTTATTGAGTGTATCTCTATGAAATTAGAATGCAGATTAAAGTGTGGTTTGTTGAGTTATGATTGAATATTAAATTAATTTGGTCATTTAAAAATCTATAAATGTATAGGATGTTATTTAATTAATTTTATTACATCAAAAAGTGTAAAGGTTTTCTAGGTTTTATTTAACCCCTTTTTGGTAGCCAAGGGGTCATGGGACATTAAGTCACCAAAGCAATTTAATTTTTGAGGAAGTTCTTAAAAAAAGGTGGAAGGTTCTAGTTTGGATAATTATGAGGAAATTGGCATGAATAGTTGCCATGCATAATTTTGAATGAAAATTAGGGTTATCCTGAAATCATGGTTAAAGATTAGGTTTTTTGCTATGATGAGGATTTATTTACTTTCACATTTGGAGGGTAATGATATGGGTATTTTCATGAAACCACCATATGAATGTAGCCTCAACTGAACTATGAATTTACTATAGTAAGATGATTATGCATTTAAGAAATTCAAGTTTGTGTTGGAGAACTAGTAGAGATATAACAGGAATATGAGGGCATACAAAATGTAAGAAAATAAAAGAAATGAAAATAAGAGAGATAAGAATGGAAAAAATTGGAGACATAGGAAAAGAGAGAATCTAGAAGGATTATCAAATAAAAAAGGATTGACCACTATTCAATAAGTGACAACCATTGCTATCTTTAATAATCAGGGAAGTGGATATATTATAATTTTAAATCCATATGATAATGTGGGTTCAACTGGGTATGAAGGGACTATGTTTATTACATTTATTTCATTATATGAGTATAAATGGGAACCCTCTTGTCCCTTGGGTTAGGGTATATAAATTATTGAATGCATATTATGGTAATCCTTTGGCCATTTGTGGCTCTCACACTCATCCAAATAGTGTTGGATGATGGAGCTTGATCTTATTAGAATGCCCAGTTCTTGATAGGGGGTGGTGTGGGAGGGCAATGCCCTCGTATTAGGGTCACCATGGGCATACAAGGGGGCATTGATCTAATAGTATAAATACATTATAAAATATTATAATTTTGTAGTAAATCTAGACTATTCACTATTAGGTCACATATCTAATGATAGAAATTATGTTGATGTATTTTTGCCCTAATATGTAACCCTCCTTTGATATGACAGAATTGCAATCATGATGGCACACTGTGTGAGTGAAAAGGATATTGTAGTGGATGTATTATAGGTTTTTCCCTTCATTTGTTGTACTAAATAAGAGAAAAAATGGATGTTGCTATGTTGACATAGTCCATATTGGGTGAACCATGTTAAATCTGTGTCTCTATTATTTTTTGTTTTTTTGCATTTTATTTGTCTTTATTTCATTAATATTGCTCTATATTCTATATTCCTAACAAATATAAAACAATATACAAAGTCTAGTTTTTATTGTTACCTTGTAAATGAAATACCCTCTATATATCTACAATACATGTCATTCTTATGGACGTAGGGATGGAACTCAATTCCATCCACATGCTTGTAAGGGTGAGGGCAAACTGAACATATAAACTCATAATTAAAAAAATAAAAATGGATTTATTACTTTCATGACTATAATTGAATATCCTTTGTTAATTGACTTTCCTATTGTTAGTGTATTATTGTCAATACCTTAGGTTAATGACCAAGGTATATAATCTATGCACCTTGTTAGTGTGGTTTTAACCACTTAGGTAAATAGGTTAGTTGGTCTGATAGGCCTAGCTATTTTACACTATCTGATATTTATGGTTCCATCACCTCTTTATTTCTTAGGTGTTTCTTTTGTGCCTATATAATAGGCTTCTTTGTATTGTTTATATATGTTGGTTAATATAATTTCTAAATCTCTTTATTGATTCTAATATGGTCTCAAAGCTTGTAGTGTAGGAATATTGGGGGGAGCCTATAGAGTGAAAGATTATTGATTTTATTAGGGAGGAGTGTGAAGCATTCGATGGAGAGTCAAGAGAAGAAAAAATATCACTTTTTTCTTGTGACTAGCCAAAAATCAAGTACTTAAGGAAAATGTAGCAGAAGGTCTATCAGGATAAGAAAAGAATAAGAGGCAAAAGCAAAGGTTCCCAGCCTCTATTTATTTATCCTTGCTTTCTCCATGCAGGTCATATGCCATACAGTTCCATTTAGCTTGGAAGTTTTGAGCACTATTTTGATGATTCTTGTTTATATAAAATTCTATGGTCTGAGAGAAGATCACAACAACTGATGAAATTAAATTTAGCTGAGAATTGGGTTTAGAAACAACATCTGATGTTTATTGGTTGGTAAATTTTATATAATTTGGGGAGGAGACCACATTTTCATTCAGGCACTATTTTTGGGGTGTTAGGGGTTTAAAAAAATTTATGTACTGAGAGAAGATCAAAGGAGCTGATGAAATTTAGTTTGGCTAAGTATCAACTTCAGAATCTACTTTAAAAGTTTAGGTGATTTTAATTGGTCCAAACATTTATGCCAGGTTATATACTAAAGTTTTGAAATTCATTATTTATTTATTTTTAAATTGAAATAAATTCAAAACTTTAGCATATAAGGGGTATTGGGATCCACGAACAATTAATTATCATAAAAGGGTCTAGAAACTTGAAAATTTCATCATTTTCTAAGGTTTTTATCTGTATTTTGATGGAGAATGAATTTTTGAAATTGGGGATGTAGATATCTTGATTTAAATATTTTCATCAAATTTTTAAGGTGCAAAGTTTAAAATTTCTCAAATTGTGTTGAGTTTTTTGCTAAAAAATGGAGGTATTGACTAGTTTGTGATTTTAGTCTATGGGTAGGAGGAATTTTGTGTAAATATTTTATAGTTTTTATAGAACCATATTTAAAAAAAAAAAAAAGGTTAAAATGGATAGTTTACAACATCTCTTATGGTTAGATTCACAAAAAATGACATGCAAGAATTTTAGTTTATGGAGTTACAAGGTTTTGACGATATGTGAATATAAAAATCTTTATCAAATAGTGCTTGATAAAGAGAAACAACCTGCCACTGATATTCTTGACATAATAAACATCATTGTGAGGCTCTTATGTTGTTAAAACTATCAATAGTTGATAATCTAATCTCAGAGGTTAGAAATATGACCAATGTATCAACTTTAAGGACTAATTTATTTCTAAATATCAGGTTTCTAAAGTTGATAGGGTATTATATTTGAAAAATTTATTGTTTTCCACTAAGATGTAGGAAGATGCCTCCATTTATGAATTTTTATTGCAGATCAAAGACATCAATGATAAGTTGAAGGCTGTACAGAATCCTGTTGATGAGTAAAATTTGATTACATTGGTTATGCAACACATTCCACCTTCATTTGAGTCATTTTTAAAGTCTTTGCAAATGATTACTGAGACATATACTTTCGAATTTGAAAATTTATCCACATTATCATTGGAAGAGGAGAGACAATAGGAGCAAGCAATATAACATCCCCATTGGGATCTACTTAGAAATATGTGTTTTTTTAAATTTTAACAATGTATTATTTTATTAGATTACAACACTAGATTTTAATTAGAGATCTAGATAAAATACTTTAATTATGATAACTATAAAATAAGCATGTGACATCTAACCATCATTGATCACTATCATCATATGAAACATATCATAACTAAATATAGAAAGTAATTAGATATATCCAGCCATAACTAGTACAAACATGCAATTACTATTGTTATAGTACAATAAGTAAATAATTACATCTCATTAGGTATAATGTTTCAATAATAATAATTACAATATAATTTACAAGATATAAAGCTCCAAGGAGCATGAGTTCTCTGAACTCTAGTGTCTATGGTAATCTCAAGTGTTGTATCTAAAGAAGTACTATTGTGGAGAGGGAGAGCATCTCTGGGCACTTTTTCACACCAACCATGGACCATCAATCCCCCACACAATCCCTCATCAAAGAATGTTCCTCCCTTCATGGATGAGTAGATAATGATGGTACGAGAATCCAGAGAGACAAGCTAGTACCTGTGTGCTATATGATTTATAAGAACATGTAATATACCATAAAGAAGTCCATTCTAACATGATATCACATAAACATGTAAATCATACATATTAAATGATAATGTATAACTAACATTACTTTGGCCAAATATTTTAATAGTTATCGATCTCGAGGATCAATCAATTTCAAACACACCACTTGATCAGATTACCTTCATTTGGCATTGGTAATTCTAGTAAGCTAGTGAAGTCTATCTCACCACTTAGTACCAATAATGTGAGATTTGGTTAACATAAATATAACCAATAGATTCATATAGATTAATTCCTACTAGTCTATCAAAATTCTAACAATAGAAATAATCAAAATGCATACATTTAGTCCATCAAATGTATGAATGAATCACCATTATATTATTTGTCACATAAGTGGTAATAAGCAATATAAGTGCAATTCATACCATCTGAGTATTTTACACATTAGACTACATATTTATAATTTTCATAAGTAGATACAAAAAATTAAATTCTATGACAAGCAATCATAGTCCAACATTTTCATGTAAATTCTACTTAGTTTCAACATCTAGTCTTAATAAAGTAGTCATAAATCAATGAAAACATAATCTTTCGTTTAAACAACTAGTTACCATTCAAGGAGTATGTATCCATGTAGTTATAGTTGTCTAACTTAATACACTAATTTATGTCATATGTTTATATGAATGCTTAAATCCACATTTAGGTATAATTCTTATATATAAGTTATATAGATATTATAATCCACTAACAAATATAGTTGTTTGTACCTACATGAATCCTAAACCTAATTTTCTTTGGTGTATTAGAGAATTTATATTATATAAAAGGTTATGAAACTTAGAATAAGTGAACATTAACACCAGAAAATCATAATAGAATGTGTGTGTCAGATTCTATATATATGTAAAGGGAATAGCATCCATTACCAGACTCAAAACTTAGTTACCAACATAATATAATGATATAACATAAATATTTATAGCTGGATACCATAAATAGAGTGTACACACAATGGTTAAATATGATTAACTTAGTATCCATCCCCACTATAGAATCCTGCCATACTCATATTAACATTGTTATAATTATCATGAGATTTCTTATTATAAATATCCCAATTCATTATACATGCTATAACATTTCTAATTCAAACTTAACTATAGGAGGATATACCATCAATAACATTTACTCTGGTGTCAATTTTGATAATATATCTTAACAAATATGTTATAAGACTAACATTTAAATATTAGTAAATTTTAAAGATATCTTAATTACCCATGATAGTCAAACTAAATACCATATATACCGAATACCTATAGAATTAGATACACTTGCACAATTGACTAAATACATTATATTTTATTACTTAAGATCATTCATTAATTAATATTCCTTGAATTATATTTTAAAGTCTAACCAAAAGCACAAGAATACACATAATAGATAAGTTTAATTAGTGGCATAATTTTGACCATTAATATATTTGAATGAGTGGTCAAAATTGTATATATTTTTATATAATTGTTCGATTCCAAAAAACAAGAAACCATAACCTTTATATTGAACAAAACAAAGATAATATATACAAAAATATATATCATGATATACACATAGTGATTTAACTATATCTAAACTGATTCCTCAAATTATGAAAATTAAAACAAGGTGCCGTATATACTTCACATTATACAAGTTTTTAGTTTGATATATTCAACTCACCAGTTTATCCATTTTGCAGATTGCCTAACATATATTAAGCCCAGGTCGATAATTTTAATTGGTATATGTGATATGATATTATAATTATACCAAATTTGATGTCTGACAGATCACCCCACAATCATTTATGCCATTCTCTATAACAATTTTTTTTAAATATACAGTCTAATAAAACTATTAATTTATGGAAGTCACTCGGGTCATTCTCACAACTATATTTATGAATTGCTTATGAATTTAGTATCATGGTTCAGGTATATGGTAGTGACTAGAGGAATAATTGGTATCACGATTTAGGTATATGCCAACAACTAGAGGAAGAATTGGTATCAGCTGAAGAATTTCATATATATAGGATCGTTAAAGTTAAAATGACTTGTATATGGTTTAATGTATATATTATATACCTAATTTAGTAAATTTAGGATTATACAAGATTAAATATATATAAACTATTAGAATTGGATTATCTTATATGAGTCATTGTTCAATTGTGAAAATCATACAAACGTTGTTATGTAGACATGGAATCTAAGTTGTTATATATATTTATATTCAATTTTAATCAATATACTCTAATATACATAGACCACTCTTTTTTTAAGTATAATATATATAATCTACTCTACAAAATAGTTCATCAATGATAGTTGAATATAAAATTTTAGCTTATACAAATTAACAATGGTGCTTACCTCTCAAAGCTCCACTTGAAATCTGAGAATCTCCACTCTTTTCCCTTTTGCATTGCTTCCCTTTTTTTCTCCTTTCATTCTATCTCTATCTCCTTTCCTTTTTGTTTTGCTACATCATATCACTTTTTGTATGGGTACTGCATTTTTTTTAAAATATGACTTTTTTTATTTTATTTATTTTATCCCATAATTTTGGTTTTGTTTTTCTATTTTTCTAGAATTCTTTCCATAAACTGCTAATTATTATTCTTCTCTCTAATTCGCCTTAAAGAAAAATTAAAAATATTTGTTTTTGTGTATTTTTATTATCTAAATATAAGAAAATATAATTGTTTTATTATTATCGACTTAAAAATGCTAACCACATCATGATTTTTAATAGTAACCAGATTAATACATATAAAATCTATTATATTTTTATTATGAAATGGTAAATATGGCATCTACTAAACCAATCACCAACATGATTAGACTAAAAAATTATACATTTAACCCTATGCATAACATCCACAATGAAATCACACATGATCTATTCCACATACAAGTATTAAATTGAACTAACTCACATGTATGTA
Source organism: Torreya grandis (assembly GCA_037957365.1). Lineage (NCBI taxonomy): Eukaryota > Viridiplantae > Streptophyta > Pinopsida > Cupressales > Taxaceae > Torreya > Torreya grandis. The sequence continues at coordinate 1,666,434 of JARHVA010000662.1, forward strand.
ATTTCTTAAAATGTAGATAACATAAAGAACATATTAATGCTAATAATTTAATTAATGCATATAATGAGTGCTATTTGACATGGTGTGTGCAAGGTTCTAGCTGTTCTTTTGTCATGCCCAAATATCTCCATCTACAACACCCTCTTTGATGATGCTCTTCCTCCTTCATGCTCTGAGTGATGAGTCTCCCTTGTTCCAACTCATTACAAGAAGGTAGTTAGTCCATACATCGTGACATATATATCATAAAATAATACTGTAATAACAAATAAACATGATAATAATGTAAGAATATACCATACAACTAAAATCATAGCAATAAAATCATGTAATCAAAGCAATATTCAACTATCCTATAAAAATATATAACTCATAGATTAGTTAATAATAACCAAATCAAATTTCCAACTATAAATATCTATGAATAATCAAGTAAGTTTGCTTAGCAAGGAATCAGGATAAGTTAGTCAATGTCTTGATGACACTTATTCAAATATAAGTTTTAAATTAGAATTATTATTTAGTAGAAAAAATAACATAGTATAAAGTGTCAAATCAAGTAAATAAGTATGGAAATCATTTATAGAACTCATCATAGTCCTCCCAAGTAACACTATCCTTAGAGTATTGGTCCCATAATACCTTACACTGTGGCATATATATATTATGTAAATGAAGTTTATGAGTGTTAATTACTCTGATTGGTTTTGTCATGACCCCTCAAGATCTAGAACTTGCAAAGCATTCCAATCCAACACATGCATAGGATCAACTATATAATTTTTAAGATAATAAACATGGAAGACATTATATAATAGTGTCAAAGATGGTGGAAATTCAAGCCTATACACTACAGGATTGATTGCTTTCTAACACCTTGAAGGGTCCCACATATCTTGGTGATAATTTTATTGACTTCTTTAATTTAATTGAGCTCTTCTATGGATTAACTCACAATAAAACTTTATTGCTTACTGAAAACTATCTATTTGTTCTCTTTAAATTGGCATATCTCTTCTACTTATCATTGGCTTCAACCAATATCTACCTAATTAATCTGAATTTATCTTCCATTTTTGAAAGCATTTCAAGTCCAAAGACTACCCTATCTTCTAACCTATTCTAACTAAGTGGTGTCTTGCACCTTCTTCCATACAATGCTTTGAATGGTGCCATCTTCAAAGTTGATTGGTATAAATTATTGTAAGCAAAATCTATCAATGAAAGATAATATTCTCACTTGTACTTATAATCCATGTAATACATATGAAAAAAATTCTCTAACACCTGATTAACTCACTCAGTCTGACCATCAGTCTTTGGGTGATATGCAATGCTAAAGTTTAATTACATACACAAAACTAAATTTAGAGTTACCCAAAATATAGAAGTCATCTTCAGATCATGATCTAAAATAATCTTCTCTGAAAATCCATGTAACTAATACACTTACTTTACAAATATCTTCATAATAGTGGATGCATCATCTATCAAATTACTTGGTATAAAATGAGCCATCTTGGTTACTTTTCCAACTACTACCAAGATCATATTCTCCCTATTTCATGACAATGATAAACCTCAGAAAAATTCTATACTGATCACCTACCACTTCCATTCTAGTATATCATGTGGATATAGTAAACCAACTAGATGTACATGTTTAACTTTCACTCACTGACATTCCACACAATGTGACACAAAATACACTACATCTTTCTTGATTTCATTCTCAAAATAAAGTGGTCTAATCTCTATCATCAGATTGGTTACTCTTGGATGTCCTGAATATGGGGCATTGTGTAGTTATTTTATAATTTTACTCCATTGATTTTCTCGATCTGGCATATACATCCTTCCATTATAACACAAAATACTATCATTCTCTAATTTGAATCTTTTATATTTAGAAATTTGAGCATTCTTAGATAATGCTTTCCTGACTTGATCATAGAATTCATCTCCTAATGAGAATTTGATCACTCGACCCCTAAAAGTACTCTTGATAATAGCTACGACTGCTATGTACCTTCTATGACTAAGGGCATCAACTACTCTATTTTCCTTGCCTTTAATATAGTTGATATCAAAATCATAATCTGAAAAAAATTCTATCCAGCATTTCTGATGAGCATTCAAATTTAGTTGGGTGAATATGTACTTAAGTCCCAACTTATCCCTCTTGAGCTCAAATGTTTTTTCCAACAGGTAATGCCTCCAAACTTGTAAAGTATGCACAATTTATGTAAATTCCAAATCATAAGGAGCATAATTTACCTCATAAGGATTTAGCTTTCTTGATTTATAAGCTGCTACTATTCCATAATAAATAAGGACTCCTCCTAGTCCATCCCTAGATGCATCTATGATCACTGTAAAATTATCATTGGGGTTAAGAACTCTAAACACTGGTGTTGAAGTAAGATTTTCAATTCTTGAAAAATTACTTCACACTTATTTGACTAGATAAAACTTTGGTTCTTATGATCTAAAGAGGTAATTAGATTAGTCATCTTAGAAAAATTTGGAATGAATTTATTGTAATAGCTTGCCAATCCCATAAAAATCCTCACATTGTGTACATTTTTTAGTGTTGGACACTCTATAATGGCTCTTATTTTGATCAAATCTACTAAAATACCATCTACAAAGATAATATGTCTCAGATATTACATTATTATAAAATTTCATACTTAGATAATTTGCCATATAACTTGTGCTTCTACAACCATTGTAAAATCAACTCCAGATGTTGAAGATGTTCCTCTTCATTCTTAGAGTATATAAGAATGTCATCAAGAAAGACTAAAACAAAATAATCTAGATAATATCTGAACACATTGTTCATGAGATTCATGAATGATACTTAAGCATTTGTCAACCCAAATGGTAGCACCATAAATTCATAGTACCCATAATGAGTTCTAAACATTGTCTTCATAATATCATCATCCCTTATCCTTAGCTTATGATATCCTACTCTAAAGTCAATCTTAGAAAATATCATTGATCTCTATATTTGACCAAAAATATCATCTATACAAGGTAGAAAATACTTATTTTTAATGGTTTCCTTGTTCAACATTTTATAGTCTATGCAAATTCAAAGAGTACCATCCTTCTTCTTGACAATGACAACTAGTACATCCCATGGTGACACAGTTGGCCTAATCAACCCCTTTGAAAATAATTTATGGAGTTGAGCCTTCAATTCAACCAACTCAATGGTTGTCATATTGTATGGTGCCTTAGACTATGATTCTAATCTAAGTATGATATCGATAGAGAAATCAAACTCATGTCTAGGAGGTAATCTTAGTAATTCATTTGAAAACACATCATAAAAACTCCTAAGGAATGGACAATTTTTTAGAGATGGTTCATTAGATTCCTCCATCCTATTTATTTTGATGATAAATACTTGGCATCCTTTTACTTGGCCCTCTTGAGTTGCATTACATAAATCTACCTAAGCCTCAACTCTATTTTCTCACCTTGAATTTGTATTTGATTTTCAAAATCATATAGACACTCAACCTTCTTCAGGTATTAGTCAACCTTGGCCTTATGTTTCTCAAGCTAGTTGACCCTCAGGATCACATCATATGACCCTAATAGTGCTACATATAGATCCACTGCTGTTGTGAATTTAGATAACCTAATCTTAGCTTTCACTAAACACATGTCAATCATAACTTTTGAATCATTCCCATATTATACTGACCATGCATTTTCCATTACTCCAGCTCTTATAGATAACTTAATAAGTATTTTAGGAGCTATAAAAAATTATGTATCCCCTATATTTATAAAAATGAAAACTAGATGTTCAAATAAAATACGTAATAGCTCTATGGGTGAAGCTTGGAATTTAAATTGATAATTATCCACTACTGCATGAATACATTATTGAAAAGCTCCCTACTAAGGAGTAGGACCTTTATTCTTTGACTTATCTTGAGTACACTCATGAGCATAATGATCATCTCCATAAATGATGCAACCTCCAGGTGGGCTTTTCCTATTAGGTTGTTGGTTTTCTTTGAAACTACCTTTGAAACCATTGTCCAATTTTTTGTTACCTAAACCATTGTTGAATTTGGAAATTAGACTTTTGAATTGCTTCTTGGAGTCTCCACTCCTTGGATTCTAGTTTTTCTTTTTGAAATTTGATTTAGAACTTCCAAACTTTTTCTTGAACTTGTCCCTAGTCTGTGCAAGAGACTTCAACTTTTATTCTCATTTGACTACCTTCTCAAAGACCTAGTCCATGTTAGAAGGTGTATGAATGTCCACCTCTCCACCTATCTAGGTTGTCAATCCCATGATAAATTTTTTAATTTTAAACCTATCATCTACTTGGTACTGAGGTACATACTTTAAAATTTTGGTGAGTTTTTTTTAATATTCATTCACTGATAAGTCTCCTTGATTTAGATTATGAAAATATGTGAGATTCTAGTCAAAATATAGTTGTGGAAGCCACTATGACCTAAAAAATATCGTAAATTAATCCCAAATAAAAATGATTGAGTTAAGATTCATTTCCAACTTCTTATTGGCCCACCACGTAGTTACTTCACCAACCAGATAGTATACTCCCCAAACTTCTTTAGTGACCTTTGAGTAGTTTTAAATTTAAAAATACTTATCCATATTAGTTAGCCATGTTTTAGCTCTATTACACAAAATAGTTCCATTGAACGTAGGTGGATTCACTTTTTTCATATCTCTAGCCAAATTTTTAGCTATCTATGCTCTCGCATCCTGAGAGTTTTCCTACTAAGTGGGATGCTCTTCAAGTTCATCTTGATGTTATTCTTCTTCATGGACATAAACTTATTTCTCTAGGTATATAATTTGATCCTTGTTCACATAAATGGCTATGAGAATATGATCCAACTTTGTTTCTTACTCAACTGTAAATCGATTAAGATCAAATAGAGGGTTGTTATCATTGACATTTAAATGACCCTCTGTATATTTTACTATTTTCCTTTCTATAAATAGAAGAATATGAAAACATTAGTGGACTCATTAGGTCCTTATGTTTGAACATGGCTCTAATACCACATGTAACATCTCCATTGGCATCTACTTAGAAATATATGATTTTTTTAAATTTTAAACAATGTATTCTTTCATTAGATTACACCAAGAGAATCTAATTAGTGATCCAGATAAAATACTCTAAGTATGATAACTATAAAATAAGCATGTGACATATAACTGTTACTAATCATTATCATCATATAAAATACATCATAACTAAATATAAAAAGTAATTACAGATATCCAACTACTGTTATCATGGTACAATAAGTAAATATTTACATCTCACTACATATAATGTTTTAATAATAATAATTAGAATACAATGTATAAGCTACAAATCTTCATAGAGCATGAGTTTCTTGAACTTTAGTGTATATGGCAATCTCAAGTGTCATATTCAAATAAGTATTGTTGTGGGGAGGGAGAGCATCATCTGAGCACTTTTAAAAACTAAACACAAACTATAAATCTCTCACAAAATCTCTCATCAGGGAATGACTTTCCCTTCATAGATGAGTAGATAGTGAAAGTGCAAGAATTTAGAGAGATAAGCTAGTACCTGTGTATTGTATGATTTTTAAGAACATGTAATGTACCATAAAGAAATCCATTCTAACATGATATCATACAAACATGTAAATAATGCATATGAAATGATAATGTCTAACATTATTTTGGTCAAATTTTCAAATTGTCATTGATCTCTATGATCAGTCAATTTCAAACACACCACTTGATCATATTACCTTCATCTAGCATTGGTGATGCTAGCAAGCTAGTGAAGTCCATCTCATGGCTTACTTAGTACCAACAATGCAAGATTTGGTTAATATAAATATAACCAATAGATTACTTCCTACTAGCAGTCATAAAAAATGCTAACCATAGAAATAATAAAAATACATATATTTAGTCTATTAAATGTATGAATGAATCACCACTATATTATTTGTCACATAAATAGTAATAAGTTATACAAGTACAGTTCATACCATCTAGGTATTTTACATATTAGACTACATATTTCTAATTCTCAAAAGTAGATAAAAAGTACATTTTATGACAATCAATCATAGGCCAACATTCTTATGTACATTCTACTTAATTTCAATAGCTAATCATGATAAAGTAGCCATAAATCAATGAAAACATAATCTTTCATTTAAACAACTAGTTACCATTTAAGGAGTCTGTATTCATGTAGGTATAGTTGTCTAACCCAATACACCAATTTATGTCATATGTTTATATGAATACTTAAATCTGCATATAGGTATAATTATTATATTAAGTTATATAAATATTACAATCCACTAACAAATATAGCTATTTTTACCTACATGAATCCTCATCCTAATTTTTGTTGGTATATTGGATAATTTATATTATATAAAAGCTTATGAAACTTTAAATAAGTAAATATTAACACCAGAAATTCATAATAGAATGTATGTGTTAGATTCTATATATATAATGGGAATTACATCCATTACCAGACTCAACTTAGTTACCAACATAATATAATGATATACCATAGATATTTATAGATGGATACTATAAATAGAGTGTACACACTATGATTAAATGTGATTAACTTAGTATCCATCCCCACTATACAATCCTACCATACTCATATTAACATTGTTATAATTATCATGAGATTTCTTAGTATAAATATCCCAATTAATTATACATGATATAACATTTATAAGTCAAACTTAACTATAGGAGGATATACTGTCAATAATGTTAACAAATCTCATAAATACTATGGTGCCAATTTTGATAAGATATCTTAACAAATATGGTATAAGACTAACATTTAAATATTAGTAAATTTTAAGGATATCTTAATTACCCACGATAGTCAAACTAAATATCATATTTATCAGATACCTATAAAATTAGCTACACTTGCAAAGTTGACTAAATATGGTATATTCTATTACTTAAGATCATTAGCTAATTGGATTCCCTAAATTATATTTTATATTCTAATGAAAAGCACAAGCATATACATAATAGTTAAGTTTAATTAGTGGCATAATTTTGACCATTAATATATTTGAATGAGTGATCAAAATTGTATATATTTTTATATAATTATCCAGTTCTGAAAAGCAAGAAACCACAACCTTTATATATATATATATATATAGTGATTTAGCAAAATAAGAGCCACTAACCCTTATAGGAAACTAGTTGAAGATTTACATGCACAAAATATAAAAAAAACCTGATATAGAGAATGGAAAAAATGATTATGGGATGATCTACTGAACATCAAATTTGTTATAATTATAATACCATATCACATATACCAACTAAACTTATCAATATAGGCTTAATATATGTTAGACGATCTGCAGAATGGACAAATGAGGGAGCTGAATATATCAAACTAGAAACTTGTATAATGTAAAGTATATATGACACCTTGTTCTATTTTGCATAATTTGAGGAATCGGTTTAGATATAGTTAAATCACTATATATATATATATATATATATATATATATATATATATACATATACATATAGTGATTTAACTATATCTAAACCGATTCCTCAAATTATGCAAAATAGAACAAGGTGTCATATATACTTTACATTATACAAGTTTCTAGTTTGATATATTCAGCTCCCTCATTTGTCCATTCTGCAGATCGTCTAACATATATTAAGCCTATATTGATAAGTTTAGTTGGTATATGTGATATGGTATTATAATTATAACAAATTTGATGTTCAGTAGATCATCCCATAATCATTTTTTCCATTCTCTATATCAGGTTTTTTTTATATTTTGTGCATGTAAATCTTCAACTAGTTTCCTATAAGGGTTAGTGGCTCTTATTTTGCTAAAACCATGTATGGAAGAGGTCTAGTATTCAAAACCCACTAGTTCTTTCATTTTTTTCTCAAGTCAAATTCTTTTTTGGTCAATTATAATTTTTTTTGGTTTGCATACAGAGTAACTCACATGTTAAACCTTAGTGTATCATTGACTTTATTTTTTGACTTTTGACCTAGATATTTTTATGTCAAGCATACTTGTGTAACTAGTCATTTCCTAATTTGTGTCACATTCTAAACACATTGGTGTGATCATTTTATTGATTTGAAGTTTCTTATTATAGTTTTTCATCATTATTAATAATTGTTCTTACATTAGTGTATTTTTTCAACACTTGTGACACCTTATTTTATTGTAAAATTTCACAATTTTTTTACTTTGTTTAACATTTAATTTAAAAATTATTGCTTATTTACACTATAAATTTGTTTTACTATCAAATTAATTATATACAATTATATTAAAAAATGTTATTTTAAAGCTTTATCTAGTGTTGTAGTGTCTAGTTTAAAGGGAAGTTATGGCTTTTCTTAACTTTGTGTTAGATAAAAGTCAAATGCTTAATGGGTCTAACTATAATGCCTACAAAATTCATATTAAAATAGAATTTATGGCCTAAAATCTATGGAATATAATTGTTTGGGTTAAAAAACCCCGTTAAGATGACATGTTACCCTTAAGCTTTAAAATGAGTTTCAACATAAATATTATGAAGTCATGTTGATTATATTATGGAGTGTTAAGTATGAATTCCTAATCTATATCAATAATCAAGAGTATTCTGGTAATGTTTGGAAGCTCCTTGAGTCTATACATGAAGGCACACGTCTCTCTAAAATTATTAAGTTGATTCTTGAAATGCGTATTAAACATATGAAAGGTGATGGAAAAAACATTAACTTTCTTGCTAAAATTAAGAATATCAAATCTCAATTAGATAGTTTCAATTGTAATTTAATTCAAGATCAATTATTATATTTCATTATTCACTTTAATATTCATGAAAAATTTAATAATTTTATTTCAATTTTGAATTCAAAATACTAAAAAGAGTAAAATGTCCCTAACCTCACTATTTTGTCAGTTCTTCTAATTCAAGAAGATCAAGTGATGTCTAATTTTGATTCTAAAGAGAGTGCCACTCAAGAAATTATTGCTCTCAATCCTATTTCTAAGAATAATAAAAACTAAAAACCTAACCCTATTGAAAGGGTTGTAAATCCAATTGGTGAGGATGATGGTTGATTATATCCATCCATCAGGGTATAAATCCCTCTAGATACTTGATAAGGAGAGTCAAGCAATTAAGTCCAGGATCATTCCATAGGTGATTTTGATGGTGTGGATGCCTCTTACTCATAACTACTTAGCCAAAGGAGCTCATTGATTTAGATGTATGCTTACTCAGATTATAAATCCACTACATGTTTATTTCTGAAATATGGGTAGAGATGCTGACATTATATGTAATTCAATGATTCCATGTTTGCTTTCAGGCTTACAATAAAAAAAAACTTAACACTAATTTTGCTAATAATAAAAATATGAACAAGAAATTTGGCAATAAGAATCATTAATCAAATTTTAATGGGAATTGTAATCTATGTGACAAATTTGGTCATAGAAGGGAAACTTGATATAGAAAAATATAAAATTAATAATAAAACCTTTAAATATAACAAATGAAATAAATCTAATCAAAAGCATTAGAAGAACCATAATCAGAACAATAATCAGGGATAAAATTCTAATGTTATTGCTTTATACATTGCCTTGTTTGTTTCTAATGAGAATGAATAAATTTTATATAGAGGTACATCACACCATAAGAATTTATTATCTAAAATTTTATCTGATACTAGAGATATTTATGAAAATATCTATTTAGGAGATAATTATTTTTTAGAAGCAACTAAGCATGGAAAGGCTAAATTTGTAAATGTTATTGTTAAATATGTTTTCTATGTACTTAAACTTAAGAAAAAATTGTTATCTTGTTCTAAAATTACTAATGATAATTTTATTGTAATTTTGTTTAAAAATAATTGGTCTATTATAAATCAATCTGGTTCTCTAATTGCTAAATGTGTTCAAAAGAATGGTTTATACATATTTTTTGCTTTTTCTGCATGGTGTCTCTCATCACATAGTAAGATTGAATCTCAATTATGGCATGAAAGATTAGAAAGTGTAAATTTTATAATTTTACATGATATGTCTTCTCATAATATTTTTATTTGTATTCCCTCTATCTATTTTATCATGAAACTTGTGAAGGCTACTTACGTGGTAAACAACATACTAATCCCCTTCACAAGAATCATGATGTGAATTCCTCTCATCCTTTAGAGTTAATTCATAATGATGTTGTAGGGCCTCTTAAAATTATATATCATAGTATTTTTTTATATATTATTATTTTTATAGATGATTATACTAGAATGATCTAATCATATTTCATTGAAAAGAAATTTGAAGTGTTTTCTAAATTTAAAGAATTTAAAGATTTTGTTAAAAATGCTTCTAACTTTTTTATAAAGAGACTAAGATAAAATACTAGTGGTGAATATATTAGTAAATAATTTAATTCTTTTTATATTATTTTTGGTATTCAAATGGAATTAACAACTCCTTTTTTCCCTCAATAAAATGGTATTGTTGAAAGGAAAAACTACACCATTATAGAAATGGCTAGAATAATGTTGCATTGTACAAATATTTTTAAGTTCTTATGGGCCAAAGCCATGAATATTATTGTGTATATTATGAATAGAGTTCATACTAAAGTTTTTCTTCATTCTATTTATTTAGAAATATGGTCTAAAAAGAAATTTAGTGTGGCTCATCTTAGGATCTTTGATAACCCTACTTGTATCTTTGTTCCTAAAGTTAAAATAAAAAATCTTGATCCTACCTCATATTCTTGAATTTTTATAAGTTATGGAGGTAAAATTAAAGGATTAAGAGTTTATGATCCATGTAAACAACAAATCATTTAGAATAGAAATGTTCTTATTCTCAAAAAAACATTTTTTGAGCCCTTTGTGGAACTTCTTCAATGTTCTTTTTTTAATGAACCTAACTCTCTTATTTACCTTTATGAATAAATAAATGACCTTAAAAATTTTGATCCATCTTTAGATAAATTAGAGTCTAAGGAACCCCCTAAATTTCATGTTCAATCTAAAAGATCTAAATGGGCAGAATCCCTAATCTAGTCTTATAGTCTTGATAATCTTAATAAATTAACTAGAAGTCAACATTATTATCATATTTTAATGACTATATATGAATGTGAAACTCAATATTTTGAGGAAGCCATCTTGGATGATATATTAAAATTTGTTAAACAAGTTGAGTATAATACCTTAATTAAAAATTAGACTTGGGATCTTGTACCACCTCCACCTAAAAGGCATATTGTTGATTGTGAGTGGATTTATAAATTCAAATATAATTCAATTAGTAAAATTGAAAAATTTAAATTAAGATTAGTTACTTGTGGGTTTACTCAAAAATTTGAGATTGACTATGTTGTAACCGTTTCTCTTGTAGCAAAAATGAGTAATGTTAGGTTGTTTATTGCTCTTGCAACCTAAAATGATTAGATTATACACCAAATGGATGTTAAAAATACCTTTCTAAATAGTGATTTAGAAGAATAAATATAGATGACTCATTATAAAGGTTTCACTGACCCTAACAAAGAACATTATGTGTGTAAATTAGAGAAATCACTATATAGTTTAAAACAAGTTCTTCGAATTTGATATTCTAAAATTACTAGTTATTTTAAAGAACTTGTTTTTATTAATTATTATTCAGATAATGATCTTTTTGTTAAATTCAAAAATAATCATTTAATATTGATTGTATTATATGTTGATGACCTTTTGATTACTGGCAATCTGATTAATTTAATTCATAAATATAAGGATAAACTAAGTTAAATATTTGAAATGACTGATTTAGATATTTTTATCATTTTTTAAGAATGATTATATTTCATGATAAAAATTCAATTGTTGTATCATAATCTCAGTATGCACATAATATTTTTGTTAAATTTAATATGTTTTATTATGCATCTACATCTAATCCTATTAAATTTGGTATTAAACTTTATCCAAAACCTGCATGTGAAAAAACTAACTCTACTTTGTATAGATAACTTGTTGGTAATTCGATTTATCTAATCATCACTAGGACAAATATTTTATATGTTATTGGTATGGCTTCTATATTTATGCAAGATCTATATTTGGATCATTAGAAATTAACAAAAAGAAATTGGTAGATCAAAAGAACTCTAAATTTTGGTTTATTTTATTCTTCCATTGATAATGCTAATTTATATAGTTATGTGATGTTAATCATGCTGATGATACTATAGATCACAAATTTAATTATAGATATGTGTTTAAGTTTTGTGAAAATGTTATGGATCCTAAAAAATCAATCTAAATTATCTATCTCTTCTATAAAATTAGAGTATATAAGTGCTATGGATGCTGCTAAAGAAGCCATGTGGATATAAAGGTTGTTAGGAGAAATTTATTTATATGTTTCTCATAATACTACCCTTCATTGTGATAATCAATTATGTATATCTCTGGAAAATAATTTAGTGCATCACCAACAAACTAAATACATTGAAGTTCATGTGTATTTTATCTTAGAAAAAGTCCTCAATAATGATATTGATATGTAGTTTTGTCTTACAGATGAACAATTCATAGATATCTTCATAAAACCATTTAGTGCTACCAAGTTTTATCAATTTTATTCAATGATGGACCTCTCAGATTTTCCATTGAGGGGGAGTGTGCATGATAATACCACTTCCTAATGGTCATTTATTCTTTCTTATTTTCTATACTCTTCATTATAAAGCATTGTAATATATCACGATATGTGATTTTAGTAAACTTCATGTGAAAGTTTTAATTTTATGCCCAATACTTAAAAGAATATTTTAATAGAGTTACTTATGTTATAAAAGGCTTAAATAATTCTTAGATGATTATTCATAAGAAACTATGAGACGTAGTCTCACGATCATGCTAGCCTAGACTTACTTTAAGTAGTTTATATATTGTAATTCTTTTTGTTTCAAAAGGTGATGTTTGGCATGATAAAGGTTTTTAAGTCATTCAAATTTGTACATAATATAATTCCTTATCAAAATGACTATAGCATGTATCCCCATTTAACATTAAGGGGAAGTGTTGGACTAATTAATGTTAATGTGGTGCCATCATTGGGCCCTTAAAATTTTACTTGGTAAAATAAAAAATATTATATTATTATAATTAATGTGGGATAAAACCTCATGTAAATATAATAATAAAACATATTATTTATTACTGACTTAGTTTCTCAAGAAAAAGTGGATCTATTGATTACAACGGTCACTTATCCTCATTCTTATTATACATAGGGGTTTACCCCTATGGTAAAACATACTCTTGATATATTCAATTAAATATCAGTAATTGTGACAAAGTTATATTTGTGTGGCAAATACATTAAAAAATTTTGTGAAGAAAGAGGAGTGATGGAAGAAGGAATTTTATTGGACAATTATGTTTCTCTATAAATGCATAATAATCTCTGTGAGTTTTTTACCTCTCAAGAGGTTTTCCCATGTTATTTTGTTAAGTTCATTGATTCATGATTTGATATTCATGTTCATATCTAGATTATATCATGTGATATTCAATATACATTGCATGTTGATTTCAAATCTTATAATAAGTTATGGACACTTGAAATAAATTAAGTAGAGATTATAAAATATTTGAAGGGTTTTAAGTTATGCTAATGTGTGAATACTTTTAATAGAGTTTAAAATGATTATATTTTCTCATTCTTAGGTTTATTGGTGGTATATAATTAATTATATGAATGCTTGAATGTTTTTCACGTAATGACATTAAATAGAGCTTCTAATAGGCACACAATTTGAAGAGTTAAAATTATATTCATTGGAGTATAAGATGAGACAAGTCTATTATGAAACTATTATAATATTTGGGAAACTTATTGTAAATACGATACTTAGGTTATTTTTATGAAACACTTTGAACCTAATTAAAACCACCTTGAGTTTTAATGGAACCTCCTTATGTCCAAATTTAACCATAGCTCAAACTATGAAGTGTTATGGAAATAAATGACTGGAAAATTATTGTGCAAGTCGATAGAAATAAATTTGCATTGCTTGAAATTATTGGATGTGATAATGATTGCATGATTTTGGGAAAATTAGACCTATTTTATATGGGTGAATGATGTTTTTAAACTTGTATTAAATGATTTTGAAAAATATGATATAAATGATTGGTTGATTTTATGTTTCAAATTTTGAATAAACTGTCTTTAGAATTATTTTTATGAGTTATAAAGTTGTATGATCACTTATGTTGAGAGGTGATATGCACATTGGGTTGAGTCCATAAAACATACAAACCTATCATCTGTTATCATAAACGATAATGAATTATATTAGCAGATAATATGAGTGTGTATGGATTTGACTCAGATTTGTGAGAAATATGAAATCTATAATGAAAAACTTTACCCAAAGTAATAATATAGCTGTAAACATTATCAATCCACTATATTATCTTGTTTACATGCATGTGTGTGAATCATATTAGATAGAATAGTGTGTTATATGGTCTATATGATTGTTGCATGTATTAGTGACTATAATACACATATTTATATTTGGGTTATTGATATTTAAACTGAAATTATCTAATGCTTCATGAAGGGAAGGGCCACTCTTAGTGGTGAGCTATGCAGGAGATTGATGATCTGTGGTTGGATGAAAAGTGCCCAAATGATGATCTCCCTCTCTTCATTTGATCAACCACTTTGGATGCATACTCATGGTTACTGTATTGTTTGTGAGTTATCATATGAATCTCTAATTTACTATTATAGTTTTCATTATGTACTACTTTGAAATTCTATAAAATTGTAATAATTACACATTCAACATGATTCATAATAAATAACAACAATGGTTGTGTATTCTAGTTTAGCTGTAAGAATGCATTGATTCGATGTATGGTTGTACTATTCATTTTGTATATGTTTTACTACATGGATTCTTATCTTATACACTATTAAGATGTTTGTAATTGTCATATTCCCAATTTTTATTCCCTTTCAATGACTAAATATCATCCCATTTCATATAAGATAAATTGAAAATTGTATGCTTTGGTTTATCTCACATAATAAGGTGTGGGATCTCCTCGAGTGATGTTGGAGCATTTAAAAATATGGTTGAACCATTTGAGTTACAGTAATTTGGTCATGAAAGACCACCATGTTATGAGCATTGCCTACTGGATTAGTCTATATAAGATAATGTTGCTAAGGTCTTTATGTTTATCAGGGGTATCACCCTAAGCCTTATGAAGGCATATAACACGAGATTGTGGAAATCATTAAAGTTAATATGGATAAGTCTAAAACCCTAAAATCTGACTAAGTTTGAAATATGATAAGATCCTCTAAAATCTATAATTTTCATTATAGCTCCTAGAGGTCTGAAACCGCTCTCAAACATCTTGGTAGTATATAAATAAAATATAACTTAGTATAAGAAACTAAATGTAAACTTATACTTAAATGTTTATTTTATTTATATATGCCTTGGTTTAGGGAATTTTACATTGTATATTAAAACCCTTGTATGTGGCCTCCTTCAATATGGAAGGCATGGGAATTATCAATGTTATGAGCATCATTTGATATTGTATACACCCTAAATTGGTCAAGTAACCACACATATCATGTATTTTCATAGTCCTTTCACAAGAGACTTTGATTGGAGAATATGAGCCTTGTTCATTTGGTCATGTCTTTTAGTTTACTCATCCTACTCTCATTTCATGCTTTAGACACCTTTTTGCTTATTTCCAGTCACCTATAGACCTTTAGATCGGCATAGGATCCTCATACTCGAGGGCATACCTTCCATCAATAGGATATAATGGATCCCATTGATGTCTATCCCACCATGTGGTATATGTCATATCATGTCATGTCTTTTCATAGTCTTATCATAGGAGACTTCAACTGGAGAATATGAGCCTTGTTCACATTTGGCCATGTCTTTCATTTTACTCATCCTAGTCTTGTTTCATGCTTTAGACACCTTTTTACTTATTTCCAGTCACTTGTAGACTTATGGAACCTCATTCTAGCTCATCTAGGTCAAATTTTTGTGGCTTTTTCATCCCCCTAGGTCCCATTAGCTACGGACAAAGCACCCAACTAAGACTATAATGCTGGTACCACTAGTGTCCACTTTTGATGCTCCTATCTAAGGTCATTTTAAGCTCTAATAGTTAGTTTACTTCACTCAATAGGTCCCATCCCCTTTCTTAGATTCATCTTTAAGTTTTCCATTATCAACTAAATGTAAATAAAGCTCCAAAATTCAAAATAAAGAGTCTCTTATATAAAGGACTACACAAGGCATTTTATATCTAACACTTACTACTTTGACACATTACATAATAAAAATTAGTTAATAATATAGCTCAACATTCTGCATCACACATAGACTTGCATGTTTTATCAAGGAAGGGCCTAGGCAAAAGTCATTCTTACATCTATCGTGTGCATTGATTATGCACATTCCCTAAGGGATAACTACATTTGATCTGAGACCCTAGTTTGAGGGTTAATGTAGGCAACAATCAATACAATAGGAGTTATAAATCATATGATCATTCTTTCCCTAACCTAGTTTTTCCCATTTTTTCTTTTGATGCATTTGTTTTTTACATGTGTAGATAGATACAAGGTTTGGAGAATAAAATAGACTTACAACGAGCTTTGTTGACTTCTATCCTCTAAAATTTCATACATGGGCTCACATTGAGGTGGCGAACAAAACCTAAAAAGCTTAGATCTCTATAACAATAGAAGTAGAGGTGGACTATAGCATTAGTGTCACTCTTGTCTACTTTAGGTACTCCTATCCAATCATAAAATGAAGGTCAGATCCATATTCATGATAGTGTCCCAATCTTGCACATCAATTTATAGCTCTTGAATCATCCATTTCAGTCCATTTTCAATTAAGTTTATTTTTAATCCTCATGTGAATTACTTGATAAAAATCTATATTTTACCATATTAAACTAGATTTTAACCTTACTCTAGACCCATTATTATTTATGAACTAAACACTAGTTTCTCAAAAATAATAAAACAAATATCATTAAAAAAATATTTTTATTTTATAAAAGTCAAAATAAAAAGATAAAGTGAATTATTATATTTTAATATTATTATTATTTTTATTGACTAATAACCCAGTTAAGATAAGCTTGATTTAGGGCTTTATGTATGTCTTAGGGCTGACATTTTCCACTTGATAACATAATACAAAGGAATTCATGGTAATTTGGGGAAGTTGTTTATGCATGTTGAATCTTACCAACGTTGTCATATGAATCCATATGAAGGTACGTTGAACATGTAAAAACTTGTATTTTATTCCCTTTATTTCAAAGATGAAGGCCACAAAATAAGAGAAGGTATGGTGGTGCCATGAAGGTAAAAAAATTAATGACTTGGTATGTAGCTAGGGAATGACCCTAGACAAGTTATTCTTCCTTTCTACTAATAATTTTTATCATAATTTGATCTGTAATATGTAAGTTTATGTGGGTATAAGAATATGACATGGGAATTTATATACAAGCAAGGCTTGTATATGAGCACCCCTATCACATTTAAATTACATTGTAGATTGGGATATTACTAGAGGTTTATTATTGTTTGCCTTTCTCTTTGAAAATTTGTAAGTTTTTCTCTGTTCTAATAGAGAATCCTATGTTATAAGTTTGAATAAAAATTTTTTAGGGGCTTATGTTGGGAGATATACAAGCCCATATTTTATTCATCTAAATGCATAAAGGTTATCTTTCTAGATGAATTAATTCTTGTTCTTTATGGTTACTTTCCAACTATTTGACAATATATCCCAATAAATTTTAGCACCCTAGTTGGGTTGTGTTGATTTGCCTTTCATTATGACAATCCATGTGATTAATTTGGGATAGATTGAACTCTTGATTTGTTCATTATTTTTCTAGTAAGTTGAGCATGTTGATTTTGTGAATCTTCCACTAATGTTGAAATTATGCTTTGTTAATTATAGTCTTTGGCATAGCTGTGTTTATGTTTGAGAGGTTATTTTGTTTACATGGTACTCCTTATTAAGTTAAAATCTGATTCAAAGAGTGTGTGTAATTTTTTATTTTATTATTATCTTATTTTGGTTTATGATCAATAATATTTGGATATATGCTAGCAATCTTTACATAGTTGGGGTTAGTTGCAAGAGTGATTATTGTAGTAATTTTGAATACCATTTACCCTTAGTAAAAATGGGTAAAATAAAGGGCCATGTGAATTAAATGGGTACTTATATGGATCTTATAATGTTCCTCATATTGTATATAATACCCTTGTCTAGCAATTAAGTTGATGTGACTAGGCTATAAAATTAGCCTAGATCAGCCCAGACGACCACCTTAAATAAACACTTAAATCTAAAGTTGACTAAAATAAAGGGTTGAAATATGTTGTTTTATCATATGATATATAAAAACAACACTCATAATAATTATTCTTAAACAGATTGAATTTTTGTGGCACCATTTCTAGAAGGAAATTATAGAGAAACTACATATTTTTTGGGTTGTACTTGTTGCAAGTTAGCCTCAAAAGAGATTTTGTTTTTCTAGTAGTCATATAATTTTATCAAATCTAAAACTTGTAATGAATTATATCTAGATTTATATTTCATGAGATACCCTTTTATTATTTTGATTGGGTCATTTTCTATTTTTGGTAACTCCTTTTTTTAGCTATTTAAGCTATTTTTCTATGCAAATCAACTCAAAGTAGCCTAGAAGTTGATACTTTGAAAATATCTAACTCTATGGTTTTTTTTTTAATAATAATTTATACCTATTGATTAATATCATGAGAATTGAATCCAACAAACTGAATCAACCCTTTCCATTTTGGACTTGTTATTTTAATCCTATTTTGGGAGGCTTTCACAACAAAACTGCTCTTTGTCTGGATTGTTAATCACAAGGTGTTTGGTTATTTTGATTTAACTAATTTGAGTTAGAGTGATTTTGTTACTTTATTGTTATTATGTTTTGGTTTTGTTGGGTTCATTTCATTTTTCATTAAATTATGTGGATTGAAAGGGAACTGTGATATCTAAGTCCAGTGGAGTGGGGTATGGTAAAATACTACATACTATCCTAGTTGGGTGGAACAAAGTTGTTATTTTGGATTATTACCATTTATAGTTTAAGTACAAGATTATGTTATTTGAACACTGGTCCAAGAGGTAACTTGTTGATTAAAAACCTTGATTCTCTATGTACCCTATTGGGGTGAAAGACAAGAATATAAACATTATTTTGTCTAGTTGTTAGATTCAGTTGAGTTCTTATTTTCCTTTTGGATGGAAATAATGTTTTAGCTTAGTGCCTTGTATTGTTATTTGAATTACTCATTCCATATAAATATATTTATCAATGACTTCCTTGTTGTCCTAAATGACTGAGTTGAGTTTAATAGACATTTTTATAAACCACATTGTTAATTATTGAGAAGTTGTTGAAGGTTATTTTTGGGTAAGTATGAAGTTCTTTTGGGTTAAGTGTTATTGATTTCTATGAAGGAGATTTGTGTATTTTATAAATTTACTTAGCCATATACTTTTATGGATTATGTGATTTATTCAACTATGAAGTTGTTAGGAGTTGTCTCTCTTGGTAATCTTTACAAATGAATTTAAGGCATTCCAATAAGGATATGGAATACTAATATTATAGTTTTACTAATTATTACTATATGGAAATTCTTTATATTAATTAAAATGTGAAATCATTCATTCAATAAGATAAGTAAATATGTATATGACCACTCAGAATTCTCTTTTATACTTTAATACTTACAGGAATTTGCTTACTACAATTCAGATTGTTATTTTTGAATGTTTAGTAGAAAGAAATCAATTTGATAGCTATAGGATTACTTATATTGACTTGATTTTTAGTGTAGAAAAAGACATCCTGATTTACTCTACTCTTTGAAAAATGATCTCATCTAGATTATGTACTTATTCTGGATTATTTGAAGTGTTATGGTGTCTAGTGTAGACTTTGCATATTGTTAAAAAATCTATGATATGAAGGTTATTATTATTGCATATAGTGATACTATAAGGACCTTATGTACTAATTTTTCATCTTTCTAAAACTCTTTGTGTATTATATAGATAAATTATGAAAGATGTTAAGAGTATGTAATTCATACTTTGTTGGGTTCTCTTATAAATTTGGTATAAAATTGATGTTGTAGGATGACTATTATGCTCCTATAATCATTTTATAAAATGGATATGCCATAATGTATGAAACACCAATAATATTTATTGTAATATTATGCGAGGCATGAGATTATTGATTCCTTGTTGGCTTGTGTCGATTTTGGGATTCTAGTTTTACGTTTATTTTTTATTTAAGCATGATGTTACCACCATAGCATTCAAATGAATGTATGAAAGATGGTCTAATGAATATTATGGTTAATTTATTATTTATTAAGTGATTCTGGTTTATAGTGAGTGGTAGAATGCAATATAGGATCTACCTATGTTTATTTTCTGCAAAGAGATAGAATGGATCTATCTTGGAAAAAGTGATTTTTATTGAATGTTTGGATCATCTTATAGTATATTGGATGTTATCCTATAACATGTTTGGATCATCCTATAATAGGTTTAGATCATCATAATAAATCAAACCAAAGGTGAGTCTTCCTAAGGAAAGGGAGGGAAATTGTTTGGTTGGGATAATATGAAAAAATTTAGTTAAAATATATTTTCTTAAGCATGACATTCATATTATTCTTCAATAAACCTTTAAGGTTGTTCTAGATTTTATTTTGGAATGCAATTTTATTTTTATCATCTCCTCATGTGAGGTGTGATACTTGTGTGGATGAAAAAAATGGGTCAAGTTGAGTTCATTTCACTTAGTATTAGAGTCTGTACTCTAATGATTTTTAGTAAAATGATGATCAACTAAGAAAAGATTGATTCATATTACAATTGAGTTGTATTTTAATTATAGCAAACTTATTTCCTAGTGGTGATTGGAATGTGAAGTATTCTGATAAGTAATCCTAAGGTGTCAAATGGCACAATTTCACCTTAGAACCTTTGGGATCTTAAAGATGCCTTGCCTGTAATATTTTGATCTCCATAGCCTTTGCTAAAGTCACCCTTTTCCAAAGTTAGGTTGTGTTAAGTTTGATTTCGCTTGACTACTAGTTGACATGTATGGGCAGGTCAATAGGAGTCAATGTGATATAAGTCCACTATTGAAATTGAGAATGAATACTCAGTATCTATTATAGATTTGTGTGAATAGGTAACCATAAGATGCTTAAGACATTATATCCTTAAATGGATTAAGGTTGTGGTTTATGTCTAAAAGGCTTGTTGAGGAGAGAGTAGCTATTTACATGAGTAAATCAACTGGTTTTATAATATTCACTATTAGGGGACCATTTTGATCTTTTGGGGTTGCTAGATATGAATGGTTATTGATTACCATTACCATTCTATTTGATGTGCAATAATAAGATCCACTATGCATGCATATATTTCATATAATCATGAGACTGCTACAATGAATGCTAGATACAACCATTTTCTTGATTGGATGAATGATTTTTAGAGCATATTGGCTACATTCAAGTGCATATGCTATTAAATGATAACATGGGCATAAGTTTAAGGTAAATTACCAAGAATTAAAATATTGATTATTAATAAATCAATAGAAATGCCAAGGGCTACTCCTTGCACTATTTTTTGAATCTTAAAATAAAACATGTGATGATAAAGCATTCAACTATAGCAACATAAAAGGTCCTAATGGAAGAAATTATATGCTATATGATAGTTGATATAACTACTGATTTATATTGAATTATTTAAGAGTTAGTTTCTTATAAAAGAATAGTTACTATTATATACAGCTATATTTTTTTTTTCAGATAGCTATGGCAAGTAGATATATGTTATTGCTTAGATTTATGTGTCACCATAGGTGACAAGTTTCAACTATGTAAATTTTAAAAAGTCTTATGACTAGTGCTTGGGGAGCACTATTTTGTCCAAGGTAGAGAACTTATAAGCAAGATTGTGATGGTTTTGTTGTCTGAAATGTTGATATTTTTTTGGTAGTAGAAATGAGTTGTGTATGCAATTTTAGTTGACTTAATTACAGCCATGATGTAATCTGAAAGTGAATGAGTGCTCAATTATATATTATTGAGGTGCTAGAATATATGAATTTAAGCTAAAATTAATGATTATGGGAGAAGGTGAATGTGTCTGACTTATTTGGACAAGATCAAGAAGATTTTGATATTCTATTAATAACAAACATTATTGGATATTTGATGTCATCTAAGATAGCATATGAACATTGATTGAACCAATGGAAATCATGAATCCTTGTGCTTCATCCATAAGTACACATAATTATTAT
The DNA here is from genome assembly GCA_037957365.1 of Torreya grandis. NCBI lineage: Eukaryota > Viridiplantae > Streptophyta > Pinopsida > Cupressales > Taxaceae > Torreya > Torreya grandis. Next base: position 1,688,973 of record JARHVA010000662.1, read on the forward strand.
GATATGAAAATACCTTGGCATAAATTATCAAAAAAATTGAATCAACATGTGTATCATAATCCTTATGGTTCCTTCATGCATGAAGTTTGCTTTATGTTATAACCCCTCCATGATATGTGAAGTTAATCATCTATGTGAACCCTATAATTAATCTATGTCACCAACATTTTTTTATGAATATTTCATATTATGTCATGAATTAAGTGATTCCTTATGTTGTTAACATGTTAATATGTGGTAACGTGATCATAAACTACTTTGTGATGTAACTTTCTCATCTTGAAATCAACCTCTTTTAATTTAAATTTACCAAGGTATAGTGTTGTATTGTGTGGTGTAACCTCACATCATTGCTCTAATAATGAACATTGATGCAAGTGTGAGGTTGAGGGTGGATAAGCACTATATCCACATGGATCTAGATCGTTTATGGGTTATAAATTAGAGCCTTTTGTAGGATGAAAACCCACTTTTCTCCTTTGCATGAAGTAGTCACCTGATTCATTCAGATGTGTGCACCATGAGTGCTACAAGTTAGCTATGGGATTTTCATGCATAATGGTCACCTTGTGGATTAAGTGTTACCTTACCTACCTCTCTAAGGTTTTTTAAAAAAAACTCATGTGTAAACTCCTTGATGTAACCTCTTGAAGCACTAATTGGTCATAAAAGTTAGATTCATATGCATTTTAACAAGGTTGTACTTGATATAATGTAGGCACATATTGGTTTGTAAATGCAAGCATGATATGAATGAGGTAATAATTGAAAGAATATTCTTATTTAAAAGCATGACTAGCATGCATGCTTATGCTTAGAAGGAGCAATGTAAAGTCTTGATTAGGTAGTTTTAAAATTCTTAGGTGTTGCCAAGAGGTAAGTGTAAAATGATGGTGGGATTAAGATTTTTGGAACCATTAATGTGAGCTCGAAATTAGATGGATAACATGATGAAAACCTTGGGGGTTACATGTGGATGCAGAGAATGGCATATCTTATGGTCAGTGTGGAACATTGCATTCACCCTCAAACGATGTAAATTTTTAGCAACCATAGTGGTATGGTTTCCTGGTTATTGATTTCATTATGGAATGAATGATGAAATTATGCATGAAGCATAATAAAATGTGGTGGAAGTAACATGTAATAGGGTGATTACTATAATGATTTACATTATGTGGTGAATGTTATGAATTTATGCATGGTACATAACTAAATTTTGTTGGAAAATTGCCATACCCAAGTGTGGAATATGCTTCAGATTTAGCTATTCTATGTTAGATCAACTATTGTTATAAAGTTACTGGTTGGTAATGAGGCTAAAACAATTGAATTATTCTATGATTTTGAAATAACTATCATGGAATTATTAAAGTATTTGATTATGTATCCATATTATGATGGAATATTAGCATAAAATTATTTTAGAATCAAAATTCTAATTTTGATTTTTGGAGTCATACTGAAAATTTATGAAGAAATCCAAAAAAGTGAGTATTAATGCTAAAAAATAAGACCCTAACTTATGTAAAATTAAAAAAGTTTAATAATGTCTCAAAAACATGAATTATGATTACTGTGATGTAATCCTTTTTTTCTGTTGAATTAAAAATTTGTAAGCATTTGCTTAAGAAAGCTTAGAGGAATGATTCTTCAATTTTAGGAATTCATATATGCTTGATTGTTGCACCTTTTATAAACCATTATGCTAATACAATCAATAGGTGGTTGATTAAATTCTTAAGGACATGGGACACTTAAATAGGGTTAAGGTCCTTTAGGTGATTCTATTGGGAAAGTAAGTATTTTTATAGATCTTAGAGCTTATCAATATGGACCCACACATTGATACACCTTGAGCTATATATGCTTTTCATAACAACATTCTTCCCTATAGAATCCTCGGGGTATTCACTTCTAATTAAGAGTATATAATGACCTAAATATGTTAGGGGTAAACTCTTTTATCTTTAGACATCGAGACAATGCCTACTTAAGGGGTAGAGGATGTCACATTTCAAATTTTTTGGTCCCTCTCAATGACTAAATATCAGCCCAGTTTATATAAGATAAAGTTAAAATTGTATGCTTTAGTTTATCTCACATAATAAGGTGTGGGACCTCCTCGAGTAATGTTGGATTATTTAAAATTATGGTTGAACCATTTGAGTTATAACAGTTTGGTCATGAAAGACCACCATGTTATGAACATTGGCTACTTTGGACAAGTCTATTATGAGATAATGTTGTTAAGGTCTTTATGTTTATCAAAGGTATTACCCTAAGCCTCATGAAGGCATAGAACATGAGATTGTGGAAATCATTAAAGTTAATATGGTTAAGTTTGAAACCCTAAAATCTGACTAAGTCTAAAATATGATAGGATCCTCCAAAATATAGAATTTTCATTATAGCTCCTAAATGTTTGAAACCACTCTCAAACATCCAAGTAGTATATAAATAAAATATAACATAAAGTATAAGAATGTAAATGTCCCTATCTAAATGTAAAATTATACTTAAATGCTTACTTTATTTATATACACCCTAGTTTGGGTAACTTTACATTGCATGTTAAAACCATTCTATGTGGCCTCTTTCAATGTGGATGGCATGGGAACTATCCACATTATGAGCATCATTTGATATCATTAAAATTTTTGATTTTGATTTTATAAAATTCAAAATAAAAGGATAAAGTGAAATATTATATTTTAATATTATTTTCTTTTTATTGACTAATAAGCTAATTTGGAGAAGATTGATTCAGGGTTTTATGCATGTCTTAAGGCTACCATTTTCCATTTGATGGTTGCATGCAAAGGGACTTGTGGCAATTTGGTGAAGTTGTTTATGCATGATGAATATTACCAAGGATGTCATATGAAGCCATAATAAGGTATGTTTAGCTTGTAAAAACTTGTATTTTATTCCCTACATTTCAAAGATGAAATCTATAGAAGAAGATAAGGTATAGTGGGGCCATGAAGGCAAACATATTAATGACTTGGTATGTAGCTAGGGCATGACCCCAGGCAAGTTGTTCTTTTTTACTAAGAATTTTAGTATCATAATCTAATTTAAAATATGCAAGTTTAGGTGGTATAATAATGTGACATGGGAATGTATATGCAAGCAGGGCTTGTATATGAGCACCCCTATCACATTTAAATTGCATTGTAGATGGGGATCTTGCTGGAGGTTTATTGTTGTTTGCATTTTTATTTGAAAATATGCAAGTTTTTCTATTTTATACAAAAGAATCATGTGTTATATGGTTGAATATTAGATTTTTAGGAGATTATGTTAGGATATATACAAGCACATATTTTATTCAACCAAATGCATAAAGGTTATCTTCCTAGGTGAATTAATTATTTTTCCTTATGGTGGTTTCCAACTATTCGACAAAATGTCTTAGTAAAGTGTAGTGCCCCAGATGGGTTATGTTGATTTGCCTTTCATTATGACAAGCCATGAGATTATTTTGAGATAGGATGAACTCTTGATTTGGTCATTATTTTTTTTATTAATTTGAGCATGTTGATTTATGAATCTTCGACTAATTTTAAAATTCTGCTTTGTTAATCATAGTCTTTAGCATAGTTGTGTTTATGTTTGAGAGCTTATTTTGTCTACATGACACTCCTTGATTTAAATTATGATTCGAAGTGCATGTATAATTTTTTATTTTATTATTATCTTATTTTGGTTTATGATCAATAATATTTGGATATATGCTAGCAATCTTCACATAGCTGGGGTTGGTTGTAAGATTGATCACTGTAGTAATTTTGAATACCATTTACCCTTAGCTTAGATGGGTATAATATAAGGACATATGAATTAAATGGTTAATTATATGGATCATGTAATGTTGATCATATTGTCTATAACACCCTTGTTTAGCATTTAAGTTGATGTGATTAAGCTAAAAAATCAACCTAGATCAGCCTAGACAACCACCTTAAATAAATACTTAAACATGAAGTTAACTATTATAAAGGGTTGGAATATGTTATTTTATCATATGATAAATAAAAAAAACACTCAAAATAATTATTCTTAACTCGAATGACTTTTTTGGTACCATTTCTAGAATGAAATTGTAGTAGAAATTATGCATTGTATGAGTTGTGCTGGTTGTAAGTTAGCCTCAAACGAGTCTTGATTTTTCTAGTAGTCATCTTATTTAATCAAAACTTAAACTATTAATGGATTATATCTAGCTTTATCTTTCATGGGATATCATTTTATTATTTTGATTAGGTCGTTTCCTATTTTTGGTAACTTGTTTTTCTTAACCGTTTAAGTTGTTTTTCTGTGCAAATTAGTTCATAGCAGCGTAGAAGTTAACACTTTAAAAATATATAAATCCCTATTTTTTTTAATAATAATTTATAAATATATATTAACCTCACAATAATTGAATCCAATAATCTAAATCAGCCCTCTCCTTTTTGGCCTTGTTATTCGAACCCCGTTTTGGGAGGCTTTCGTAGCAAAATTGTTCCTTGTCTAGATTGTTAATTATAAGGTGCTTGGTTGTTTTGATATAAATAATTTGAGTTAGAGTGATTTTGTTACTTCATTGTTATTATGTTTTGGTTTGGTTGGGTTTGTTTTATTTTCATAAAGGTATGTGGATTGAAAGGGTACTATGATATCAAAGTCCAGTGGAGTGGGATATGGTAAAATGCTACATACTATCCTAGTAGGGTGGGACAAAGTTGTTATTTTGGATGATTATTATTTATAATTTAAATATGGGTTTATGTGATTTTAACACTAGTCCAAAAGGTAACTTGCTAATTAAAAACCTTGATTCTTTATGTACCCTGTTGGGGCGAAAGAGAAGAATGCAAAGATTATTTTATCTAGTTGTTCTATTTAGTTGAGTTATTATTTTCCTTTTGGTTGGAAATGGTGATTTAGTTGAGTTCCATGTAATGTTATTTGAATTAATCATTCCATATAAATATATTTTTCAATGACTTTCTTGCTATCATAAATCGCTGAGTTGAGTTTAATAGATGTTTCTATGGACAATGTTGTTAATTATTAAGAAGTTGTTAAGGTTATTTTTGGGTAAGTATGAAGTTCTGTTGGATTAAGTGTCACTAATTTATATGAAGGAGAGTTGTGTATTTTATAAATTTATTTAGCCATATATTTTAATGGATTATTTGATTTATTCATATATAAAGTTGTTAAGAGTTGTATCTCTTGGTAATTTTTATAAATGAATTTAAGGCATTCCAATAAGGATATGGAATACTAATCTTATGGGTTTAATACTTATTACTGTATGTAAATCCTTGATATTAATTCAAATATGAAACAATTTGTTCAATAAGATAAATAAATATGCATATGACTACTTGGAAACCCATTTTATGCTTTGGTATTTGCAAGAATTTACATACTACAATTTAGATTGCTATATTAGAATGTTTTGTAGAAAGAAAGCAACTTGCTATCTATTATTTGACTTGTATTGAATTGATTTTTAGTGAAAAAAAAGACACCCTGATTTAATCCACTTTTTGAAAAATGATCTCATCCAGATTATGTACTTGTATTGGATTATTTGAAGTGCTATAGTGTCTAGTGTAGACTTTACATATCATTGGAAACTCTATGATATGAAGGTTATTACTTCTGCATATATTTATACTATAAGGACCTTATGTATTAATTATTCATCTTCCTAAAACTCTTTGTGTATTATACATAAAACTTGTGAAAGATGCCAAGAGTATGTAATTCATACTCTGTTGGGTGCTCTTGTGAATTTGGTATAAACCTGATGTTGTAGGATGACTATTATGCTCCTATAATAATTAGATATAATGGATATGCCATTAATTTATGAAACACCAATAATATTTATTGTAATATTATGTGAGGCATGAAGATGATTTATTCCTTATTGGCTTGTGTCAAATTTTGGCATCTAATTTTATGGCTATTTTTTAATTTAAACATGATGTTGCCACCATAACATTCGACTGATGTATAAAATATGGTCTAACTAATATTGTGATTAATTTATTATTGCTTAAGTGATTCTGGTTTATAGTGAGTGGTAGAATGCAATATAGGCTTTACCTATGTTTATTTTCTACAAAGAAATATAATGGTTCTATTTTGGAAAGAGTGAATTTTCTTGAATATTTCAATCATCCTGTAGCAGATTAGATGTTATTCTATAGCATGTTTGGATCATCCTATAGCAGATTAGGTGTTATCTTGTAGTATATTGAATGTTATCATGTAGCATGTTTGGATCATCCTATAGCAAATTATATGTTATCTAGTAGAAGATTGGATGTTATCATCTAGCATGTTTGGATCATCATGTAACAGGTTTGGATCATCATAAGAAACCGTACCAAAGGTAAATCTTCCTAAATAAATGGAGGGAAATCATTTTCTTGGTGGAGTATGGATAATTTTAGTTAAAATATATTTTCTTGAGCATGACATTCATATTGCTCTTTAAGGAACCTTTAAGGTTGTTCTAGATTTTGTTTAGGAATGTAATTTTATTGTTTTCATCTCCTCATGTGACATGTGATGACTTCTGTGGATGAAAAAAAATGGGTCAAGTTGAGTTCATTTCAGTAATCTAAATAGAACATTGTTCAACCAATGGATTTATAATATTTCTACACATACTTTATTTTGGGTGTATTTAGTTCTCAAAGAGTAAATATTTATGTTAGTAAGTGCAAAGAATTATAATTATAAGTATGTTGAATAAAAAAATCATGGTATTAAGTGGGTAATTATCTCAAGAAGATGGTACAGTCTTATTTTGTTGATATCTTCCCCAAACAATATTTCTATTAATACTCTTAGAACCTTTACTCCAACCTAAAATTATGTTTTAAAATTAAGATGGAAAATAAAAATAAAAAACATTTCAAATACAACTACCATATCTTAAAAAGCTAATGAAAAAGAGTGAAAATTTCAACAAATAAATTTAAACATTTACAAATTATTTGTAACTATTTGTTCAAAACAAATTATTTTTAAAAAATATAACAACTTATAAAAACTAATCTATGGTTCTATATCATAAAATTAACCATCTAACCCCAAAATTTATCACTAGAGAATCAAGAATCTAACTAAGTAAAAATGCCATCATTTTTACATAACTTCTTAGATTGAAAAGTGACCCAAAATTTATCACTGGAGAATCAAGAATCTAAGGAAGTAAAAATGTCATCATTTATACATAACTTCTTAGACTGAAAATGATACAACATATTAGAGCCATCTGAAAATACTTATATCTAAACTATCAAATTTCAAACAAGTATTTTCTCTCATAAATTTTTCGAAATGAAGAACCAATGTAAAATTTGAAACAAACCATAGTTATTTGATTGTGTTGATACTTCCATCCAAAATGACAATATATCATCATATAAGATCAAAACTTATTGAAATAAAAACCTAAGGATTTATTGCAAGGTTTCAACTATACCAAATATTTTTATGCATTCAAGCTTCAAACACATAATAATCACATGTATCTGTTTACAAAACCATATCAACAATATCTCCAGCTCAAAATTAATTTTATCTTGTCTACAAACCACTACGAAAGTTTAATAATGACACGAATATTTTTCTTAAAACTTTATGTAAACATAAATTATCCAAATAAGATCAAATATACATATACAAGTCTTTAAATTATATGATATGAATTGGAATCCAAATATCCATCCACAAATTGAGTATCATATCTAACATCTCAACCACTTATTTGTTAACGTAAATCCCAAAATAATTATAAAATTATAGATATTTGATTGTGTAACCATAAAAACCCATATTTCAAAAACAAACAAATATGAAAATTGCTCCAATAAACCATCACAAAAATGAGTTAGAAATATGCATTCAAAATTTAATCTTATAAATTTTCATACCTATAAATTTGTCCATATTATTTAAAACTTCCTTATATCAACTTTACTTTAAATCATCAAAAATAAAATCATATTATTCTAATTAAAACCTTAAAAAAACCAAATCCATGCACAAATTTAAAACTCGAAATATTTACATGCAAACAACAAAATAAATGACCAAACACTTCTTATGCAATAGTTTAAAATAAAAACTAAGAACTATATTTTTGAAAAGCTTTAAAAAAATATCAAGCAAATCATTCTAAGCTTTGATAATCAACAATTATGCTTTTAGGAAAGGAAAAAACAAAAACCACTAGAAAAATATTCTTATGAACTTAATACTAGATGTAACGGTTTCAAAGAGAATCCCAAATTCAAGAATCAAAGACATGAAGCCAAATAACGAGACCAAGTTGAAAAAAAATAGAGATAACTGCATGCATACTTCCAATATAATAACAACCAAAGGAAAATGATATTACCCAAATATTGTTTGAAAAGCAACCAATGTGCATGCATGGATTAACACATGAATCAACAAAACCAAAACAATACCTTGTTATTCCAAGCATCTCAAGGCTGCCAAAACTCATTTCAAACTTTATATTTATTTTTAAAACTACTAAGAAGACATTTATATCCACTGATAAATAATAATATGATTTTTATTTTGATACAACTCATTATGGCTAGATCTTCTTAGTTACAATCAATAATTAGATTATACTTAAGAGATAATTTATTTTTCATGAAATATTTGAGAGCAATGCATCTTTCAAGACCCAAGAAAACTAAAAAAAAATGTTAAAAAATCAGTTCAACACATGTGGGCATCCAAGGTCATTCCTACAACTGCTAGATGTTGAAACCAAAGAATAATACAACTAAAAATTTTAGATCCTTGCCTAGAAAACAAATGGAAGCATCAAATTCTATAGAGAAGATTTACTAAGAAAAAAAATCATATGAAAGATAGGAAACTGGCTATACCCATCCCTAGGTCACATTGAATGCAGGTGGAATACCCAAATGGCTCCTTCAATGAAAAACATGTACATGATATGGCAATGAACGATTCGATTTTATCTAAATGTCAGTAGAAACCTCCACAATTTTAATGCCAATGACATTAACTGTCATGAAAAACCATTTCCAAATATTTCTCTTCATTTATCTATCCAACCAAAAATAAATACAGCAATCAAATTTCCAAGTTTGAAAGGTGAAATTGATAATACTAAAGTCTTATAAAACTTACCAACAATCCTTCGGGACTTAAAATTGTCTTTAATACGTATCAAATGAAATCAAATATTTACCAATGGGTTTGTATATATCAAAAAAATGCATATTTTAATTCCTTTAGGAATAATTTATATTGATGAACAATGAAAATAAATGACCAACATTAATATCAAATGCCCTAGGTCCATTAGATATGGCTATCATGACTATGATTATAGGCACTGATTAATTCTTCAACATCAATATAGTTAATGAATATAATTTTAGTGGAAATAATTAGATATTTTGAAATGATAGAATTGATCAATAGTAATATTTTACATAAATAAGAGTAGAATGATCAGATCCACAATAATGATAAATAGAAGACTAGAACACTTAATAAATATGAATGAGCCACTTTCAGGGGGAAACCTTTTTATAATGAAATAGGACAAAATTTGTAATATTATATCAAGTACTATCCTCTACGTCATTTATATAATCTACTCTAACCATGGGTATTCAATATGTGAACCTTGGTAATACTATAAGACCTTACAAAAATGTGACAAGATATAGATAATAGTTATGAAAGCCACAAGTTAGCCTCACATAACCTTAGATACGTTATAGTTTAAGGGTGTTATATGTGTTTTCCATTCAAGAAAATTTTACATCAACATTGAGTAATTCTAGATGTTATCATATAAATGTTTCATCCTCCCATGTTGTATCCTCACTAGCGATACTCTTCTATACGTGTCTGAAGTATCTTCATCGGCTTCATAATTATTATGTATTCCTCATATAATTTATGTAACGTAGTTAATGTAGAGACTTTTTACAATTTCCTTATTCAAATAAGAAACATGAAATATTGGATGGATGCAGTGGATGGGAGAAACTCTAACTTATATGCTATACTGCCAATTTTTTGCAGGATCGGATGAGGCTTATAATACTTAGGATAAATTTTATTATCATTTTTTGTTACTTCAGGGGAATTTTATTATATGGTTATAGGTATAAAAATACCTAATATCCCACTTTAAAATTTATGTCACTACAATGTTGATTCATTTGTTGTTTCACATAATTATGTGCCATTACTAAATTATCTCTGAAACTATCTAATATCTCTTGTTGGTTTTAAATGTGATCTTCCATAACTCAAACCTTTATTTTGAAACCACAAGGATGAAGTGATGGGTGGTGACTAATACACATAGAGTGCCAAAAATAGATATATTTTTTAAGAGGTATGGAAGGAAGTGATAGACAACCATTCTGCTAGTAGTAGTAACTAATGAACACATCTCTCTTATTTATCTAATGCAAAGTAATGAAGATAATCCTCTAGACATTTTTTGACCACTTTTTCCCCATTAAATTGATGATGATAAGATGAGATATGATCCAACTTAGTACCAAAACATGAGAATAATTCAATCCAAAAATAATTGGTAAAGATTGGATCATGATCACTGACTATGATCTTGGGGGTACCATGCAAATTTTGAATTGTATCCATAAAAGTAGCAACTATTGTACTAGATAAAAATGGTTGTGACAAGGAGAAAAAATGGACATATTTTTTGAGCCTATCCATAATTACTATTATGACATTTTTACCTTTAGACCTTGGTAATCCTATAATGAAATCCATGGAAACCTCATCCCATCTAGCTAGGAATGGATAAGGTTGTAAAAGACTTAGAGTCTTAATCATTTCACCCTTGCTCTATTTATACACCATACATTCATCCAAAAAGTTATATATATCCCCCTTGATTCCTCCCCAAAATAAATCATGCTTGATTCTATGATACATTTTCAAAAATCATGTGTGCCCTCCAAGTGGAGATGCATGAAGCTCTATAAGGATCTTTGAGGATAAAATTAGTACATAGGTATAATCAATCCTTATACCATAGGGAATTCGATTTCAACTTAGTTTTTTTTCCACACCAATGTATTACTATTTACTATTAATCATAGGTTGTGTATCCTTGTCATTTTCCCAATCTAATTATGCCTCTTCCAACTAATCTACCTATTAAATGGATATTGCAAATAACAATGCCTCTGTGGAACCATCCCTTCTAGATAGGGAATCTACTACAACATTATATTTTACTTTCTTATAAATTATTTCAAAGTCATATACTAACGTTTTAATCATCCCTTTTTGTTGTTATTTAGATGAAAATCACTGTTCTAAAAAATATTTTAGGTTATTATGATCAGCGTTTATCTTAAAGTATCTATGCATTATATATGGTCTCTATTGTTTGATTACATGAATAATATACATCATCTCTTTCTCATAGATTGGATTTAATCTATTATTACCCTTGAGTTGATGACTCTCAAATGTAAGAGTTATACATTCCTACATGAGTAATGCCCCCATGCCATATCCTAATGTATCATATTCCAGCATAAAAGTTTTTGAAAAATCAAGGGTAGCCAAAACTGGAGTGGTTCATATGGCCTCTTTCATCTTCTTGAAAGCCTTGGTAGTTATTTCATTCTAATGGAAGGAGTCCTTCAAAAAATCTATGCATGGTTCTACAATGTTGCCATATTTACTCACAAATATGTGATAGTAATATTTTAACCTAAAAAAACCTCAGACACTCTTGAGGGTTCCTAACACCTACCTCTCTATCATATATTTGATCTTAGGAGGGTCTAGTTCTAATCTTTCATGTCAAATAATATGACCCAATTACTCCACTTCTTGGACTCCAAAAGCAAATTTGTTTTTTTTCATAAATTTTATGTTTCTCTAGAATTAATAGTACTTATTTCACATGCTACAAATGTTATTTCCAAGTTTCACTATATATTAGAATGTCATCAAAAAATGCCAACATAAATTTCCTCAAAAAGTCCTAAAAATAGTGTTCATCAAACACTGAAATGTAGATGGTGCATTTGTGAGACCAAAAGGCACGACCAAAAAATCATAATGATCTTCATGAATTATAAAAAGTTATTTTAGGGATATCATCATCTTTGATCTAAATTTTATGGCATGGTACATGTAACTCATCAAGAAAATCATCAAGTACAAGTATAGTAAAATTATCTTTGATGGTGAACTTGTTTTATTCTATGTATTCTAGGAACATCCTCCAAGTAGCATCCTTCTTATGCACCATGACCACTAGGGACAAATATTCAATTTGACTATGTCTAATAATATCCACTCCATCATCTTTTGTACCATATTTTTAATTTCACTCTTTTTGGAATATGGGTACTTGTATGGTCTAATATTTAGTGGTTGACTTCTAGGAAGTAGTTGAATAGCATGATCATGAGCTCTTCTTAGTAGAAGTCATTTGGTAATTACTCTAAAAATAGTTGAGTGGTCATCAATAATCTATTATAGATTAGGATGTGTAGACTCCTTTGTTAGTTGAAATTCTATGGAACATGATCATGCTACAAATCCTTGAACCATTTTTTGAAAATATTCTACATCTAATAAGAACTAACTAAATATGGATATGTTTCTCTTAATCCTAAAATTTTAAATGTCTTTCCTTTATAATGAAAGCACATGAATAGTTCTTGGGAATTCATCTTTATGCTACATAAAGTTGTGAGCCATTAGACTCCTAAAACAATGTCTACTCTAGAATATAAAACATATGGGAATATAGCTTGTAGTCTCCATGGAATTTCCCTACACAATTGACTATGTTGTTATCTGTAATCATGTCATGAAATTATAAAACTAGATAAATAAAATAGTTTAGATGTTCCACCAACTTATTGTTGATGAAATTATGTGCACTCCCTAATTCAATCAATATTGTTACCTTATGACTCCTTAGGAAACTCAAGACCTTAAGGGTTTATGGAGTAATGATACTAGAAAGCACATGGCATGAGATAGTTATTTGATATTCTTTAGATTGTACTTCCAATACCTCTTCTTCTTCACTAGATGCTTCATCATCTTCATCTTCCTCATTTTCCCCTTTAATGTAGAACCATTTTTTTCTCAGTAAATTTATGTCATGTTCCCCATTTGCTATCAAAATTGAAGTATAAATATTTTTCTCTTTTCTCTTAAATTTGTTGAGGAGTCAATCTAGTAAGGTAAGGAAATGACTGCATTGAAATAATGTGCTTTTTGTTAATAGTGAAAGCCCTCCTTTTCAGCATATCCATTCCATCTACCCTATGCATGCACACTAAACATTCTAATACACAACTTGGATCAAACATGTGAACATCTAGTTGAATGTTATCCTTGAGACCACCCAGGAATAGATCATTCAAGTTATCTTTTATGATGTCTATCATGTGTTAAGAAAGGTTTTGGAATTTCTGAATATAATATTTGATTGTCATTGTTTCTCAAAACTTTTTTAAGTAAATAAAGTATTTATTAGTTATAATATTATTGTAGTTCATATGCAACTCATCCATGAATGTTGACCAAGTAACAGTAAGTACCTTATTTTTATTTTGGTCATAAAGCCATTTATACCAAATGAACTAATATAATTCTAAATAAAAGGATGCATAGACCACATTTGTGAACATGGGGTCTAATGTAGGTCAAATAAGTTCTATATTTGGGGTATCTAGGTGACTAGATCCTTACCATCAAACTTGCACACTTTCACTTTTTACAACATATTCCTTACACCTATATTTTAGTTTTGATTATTGTAGTTCAAAGCACCTAAATGATAGGAATACATGTTATTCAATGGTGTATTTCTATTCAAAAAGGACACCAAAATATGTGTCAATTGAGCTTGAATAAAATACATCTCCTTGTAGTGCATTCACTTCATAGAGATCTGATCCAATTTCTATTTTTTATCCATGTTTTTACATCTCACCTTGGATTGGTGAGTGTGCTTCAATATCCATTGAATCATAAGTATCCATATCCATGTCATCTTTACTAGGCACTTTTCCTAGAGTGGCTTTCCATTTTTTTCAAGGCTCGAAAAAAAAGTGTACTAAGAAATTATAGTGGCATGATCATCTCATTGAGATAAATCTAATGACTACTAATTTACATAAGGGTGTGGAAAACAAATTTTGAATTTTGTAAAAAAACACCTCAAGCAATATTACGCTGATGAAAAAATAAAATTTTCCCAATTCATAAGTTATGTTTTTCTATTCTTTAGTTCATACAACAATTACTACACTCTAAAAAAACTACACTACAGAATCTTGTCCAAATCAAAGATCTAATGCGACTTATAATGAAATTAATTAGATACTTCACATTGATAGAAAATATCAACAATAATATATCATGAAAATAACATTAGAATGAGTAGATATATAATAATAATAGATAAAATAATATAACACTTGAGAAATATGACTGAGCCATTTTGAGGGGGAAACTTCCATACAAAGCAATAAGAATAGAATTTATAATATGATATCAAATTACTAACCACTACCTCTTATATATACTATACTCTAGTTTTGGTTATTCATAGGTCAACCCTACTAGCAATATAATAACCTAGACAAATATGATAAGGACAATAGTTATGGAACCCACAAGTCAACCAGAAATATCCCTAGACACATTGTAGTTTAAGGACATATTAATAATAAAAATGATTATATTCATAACAAAGATGCACTTATATTATTATCTTAGGTAGTTTAGTTTATTAGGGTTTCATTAGGTTTTTATAACTTTAGTAATTTAGGTTTCAAATAATACCAAATACAACAGAACCATGAAGAACCTACAAGATATAAACTTGAATTATGCATTTGATACAACTACGAAGAATAAAAAAGTCATTAAAACCATGAAGAACCTATAGGATGTATACTAAGGATGTGTCTTTGAATAAAATGTGACATGATAAAGTTTCAAACTTACCATGATGTTGATTCAAAATAATTGTCGTAAAGATGACAAATTTTCTCAAGAAGATTTAAATTTATCATTTAAATTGTCGAATGTTTGTTATGATAATTTTGGTATATATTTCATAAAATTATAATATGATAAACTTCCATTATTTATTCATTATGTGTGTGTGTGTGTGTGTGTGTGAGAGAGAGAGAGAGAGAGAGAGAGAGAGAGAGAGAGAGAGAGAGAGAGAGAGAGAGAGAGAGAGAGAGAGAGAGAGAGAGAGAGAGAGAGAGAGAGAGAGAGAGAGAGAGAGAGAGAGAGAGAGAGAGAGAGAGAGAGAGAGAGAGAGAGAGAGAGAGAGATCTCCTACAAACAAGGAGGCTGCCCCTATCACAAAACCCCTACATTCACTCTGTGTGTGAATTAACATAACAACCCATAACTCACTCATACACATTATTTTTTACACATAATACATATAGTCTCACACAAATATTAATGTGAGTACTAAACTCCTAACATTCCCCCCATTATTACTAATATTAAAACATATGGCTACACACATTGAATGAAGGTAGAGAGGGAACCCATCGACCTCTCATCAAAAATTCACAAGGGAAAACATCCACTTTAGACAATAAATAAGAACGTAAAAATGAATATGGGCCCACACATATGTTCATTTTTCATTTCACATTGACTTAAACTAGTTCTCCATCAAGTACATCAACAAGGAAAATTAGAACTCTTATAGCCACATACATTTATTTATTTCTAGTGAGTGATAGGCTACTGATTTTTACATTAGGATATCATATCACATGCAAACTGAAATAAAAATAAGCATGTGCCATTACTAAAAAGTGCATCCTCTTTGTTAGTCATTGACGAGAGGGATTATTTGGCCTCCTTCCTTTAGTGCCTTTGACCTATGATATTATTCATTTAATATATGTGTTCCTCATCATTTAGATCACTTGAATGGGTAGTATCTAATTATAAATATCTTTATTCTTCTTTGTCCACAGTAAAAATCAATGTCTTATTCTTTAGTACAATATTTTACTCTTTGTTTATAGTTTTTAGTGATGTGTCCTAGTTGTTTTTAGTAGTAACAGACATAAATTTTCTTTGTAATTTTGGAGGTTGATCCTTGTTTATCTCACTTAGAAGGAGACTTGGATTTGTTTTTAGCGTAAATGGCACTTTCCTATTTTTTTCAATCTATGTTATTAATTCTATTATCTTCATTTATCATAGAACAAATCAGGTCCTCTAAATTAGGATTGGTTTTACTCAAAGTAAAAATAGTGTTTAAATAACTTATTGGCATGTTATTTAACAAGACAACTTTCACATTATCATTATTTACATTAAGTTTTATTATATCTAATTGATTCATGATAGTGCAAAACTTATTGGTGTGTTGGATCATGAAATCTCCTTTTTCAATTTTAAGTCCAAACAACTTATGCTTTAGATCCAATGTTGCACTTCTATAATGTAAACCATATAATTGTTTTAATGTCTCCTAGATATTAATATAAGACTTAGATAAGTTTATATGATCAAAATAAACATAAGATATCCCTAGACAAAAAAAATAGATCTCCCATTTTGTTGTTTTATCTAAATTTATTGGTTTGTTTATTTTTCCTTCAAACTTTTCCCATAGATATTTGTCAATTAAAAGTAGTTAAGCCCTAAATTTCCATGTGTGAAAGTATATACCATATATTTTTTAAGAGACTTAGTTTTTCCATTATCCCCCCTCACACTATAGACAAGTCATCGGGATGCCAATTTCCACCAATAATGTGTCCACTTACAAGAATTAACTTTTTTTTTTGAAATGACACACAAGGTCTCTACATGGACTAACAAGATGATGCACAAGGACTCTACATGGACTAACAAGATGACACAATGGATTATTCTAAGAAATTAAATTTTATTAAACAAACTTTAAAAATCACTAAAAAAATTTAAATATCATGGTTTTGATAATATTGACCTTTTTTAGATAAGACATTAATAGATCCTAGACACAAACTATAATATCACTAAACACATGAGACATTTAATAATATTTAAAATTTATTTTAAAACAAAATGCCAAATTTTACACTAACTAAATAATTGAAAAACATATAATATAAACTATTAAATATTTGGAAGATATTGAAATATATGTTAATTAGATAAAAAGGCTCAAGGCAAATCCATTAAATAATAAAATTTATACTTATGGATCTGATCAACTAAACTAAATATATTACAGATATAAGATATACAAATTTGAATGAACTTGACTGACGCTGACAGTGACCATACCTTGGATAACATGGTACAAGTACTCATGTGAGTGATGCTAATAAAAAACATTCTAGTGTTCAGAATTAATGATGCACATAAATGGCAGCAAACTGTGACATTACAAAATGCAAATGTAGTCTATCATAGACATTACAAACTAGCAGACTATGAAAAATTAAAACATGGGTGTCATTCAATGTTATGTGATGACTTAATACTAAAGTTTCAATCTTTGAAACGATCTCATATCTCATATCACTCAATGCAATATTTTATGTACAGTGGTATACATTTTGAGTAATCACTACACATAAATAAAATATTGAAATGAACTATATAATATGAACTTTTTAATAATAAACCTCATTTACCTTAATATATATCCAAAGAGGATTTATACTTAGACAATTTACTCACATAAGACTCTCGTGATGGATTTATAACCACTCTGATACCAAATGATCATTTTTGTATAGATTATACAAAATTATAATATGATAAACTTTCATAATTATTTATAATATGTAATACATATATATAGATAGGAGATATCCTAAAAATAAGGAGTCTGCCACTATCACAAAATCCCTACATTCTCTCTTTACGTGATTTATCAGAACAACCCACAACTCACTCAAACACATTATTTTTCACACAATATATATAGTCTCATATAATTAATAATGTGAGTAATAAATTCCTAACATGTTATAAACCAATATTTATCATAGATTCAACCAAACATGTTTCTCATAAGACCTGATCTTTTATACTATTTTTGACACATCATTATTCAAAAAGACATATAATATGAACTAAATAACACTACACCAAGTGAAATCAAAATGATTTTTTTATTAACTTATTTGATAAAAAAGTTATGTATTATGTTAATAATTAATTATGAATAATTAAATATAAAAATCAATACATAATCAAATATGTACAATGAAAATCAAGTGTTAAAAGACAATTTGACCCCTACAGTACATAATGATCTACATGTGATACGACAAATTTTTGAATTGTTTAAATATTTTGACTAGGGTATAAATCTTTTTGATAACATTGACAACTTTGCTAGCTAATTTTATACATGAGTTTGGGTTGCAATGAAAAATTGATTAATTTACTAAGTAGCTAAGTATGAAACTATTGAATAATTTTCACAATGAGGGATGGTTTATTTGGATAACATGACACAAAGAATGATATATAAATAATTAGAAGTTTAGGTTGGATGATCACTATTACAACAACTTAGAACATAAAATCTGAAAGCAAGTGTCTCTTTAAATAATAATATTTCCAGTGTTAATTATAAACTCATGAATCTAAATGGACTAAGAAACTAATGACAGATAAATGAAATTTACTTATCGTTATATCAAGATTATGTGATTATGCCCATATGAAGAATATTCTGTAAATGTAGTAGATATATTGAGTTTCAGCGAAAAAAACAAAATAAAAAAGACAAAGGAAACAAACAAAACATAAAGGACAAATGAAAGCAAAAATATAAAAAATGGAAACTAAATAATGAAAAAGTTGTAATGTCCCCTTCTCGAGCATGATCTTTCCAGTGACCGTTGGCCTATTCTTGAGACCCGTAGGCTACTCGAAAGGTAAAATTAGGGTTTCTTGTTTTGAAGGATGCTCTTGCTCGAGGTTGGTTGATTCAATGGTGGATTCTTTCTGAGTTTTTAGAGAACTTCGCAATTATATGTTCTTCTTGGCATTCTGAGCATCTTCAGGAATTTACTATTTTTAGTAAATTCTATTTTTGCAAGAGGTCCTGTTGGTTTTGGCATGGTTGACTTTCCATTTCAGTCTGATCATTTGGCTTACTCATTTTTGGGCTCTGGGGCACAAATGGAGAGATAAGTCAAATTATTTTAATTAAGTCATGTTTTAATGTTATATTTTAACATTGACTTTCCCCTTGGCCTAACTACTTCACTTTAAGTTGTTTTAAAAGATGTTATTTATGGGGTGGGCACCTCATTGAAGGAATTAATTATAATTCTTGTTAAAGATCTAATCCAAGATTAAGTTGGGTGCCAACTTCAAGGAATAAATAAAGTTTATAATATAAAGTCAAAATTTTGCTTGGGAAAATGGGATGCCACCTATTGGAGGATAGGGTTTCTAGAAGGGTCAAGCAGAAATTATAAAAGGAAGCCATTGGTCCTCATTTGGATCATCTTTTGCTATAGGAATGTTATGCTACTGGGTTGGCTTTGAGATTGCTTCAAGGAATGAAAGCCTCCTAGCTTGGCATTGCTTCTTGCTTGAAAGATAGCGACTAGTGGTGAGATAGGGTAGTCTGATTGTTTTGTAGTGGTTTAGTGCATTGTAGTCAGTGTGTGGTTTTATAGATCAGTTTATGAGAAATTCAGGAATTTCATATTCATCATAGCAGACTGTGTTTTTGTTCATAAGTCAAAAAGAAATTCATTATGGGTATTGTCTATATCTCTTTGTATGTGAAGGGTGCTCCTTATTTGTAAGTTGTAGAATTTTTAATGAAGGATATGATTTTTAAAGGCAAATCACCCCTCTTGTTGGGCTGTACCATCTGTGTTTGCATTATGATTCATGCATAAATTAAATAGAAACTTTTGGGTGTATTTTGTGTTCCAATCTTGGGTGCCTTCATCATTAGGGTCTTTTGCTTTTTGTTTCACATCAATTGGATGAATTGTGTGAGAGATAGGTCCATTTTAGTGTGATCTCAGGTTGCTGGTTTTACATTTGAAGGTGTAGATCGTAACAGATCAGAATCTTGAATCTATTTTTTGAGATAAGGAAGCAGTATCGATAATTCCATTAAATAAGGAGAATTCTTATTTAAATGCTCATTGAATTGTTCTAACTCTATGCTCTTGACAGGCGAATTCTCTATCATATTGTAAGTTGACAGTAGTACTGACAACAGTTCTTTAATCTTGCTTAATAATGATTTGTAATGCCTATCTTATATTCTAAAACTACATTATAATATGATATATCTCTGTCATATGGTAGCTCCCATTCTGTCTCCAGTTGGAAAGCACATTCTTGACTTCAAGTATTTTAGCATTTTTGCTTATTTCCCTTCATAGCATTGTAATTTGTAGCACTCTACCATATGGTCGCCTCAACTCCATACTGGATTGGGTAGCACATACTTGGTGTTGAGTTTTTTTAGCATTGTAATTCATAGCACTCCACCATATGGTCGCCTCAACTCCATACTGGATTGGGTAGCACATACTTGGTGTTGAGTTTCTTTTCAGTACTGGTAGTAGTAGAAGATCCTCTAACCATATGCTCACCATCATTGGTGCCATTCTTGGTTAGAGTTCCTTCCATCTCTATTTTTGCATTCAAATCCTCTAACCGATGCTTACACCTTGCCCTCCTCAAAATCCTAGTGTACATTTCGGTTAGAGTTGCTTCAGTGTCTTTTTGGTTTAAGGCTAACCCTAATGACTATGTATTGCTCTGTTGATTGTAATTGAAAATAAAATAAAAATTGGATAGAAATATTTCAATGGTATCAGAGCTAAGTATCCTACCATCTTGTGAAAAAATTGTCTATGAGTGACAGAGAAAAGAGATACATAGCAAGGGAAGATAAGAAAGTTGCAAAACAATTTCAATGGTATTAGGCTCTAGAAGGTTAGATAGCTTCAGAGGTCTTAAGGGCTCATTGGCAGTCTTCTCAAGAAATAGATATGGCAGAAGGTGAGAGGTTCATTGGGGGTAATGAGTGGTTTACCAACAATAGAGATGATAGTGGGAAGGGAAGAGAGATATTGATAAATCCCAAAAAGAGATTTGAAAGGAAGATGGATGCCTTGATGGATATGGTATCTCTCATGATGGGGAAACTAGGCCAAAACACAACTCCACAGAACAACCTAGGATATAGAGGGGAGATAGTGCCTCTAACCAGTATGATGGACATGTTGCTCAACCTATTTCAAACAACACATACATTTCTCCCAAGCCCTTCAAACCCACCTTCTTGGCACTAGTAAACACCCAACCTGATCCTGAAGAGAATGCTTCATTCATGGAATAGCTGAGACTTGGTCGTGTGGAGTATGATTCTCTCCCTAATGACATCAAGATGGACATGTCTTATAATGACTTTTTAGATCATAAGATAACGAATAAGGGACAAGGGAGACATTATGAGCAAAGAATAACAATAGTTCAAGGGGATTTGTATCGAGCTATCAACAAGGTTATACTTCCACACTATGATGGGAGTGATAACAGTTCAGCTCGAGCTTGGATACAGAAGCTAGACAACTATCTAGCTCTTAGACCCATGGTAGAAGAGGAGGCGATTAAGTTCACTACACTACACCTTAATGGGGTGGCACATGAGTGGTGGTACCATGGCCTAGTCACCTTAGTTCATTGATCTATCACTACCTATGATGAGTTCACCACTAGGCTCATCGAGAGATTTGAGAAAAAAGATCTTGAAATACATTTTAGAGAATTGGCATAGTTAAAGTAGTATGGCATAATTGATGCCTACATAGCTAAGTTCTAGAGACTTTTAGTAATGGTCACTGGCATCACGGAGAGGTGGTTGGTGATCTTTTTTAGTGAAGGATTGATGGAACCACTCAAGGGTTGGATTAAAGCCTTTGATCCCCCATCCCTACAGGAGGCAATGAAGAAAGCAAGAAACATGGAGTGGGCTGCTCCTAAGGTGAAGTTTCAATCTAAGCCACCATTTCACAAGGGGGATAAAGGAAAAATACCTCATCATAGGCCTCCTTTAAGACCTCAGCATAAGGAGTTCAATCAACATAATCCCCATGTCACAAGATTGGATCCTAAGACACTGAATGAACTCAGAAGAAAGGGGCTATGTTTTCAGTGTAGAGAAAAATGGTCTCAAGATCATGTTTAACCAAAGTGAGCCAAATTTCACCAGATTGAGTACTATTCAGCCAGTGAAAGTAATTCTGATTTTTCAGACCAGTAGTCTAATTTTGAAGATAGTGAAGTGGAAAGAGCTCTAGAAGAGTCCAAAGATGAAAAGGAAAGTGGAGGCATTTTGGCTCAACTTTAGAGCTTCCAAAGGAAAGAATCCTTCAAAGTTTGAGGGATGATTGAGGGGTAGAAAATAGTTGCTTTGATCGACACTGGAGCAACACATTACTTCATTGATGAAGTTGTGGTGTCAAAGAAGGGGCTGCAAACAAAAAAGTTTGAAGGCTTCAAGGTCATGGTTGTTGATGGGTTCCACATCTCATGCACCAAGAAGATCTCCAACATGACTATGCAATTGGGAAACTATGTAGTCAAGGATGACTTCTATGTATTCAACATTAGAGATACGGATGTCGTTCTAGGCATTCAATGGCTGCATTCACTTGGAGAGATCTCCTTAAATATGCAAACTATGGAGCTCAAGTTTCAATCTGATGGGAAGAGGATAGTACTAAGAGGAATGTCCAATGGGGGACCTCAGGTTATGTCATTCAAGAGAATGGCAAGGCTGATCCATCATGATCAAGCTGAGTGGGTTGCAGAATGTATGATTCTTCCTGCTAGTCCGGTTGAAACTAAGAGAGACTATCCCCCTGATGTTTAGTCTCACTCACAAAGAAGAGCAAGGTATTTGCTGATTGGCCTCTTGGACTACCACCTAAATGGGGTTCAAAACATATCATAGAGCTCAAGGAAGGAACTAAACTAGTTATTACAACTCCATATTGGTACCCCAAGAAGTAGAAGGATGAGATTGAGAAAAACATTCAGGAACTCTTGGAGATGGGCTTCATTCACCCAAGCAAGAGCCCCTTCACTTCAGCAGTGGTTCTTGTGAAGAAGAAGGATGGTACCATGCACATGTGTGTGGACTATCGAGATTTGAATCAAAGCACCATCAAAAATTGATACCCCATTCCAAGGATAGATGAGCTCATTGATGAACTACATGGATCCAAGTTCTTTTCAAAGATTGATTTGAGATTGGGCTACCACGAGATTAGGATGAGGGGATTAGACGTTGAGAAGACAGCTTTTAGGTGTCACTATGGCCACTTAAAGTTTCTAGTCATGCCATTTGGGTTGACTAATGCTCCTACTACTTTCCAATCTTACATGAACATAGTTTTTTAGAAACAGCTGAGGAAGTTTGTATTGATATTTTTTGATGATATCCTAATTTTTAGCAAGACATGGGATGAACATCTCAAGCACTTGGAGGAAGTGCTTAGCATCTTAGAATCTGAAAGCTTGTCCACCAAATCATCTAAATGTGAATTTGGAATGGAGGAGTTACTATACCTTGGTCACATAATCAGTAGTGATGGAGTGAAGGTTGATCCGACAAAGATCAAGGCTGTTGTTGATTGGCCACCTCTTGAGAACTTGATTCAATCGAAAGGGTTCTTGGGTCTTTGTGGATTTTATAGAAGATTTGTGAAAGGGTACTCACATAATGTTGCTCCTCTTACGAATCTCATGAATAAAGGGGCCTTTTGTTGGTCAAAAAAGGCTCAATCTACTTTTGATAAGTTTAAGAGGATCATGAACTCTTGTTCAGTTTTGGCTATTCCAAATTTCTCCAAGCCTTTTGACCTACAGTGTGATGCATCCAGGGAAGGAGTTGGGGCTGTTTTGATGCAAAACAAACACCCCATAGTGTTTGAGATTAGAAAGCTAAGAGGTGTTGAAAGAACCTACTCTATTTATGACAAGGAAATGCTTGCCATTATGCATGCATTAGCTAAGTTCAGACATTATTTGGTGGGAAACAAGTTTGTGGTCAAGACTGATCATAATAGTCTCAAGCACTTTATGCATCAAAAGGATCTGAATGAAAGGCAAAACAAATGGGTGAGTAAGCTCCAAGCTTACAATTTTGACATCAATTATGTCAAGGGGAAAAACAACATTGTGGCTGATGCTCTATCTAGGAGACCCCACTTAAACTCACTGTGCGAGCTTACGACTAATTGGAAGGACATGTTGCTTGTTGATTATGCCAAAAATTAGTTTGAAACTATCATTATTGAGGGTACTTTTCATGATGAAAGGTATAAGGTGATTGAAGGGGTGATTCACTACAAGGGTAGGATATTTTTGGTGGCTGATTCTAAGCTCAAAAAGAAGATTTTATTGACATTTCATGACATTCCACTTGCTGGTCATTAAGGCTTCTTTAAGACATATAGGCAGATCTGGGAAAGATTTTCTTGGAAAGGGTTGAAAGGGGAAGTTCAATGCTACATTTAGGAGTGTCCCACTTGTCAAATGAACAAGAATGAGCATACTCTACTAGCCGGATTGCTACAACCTCTCCCTATTCCCAATAAAAAATGGGAAAGCATATTGATGGACTTCATCACAGGATTTCCCAAGGTCTAAGGGAAGGATTGTATCTATGTTGTAGTGGATAGACTAACCAAATTTGCTCACTTCTTCACCATTACTAGCTCTTTTTCAGCAGCCCAAGTTGCAAATCTATTTTTTCATGAGGTGTTTAGGTTACATGGGCTGCCAAAAAACAATGTGAGTGATAGGGACATCAAGTTCCTAAGCACTTTTTGGCAAGAGGTCTTTAGAATGAGTGGTATTGTGCTTACTCCAAGCACTAGTTATCGCCCCCAAATAGATGGACAAATGGAAATAGTGAACAAGTGGTTGGAAGGCTATTTGAGAAACTATGTTTCCAAGCAGCAAAGAGCATGGGTGAAGTGGCTTCACATAGGTGAGTACTACTATAATTCTTCTTTCCACATGTTAATCAAGATGTTACCTTTCTTGGCTCTTTATGGTTATGAAGCTCCTAACTTTACTGATTTGGTGTTTGGTGATAGCAAAGCTCCTCAAGCCAAGGACTTATTGTAGCAGAGTCAAGATATCATGAAATCATTAAGGAACAATCTTCAGATGGCACAGAATCAACAAAAGATGTATGCTGATCAACGACATGTTGAGCTCTCTTTTGAGGTTGGGGATATGGTTTATCTTTGATTATAGCCTTACAAACAGTCTACTCTCAAGAAGAGTGGAGCTGAGAAGCTCAAACCTCATTTCTATGGGCCATTCAAGTTTATCAGAAAGGTTGGAGTAGTAGCTTATGAGTTAGAGATACCTTCTGATAGTAGATTACACAATGTCTTCCCTGTGTCTCACCTCAAGAAGGCACTTGGACACAATGATGTTGCTTCATCATAGTTACCACCCTTGGATGAAGAAGGATAGTTGGTTTTAATTCCAGAGGAGATACTTGATTACAGAGAACGTTCTTTGAGGAAAAGAACAATCAGAGAATACTTGGTGAAGTGGAAAAATTTGCCTATGGAGGATGCAACTTGGGAGAATGATGAGATTCTGTAGCATCCAAGTTTGTGATTGCTTGAGGACAAGCAATCTTGGGGAGGGCAGACTGTAATGTCCCCTTCTCGAGCATGATCTTTCTAGTGATCGTTGGCATATTCCTAAGACCCGTAGGCTACTCAAAAGGTAAAATTAGTGTTTCTTGTTTTGAAGGATGCTCTTGCTTGAGGTTGGTTGATTCAATGGCAGATTCTTTCTAAGTTTTTAGAGAGCTTTGCAGTGATATGTTCTTCTTGGCATTCTGAGCATCTTCAAGAATTTACTATTTTTAGTAAATTCTATTTCTGGCAGTGGTCCTATTGATTTTGGCATGCTTGACTTTCCATTTTAGTTTGATTAGTTGGCTTACCCTTTTTTGGGCTTTGGGGCACAAATGGAGAGATAAGTTGAATTATTTTAATTAAGTCATGTTTTAATGTTATATTTTAACATTGACTTTCCCCTTGGCCTAGCTACTTCACTTTAAGTTGTTTTAAAAGATGTTATTTATGGGGTGGGTGCCTCATTAAAGGAATTAATTATAATTCTTATTAAATATTTAATCCAAGCTTAAGTTGGGTGGCAACTTCAAGGAGGAAATAAAGTTTATAATATAAAGTCAAAATTTTGCTTGGGAAAGTAGGACGCCACTTATTGGAGGATAGGGTTTCTAGAAGGGTCAATCAAAAATTATAAAAGGAAGCCATTGGTCCTCATTTAGATAATCTTTTGCTACAGGAATGTTATGCTGCTAGATTGGCTTTAGGATTGCTTCGAGGAATGAAAGCCTCCTAGCTTGGCATTGCTTCTCGCTTGAAAGATAGCGACTAGTGGTGAGATAGGGTAGTCTGATTATTTTGTAGTGGTTTAGTGCATTGTAGTCAGTGTGTGGTTTTATAGATCAGTTTATGAGATATTTAGGAATTTCATATTCATCACAATAGACTGTGTTTTTGTTCATAAGTAAAAAACAAAAAAAATCATTATGGGTATTTTCTATATCTCTCTGTATGTGAAGGGTGCTCCTTATCTGTAAGTTGTAGAATTTTTATTAAAGGCTATGATTTTTAAAAGAAAATCACCCCTCTTGTTGGGCTGTACCATCTGTGTTTGCATTAGGATTCATGCATAAATTAAATAGAAACTTTTGGGTCTATTTTGTGTTCCAATCTTGGGCGCATTCATCATTAGGGTCTTTTGATTTTCATTTCACGTCAATTGGATGAATTGTGTGAGAGATATATCCATTTTAGTGTGATCTCAAGTTGTTGGTTTTACATTTAAAGGTGTAGATCAAAATAGATCAGAATCTTGAATCTATTTTTTGAGAGAAGGAAGTAGTCTCAGTAATTCCATTAAGTAAGGAGAATTCTTTATTTAAATTCTCATTGAATTATTCTAACTCTATGCTCTTGACAAGCAAATTCTCTATCATATTATAAGCTAATAGTAGTACTGATAACAGTTCTTTAATATTGCTTAATCATGATTTGTAATGCCTATCTTATATTCTGAAACTACATTGTAATATGATATATCTATGTCATATGGTAGCTCCCATTCTGTCTCGAGTTGGAAAGCACATTCTTAACATCAAGTATTTAAGCATTCTTGCTTATTTCCCTTCATAGCATTGTAATTCGTAGCACTCTGCCATATGCTCACCTCAACTCCATACTGGGTTGGGTAGCACATACTTGGTGTTGAGTTTCTTTATCATTGTAATTCGTAGCACTCCACTATATGGTCACCTCAACTCCATACTATATTGGGTAACACATACTTGGTGTTGAGTTTCTTTTTAGTACTACTTGTAGTAGAAGATCCTCTAACCATATGCTCACCATCATTGGTGCCATTCTTGGTTAGAGTTCCTTCCAGCTCTATTTTTGCATTCAGATCCTCTGACAGATGCTCACACCTTGCCCTCCTCAGAATCCTAGTGTACATTCCGGTTAGAGTTACTTCAATATCATTTTGGTTTAAGGCTAACCCTAATGACTGTGTACTGCTCTGCTGATTGTAATTGAAAAAAAAATTGGCTTGGAATATATCAAAAGTGAAGAGATCAATCATAAAAAATATTCAAATGTTGGCCATTAACTATATGACACAACCAATTTTTATCTTGGTCTTGCAAGTAAAAATTAATTTTTCCAAGAACAACAACTATTGTATATGGTCCTAGCCATAAATAATTAAATTTATGATGTTTTTAAGGTTCTTTTTGAGTTTTATCTTAATATAAAACTCTATCACCAACCTTGAATACTTTCTTAAAAACCTTCTTATCAAATAAAATTTTAATTTTTCTTTAACTTTTTTCAAGTTTTTATAATTTAGTACATTTTGATTCATATAATGCTAAGATATTGTCTAATATTTGTTCCATGGCATCAATATTTTTGGAATCATATTGGAGATTATATTTTATCGAAGTAATTTTCAATTCAATTGGCATACTTGTTTAAAAACCAAAAGAAAATATAAAATTAAAATAACATGTTGTAGTTTTAACTATAGTACAATCAACCTATAAGGCTTCAAATATTTTAATATGTCAATTTCTTTTGTTTTCACATATAATTTTATTCATGATGGGAGTAATTTTTTTGTTATTTGATTCAACCTACCCATTCCTTGAGGATAATACTTAGATGAATGTTAATAAATAATACAATAATTTTCTAATAATTCTAAGTGTTCGTTAGAAGTAAATTGAAGATCATTATCTAAAATGATCTAAAAAAGAACACCAAAATGTGAAACTATCTAGTTTTCAATGAAATAAATAACTTCTAAAGTGATGAAACTCTTGAGAGCTACAACGTTGGGCCATTTCATAAAATAATCAGTTGCAATCAAAATGTGTTTATGATTGGTTGATGATAAAGGATGTATATCATAGATGAAGTCTGTGCCTCATTTGGTGGATAGTTTCTTAGAAATAATTGGATTTAGTGGCTTTATAAGTGATTTTTTTCTTCTTATAAATAATTGACAAGGAATACATGATCTAACTAAGTGAAATTCATATTTAAAGAGAGTTGGCTAATAATAACCAGCATGTAAAACATTATATGTTGTTATTTTTACAACAAAATATCTATCACAACTAATTTTGTGACAATTTTTGAGAACATTTTGAGTCTGATTATGTGTAAGATAGTGTAATAAAACTCCATCTTTATTTTTATAAAACATTTTTTTCCAAGATAATATTTAAAGCTTGTAATCTGAGAGCTCTTCTTTGATGTTTATCTAATTAATTAGGGTAATTTTTATTTTCAAAAACTCCCCAATCAAAATTATCACCCGGTGAGCTTTTATTTGATGTTTATCTAAGGACACATGCCCCCAAACCTTAGAGAAAATATGAGTTTCTACCTGGGAGTTGAGATTAGCTCAATTGTGCAACTTAATCATACGTATCCCCTGATGAGCATGAGTGAACAAAGTTAACCCATACTATATATCTGGTGATAGTAGATGATGTAATCAATTCCAACCTATAAAATTGGTAAGATTGACTGATCAAATCACTTCAACCATACCAAAATAAAACCAACTACTACAATAGATTGGCTTGATACAATCCATAAAATTCAAACTTGGTGGGTGATGATAATCCTTGAAAATGTTTTGAATCTGAAATTGTTTTGATTTTGAAATATTACGTGAACATTGCATAGCATATGCACATTAGATATGTCTTATTTTATTATAAAATTATGTATAAAAATTATACCAATGTATATAATTATAACATAAATGTGTATCTGAGTCATATAACTATGCATTTGGCCAATCTAAAAATTGTGTAAGTGTGGAGAACATGTTTCCAAAACACGCCTCCATAATATAATGATAAATCTGAAAACTGATGTAAGTGTCAATGTGGAGAACATGTTTCTAAACATGCCCCCACTATAATATGGTTATGTTGCATATTTAATAATTGTGTAGAACATGTTTCCAAAACATGCCCCCACTATATCTAAAACTATGAATATGTGGAATCCATGCCTCTATGACATGGCCCCATTGATATGCTCCCCTAAGGTGAGGGAAGATAGAAATTGATAGTTACCTTGCCTCACAAGGATAAAATAATCATATAACTGTGAATGAACCATGTAACATATATAAGGACATGTCTAGGTAAATGTATCATTGAAGCACATAGAATATGATCACGTTAAGGCATGAGATGCATGATAAATATCATGGAAATATCTAGATAGTAATAGTACAATATCAAAAAAAAATCAAGCACACACATGAGATCACTCAAAATCAAGTCAAAATAAAATGGTTCAAGGAAAGCACAAATAAGGGGCATGCTCAAATGTCACACAATCTAAGGAACATGACTTAATCAAATGTCCACAAATTAATAAATGACATTCAAATATTAACATACACTAGCCAATGACCTATTCAAATGTCAATAATAAGTAAATATAGACATGTGGGATGCAAACAATGGAGCATATTCAATGCTCAAACAAAAAAGATAATAATAATACAAGACACTCAAGAAAGTGCATAAGGCAAAGCATAAGCAACTAGCATAAACATAACATACTAGTCCTTGGATATATGTTTTAATAAAAAACATCAAGTATATAGTATATCAATTATATTATGAAAGATATAATCATGGATAAAGTCATGCATAAGTAATATATGATCTCAACATTATCGATAATGTGAAATGGCCATAGAATGATATAACTTGGATGTATCATGATCAAAGAATGTGGATGCCCCCAATGTCTTCGTGATGTGAGTAAAGGGAAATACTAACAACCATAAGTGCATAGATAATGCATTTATGTATGTCTATATCATAGTCAAATAATGTGTGAAACATATGTGTATATAATAAATATTGATATGACATATACCAACATATAACCAACAACATATATGCCAAGGAGCTAATATGATAAGAATACATTGATAATTTTTTGATTTTTGAAGTTATTTGGATTTTTTGGTATTTTGGAAA
The DNA here is from genome assembly GCA_037957365.1 of Torreya grandis. Classification (NCBI taxonomy): domain Eukaryota; kingdom Viridiplantae; phylum Streptophyta; class Pinopsida; order Cupressales; family Taxaceae; genus Torreya; species Torreya grandis. Next base: position 1,719,676 of record JARHVA010000662.1, read on the forward strand.
TATTGGAAAGATTTAAGATCATCCCATAATATCATCCAAAGGATGGTAATAGGTATCTCCCTAGGGGTAACCTACTGTAATAGATTGGTGGTACTACCAAAGATTATTTGTAGGTGCAATATCTGGCATTGTAAGCTCAAAATTTATTTGCACATGTACAATATGAATATGTTTTCATGTATAAATAATAAAAATAACACAGGTTAAATGTTGATATGCCATATACCAACATATAACCAACAACATATATGCCAAGGAGCTAATATGATAAGCATACATTGATAATTTTTTGATTTTTGAAGTTCTTTGGATTTTTTGGTATTTTGGGAATATTGGAAATATTTAAGATCATCCCATAATATCATCCAAAGGATGGTAATAGGTATCTCCCTAGGGGTAACCTACTGTAATAGATTGGTGGTACTACGAAAGATTATTTGTAGGTGCAATATCTGGCATTGTAAGCTCAAAATTTATTTGCACATGTACAATATGAATATGTTTTCATATATAAATAATAAAAAGAACACGGGTTCATGTAACCCATCTCTATATTCTCTGTGGTTTCTTTGGAATAACAATAATAGGAACATGTTTAGGTTCTTTAGATATCAGAATATGGTGTGTAGGAGATGAAGATTCCATGGAACCTACTGTGTGTCTCTAATGAAATGGTCTCTTAAGTCTTAGCCACCTAGTAAAGGGGATTGTCTATTACCTACCATTTTGCATTGGTTGAACCAATAAGGGTTGATAAATAACTATCTGGGTATAAATTTTTCTTGCTCAAGAGGATGCTCATATGGAATTTCACAAACTATAATTATTTGATTGGCATGAATTTTTTTAACACACCCATTCACTATGGAAGGTAATGATTGAAGTGTATGTATTCAAGTTCATCCCAATAACATATCAAAGGCACATGTATAATATGTAACTAATAAAGTATTAACCACAATGTGAAAGAACAAACTACAAAGGTAATTCAATCTCACCAAGACCTGTTGTGAGGTCCCATCAAATGCTCTAACTAATCTAGTAGAAGGGTTCAAATCATTATGAGTATAACCCATATGTGTGAGTAATGTAAAATTGCAAATTTTATCGCTTGCACTATTATCAATCATAACATTGCATATAGGTTGATGATCAAGGTATGCTTAAATGGATAAAGAATGAATATTTGAGTCATCATCCTTAATCTCACTATTATCAAAACTAATATAAGGTCTCTAAACCATAGAAGGTTTATTCCATGTGTAAGTACCAATAATCCCATCTAGTGGGTGCACATAGTGTGATGGAAGAGTATGTGTGTTATATACCATTTTCACCTCTATGTCCTTCTTAGAATGACCTTACAAAGGATTCTTAAATATTTTCTATTTTTGGTGATCACCAGGTTATGAACCTAATTCTTTTGGAGGATCCTGAAATAAAAACTTTTGGTCATCGATGAGATATTGTATCTTAAGATTCAAGTTAAAACGTTTGTTCGTAAAATGCCTAAGGCCTTGGTGATACTCAAACTAATAATTTGCATTGTATTATTTATGTAGAGGTTGACTCATGTTAACCTCTATAGGAAGAGGGAGAGCTATAAGATAACACTCTACTAACCAAGGGAGTAATGAAGTAGGATACTCAAGTAAATGTGCAAATTATTCTTGGTATATTAGCTAAAAAAATCTGATTGGGTTGTTTTAAAACTACATTAACCATGGTGGTTGTTTCCTAATAAAGGCTCAGGTGGTTTCACCTTATAACTTGGTTTGACTCTAAAGATGTTATTGGATGTAGATGTATTTAGTGTGTTTGCTACATACTTAAGTTTATTCAATGAAACAAGCTTCATTTCATGGTCATGAACAACATGGCATAAGTCATCAAAGGATTTTAACTTTTTTAAAATAATGAAATCATGTAAAGTAGAAATAAAAATTTGTTTGAAGTTATCTTGAAGTTATTATGCCATAGGATTGGTCATTTTATCCAAAATTTTCTTGTACCTTAAGACATATTCATTGATAAGTTCATTGGTTCCTTGTTTTATTTTTGTAATTTAGGCATAGGAGACCTTTTTAGTAATATTAAAGAAAATTATACTTAAAAAATGATCTACAATAGGTTTGAATGATTTTAAGGATTGGACAAGTAAATCATAGAACCACCTCAAATCATGGTCCTTAAGTCTCCTTAGAAATAAATTGGTTAAAAGTTTATCAGTGGAGGCATAATCAAGGCATGCTGCATAGAAGGATTGAAGATGTTGCTTAGGATCACCCTTGCCATCATAAAATGTGAACTTAGGTGTGACAAAACTAATTGTAAAAGGGTGCAAAGATATCTCAGGTGAAAGAGGGTTATGCAACACATATTTTAAATCAGTACCATGATGAGATTTTAAATACTTTTGTTCAATGTTTATAAACTTATCCTCCAATTTCTTTATAACTTTAAGGAGTGTTTTTACTGTAGACCCATTGGGATTTAGATCACCAAGCTGAGAAGTCACAAAAGGGGATGAAAATATGGGTTGACTATTAATAGGTAGTAAACTTGGTATTTGAGTTGAAACAATATGTAATTCCATTGTAGATGTATCAATTGTAGTTTTGGTAAATAAAGGTTTAAAAAAATAACTCGCGCCCCCTCTAGATGTTAGAAGAAATGAAGTATCCAAGGGGTGGGTTATTTCACATATGCCATTTGACCTTTTTTTCTAATATGTTCTTAATTATGTCCTCACGGTATTAATGATTTTGATGAATACAATCATGAAATAAGGTAATAGCCTGCACTTACTCTTTTTTAACTTGTTCATGTTTGTCATTTTCATTAGATTCATGGTTTTCATTTCCATAGTCTTATTCTAAGATAACCTCATTATTATGCTACTCAGTCTCAACATGGGTATCATCATAGACCATGGGATTATGTTCCTTAGTGGCTTGAGACTCTTAGGTGGTAGGAAAGGAAGCTTAATGTGTGCAATAGGCACACCACCTAGTCTAGGGCTATGCCTTGGTTGCATACAAAATAATGTAAGCAAGAACTAAAAAAATACATCAATCTGAAACCCTAAGTGAGTGAAAACCCTAATAATCATTAAAAAATTCAATTACATAGTTTGGGTTCACCAAATGTTTAACCCTAAATTTTAGATATGGATCTTATGAGAATAGATAGGGTTAATAATCTAGAAATTAATAAACAAAAGTGTGATAAATATATCTATAGTAGTCCAATTAATTTATAACTAAATAATATTATGAACAAAATATTGATATGTGCTAAAAATAAAAAGTACAACTATACTAGATATTACAATGATAATGAACACAAGGTATTTAACTGGTTCTAATGCTAATACAAATTTGGATATAGAACAAGTAGGAATCAGATTGGAAGAAGATTCTAAAATAGTTATCAAATCATAGATTAAGTGCCTCTATAGCCTTGGACACTTGAGTTACATTGGGATAGTTACATCGACACTATTATTTAGATTAGATGTAGATGCTCGGTATATAATACCTACTAAAATTAGATGCAACTACCTAGATTATTCTAGGTTATATGTCACCTTTACTCTAGTGCATTCAAATCTTGGTCATGGATTATCATTCCTTATCAAATAGAAAAACCCTAATTCTTCATCTTCTTAATGGCTATGGGAAGAATGGGTTAGTGGGAATATGGTGTTGAGATACCCTAAAGACCCCTCTATCAATGAACATTGCCTACATAGCCAATACTCTGAATAAGGCCTCAGACTTATGTACTTATCCCCTACATTTTGGTTTGTATGTGCAGAAGGATGTAATGTGTAAAAAATAAGTACAATATTGACCTAGCTTGTAACTTGGAAAATCGAGCTCTTGGGATACTCCTTTAGTACTTCAGCCCTGTATATGTGTTGTTCTTATGACCATTATGAAAATATGATAAAATAGGAAATCTTTGATCATTTGAATTCTCTTTGATATCAATGTTAGGTATTTTCTAGGTCTATGCTAGGTGATGAATGAATGAGGGTTGATCTTGTATTTATTCCAATCCCTTGGGAGAATATCTCACATTAAATCACTTAGGTCAAACATAGAAATATGTTTCATTTGTAAACTAGATGAATTTAGTTCACTAGACACTTACGTTAGGGTAGGACATTTGCATCGACATAGGTATCTGGATGGGGTGCAATTATCTAAAGATCAAGAAAATAGGTACAGGTCCCAAACTTGTAGAGATAGATAATAAGTAGATTAAAATCACTCTATGTAAGATATAAAGCCCAAGTCATTAGAATGATACTGGTCAGACTAAGAGATGAGAAAAGAGCATAAAGAGATAGTAGTTGCAAGAATTATTGAAAATGTCTAGAAATATGAAGATAGGACACCTTCTCACTAACGTTGATTAAAAAAAACACTAAGAATTGATCATCAAAAGGATTAAAATTATGTGTTAATTGAAAATGAAGGTCATAAAACCATCACAAAACATAGTCCTTAAAGCTTCTTAGAAAGAACTTAGTCAATAACTCATCATTAGATGCATAATCTAAACATGTTGCATGAAATACATGAAGATGTTATTTTGGATCACCTTTACCATCATAAGGTGTATTTTTAGGTGAAAAAAATCATGTAGGTAAAGGATAATTACAAATATCAAGGGCAAAATGTTTTTATAATATGTTTGAGAATTATTCAAATGGTTATCTTTAGAATAACCTTATTCTAGCTAGGAAAACTTCACTTGAAGATTGAGAATATTTTACACAAGGCTTTATGTAATAGGCATAGAATATTGATTAGCAATAGATGATGTCACATGAGTAGCAAACCTGGAAGAAACAAAATTATGTTGCTCAAGTATAAGCATAAAAATACAGGAGTAATTTTGTTTCCCCCACACCATGGGTGGGCATCACATGTGTAACCATAGGTGTAGACATATGAATAATATAAATAGGAGTAACTATTTGAACACCTGTTATAGAATCTATGCCTTTAAAATTTAAATCATCAATGAAAATTTCATCATGTTTTTCCTCAAATTTGGCTTTCTTATCATTTTTTGCATTATTAGCCTCTATGTTTATATTTAAAATTTTATCTAAATCATTAAGTTGCATACTAATTTGATTTAGTAAATTAGAAAGTGTTGTTATTAGTGCAATATCTACACCATTAATAACATTTTCCTCTATCTCTATGTGTTCTTTATTAACATTTACATCAATAGAATAATAAGGAATTAGAATTTCATCTATTTTATTCATTTTAGATTGCACACAAACATGTGGTTGGATTAAAGGAGTCTAGTTATTATCAATTTCAAAACCATTTAACCTAGCACTTTGCCTTACTGGTACAAGAGATTAACATTTCATCTATTTTATTCATTTTAGATTGCACACAAACATGTGGTTGGATTAAAGGAGTCTAGTTATTATCAATTTCAAAACCATTTAACCTATCACTTTGCCTTACTGGTACAAGAGATTAACCTTATTAGATGGCATATAATATAATCATGAAAACATCAAGAAAGGGGAAAAATACATAGATTAATACCTATTGAAGGGGAAATCAAAAATAAAATTAGAAACCCTAAGAAGGATAGAAATAAAACCCAAAGAGGTAAAACCTAATTATTTTTCCACACTCAAAACAAAGATTGGGTTCATCAAAATGTTTTATTTACTTTGTGATTAATGTGATGTAAATAACATAAAATTATTGAAATTCAAGTTATGTAAAATACTACATTTACTATACAAATATAAATGCTAAATAGATATTGATTGCACTTATTAAATATAAAAAAGATTGAGCAAAGAGGAAAGAGAATATATATATATATATATATATATATATATATATATATATATATATATATATATATGACTTTATTATCTCTATTGCCCACTACCTATATCAGTATTTTGAAATGTTTTAATTTATATTTTTAATTTCTTATATCAATAAATAGGTTCTTAGAATATTCCAAGAGACTGTTGATGAAACTCAAACACCTAAGATGACCAGTGTTATCCTATGTCTACCAAAACTATCTAGGTTGACCATGTCAGTCTGTTCTACCACATATTGTTGTGTCTTGCCTTGTAAATTATTTTATGTGTTTTTTATCTTCAGTCCTATGCACAAATTATAATTTTTATTCTCTTTGCCTTGAAATCCTAGCTTCATTCTCAACACAATATTTTTTATAAAAAAGGTTATAAATATGAGTTGGATGACCTCAACCACTCTCGTTGAATGACTAAGCATTGCCTATATTCTATTTTTTCGAAGAGGACTCAAATCGTATGTAGTTATCCAACCTAGTTATGTGTGTGCACCATCATGTTCATGCTAGAATGTAATGCATTATTCATATTTTGACACTTGAAAACATTCAACTTCGGCCTCATATTTGTATTTATACTTATCTCTAGGAATAGTTCTTTGAGGGGTTTTAGATGTTATGTTTTTTTGGTAACCTTTTAATAGGGTACCAATGGATTTATTAAGTTTAGAAATGGTTCTCAATGTAATTTCTAAGTGAGTAAAACCTTAGGCTTGTTTAGTATTTATAAATAATTCTTAGATATTTTCCCTCATGATTGACATATGGAAATTTCTAAAGCCATTTTAATTTCAAAACTAGCTATTGAGGGCCCTTGGATGTTACCAATAGAGGAAGACACTTACAAATAATCATAAGCATTCAACTATTTCTAACATTGTTAAGAAAGGGAAAATCATTGATTTGGAATATGGTGATAGTTTGCTTAGGGTTATGAATCATTATTTCACATATTATGGTGATCATGAATTTTCGTAATAGAAAATTTTGTTAGCCAAGACAAGAGACAAGTAAACATATAGGGGAAAGTGTGCACAAGAGTGTGTGTATGCATAAATCACACATGTCAAAATTAATGTTTCTAGGTATTTACACAATTTGTGTGTCTAAAATAACAAAACATTAATTTATGCCTATGTGATGATTCCCTAGTAGTAGCCAAAGGATGTCTACTTCTCCTAATGCCTTCATCCGCATGCCAAGAATTAGAGCTTTCATAATCAATTTATATTAGAATTATTCAATAAGAAGAAATATTTTTTAATTAAAACATAAAATATAAATTTATGCCTTTGTGTCGGGTCTCTAAAATAATATGTTGAGGGATATCCACTCATATGAACATGATACTTTATATCTTTTAGTACTTGCAAGTCCCTATGAGTGTTAGACCTGTCATATCAAGTTGTATTAGAATTATTTAATTAATGAGAACAAATATTTAACATAAAAAATTAAACTACAAATTTATACATCCATGATGGGTGCCTAGAGGTCAAGGGACATCCACATTTAGAATGTTTTCTAGGGGGCTTATAAGCCTTGACGTAATCTTCCTCCATATCATGTCTACCAAAACATAAATGTTAGAGCTGCCAAAGACAAAGCTATCCAATTCCCTCTTGATAAATTTAGGGAAAGATTACAAAATCACAACAACACACATCTGATATTTTTAAAATAACATGAAAAGGCTTCAAAACACACAAAAATTACATATTTTATATTTCAGTTAATTTTCAAGTTTCATACTACATAAAAGGGTCATAGTACTACTAATTTTTTTATAAATTATTTTAATTTATTTAAAATCAAGTGCATGATAAATGATATATTTTACACCTTGAATAAGTTATGAAATCATAGAATGACAGGGTATAAATAAAAACACAAGTGAAAGCTTTTAAGGCAATACTTTTAAAAGGAACTAACACCCATTGAGCTATATATACATAGTAAAGGTTGAGCATTGAGGTTAATGTTGTAATACGAAAATAGAACATGAAACATGAAAGTATGGTAACCTTATCCATTGGAAGCATACTCTTATGCATTATTCACACATCGTTATGGAAATTTTGGATCATTTAAACGTAAAAAAACCCAATATTTTCTAAAGGAACAAAATATATAGAGCCTTACAAGAGAAAGTGGTCGTGAACCATTGGGGTCATCTATTAATGTTAACACTACATAAATATTCTTTAATGTTCTTCAGTGTCTTTTTTATTTTCTAATTCCAAACCATTTTTCTTATAAGGAATTTCTCCAATGAATCTTTTATTTTACCAAACACCATTATTTAGTGATATAAACTGTGTGAAAATTGGGAAAATTCGGTTTGAAAAATGTAAAACATGAGTTAGATGTAAGATATTTTGTAACATAAATTATATCAAACACGCTAACACAAAGTTATCATATATTTTTGTTTAAAAAATAATTATAAAAAATTTAGTGGAAATGAAAATTTTGATTATGACACACAACATCAGATATTTATAACAATATTTTCATTAAAAAAAATAAAAATATTTTCACATTAATTTTCACTAAATGGTAAAAAAATTTAAATTTTTAAAAATTTAAATTAAAAAATCTATTTTAAGAATACATTGATTTCATAGTATGTATAAAATAGATTTATTGGATAACTTTTAAGACTTTCCAAAGAAATGCCCAAGTCTAGATGTCTACTCTTAGAATCCCATGGTTCAATAACATATACATAAATTGGTAGGTATGATGGAAAACATTGCAAGTGTTTAAACATATATTATCTCCAAATTAAATTTAATATGTGATCAATCTGAAACAAAAATGGAGTTTTAGAACTAGGGTTTGTTTTTGTCAAGGATAATCTAAAGATTTTTTCATCTTGTTATATATTTTCTACATTTTATTTTTCATTGAAGAGCTAAGGGTTGTTGTTGGTAATTAGACATGTTTATTTTCTATTTATTTCCTAAAATTTATCCTAAGATTTTTTTTTTAATACAATATTTTTTTACATTTTTATTTTTAGGGGCTTTTTTTAGGGTTTACATATTTTTTAATCAGATATAGTCATAAAACATATCAACATACCTTTGCTCTATGACTTCTGAGAGGTTCTGCATACTCTTCATTTTCTTTTCCCTTTTTATTGTGTTGGATTTGTATTGGATGTCTTATTATTTCTTAATATATTTTATATTATGGCATTCTCACTTTTATTGTCCCTCCTTTGTGTTGTCCATCTCTCCCCTTTGTTGTCCATTTCTTCTCTTTCCCCTCCATTTTTAACCTTTCTCCTCTTTGTTATCCCTTTACCCTTTCTCCCTTCCATGTTTTCCCTTTCTCTTCTTTGTTATCCCTTTACCCTCTCTTGTCCCTTTATCCTCTTTTTTATCCCTTTATTTATCTCTTGTCCCTTTCTCCTTTCTCTTCTTTGTCATTAGTTTTCTTCTTCAGTTATCATCATTGAAATGAATTAAGGTAAAAAGGATTTTTAACCCTCCCAATTTATAATTTAAAAATCAAGAGTTAAGATTATGCAAATATGAATGTCACCCCTAAAACTATATTATAAATTTATTAAATTAATTTTTTTAATAAAATATATTATTATTTTATCATATAAAATAATAATTATTATATTTAAAAATTAAAATATTATAAAATAATAATATAAATTTATGTTATTTTAATTATAATTAGATATTTTTTATTAATAAATGAAAGAAAGAATCAAAATCATATATATAATAAGAAAAACAACCATAAAAAAACCCCACCCCTTTACGAATGGGAGATCACAATGACATAAACAAGTTGTGGCCAACCCAAAATAGAACACAAAGACCAACAAAACAAGCCTAAATCTAACCACGAAGAGGAGAGAGAAAAAATAAATACTCCCATTTAAACAATGCTTGCTACATGAGCATCAACTTATTGAAATTTTGGGTGAATGGAACATGAAAATAATGTGGGGATTATGAAAGGAAAAGCATTCAAGGGGGTTACCTAAATGAATTGATTTTTAAACATGGGTTTTGACATATGAAGTCACAAAATCTTTAATATTTTTGATTAATTTTTTTATTTCTAATATTTTTCCCAATCGTATTATATTTAGAAAATTTTGAATAAACAAGATCCAGTAACTTAAATTTATGGATTTCCTTCTGTTTATTTTTAATTGAAAATAAAATGAAGTCTCACACACATGAATTGAAGATTTTTATCTCTATATTTTTCTTGAAAGTCCACCTCATGTTTTATGTCGATCATATTCTATCACTTGTGATAATCAACACCTCTCTAAGAATGGACTTAAGGAGATATAATACATTCAAAAAGGACAGATAAAAGGTTGAGTACAAGGTCCTTTTGATTAATTTTTCTATTTCTAATATTTTTCCCAATCGTATTATATTTAGAAAAATTTGAATAAACAAGATCCAGTAATTTAAATTTATGGATTTCCTTCTGTTTATTTTTAATTGAAAATAAAATGAAGTCTCACACACATGAATTGAAGATTTTTATCTCTATATTTTTCTTGAAAGTCCACCTCATGTTTTATGTCGATCATATTCTATCACTTGTGATAATCAACACCTCTCTAAGAATGGACTTAAGGAGATATAATACATTCAAAAAGGACAGATAAAAGGTTGAGTACAAGGTCCCATCATCAAGGGGACCTAAGAAGTACATAGGGGTCAGATCCATTGAAATAACATATTGTAAAGAGGAGAGATAGTAAGAATGACAATTATTGAGGGGGTCGCAAGTGTCTTGCAATGCCCTTACAAACTATATAACTTTGTACCAAAAAATTCCAAAATCCAACAAAAAATAGAGACCATAAATAAGGAGTAAGTCAAAAAGAGAGTTTGATTTTGCCAATCCATTTGTAGTCATGAAAGAATGGGAGTGAAATTATGAGGAGCAAAGTACAAGGTAGTTATTAGGATTTTGAATTTCATCTATTTTATCCATTTTAGATTGCACATAGACATGTGGTTGGATTAAAAGAATCTAGTTATTATCAATTTCAAAACCACTTAACCTCGCAGTTTGCCTTACAGGTAAAAGAGATTAACCTTATTAGATGGCATATAATATACTCATGAAAACATAGAGAAAGGGAAAAAATGCATATATTACTACTTATTAAAGGGGAAATCAAAAATCAAAATTAAAATTTGAAACCCTAAGAAGGGTAGAAATGAAATCCAAAGGGGGTAAAACCTATTTTTTTTAACTCAAAACAAATATTGAGTTCATCAAAATGTTTTATTTGTTTTGTGATTAATGTGATTAAAGAACATAGAACTATTCAAATTCAAATTATATAAAATAGTGTGTTTACCATACAAATATGAATGCTAAAGAGAGATTGATTGCACTTATTAAATATAAAAAGGATTGAGCAAAGAGGAAAAGGAAACACACACACACACACACACACACACACACACACACACACACGCACACACACACACACACACACACACACACACACACACACACACACACGCGCGCGCACACACACACACACACACACACACACAATCTCTAATGCTCACTATCTATGTCAGTATTTTGAAATGTTCTAATTTAGATTTGTAATTGCTTATATTAATAAATAGGTTCTTAGAATATTTCAAGGGACTGTTGACGAAACTCAAATACCTAAGATGACCGATACTATTATATGTCTACCTAAACTATCTAGGTTGATTATGTCAGTCTGTTCTACCACATATTGTTGTGTTTTCCCTTGTAGATGATTTTTAGTGTTTGTTTATCTTCAGTCCTAAGCGTAGATTCTAATTTTTATTATCTTTGCCTTGAAACCCTAGCTTCATTCTCAACATAATATTTTTTTATAAAAAAGGTTATAAATATGAGTTGGATAGCTTCAACCACTCTCATTGAGTGACTGAGCATTGTTTATATTCTAATTTTTTGAAGAGAGCTCAAATTGCACGTAGTTATCCCACTTAAGTGTGTGTGTTCACCATCATGTTCATACTAGAATGTAATGCATTATTCATATTTTGACACTTGGAAACATTCAACTTCGACCTCGTGTTTGTATTTAGACTTGTCTCTAGGGCTAGTTATTTGAGGGGTTTCAAATGTTATGCTTTTATGGTAATATCTTAAGAGGGTACCAACGTATTTATTAAGTTTGAAAATGGTTCCCAATGTAATTTCCAAGTGAGTAAGATCTTAGGCTTGTTTTGTATTTATAGATGACTCTTACATATTTTCTCTCATGACTGACATATAAAAAAATTTAGAGGCAGTTTAATTTTAAAACTAGCTATTGAGGGTCCTTGGATGTTATCAATAGAGGAAGATACCTGCAGAAAACTGTAAGCATTTGATTGTTTCTAACACTGTTTAGAAAGGGAAAACATTGATATGGAATATGGTGATAGTTTTCTTAGGGTTATGGATCATTATTTTGAATATTATGGTGATCATGAATTTTTGTAATAGAAAATGTTTTTGTCCAAGATAAGAGACAGGTAAACATATAGGGTAAAGTGTGCATAAGAGTGTGTATGCACAAATCATGTATGTTAAAATTGATGTTTTTAGATGTCTACAAAATTTGTCTACCTAAAATAAGAAAACAAAAATTTATGCCTCTATAGCAATTCCCTAGAAGTAGCCAAAGGACGTCGATTCCTCTCAATGCCCTCATCCTCATGCTGAGAATTTGATCTTTCATAATCAAGTTATATTAGAATTGTTCAATAAGAATAAATATTTTTTAATTAAAAACTAAAATATAAATTTATGCCTTTGTGGTGGGTCTCTAAAATAAGAGGCTAAGGGATATCCACTCATATGAACATGATACTCTATGTCTTCCAGCACCTGCAAGTCCCTATGAATATTAGACTTATCATAATCAAGTTGTATTAGGATTATTCAATTAATGATAAGAAATATTTAACATAAAAAATTAAACTACAAATTTATACATCCACCATGGGTGCCTAGAGGTTAAGGGACGTCCAATTTGGAATATTTTACATGAGGCTTATAAGCCTCAACATAATCCCCATCCATATTATATCTATCAAAGCATGAATGTTAGAGCCATCAAAAATAGAGTTATCCAATATTTCCTTAATAAATTTAAGGTAAGATTCCAAACTCACAGTAACACACATATAATATTTTAAACACAACATGAAAAAGATTTATAACACACAAAAATTATATGCTAATTTATATTTACAATTATTTTTCATACTACATGAAAGGGTCAAAATACTCCTAATTTTTTTTATAAATTGTTTTAATTTATTTAAAATCAAGCGCATGATAAATGCTATATTTTACACCTTGGATAAGCTATGAAGTCATAGAAATGTTAGGGTATAAATAAAAACACAAGTGAAAACTTTTAAGGCATTACTTATAAAAGGGAACTAACACCCATTGAACCATACATACATAGTAAAGGTTAAGCATTGAGGCTAAAGTTGAAATACAAAAATAGAACATGAAACATGAAAGGAAATAAGGATGGTAACATCGTTATGGAAATTTTGGACCATTTAACTGCATAAAAAACCAATATTTTCTAAAGGAACAAAACATACAGAGCCTTACAAGAGAAAGTGGTCGTAAACCATTGGGGTGGTCTATTAATGTTAGCACTACATAAATATTCTTTAATTTTTAATTTTTTTAAAGTTCTAAACCATTTTCCTTATAAACGAATTCTTTAATGAATCTTTTATTTAACCATACACCACTACTACATCATGCCTATTTAGTAATAGAAATTGTGTAAAAATTGGGAAATTTTGATTTGAAAAATGTAAAACATGAGTTAAATGTAGGAAATTTTGTAATACAAATTGCATGAAATATTTTAACATAAATTTGTATATTTTTGTCTTACAAAAATTATAAAATTTGTTGTGAAAATGAAATTTTTGGTTTTGACACATATATTATCGGATATTTAATAAGAATATTTCATTTCTAATTCTGACACACATATCATCGGAGATTTATAACAATATTTTCATTATTAATTTTTTCAAATATTTTTACGTTAATTTTTAATAAATAACATTTTTTAATTTTTTTAAATTTAAATAAAAATAAAAAAATTAAGAATACATTGATTTTATAAGATGCACAAAAGGGGTTTGTTGGAAAAATTTTAAGGCTTTCCAAAAAAATGCCCATGTCTAGATGTCTACTCGTAGAATTTGATGGTTATAACATATACACAAATAAGTTTGATGGAAACCATTTCAAGTGTTTAAACAAATGCAATTTCCAAATTGAATTTAATATGTGTTCAATCTGAACTAAAAATGGGAACTTTAGAATTATGGTTTGTTTTTGTCAAAGAGATAATCTGAAGATTTTTTCTTATTGTTGTATAATTATTAAATTTTATTTTCTATTGAAGAGATAAGATTTGTTGTTTGCAATCGAGCATGTTTATTTTCTATTTGATTCCTATAATTTATCCTAAGATTTTTTTTTAATACAACTTTTTTCTACATTTTTCTGTCTAGGGGTTTTTGTTTATGATTTACATATTTTTTAATCAGATGTAGTCCTAAAACATATCTTTATACCTTTTCTCTATGAATTATGAGAGGTTTTACATACTCTTCATTTTCTTCTTTCTCTGTGTTGTGTTTGATTTGTATTAGATGTCTTATTCTTCCTTAATATATTTTCTATTATAACATTCTCGTCTTTATTGTCCCTCTCCTCTCTATTGTCCATCTCTCCTTTTTGTTGTCTTTTTCTCCTCTCTCCCCTCCATGTTTTCTCTTTCTCCTCTTTACTATCCATTTACCCTCTCTTGTCCCTTTATCCTCTCTCTTATCCCTTTACCCTCTTTCTTATCCCTTTCTCCTTTCTCTCCTCTTTATTGTTCCTTTCTCTTCTTTGTCATTGGTTTTCTTCCTTAATTGTCATTGTTGAAATGAATTAAGGTGGAAAGGATTTTTAGCCCTCCCAATTTATGCTTAAAAATCAAGGGTTAAAATAATGCAAACCTAAATGTCACCCTTAAAAATATAATATATTTTTTAAAACTAATTTTTTAAATAAAACATGTTATTATTTTATCATATATAATTATAATTATTATATTTAAAAATTAAAATATTATAAAATAATAATATAAATTTATATTATTTTAATTATAATTAATTTTTTATTATTAATAAACAAAGGAAAGACCCTCATTCATATATATATGGGGAAAGGCAACCATAAAAAAAACCCACACCTTTACCAATGGGAGATCACAATGACATCAAGAAGTGGTGGCCAACCCAAAATAGACCCAAAAAGATAATAAAGACCAACAAAATAAGCCTAAATATAGCCACCAAGAGGAGAGAGAAAAAATATATTAAAAACCATGCCATAGACCAGAGCAAAACATCTGTGATCAAGGGATTGAAGTTACTGCAAATACGATGGTCAAAATTTGGGGTTTTTTTGGTATGTTTTGTAAGTCCAACATGGGTGGTGATAGGATACAAATGGAACCTATTTCTTGTTGCGAGTTCAAAGACAACCCGGTGGTTTGGCACTATTGCAAAGAGGGTGAGATTAGCCCCTATCTGGAGAGGCTCAACGGGTTTGATGAAAACCTTTCTAAATAATTTGCTAGGTCATGGTTAAATCGACGAGTCTCTGTTGGGGGAATTAGCTTTGAGATTTCAGAGAATGTGACTGCTATGGCTACTGGAATGTCTACTCAGGGGATTAAACTGTAATGAAAAACTAAAATTGTGGACCTTTCTAGTCAGAAGCTCTTTCTTGGAGAAGGTGAAGAACTAGTACCCTACCAGGGGGGATTTGATCGAGCCAAGTTGCCCGAGCCTTGGGACGGCGTGTGTTTTAGCCTCATGACATATTTCACTCTAGAGGGGTACTTCATCAGGTTTAATAACTATCATCTTCCCTTTTTAAACCATTTTAGGTGAAATGCTCACATTAGCTTTCCTTTTTATCTGATTTCTTCCCTTGAGCATTTTGTCCTTAGGGTTAGAGCTAAATTGGCTAAGAAACTTGATAAGAATCTTATCCCCCTTCATCAGGGCCTTATTTTCTGTCTTTATAATTTCCATCGTGCCCTTGAGCCTTCCAAGGCCATTCAAATTGATACTGGGGAAATTTCTTCTAACCCTAATGCTACTGATGTTGTCGAAGAGCCTTGCCCTTCCCCTGTCTCTACTAAGACTAAAGAAGTTTCCTTTTCTACTCTTGAGGAGATTTCCATAGACACTCTGGGCTCTATTGTGAGTACAAAGTGCAAGAAGAGGAAGACATATGTTGGTGAAGCAGGCACTATGGGGACTACTGTGGGGACCCCAAAAAATCCCTGTAGGACCCCTGGGGGTCAAGGTAGTAAGTCTCATTCATCTACTAAGGCTATTATATAGGGTTTCTCCTCAGGAGTTAGGCAATCAGGGTGAATTGCTGGCAAATCTGCTCCAAAGGCTAGGCTTGATGACTACTCTAAGAGCACCTCAGATCAATCCAATCAGGATGATGAGGCCAAGGACATGGATGTTCAAGAAATCTCTGCGGATATTGAAGGTAAGTAAGAGACTAAAGAATTAGAGGCTACTGTTGACTTTGCAAAAAATGTTGGCAAAGTAGGAAAGATGTTTGTGGAAGAAGCTGATGATGAAATTGAAACCAAGGTTGGGTTGGGATCTGAAATTGCAGTCCTGAGGGGTCACATTCAAAAATTGGAACATAACTTTTCTACTGTGCTCTGGAATTCTATTTTCCTTAACATGTCTGTGTTGTAGGACTTGGGTGCTGTTGTTACTACTAACAATGAGGAGAACTTTGTGAACTTGGATGACCTTATTAAATCCATGTTTAAGAAAGGAGATAACCTACCTCCTTAGGTTTTGCTTTTATTTTGATACTCTGCTCTATTATAACTATCTTAGTTTATAGTTACAATTTTTTGTTGTCTGTTGGGTCACAGACTGTGATGTTTTTGTTTTAAGGCACCTTTTGTGTTGGTTGACTCTGTGGATTTTATACTGATTTTAAGGGTTCAGCCCCTAATTTAGCCACCTTATATTATCAAAAACATGAAGACTAAGGAACTAAAGATAGTCGAAAACCCAAAAAAATAATACACCCATCCAAACAATGTTTACCACATGAGTATCAACTTAGCAAAATTTTGGGTGAAATTTGGACATGGGTGGGGGAGGAGGAGGGTAGGGCATTGAAAAATAAATCAAGATAAATATAGTACCTGAATCAGTCTTAGATTCTTCGCATTAGATAAAATTATCACTGAGTTAAAGACTCAACCCCTATCACTTTCCTTTTTTCATAGTCCTATAAATCTTAATTAGTTCAGAAAGGCCCAATGGAAGAGAGGTATTTTCACCCATTTCACTAAACGAACCACATCCAAATCATAAATGTCATCCAAGAGGTTAGGCATTATTTCAAAAATCTCCTTTGGGTAGTCATACATGATAATATTCTCAAAAACATGGTGGAGTAAGAAAATGATGTGGGGATTGTGAAGGTAAAATCATTCAATGGGGTTACCTAAATGAATTGATCCTTGAACATAGGTTTTGGCATATGAAGTCACATAATCTTTAATATTTGATTAATTCTTTCACTTCCAACATTTTTTTCAATCTTTTTACATTTAATTTTTTTTGAATAAATAAGACTTAGTAACTTAAATTCATAGGTCTCTTTTTGTCTATTCTTAATCAAAAGTAAAATGAAATCTCTCATACATGAATCAGGGAATTTTAGCTCTATATTTTCCTTGAAAGTCCACCTCATGTCCTCTGTAGACCATATTTTATCACTTGTAATCAATGGCTCTCTAAGGATGGACTTAATGAGATATAATGCATTCAAAGAGGACAGATTAAAGGTTGAGTTCAAGGTCCCAACATTAATAGGACTTAAGAAGTATAAGGGTGTCAGATCTATGGAAATAACATATTGTAGAGAGGAGAGATAGAAATAATGACAATTATTGAGGAGGTCACAAGTATCCTGCAATGCCCTTACAAGCTACCTATATAACTTTGCACCAATAAAAAACCAAAATCCAACAAAAATAAAGACCATGAATAAGGATTAATTCAAAAAGAGAGTTTTATTTTTATAATCCATTTGTAATCATGAAATAGTGAGAGTGAAATTATGAGGAGCACATTACATGGTAGTTATTATGGGCCTCAATCATTTCAATAAGATTTATCCTTTATTAAAAATCTCTCTAGACCATCCCAAGTATAAATATTATTTGATTTCACAATAATGTTGCTTGGGAGGTTGGCACCATTGTTCATAAGGAAGTATGTTGGATCATTTATATACTTGTACATATTCTTAAAGGAGATAAACTAAAATTTTACAACAAGAACTAATTTTTCATCCAAGAGTGTCTTTATGTTCTATTTAAGGATGGACCCTTTATTCATGGTGTTAAAGATAATCTAAGAGTCACCTTCTACTTGTAATCATTGAATATTGCATTACTTGGAAAAATTTAATCCTTCAATCAATGCCCAAAATTCATGGATATTGTTAGAGATTTTAGGAATGTACTTAGTAAGGGAGTACATCAAATTACCATATTCTTCCCTTAGGATTGCACCAGATCATACTAAGCCCCTATTAATTTTAGAGGCTCCATTAGATTTTGATTTTATAAATCCCATATTTGGAGCTTTCCATCTAGAATCACTTCACTTGAGTATATTATCATTATTTATTTTTGCATTCATCAATAAATTCCATTTAACAAGAATATGCCTTCCCCAATAAAATTATTTTTCATTACTAAGAATTTTTGAAGAAATACTTCTCTGAAATTAGCCTCAATCTGATTCATGACTGAGTCGTGAGAATTGTTTGTCTTTGAATATCCTATTATTATGTTCTCTCTAAATGGTTTATAAGATTAATGAAGGAGCCATGTTCCATAGCTTTTGAACCTCTTCACCTTTTCCTTTTTCCTAGTTTTACCCCATCTTTTCAAATATGCCTAACAAGTCAGAATATAATTCATTATTTTTGAGGAACTAGTCCTAGATTCTCCAATATAAATGGTAGTGAAGAAGCAAGTGATCAGGTCTTTCCTCACTTGAATGGCAGAAGACACATTTTGTTGGCCCATTGAATCTAATGCATTGGAGCCTATCCTAGGTTAGAATTTTCATTTTAAGTAATTTTCATAGGAAAACATTAGATTTCAGAAGGCTAATCAAAATTTCAGTTCCTATCCAATATATATTCTGGTTACCTCCAATAAGAAGATATTCTTAGCCAACTTTGACTAAATAGAGTCATGTCAGGTGTCTAAACCATCTAAGGACATCCTCCTAATCAAACAAGTTGATATGTCGTGATTAGATAAAACCTAAAAAAAATCTATTATTTCTTTCTAGAAAAATGGAAATTCTTTGAACTAAGGTCTATCTAGGTAAATTTGAAAACACCACCTAGAGATTATTCAATCCAATAATTATCTACTTTATGGTCTTAGTTCACATTGAAGAAATTATAAAAAAATTGAAAATCTTGATTATGACTTAGGGGACCAAGATTAGATTATGATTCCTCCTAAAAGTCCTTAGTCTTACCATTATTAACATCCTCAGATAAGTTGTTACACAATTTTTCTATAAATTTATCCATTAAGTTTCATATGTGAAATCCTTTGATTCAATCCTTGTCCAAGAATATTTTGAAAGGATCTTGAGTATTATTCAAGTATTTTATTGAAGGATCCTACTCCAAAAGTTATCTTTCTCATCAAAGACTCTCCAAACCATTTTAATGCCCAAGGCTTGATTAAGAATAGAGAGATATCTAATCCCTAAGCCTCCGGAAACATACCTTCTTCAATTTCACTAGGGCTATTTTCCACTTTTCCCCTGTCCCATTCAATTTTTTTTTTTAATAATTCTAGAAATTATTTTCTTAATGCTAGAAAGAAGCCAAGAGATTTAGATCATACAAAATGAGATTGCTTGAAAAACCACCTACATCAACTAAACTATGCCCATATAGTAAATCCATTTTCCCCTCCACACCCCTAACTTGTTTTGAAATCTAGAGATAATTGGATCCCAAATATTTATTTAGATCTCCCATAAAAAATGGGAATGCCCAAGTATTTTATAGGAAGGGACCTAAGGGAACAATTAGGATTCTCTTTATCCAAAACCTGAGTCATAGGGTTTATGTTAAGAAATAAATTATTACATATGATTTGATTGATAAATTGGATCAAGGCCTCTTGGTAAAAATCAAAAATGCATTTCAAGAATTTATCTTAAAAAGTCTTTGATTTATTAGCCAAAATAGTGTCATCAAAAAAATAAGCCATGTGTGAAGTTGCAACCCTCTATAATATTTACCCCACTGATTTTGTTGAGGTATTTGGATTTTTGTAGGGATTTCCCTACTATTTTATCTATGATAAAGGAAAAAAAAGGAGAAATAGGATCTCATTTTCTCAAACATCTAGAGGCTAGAAAAAAAATGTGGGAATCCATTTAGAATAATTAATTAAAAAGGAGTGGAGATACAGTTATAAATGTAGTTGTACCACCTTTTTAAGAAACTAAATCTCCTTAAAACCTTGATTAAGAATGATCATTTAACCATCCCGTAAGCTTTTCTAACATCCAATTTGAGAACCATGGTAACCTCTTTTTTATATTTATTGAATTCACCATCTCATGCATAACCACAATGTCATCAAGGATTTGATTGTTTTCCACAAACCCCCCTTGTTATTATGATATGATGCTAGTGAGTATATATCTTAGCCTATTCACAATCACCATTGTGATAATTTTATACATAATGTTACAAAAAGAGATGGGTCTAAATAAATCCATTACCTTATTATTGGGTTTCTTGGGAATTAAGGCAAGGAAGGTATAATTAATTTATTTAAGGATTTTACTTAATCTTTTAGATCATTAACTGTTGAGCTAAAAAAAAAATTCTAGGTGATGGATTTTGACCAGAGAATGAACTGGTCTGGGAAACAATCAGGGGCTCAGATCCCTATGTGATTTATTAACTAGCTGAGTAATACTTGTATACTAGATATTACCAAATGCATACTAACTATTTTCAACAACAGCCACCACCAGTCTTGAGAATAACCAACGGCTATTAACAACCCTGATAATCCATTTCCAACAACGACCACTATCAGCCTCAAGAATAACCAATGGTCATTAATAGCACCGAGAATACAACCAACTACAACAACCAACCTTAGATACCTTTCCTAAGATTTGAACCTGGGTGGGGCTTGAAATAACCAATCCACTTAACCAACTCACCCACATCTCATTGTCAAGCTAATTTATTTCTTATTTATAGTATTATTTATAATTAGATTATATAAAAAAACTAAATATTATTAATAATATTTAATTTATTTTTTATTATTTAATTTTTATTGAATTTGATTTATTATATATATATATATATAAATAATTCTTTTTTATTTAAATATTATTATTTTTATTTTCAATAGTAAAACACATTTCCAAGAAGTATATTTAAGTAATTGTAGTTTTCTCTAAATTTCATTTGGATAATAACAAAGAAGGCTTTCAAAATAGTCAAAATGAAACATTAAATTCAAATTGTTATATAGATATTTAAGGTCTACTCACTTCAATTTGGCATGATTTGTTGCACTACTTTATTTCTTAAATAATAAGATAAAGATTCAAAAAAAAATCAAACTTCCTTTTTGAAACACATTACTATGAATCTTAGAACTATTCATTTTGATTTTTGTTCATTTTATCGAACTCTTTAATGGTTACATGACTTGAATTTGCACTTTATACTAATTTTCTTACATGATTTAAATTTGCACTCAATAATAATTTTCACGTTATCTTCATGTCTATATATCTAGCAATTGGAACATTCAATTCATTGTCTAAATATATCCCTATTGGAATATTTCATCCATCATCCTCTTCATTATCTATAACTTCACCAAGTGAACCATCATCATCTACAACTTTAGAAACTTTGTCATCATGAAGAATTTGATCATTACGTGTAGGGGCATCTTCATCACTAGAGTCATCTTGATCATTTCATTTCACAACATTACTCCTTCCCCAAGATGCTTGTGTTACATTATTGTTATCATCAATAACATGTCTCATCCAAGAAGGCTCATAATGCAATATACACTACCAATTACCTTACATCTCGAAATCAAGGTAGAAAAAGACCTACATAAACATATTTGTATTACAGTTTAATACTTGATATCAATACTACATTAAGTACAATTAGCACCAAAAATGGGTCAAATTTTTGTTAGAAATTAACTATTTTTTATAATTTTTACTATGAAAATTTGAGGGCTTTACATTAATTTATGTGGCATAAAGGTGTCACAGAAATGAAGCAACTAAGCATTTTTAGTTTAATGAATTTTACACCACACATTTGTGGCACATTTGGGTAACTTTTGTGCCACCCAAAAAATACTTTTTTGTTTGAATTTTGTGCGACCCAACATATTAAAAAATAAATAGAAATTTTTATTTATAATAAAATTTAAAAAAAATTGTGAGTTTTACATCATCTAATAAATTAAAAAAACACCATTGCATTAAATAAAAATGGACAAAACAAAATATATCATGGAAAAGGTTGTTTGAGAACTTTACAAAGCACTGATGTCTATGGGCTTTGAGGATTTCCACCTACTTTCACACTATTGATCATTTGATTTAGGCAGGAGTCATTCCTATTGTTATAGTACATTTATTTTATTGAGTCATTCTTTACATTTGCTCTTTGGGTAGTTTGTCACCTTCCCTATGTTAAATGGTTGTCGCTACCCCTTCTACATTGTTTAATGCAGGGATTGTTGGTAGGAACAAGAGAAGACATGACACTAAAACAAGCTTGGAAGTTTGTCCTGAAGGTCTACAATGAGGTGTTTATTGTAAATCACATGTTCCTTTACTAGGTGTGGTTCTGGGTTTATTAGAGTTTGATAAACCATGTCATTATTTTTTAAAAATTACTTGAGTTGATTACTTTATGGGTTGAGTTCCTCCAGAGATCCTTTTGAAATAATGGGTTCACAACCATTGGCAAGACCATGGGGTGAAATTGGAAGGAGTCCAAAACCTCACTAATAGTTTCATCATGTTTCATTTCATAAACCTTGATCATTGTAAAGCTATTTTTAGCCATGGCCCATGGTTTATTCATAACATTCTATTTTTTTCTTCCATTGGACCCAAGATTTTCAAGTCTCAAAACAAATTAAACTTAAAATCCCAGTATGGGTAGAATTTCTAGGCTTACCTCTTCCTTTGTGGAATTTTATTGACTAACTTGTCAAGCCTTAGGGCCACTTTATCTACCATGAACAACCAAAAGTTCTATGCAGATTGGCCTTAGAGAAGGGTATGTATTGAAATAGACCTCACTAAATTTAGACACGTAAATCTTGCCACTGATGACCTCCAATCAAGCTTTTGGCCAATTTCTACCCAAAATGGACAATTTGGCCTAAAAACATTAAAACACACTAAATGATGTGAAATTGACATATTTAAGTGCCAATTTTGGCTAGGGTATCCCTAAATGGGGTAATGCAATTTATGGGATAGATAACTTTGATTAGTTCATTTCGATTCAAAATGCTAAATTTGTACCTGGGTGATCTGTACTGCTCTTCTGTATCAAATCTTTTGCACAAGACATGTGCCTTTGTTATTTATTTTTGGTAACATCCTAAATGGGAATATGCATCCAATGCATTTGACATTAATTTTCAATTCCAAACCAGTCAAATTTTGGACCAATAACAAGGCATTCTGATCAATTTGGGTAATTTGTGCACAAAGTGCTTAAACAAGCTTAAGAGCTAATTAAACCAAATTAGATCCTAATCAATAAGTCCATGTAAAAATTTTGAATAATTTGTTTTGGAAAGGAATATTGAATATATGCATCATCAAGTGACCTCATTTCTTGGGAAGACATCCCTAGGCCATAAATGCCACAAATATCAAGATTCATGCCTCCCATGCCTCATCAATGCCTTCCATGATGCCCTCCATGTCTCTTAATTTCCCCTTATTCCAATGTCATGATGAGGATAATTAAAAACTTAATTCCAAAAATTGAATTAATCCTCAACCACACATCTCAATTTTGAGATGGACGATTCAGGTTGATTCTAGACATTCTCAAAAATCTATAAATAGAGAGGCCATGAACATCATTTCTAAGTTATTTTGGTGCAAAGTTATTATGCTCAAATATATTCAAGGACTTGATTATGCAAATTTATAATTCCAAATTGTCCCAAGCCAAGCCAAGCCACAAGCCAAAGGTGTTAAGGAGAGATGGAGGTAGTCAAGTTTCCATTGCCAAGGACTTCATGAGCACAAGCCAAGCAAGCCACCACTATAAAGGCATTTGGAACATCCAAGGAAGGTGAAGTAATTGTTGTGTTTTCATTCATTAATTTTTAGTTGTATTTGTCATTTGATTTTGTTAACTAAGCTCTCCCTAGTGTCTAGGCCTAGAGATGTTATGCTATTAGTGTGTTTATTTCATTTTGTTTTCATTTTGGAACTAACACCATAGTAACCATCATATCTTGAGTCAAATTTATAGATCACATAATGGCATGCCCAATGGGACTTGATGCATCTCACACCTAAAGGATATCCTTTTGCAACTCTAAAATATTTATTTGGGCCCTTAAAACTCTTATAAATTGATTTTCTAACTTTATTTTGCCATTTTTGCTTACCACAATTTTACACAATAACTGACATAGGCAAGTAAGATCGACATTGGTTACATATCTTAACCGATGTTGGTTAGCAAAAATGACATTGATTAGCTAGAGTAACTAACATCGGTGGTAA
This sequence comes from Torreya grandis, assembly GCA_037957365.1. Taxonomy (NCBI): domain Eukaryota; kingdom Viridiplantae; phylum Streptophyta; class Pinopsida; order Cupressales; family Taxaceae; genus Torreya; species Torreya grandis. Next base: position 1,744,524 of record JARHVA010000662.1, read on the forward strand.
TAACCAACGTCAGTCACTGTGTTTTTCCAAAAACATAGACTTGAGAGTTACTTTTTCAAAGTTCATTATTTCAAGCTAAAAAGAGCTTCAAAGCTAAAGGACTTGCTAACATTTTTGCTGCAGGACCAAATTTGAATATTTGCTCAAAACATGTTTAAATCACCTTTGCATGCTTAAAAATCAATTAGGAACCTTGTTTTTTGTGTTAAAAAAAAAAGAATTTAGATTTTTTTGATGAATGTTTTCAAAGTTTGTAACTAATACCAAGGGGTCAAATGAACACCACCAAATTTTTCATTTGGGCATAAAATTGAACACAATTGTTAATTATTGTTTGCAATAGTTGTTTAGATTATATTTTATTTGGAAAAAAGAGGGGTGTTGCATGTATGCTCTTCCATTTGTCCCCTATAGGGAACCCTTGGAATCAAAAGTGCCATTCCTATTGCAAGTAGCCTAGTCCAAGGCTTAGAAAGAAAGTCATCTAAAGCACTCCCTAAAAGCTCATCAAAGTTTGGGTGACCTTGAAAATGACCTTAAAGTCTTTCTACTTTCATGATTTCTTTATTTTTTATGCATCTTGGCTTGCGAGGGGGACTTCATCACCTCCCACAAGGTATTTAGGGAAGCTTTAACCTGGGGTTTCATCTCCCAGCATTGAATTCATTTGGCTCTTTTAGAGTTACACACGAGACATAGTGGCACTTTGGACATCACACTACACTGAGTGAAAAATAAGATGTAGTGGTTGCGAAAAGGACTAGACCTTTTTACAATAAACCAAGTGATACATATCCAAAATCTGTGCTTTTCTTTTGCATTATTTGGTGTGAAAGTCATTGTGCAATTGATTCCCCTAGATCATTCAAAAACTTGTTAGAATTTAGATAAATCCCCACTTGACATAGAAGTATTGTTGGTGCAAGGTGCACCTCAAAGGTCCATGTCACCATACTATCATTTAAAAGAAGGGGGGTGTAAAAACCCTACTATATAATATGCATTTACTTTTGGATAAACACTTAAAATCCTCTCAAATGATGTATATTGATAGATTCCAACAATACCAAGCAACCTTATCAGTTTAGGATCTAAGGGCAATTAATTAGTTGGTCTTGTCCTAGTTTAAAGTCTTGTTTAAGTGAAAATTTGGTGTAAATAAATAATCCAAAACCAAACACATAGTCCAAATTTTCCTTTGAACAAAGAGGCGTTATGCTGCCCACGTGAGATCATCAATTTACCTTGTTCAAAAGTTCATCAAAAGCTTGAGATTTATATCATCCACTTTAGAACAATTATGCTACCCAATTGAGTCTAGACCTTTACCAAAGTTTTTTTAAGTCCACTTATAATCTAGATTCAAAATTGCACCTTTACAAGTTCATAGGGTTGATATGTTAAGTGGGTTCACCATTTGCACTAAACTTGAGGGAACTTAGATTTAATTTCCAATTTGGGTTGAAGGCCATTTAAGACTCATAATCATTATCATCACTTGATAGGCTTAAGCTATTTTGTGCTAAACACTTGCACTTTGAGTCTATACTCCATAATATTTTGAGTCAAGAAAAGTAGTGTTATGCTATCAAAATTTTGAAAAATTATATTTGCCTTAGAGATTTTTTGAAACAAACTTGTCACACCTTTTGGGTAGTAGAGCATAGTTATGCTGTCCAAATCATTCCAAATTTTGCTTTATAGACCCTTTCGCATATAGTTCCAAATTTGTTCCTACAAAATCAGACCAATCTGAGTGCACTTTTGTGATCCTTTATCTAAAACACAATTATATTGCCCACTTTTGTCTAGCCTATTTGTCAAAAGAACCAAGTTTTATACCATTATTTATGAGAAAATAAACTATTGCTAAAGTGCCTTTCATTTCAAACCTTATACCTAGTTGATCAAGTTCACGAACAAGAATCAAATGCCTAGTTTTTGTTACAAGTGTTTCAAATCCATTAGATTAAAACTTTCATCTATTTTCAAAGCCTATCTTTTGACACCGTTTGGCCAAGAGTCCTAGCACATGCCTTGTTTGAGCCTAACTTTTGACATTGCATTTGGCCAAAAGACTTAGCAAGTTTTAAATTCATAGATTAGACTGATTTGAAACACTTTGACCTTAGAGTTTGGCATTTTGATTTTTGTTCCATTTACTTGCTTATCTTTATGTGACTGTGAAATATTAGATACTTTACACTAGCTTGTTTCCTCACAAATCTTTGCATAAACCTTTTAATCCTTTTGACAAATCTAGACCAAGTTGAAACATCATTTTTTTTAGATTCTATCCTTTTAAGAGTTTGTATAACTCTTTGACCTTTTATCGCAAAACATTGACTATGGATCCCAACATGTATTCCTACACTCATAGTGGACTCATGTACAACCCAGGGATTAGTAATGTGGTTGCACAAGAAGAAATGGTACAAGACCCCTATGCATATAATATTGCTTATGAGATGGATTCTTATCCCTCTTATAATACTTAATCAGGGGCACAAAGCCAAGATCCATTAGATAACTATCTGGTCAACACACCACCTTATTCAGAATAGGACCAAGAACAAACTATGCAATACCTATCTATAGTACCCACAGTGGATGAGACAGTTCTTCAACAATCATATTCTACTAATATGACTTCCACGTATGATCCATTTTTATTTGAGAAACATTTTTAAGAGAACAAAGATGAGATTTTGGTTAGAGCCATAGAGGTAGGGGCCAATTTTCCAATAGACTTCCCCCATGAAAATTTACCAAGTCTAGTAAGAGTGCCCCACAATATCATTTATGATCAATAGGATTCTTCTAGCAATCCTATCGCTCTAGTCCAAACAACATATCAAGACCCTAATATATCCAATCAAGGAAAAAACATCAGGGAAGATCACTTTAACCAAATGCAAATATAATATCAAACCTACCTGAATCTAGCACACGATTTCAATCAGATGAAAATGGTGAGTAAGCCTCTTATTGACCTAGTTCCTTCAACAGGAGTGTTGATAGAGTTAACTGGACAAGAGAATTTGAGCTATGACTCATTCATATAAATCACTTCAATAGATAACTTAATTCATATGCCAGTTATTGAAGAAGTGTCTTCGGCCTCTACACTAAAAATTTATCATGTTTGCCATAATCAGGGTCCAATGATTATAATCACCTATGGGCAAATCATTGCACACAGTCTCACCTGCATTTCTCAATGATTATAACCACCTTTGGGCAAATCATTGTGTTGTCACCACTTTAATTTTTTTGTCCATACAGGGGCATGTTATTCTATTTTTTCTCTATCTTAACTAGGGTAGCTCCATTTTCTCAATGATTATAACTACCTTTGGGCAAATCATTGTGTTGTCATACCACGTTGCCATTATTGGGATAAAATGCTTATACTGCCTTTCGTCAAACCATTATACACCGTCCCACTTACATTCTCAATTATTTTGATTACTTTTTCAATATCATTGTGTTTTCACCCCATCATCTTTCCTTTCTTTGGTCCCCTCATTTCATTTCTTTCTTTTCGAGGGACCATTTACTGACCTGCTTGAGCCAACCCTTCCCTCGAGGGGGCATCATATAGTTAGTTTATCATCATTATAGTTGTAGGCATACAAGATCTTTTCATTCTTTGAGAAGATGTTAATGTGTTTATATCTTGCAACACCTTCCCAAATAGGGGCAAACTGTAAACACCTAAATCTGGCCACCAATGACTTCAATTTAAGCTTTTGTCCAATTTCCACCCAAATTACACAATTTGGCTTAAAAACACTAAAGCATGCTAATTGATGTGAAACTGACATATTTAAGTGCCAATTTTGGCTAGGGTATCCCTAAATGGGGTAATATAATTTATGGGCTAGCTAACTTTGATTAATTCATTTTGAGTCAAAATGCTAAATTTGCATCTAGGTGCTTTGGATTACTCTACCCTATCAAATATTCTGCATAAGACATGTACCTTTTTTATTTATTGTTGGTAACATCCTAAATGGGAATACACATCCAACACATTAGACATTGCTTTCTAATTCCAAATCGGTCAAATTTTGGACCAATAACAAGGCATTCTGATCAATTTAGGTAATTTGTGCACAAAGTGCTTAAACATGCTTAAGAGCTAATTAAAAAAAATTAGAACCTAATCAATAATTCCATGAAAACTTGTCGAATAATTTCTTTTGGAAAGGAATATTGAATATATGCATCATCAGGTGACCTCATTTCTTGGGAAGACATCCCTAGGCCATAAATGCCACAAATATCAGGATTCATGCCTCCCATGCCTCATCAATGCCTTTCATGATGCCCTCCATGCCTCTTAATTTCCCCTTCTTCCAATGTCATGATGAGGATAATTACAAACTTAATTCCAAAAATTGAATTAATCCTCAACCACACATCTAAATCTTGAGATGGATAGTTCAAGTTGATTCTAGACACTCTCAAAAATCTATAAATAGAGAGGCCATGAACATCATTTCTAAGCTATTTTGGTGCAAATTTATTATGCTCAAATATATTCAAGGACTTGATTATGCAAATTTATAATGCCAAATTGATCCCAATCCAAGCCAAGCCACAAGCCAAAGGTGTGAAGGAGAGATGGAGGTAGTCAAGCTTCCATTGTCAAGGACTTCATAAGCACAAGCCGAGCAAGCCACCACTACAAAGGCATTTAGAGCATCTAAGGAAGGTGAAAGAATTATTGTGTTTTCATTTCTTAATTTTTAGTTGTGTTTTTCATTTTCTTTTGTTAACTAAGCTCTCCCTAGTGTCTAGGCCTAGAGATGTTATGCTATTAGTGTGTTTATTTCATTTTGTTTTCATTTTAGAACTAACACCATACTAACCATCCTCTCTTGAGTCAAATTCCTTGATCACACTAAATATCAAAGATTCCATTGATATTCAAGTGGGAAATAATCAATTCTCTCAGCATGTGCTTTATATTAACTTACTAAACACTTATTTTTGATGTCAGGCTTCAAAACACATGATTATAGAATGTCCTCTAATGGTCCCCAATCCTTCAGTCCCTCAAGATAAAAGTGGTTTTTAAGGCAAATCCCCAACCCTCTGATGGGTGGACAACAAATTTTAATAGGAAAAATAATATTGTTTGTGGTAACCCCATCCAACTGTATACTAGTCCATAGGGGGGCCAAGTTCTTTATCCCCTACCTGTAAATCCCTCATGTCTTCACAATTAAACCCATGACTCACATCTCTTGATCCCCACATGAAGTCACCCAATTTATGTCTTCCTTGTCTCCCACTATTGTAACTCCTTTATTATAACCCCCTTCAAGGATGAATGATTTGAATTCAATTCAAGAGATTATAACCCTCAACTATAAGGCTATTATGCATTGATCATGTAGTCCCTCTCTTTATGTAGATGAAGATTATGTGACAAACAAAAGGAAAGCTTTCAATCTTGGATACTTTTCTCTTACAATCTCAACTTTTGATCAGTTTGCAACCCTCTCAAACCTCATCAAGGAAAATGATATGAATTTGGACAATTCTATAGACACTAGAAAAATGTACACAATGGTTCTAGATGTCAAAGGGACCACCTAACCCTTCTTGACCCACTAACCAACCCATCAAACCTTGAGTTTATTTAACTACTTAGCTAACTAAACTCACTAATTCACTAACTTAACCATTCACCCAACCCATTTTAACTTACCTTGACCCTTTTACCTTTGGTCCTTCAACCATCGATGGTCAACATGACCGTCGATGGTTAAGTTAGCCATCGATGGTTAAGTCTTCTTCATTCTTACACAAACACCAATTGTGCAAGCTAACATAACATAATTTAATATATTTACCTTGCCCATTGATAATGAACTCCCAAGCATCAAAATTAGCAAGCCAACCTCTTAAGGAACCTTCTATCCTCCATCTCTCTTTGCCTATAAAAGGAGGGGGTTAGGAGGCAATATAGGATCCATGATCACAAGAATTCTTACACACAGGTATTCAAGCTTTCTATCCAGTCTTCTTTTAGTAATTTAGCAACATCAATAGAGATTTGAACCTCTATCGAAATTGATCTCAAGGCAAAGTATCGTTACTCTACCAAATTTCTCCATCCATCAACCATCAACCATCTGATAAGTGACAAGTTATTCCTTCCAAGATAAAGAATATCTCTCTATATTCATCTGGATTATGCACACATCAACAACCAAGTTCTTCTACCACATACTTATTACTAGTTTCTTACTTGCTTCAATAATTAAGAAATGAGAAAAAATTAAGAGAAACATTTTGGCATGCCTGATGGGACCCTAGCATCATCTAGTTGCCCTTTTCTTCCTTTATTCTATGCTCATCTAATGAAATCTAAAAAAAAATTGGGCTTAAAATAAACCTTACATACATTGATTACTTGCTTGTTTTTAGTTAATCTAGTTAACTTAAAATCAAAGCAATTAATTTTAGTTTCACTCTTGTTTTCACACACTTTACCAAACCACATAATCAATCAACACATTAAAACAAACTTGAGACAAGGTCCGACTAGGATTTCATCACCTAACGGTAACCTTACCCTTTCTCGACAATCCTACTTAGAGGTCATTACCAAGGGGAGAACCAAATTAGCTTTCTGGTTGAGTATAAACTCTAGAAATCAATATATACTAGCTAAGAACCTGACACCCTTATCATTGTGGTGTGTGAAGTGAGGGGGTAGGCCCCAATACCAAGCCACATATTGATTTACAATACATATTATTTTTTAGATCCTTTAACACCTGAAACAAACCTTATACTTCCTTTATAGTACCTGATCTACAAACCAAAGTTCTTCTTCACACTTTTAAGGCATAATCCAAAAGTGATCTAAAAATAATCCTAAGTTTCTAAATGCACTCTAGTGTATGTTTTGATTGCCTTGAGATCTTTTTACTTTTGCTTGCTTTGTGTTTGAGTTGTGAGATTTTCATCATTTCTTTTTTATTTCTCACATGGTATTTACTAGATAACAGTTGACAAATCAAACTATCCAAGAACCACCATCCTCTTCCTCTTCTTCCATTAAGTATAATTCTGATGTTGAGAGTTCTCCTCATCTTTCTCCCCTTCCTACCATACCTCAAATAGTTATCGAAGGTAATGCAGATTTTGTTATCTTCCTTGATAACAACCCTGTGGCCCTCCAACATTATATTAACACCTTACCTCACCATACCCCTATTGCTTTGGTTCCTCCCATAGATCCACCTTATGGTGTGCCTCCCCATCTCATGGTTGGTACCACCTCTACCCAACCTATCATCACCCAAGCATCTTCTTCCATCAATATCCCATCCACTACCACTACCCAAACTCAATACAACATTCCAACCAATAACCAAACACCCCCTACACCAACTAACACCTCCAACATAGGAAAAACCTCACCTCTTGTTACCCATACATCATCCACCATGAGGGTACGTTCTACCTCTATTTACACCATTCCCCTTATCACTACCAATCCACCAATTTCTACCCCACTTCAAAATTTGGTACTTTCCATACCTCCCACCCTTTCACCTATTAGCACAAGAGTTACCACTCAACCTCAATATACCAATGCATTCATACCTCCAAACCAACCCATATCAATCCCTCAAAAAATACCCATGACATCCTACCAATATATTCTTAATCCACAAGGATACATAGCACCTTCTACCTAACCTTTGTGTCCACATACCCTTATGTGGCATCATCCCAACCTTCAATGACCACATACCAATATGTGGCATCTTCTCAACCTTCTTCCACTTATGCATACATTTCTTCCACCCAACCTCAACCAAACCTTTCACATAATTATGGAGCTTCCCAACCTCAAATGGATTTGGTCAAAATGATAATGGATAAAATGACCAACCTAGAGTCTTTTATCTCTGGGGCTCATAACCTCTTTTCTTATGATCAAATATGTAATGAACCTATCCATCAATCCATCCCTATTCGATCTTATCCTCCTCAATGGGAACTAACCAAGTTTTCCAAATTACAAAGCAAAGAGGACCCCCAACAACACTTAAGAGATTTTCACCATTCTTTCCATTTGATTGTATATGATGATGCTCTTCTCCTTTGTACCTTCCCTATGTCTCTATCTGGACCAGCCTTGGATTAGTATAGTTATCTCACCAAGAACTCCATCTTTTTCTTTTCCCAACTTTCCCAAATCTTTATAGATCACTTCTCAATGAATATATCTAAAAAGGTCTCTATCACCGACCTCTACTCCACCAAGAAATTTGATGATGAATCAATTGCTGATTTTGTAGCAAGATGGAGAGGTCTTATCAACCAAATCTGTTTTTCTCTACCCAACCCAAGTTTATTGAAATTTTCTCTCAGGGTTATGCCAAACATATTGTTCCTACTCTACAAGTTCAAACTTTAAAAACCTTTGATGAGGATTTCACCATGGCACTTAAACTTGAAATTAGAGCCATTGGTGAAGGGAAATTAAATTGAGAAATAAAAATTCTAGCTTCAAATCCAATGACCCTTCCTCATCCAAAATAACTAACCCATCCAACCATCCCAACACCAAAACAAAGGTAACCCTAAACATAGTTGTCCTCAAACCCACTCCACCTCCAATTATCAACCAACCCAAACAAACTAATTCTTCTAAACCCTCAAATCAACAAGCTCAAAATCAAAACCAAGCTACCCTAAGACAATACACCCCATAGGGGAGTCATATGCTTCAGTTTTAGACAAATTGCTCAAATCCAACCTCATAAAACTTCCTTCTATCAAACCTCCCCAATAATTTGATGCTTCTCACCCTAAACCTGGTTGGTATAATGAAAATGATATGTGTGCCTTCCATCATGTTATTAGACATGACATTAGTAGGTGCAAAACCTTTAAAACCATTATCCAAAACTTGATTGACAAGGGTAAACTTGCATTAGATAATCCCAATGCACCTCTAGATTAATCATTAGACATATTTTGAAGACCTTTTCCTAATCATGCTCCTTCTACCAACCATGATAGCAGCAAATTGGAATCATCTCACGCTCGTGAGGTCTATATTGTTAGTGATATTACTAATGAACCTATCATTGAGGAAACCATTACCTCAACTACTTCTTCCTCCACCCCACTTATGGAAGTGGTAGAATCTTCCTCCATTCCTTTGGACACCCAAACAAAGGAAGACACCTCCTCTCTTATCATTGATGAGACCATCAACTTATCCACATCTCCTTTGATATAAATACTAATGGAGGCAACCATTGCTTCAACCACCTCTTCCCCCACTCCACTTATTCAATTGATGGAATTACCTACCATTCCTTTAGATACCCAAACAAAGGAAAAAACCACTATCTTTATTTCACTTGACACCATCACATTTTCCTTACCCATCATGGAACCAACCACTCCCTCTTTGGAAACCATTCCAAAGGAAGAGATCATCTCCTCTATTACTTTCATAGAGGAAACATGTTCCCAAATATTGAAACTTTCCATCAATAACAAAGGTAAAGAAACCATTCCCTCACCTCAATCTATGTGCTTAATCTTTCAAACCAATGACCAAGGAATCAAACCCACCTACAAACCTTTCTCTAGATTAGTCCAAAACTTTGAATTCTCATCCCAACCCAATCTAGATAGAGACATCTTTTGGCACCATATTGGGCTACCCTAGTAAAACAAACATGAACCCTTGATCTCACTTTCATCTAGTATAAAACCTATCATTACCTCGACACCATCATCAAACACTTCTCTTTCTAAAACCTTAGGAAAACCATCCAACCCACCTCCATCTAAAATTATCAAATCACCTTATACCTCTTTGACCAAACCCATCAAGAACCTAGGAATACTTCTTACCCCTAGCCTTGATCATCCATATTTAGAGTTAGACTTAACCCCATCTAGTCTTCCATAAAAAACCTTGACTAAACCTATAAAAAAGATGGAGTCACTCAAACCACCTAGAACTAGACCCGTACCACCCCCTTCTATCTTACCTTTTATCTTAGAACCCCATCCTTATACCATCTTAGAAGCTCATCCTTCTACCAAGAATATGAAACCTCATAAAACCACCCAAACCAAACCTCCTCCTTTCATTATACCTTTACTTACACCCTATAAATCATCTACACCTCCATCATCTTAACTAACCTATCCACCTCTACCTACCCACATATCTCCAAACCTTCATCATCCAAATCTTCCACTTCCAAACCAACCAACATCAAACAATCCAAACCAAACCCACCTACCAAAATCATTCCACAACCCACAACTTCGATGGTGAAGCCTACTTCTAAGAAGGCTCCCACCCCTAAAACCAAAAACCCATCACTTTCAACACATTTACTCAAATCTTATTCGACCATTTTACAAAGGTTGTTGCAAACCTCTTCCTTAAGCCTACCACCTATCAAACCCTTTGACCCTTCACATCCTAAACGATCATGGTTCAATGACAATTTGATATTCTTATACCATAAGACACCTAGACATGACATAGAGAACTACAAAGCTCTCCAAACACTTATCCATAGCTAATGTGATGAGTATGATCTATTATCAGATGAACCTCCCTTGATCCCATTATAAATGCAACCACCAAACCAACCTATCCAACACTTACCTACTCCCCCACTCTCATCCAAGAGTGAGAAGGAATCAAAGCAGCCATCTAGCCCAATACTTCCCCTCATCCATACTATCCATATACTCGATCTTGGGCCTAATAAAAGGATAAGGTAAAGGCCAAAGTTTCCATTCCATGGATATATACTTCCACCCTTCAACATTCTAAATGAACCCAAATACCTTAACCTATATTGTTACCAAAACCCAAAGTATCCATTTTAGGGGCATCTCCTTCTAGCCTTTTTGAATCTATTCAGCGTGTAGTGTTGAAACAACTTCACCAAAATTTGATGAAGATGAGCTTATATGAATTAATCAACACCTCCCCTCCTCACCATCAAACACTGATAGAGATCCTACAATCCATAGAGGTTCAATCCAAATATTCTTAACCCCTTGCAGCCTTTATCATCCCTACAACTTTCCACCCTTTTCACTTTCAAGGATTCAAAAATACCTTATGTTCATCTTGAGGATCTTGATCATCCCCTCTTCATTACTACATAGATCAATCAAACCCACATTAAAAGGGTGATGATTGATGAAAGATCTAACATTAACATTATCTCCTCTCATGCTTATGACCAAATCGAGTTTCCAAAGAACATCATGTCCAAAACCACAGTGGTCCTCCATTCCTTTAATGATACTATGGCCACTACCTTAGGGATAGTTATTCTCCACATGACCGATGTTGGTATCTACCTGACCGACATCGGTTCCAAGTGATCGACGTCGGTGTCTATGTGTTCCTGTAAGTGATGAATTCTTCATCCACGAGCTCATCTTGGATCAAACCCCTGCCCATACTACTCTGCTCAAAATTATTCAGCCTCTGTGACTGATCTCTGTCCATCATCTCCTCCATAAACACCAAGGCTTCCCTGTTCTTGTCAAAAGCATCAAATTTCATTTTCCTGCAATGAACTCTATCTATGCCTTCCGAATCTAAACTCATACCTTTTGGATCAAGAACGTCCATTCCCTTCTTATTCATGTGACCAAGCCTATTAAGCCACATCTTTGAATCTACAGCTGAAGTAGATAAACCAGAAGTAGAATCAGTAATACAAGTAGATAGATAAAGAGTACCTACTTTTTTACCTCTTGATAAAACAAGTGCACCCTTGGTAACCTTCCAAGAATCCACTGTGAGGGTTACTGTGCATCCCTCATCACCCAACCTTCCTATAGAAACCAAACTCTGCTTCAGAACTGGGACATGCATAACCTCCTTCAACACCCATGTTTTGTCCATCTATAATTTTAACTACACTTTCCCTTTGCCAACTATTTGACAAGGTGTACCATCCCCTAAATAAAGCACTCCAAAGTCTCCCTGGACATACTCATGGGACAAATCTCTGTTTGGGGATGCATGAAAAGAAGAACCATAATCTAAAACCCATGATTCTATTTGACTATCCAAAGAAAGTATGAGAGCGTCCTGTGCCACAATACCTGCATCCTTTACTTCTTCATTACCTTCATGTTGATTTTCTTTATCCCTCAACCAACACTCTTTCTTTGTGTGTCCTCTCTTTCCACAAAACCAGCAGGTGACACCTCTGGATTCAGATCTCCTTCCCATCTTCAACCTTGATTTTCCTTGCTCGACCTTCTCTCTTTGCCTTCCCCTGCTTTCTGCACTTAGAGCATTCCCTGATGATTCACCTGTGCTTTTCCTGCATATTTCTTCATTCAAAATTACACTCACAACATCATCAACTTTTAAGATTTTAGAAGCAGATGTAGAATTACTTACTGCCATAACCAAACTATCCCAACTTTCAGGTAAAGAGCATAAAATTAAGAGAGCCTTTACTTCATCATCAAAAACAATATTGAATGAAGCTGATTGGTTTACCAAACCATGTAAATCACTAAGATGAGTATGTACCGATCCACCTTCCTGCATTTGCAAAGTAAATAACTGTTTCATAAGAAATACCTTATTTGAAGCCGAGGGCTTTTCATATAAATTTGCCAAAGATTTTATCAACTCTTTCATTGTCTTACACTATGATAAGTTGGAAATCACAGACGATGCAAGGCTCAACCTTATGGATCCCAGAGCCTTCTGATCAAGAACATTCCATTCTTCATCCTTCATATCTGTCGGCTTGCATGCAACCCCACCCAACAGTAAGTACAAATCCTTTTGATACAAATAATCTTCTATCTGCATCCTCCAATGTTGATAATTCTTGCCATTAAACTTCTCCATTCGTAGCTTACTTTCTTCTGCCATTGCTATACTCCCACTCAAATAGAAGCCCCTGAGAATGACCTGTAACCAAACAATAACCTACTCCCTAAAAATCATAGCTCTGATACCAGCTGTTAGGAACCCCTCCAAGGAAGCACAATTGATTACTTTTCTTATAAGCAATTAAACATGGAATTATACCAGAATGATTAAGTAACTAGAAACTTGAAACATCAAAGAATTTGAGAGACAATACACAATCTTGTATTAAATACTCTTAGAAGAAAATACAATAAAGAAGATGCCACTTCTTCTTCCACCTTCTAGAGGCTTCCCACACCTCATGTGTACAGTAATTCTTCTTCAAAAGTTCACTCTCCTACCAAAAATGGTCCCAACACACAACTCACACACAGAATTGGTGTTCACCTCTCCAACCAGTCAGTAATAACCCTGTCAGTACACCAAGCACTCTAAAGTACTTCAAGTAGATCTCCCATGAACCTGTAACCTACAATTCAACAGACCATACTTACACATGTAGATCTCCTATGAGCTTGCAACAACCTGCAACTCAATGATCTTACAATGGAAGGATCTTTCTTGCCTTCCTTTTTAGCTCATAATTACAATACATGCCAATGGGTCTATAAATAGATCCCAGACTTAAACAATAACTTAGACTCTTAGTTTACTAATAATAGACATGCAGCTCAAGACTCGAAATAGCCTTTACATGCAAACACTCAGTTCAACTAACTAACTGTTCGTGCAACAAACAGTTCTGGAACACACAGGCGACCGACGTCAGTCCTTGTCTAACTGGTGCTGACCGGCGTCGGCCGACTCCCTGTCGACGCCGGTTGCCTTCTGCATTCATCATGATCGACATCGGTTATATTGCCGACGTCGATACTTTTGGAACTTTAGCAACCTCCTCTTCATTTGCATAGTTGAAGCTTTTAGCTCCACAACCTAACACTATTCAACGTGTAGTGTTGAAACAACTTCACCAAAATCTAATGAAGATGAGCTTATATGAATTAATCAACACCTCCCCTCCTCACCATCAAACACTGATAGAGATCCTACAATCCATAGAGGTTCAATCCAAATATTCTTAACCCCTTGCAACCTTTATCATCCCTGTAACTTTCCACCCTTGTCACTTTCAAGGATTCAAAAATACCTTATGTTCATCTTGAGGATCTTGATCATCCCCTCTTCATTACTACATAGATCAATCAAACCCACATTAAAAGGGTGATGATTGATAAAAGATCTAACATTAACATTATCTGCTCTCATGCTTATGACCAAATCGAGTTTCCAAAGAACATCATGTCCAAAACCACAGTGGTCCTCCATTCCTTTAATGATACTGTGGCCACTACCTTAGGGATAGTTGTTCTCCACATGACCGATGTCGGTATCTGCCTGACTGACATCAGTTTTAAGTGACTGACGTCGGTGTCTGTGTGTTCCTGTAAGTGATGAATTCTTCATCTACGAGCTCATCTTGGATCAAACCCCTGTCCATTCTGCCCTGCTCAGAATTATTCAACCCCTGTGATTGATCTTTGTCCATCATCTCCTCCATAAACACCAAGGCTTCCCTGTTCTTGTCAAAAGCATCAAATTTCCTTTTCCTGCAATGAACTCTATCTATGCCTTCCGAATCTGAACTCATACCTTTTGGATCAAGAACGTCCATTCCCTTCTTATTCTTTTATATTATGGAAAGCAATTTCTAATACAACATATTACTTGGATGCCCTTAAAGCTGTGCCATGAGTTATGTCTCATCCACCTTGCATTGATGTGTGAAATTTGAACATGAAGGTCATGTCATTACCATACCAATAGACCTTAGTCCTTTTACATCTTGAAATATAACATATCAAACCAATTATGTTCTTCTTCCTCATCCATACACCTTACCACCAACCAACAACAACTCCACCCCTACCATCGATGAATATTCAACTAGCTCATCCATCCCTTATTCATAGATCCCCACAAAAGACCCCTTAGAACCTACATTCCAATATCTCTTGTTGAGATAGTACCACCTTTTGGCCTTGTATGCCTTATATACTCCTCAAGAGTATGGGAACATTAACCATGATCCTAGCTATGATCCTAACATTAGAACCGTCATTCATTTTGGGCCACCTAATCATTAAACCAATTTCATCTATGAGGGACTCGATCATTTGCTTCTTGCTTCCTCTACCACCCCTTCTATCTGACCATTTACCTCTGACTTCTCCTATCTGAACAAACCTACATTTGCCAAAGCATACCTTCACAGGTGTGCTTGGAAAGTATTTGGCCTTGGCCATTATGAAAAGGGACCTTATGAGTTACCTTTGATCAAAACCTAAAAACCTCATGAGATATTCAGCCTTGGGTTTGTACCACTAGAAGAACCCACCAATTCACTTAATCCCATTTCTACCATTGATGGGGATATCCCATCCTCACGAACCCTATCTCCTTCAAAGTTTGAGGATTTCAATACCATCCCATCTAACTTTTTTTTAATCAATACCATCAGTTTGGGCCCCTTGACCTATCAAAAGGGTGGCCAATGAAAACATTTCCTCTCATTCATCTTGAAATGGTAGAAAATGATTCTCCTACCATCAACACCATCCAACATCAGGATGATGATTCCATTTTCACCTACCTCAATTTTTGGGATTATTCTATCCATAAATTCCTTCCTCCTAAGAACCAAACCATGTTGAACGAATCTACTATCGATGTCAACTTGGGTACTCAGGATAACCCTCACATTATCAAGATTGGTCAATCCTTATATTCCATAGAGAGACATGATTACCCTTCCTTCATGACTGAAGCATATCATTTACTTGGTTATATCAAGATATGCCCAAAATTGACCCTTTCATAGCTCTCTATAATATTTTCTTTTATCCTAATGTTAAGCTTGCCAAGCAAAAGCTTTACAAGATGCACCCTTGTATCGCCCTTCTAATCAAAAAAGAGCTTCAATGCCTCTTGTCGATCGACCTCATCCAACCCATTGACTATCCTCAATGGGTTTCTAACATCATTCCTATTACCAATCCTATAGGGGGAATTTGTGTCTGTATTAACTTTGGTGACCTCAGCCTTGCTTGTCTAAAGGATGACTTCCCTTTTCCTATCATTGACCAACTTATTGATCTTACAACTGGCCATGAGATGTTATCTCTCATGGACAATTTCTTAAGATATAATCAATTCTTGATTATTCCCAAAGATCAACACAAAACCTCCTTTATCAGCCCATGGGGAACCTTCTACTATAAGGTCATGCCATTTGGTCTAAAAAATGCTAAAGCTACCTACCAGTGAGCCATGATGTAAATTTTCCATGATCTCATCCATAAAATCATATAGGATTATGTATACAATTTCCTTGGGAAATCCAAATATCATAAGGATCATCTAAAAGTTCTCACAATCATCTGTGAGCACCTTATCCATTTCCATGTTTGACTTAACCCTAAGAAATGTATTTTTAGGGTCCTTTATGGAAAGCTTCTTGTCTTTATTGTCTCCCTTCAAGGAATCAAAGTTGACCCTACCACCAAAGTTAGATTAATCCTCAACATGCCACCTTCATCCCACCTTAAGCAACTTTTTAGCTTGCAGGGAAAGCTTCAATAGATCTGTCACTTCATCTCTCAGTTATTGAATATATGTCAACCCTTTCACCATCTTATCAAAAAAGATACATATTTTAAGTGGACTAAGGACTATCAACAAGCCTTTGATTCACTCAAAGACTACATTCTCTCTTCACCTATCCTAAACCCTCCCAAAGAGGATCAACCCTTCTACCTTATATATCCACCACTGAACATTCCCTAGGGGCAATGCTCACTCACCATGATGAACAAAACAAAGAGCAAGTTGTCTACTAATAAGTCAAACACTTATAGAGTATGAGACTCGGTACACCCATTTAGAGAAAATTTTCCTTGCCTTAGTATTTGTGGCTTCCAAACTTCATCATTACCTTCTCAATCATAAAAATTTCATCATCACTAACACTGATCCACTCAAGTACATACACTCTAAACCATACCAAAAATATCATATGGCTAACTGGCTCATGATCCTATCTAAGTTTAACCTTGAGTTCCTCTAGTAGAATTCAATTAAAGGGAAAGTCATTTCCAATCAATTGGACAAAGCTCCTTTGCCATAAAACCAATCCATCCCTCTTTCACTTTTAGATGAGTCCATCATGACTCTTTCTCAAGAGGACCCCACCTACCAAATGACCATATTCTTCAATGGTTCCAAATGCCAATGCAATGGGGGTGCAAGAGTTATTCTCATTCCCATCAATGGTGAACCTCTTCCCCTTTCCTTTAAACTTGAATTTGAATGCATAAAAAATATGTCTAAATATGAATCCCTAGTAATAGGTCTCTAAATCAATCTTGCCTTGGGAGTCAAGATGATCAATGTCTTTGGTGACTCCCAACTTATGGTCAACTAGGTCAATAGATCCTACCAATGTAAAATTGATGTCTTACTGAAGTAAAAACACCTAGTAGATTTACTCTTAATGTCAATTGATCATTATCTTATCCAATATATTCCACAATCTACCAATAAGTTCATGGATATAATGTCTTCCTTTGCTTCCCAAATCCCATCTCAACCTTCTAACTCTAAGCTCTTTTTTACCATTCATTGTTTTATCACCCCATCTTATATCCATTCTGACCTTCCTACCATCTGTGATGTAGGGGAATCTCCATCATACATTTGGTATGAGAAAATGTTTGATTACCTCAACCTTGGTATCATTCCTCTAAACCTCACTAGGAATGCCCAAAGAGCCTTTATTCAAATTACCTCTTGTTATACCATACTAGGGGGAATCCTTTACAAATGTGGTTTTGATAGCCTCCTTCTCTATTGTCTTCATAGTCATGGAGCTTCCTATACCATCAAGGAAATGCATGACATAATCTATGGGGGACACTTTATCAATCGCTAAACATATCCTTTGCCTTGGCACTATTGGCCTACCCTTAACCAAGACTATTGTGATTATGTAGGGAAGTGTGTTAAATGTTAACAACATGATAATTTATACCATGAATGTTAACTTGAGCCTCTTGATTATTCACATCTACATCTTTTATTTTGTTAAAACAAGGATTAAGCTCACCTTCCTTCCTAACTTAAGCTCATCCCTTGATTTATGAGATGTTCACCTTCACTTACATATCACTATCTCCTTGAGGACAATGGATTACAACATATAATCATGTGATTAATTGTCATAGTTATATCCTAATCCTAAATATGGGTACCACAGATCTACCCATGGCATGGTTCTCATGGATACTTTTCATCTCTAATCAGATGAAATCCCATGATCATTATCCCTCAAACCATTCATTTCACCCAGCATTAACCTTTTGTGCTAAAGTTTTTCCCTTATAAAGGTAAACCTATAAGCCTAAATAGACTTGTCCATGTCTAAACCTAGCATCAAAATAATTTGGGATACCCAATAAAAATACCTTGGGTCACATATTTCTAACATGCAAACTACTCCCTTGAAGGACAGCCATCAAAATAAACAATCCAAACTTAGACCACTCCCTTTAAGGATAGATAAATTCAAATTTGTCAAAAAAAATTGTTTGAATCTTCCCACATCAATCAACTTCACAAAAATTTTAAAACAAATAGCAAATAAAAAAAGACCCTATATCAAAATCAAAACAAGTTATCCCAAGAAAGTTGCAATCAACTTTCGTATTTAGCACTAGTAGACTTCCTGCATCGATCAATATACAACTTGCATGAAGACATGGACTTGTCTATTATGGTTCTTAGATCACCTATAGAAGGGGAAAACTAACCCACATAATATTACCTTACCTATCACCCATTCACCCTTCACCTATTACCTATCTACCCTTTACATTATCTACAAATCAAGGGATTATGAGCTTACTTGACACAATTTTATCAAGATACCTTTTTATCAACCAAAACATGCCAATATGAAGCTTCAAAAAGCTTATTTTCCTTAAGCCAATCTAACTTAGTTTTTGTTTTGTCCTTACCAATGAAAAAGCATCATGTTTTTTTTCTTATCCTCTCATTATTGGTTCATGTAGATAAATGTATCCTGATTCTTATCTCTTTTCCCACATCTAGTTTGTTATCTAACTTAATTTATGTCCTTTCATCTAAACATCATAACCATATCATAACACATCACATAATCCATGATCATAAATCATAAACAACATCAAACCATTTATAATCATAAACAATATTAACCATAATCATCATATCAAAACATCATCATCACATACCTAAGCTATTGAGTCCACATCTCATGAAGCATAAGCATAAGTATCCAAACCAAAACCATGAACCATAAAACATACATCACATCTATGTATAAATCAACATCACATCATCATATACATCACACCATCAAAATAGATAATATATGTAATAATGCATATCATCCCTCTCTTAAAACATGTACATCTCACAACATCAACATGCAGGTTAGTATCAAAATCATGTACATCATATCATATCATATCATATCATTCCCTTGAGGCACCAATACCACTAGCCCCACCCACACTACCACTATCATCTGGTACCTATCCTCTTGAGGTGCCTACCTATCCACCTACTAAATTGGCCCACTGACCTAGAGTTGCCACAACTGCCCCACCTACTAAACTAGCTCTATACTCACCCCATCAAGGTTGATCAAGACATTATGTCAGAATTATGTCCTTTTAATACCTAAACTCCTCCACTATGGCCAAGTACCATGTTATATGGATGGTACTTGGTGGTCTTATTGATGTTTCCACTACTCCTCCCCTCTATCTCAAGATGTCCCTTTCTTGGGTCACCAAGCCTAGTGAGGTCCTAGTCTGATCCCTCTCACCTATCATAGTGGTAAATTGAACCTTTAATATCACAATTTGACCCTAAAATGTGGCCACATATCCTTGTAATGTAGCAATCTATGCCTCTACAGTAGCCAGTGTTACCCCTACCTACCCATCAAGGCCACCTCCCTAAACGTATACCTATGAACCCCCTCTAGTTGGATCCACATCCATAGCCTATCGATCACCATCATCCTACCCAAAAATGGCCACTATATAAAGTTCCTAGTACCATACTACATAGCTAGCAACAAAACCAACATCATCAATTCCATCTCTAATAGGTAGTTCCTCATGATCTATGACCACCTCTTATGGCTATGGATCAAGAAGTAAAAATTCAACATCCTACCTCTTGTATCTCATGAATAGACTTGGAATCCCCTATACTAGGCCAAACTGATTGTTATCTCTATTAAAAGGGATGAGCTTAGTATCACCCTCTCTCCTCTTGTAGATCCATCTCTAGCTCTGCAATGGTAATGTATGATAGCTATACAAGGCCTACTTAGGAAAGCTGACATATGACCTCCAGACCACATCCCCCACAACCAAACCATCCAAGGCATATCTAAACCAGTCAATATCCCTCTCACCTCCTCTAACTCCTATGAGCGTGTAGTCACTCCTCCATTGCATGAAGCCCACTCTAAATCCCATCTAAGTGTAACCCTCCCATGGTAGCCCCAACGGCTCAAAACCTTGATATGCTCATTTACCCAACAATGAAGCACAAACCCCACATTGATCCCATATCATTGGTGAACTTTGAATCCCCACAACACCTTGTATATTTGAACTAACAAAAATGGTGCCCACCCAAATGTTGTCCTACCAAGTAACATCTCTACTAACATACCCAATATTAGATAAGGAAACCACCCACTATTCAAATCAGATAATGAAAAATAAGAAACTACCATCATCAACATCATCAAATTCCTCTCATCTCAACCCTTCTAGTATAATGGACCATAACTAAAACCATTGGCATGATATTTGGCAAGATCCTGATCCTCACCATATATAAGCTCTATTTTCTCATCCCTCTCTTCGCTCTCAATAAGGTATATTGGCTCCCTCCAAATGGGTATTTGTGTAATCCTATGAACATCCTCTAGTAGGATGGTCATCTCTCCTATCATTAAGAGGAAAGTCTTCATGGCCAAATCCCATCACTTTATGAGGTCCATGATCATTATCACCTCTCACGGTAAGCATTGATAGTGTCTCATAGCTTCAAGGCTAACCTCTTCCATGTGTGTCCAATCATCCTCAATCATCTCTCCATGGATCTCTATCAATATCTAAGGAACCTGATCCCTCATCTAGATCTGATCTCATGCCTATAAAAATCAAAGTTAGAAAACACACTTAGTTTTCCATTGCCATTACTCATGTCCATTTACTTCATTCATTCTACCTAAATCAACCTCTTTATCAAATTAAACCCACCTAAATCAACCTATTCTAATACTAATCCACAATCATTACCTCTACAATATTACCTCTATAACTTGAAAGTGACCCTCACCCACAAACATTTTAACACCTACCCTAACCTGTCAAACTAACACCTAACTCTTTTTCCAAAAAACACAAAAACACCTATTCTAAACCACAACCATTTCAACACATCCTATCTTAGGCTACACTTGGCATTTTAACTACTACAACATTTTAAAACCCATTTTTCCTAACTCTTTTATCAACCCACATTCACCAATCACTTGACCATTAATGGTCACTATGACTACCAATGATCATGTGACCTTTTGGCTTCAATAGTCTATCCCCAATGGTCAAGTCTAACCATCAACAATTAGGTCGAACCACCAATGGTCACTATGGATGATTGTTGATGGTAAAACACCTCACCCTACCTTCTTAAAACCCAACAAAATAATAAAAATCCAAAAAAATGAATTACCTAATTCTATCATATACCCTACCCCCAACCCAAATACTCTTTCAATTTCAAATTTCATCAACTAATTTTTCAAATCACAAACAAAACCTAAATCTAGGTCAAACCCCCCAAACCCATCAAAATAACTATGAAATGACCAAATTTAGCTTCACACTAATGTAATCCACTAATATAACATTTTAAAACACCACCTACCTCATTCCTCAATTATTGTCAAGGATGAAGCCCATGTCCCACTGCTTGGTTGTGTCCTCTTACACCCTACATCCTCAATCCCAATAGATCATCTCAATACACACCTATCATCAATCAAGAATCACCAAGTTAGTATAAATGTTTAGTTAACCCTCTCAAGTAAAATGCCAAATCACCAAAACACACAAAAAGCATGGAAGTCAACATGCTAAAAGTGAAAATATTTTTTGTTTATTACTTTTTATCCTCTAGCCTTTTAGGGTTTCCCCTTGACCATCAATAATTAGGGTGATCATCGATGGTTGATCTTGGGACCCCTGACCATCGACGGTCAAGAAACCCACATTTTGAAAATTTTAGGCACCCACACCTAATTGCCAAATTTTTGGAGATTACCTTCTCCCCCAAACCCAAACCAACCTTTGGAGATTACCCTTCTCTAACCACCCAACCACATCCACTTTAATTTTGACCATTTTTGGCCTAAACTATCACATATTTTATGACAACCTTACCTTGGTCCTTTTTTACTATACCAACCAACCCTGTCATGTTAAACATTTGAAATTTTCACCATCTAGTACACAACTAGACCATTGGTGTTTTTCAATGGAACACCTCCTACCTTAAATACCTAAAAACACAATGACCCTATCTAGGAGACTTATAAAGTAACCTAATTAGCTATGACTAATGTTGTGGACCATTTACCCTATCACTTATCCTTATAGAACCAAACTTACTTTTACCAACATTATTAACCTTAATCTTTGCATGATCTTAGCTATCACATTTTGTGTGCATATTTGTACTTCAAATACTCAACCACCTTTGTCACCAGCCTCGTGACTCACCATAAATCACTTGTCAAACCCTAACTCAATTTTAGTTTCACCTCATCAACTCCTAGTTTGATGGGAAACACCTCCTCCCATACTTGAGGTAATCAGACCTTCGACCAACAATCCATTTTTTTTTGCATCTTGTTGATTCAAAAGATACATAACAAAAAGGGGCAAAATGTAGATGCTAGAAAACTACACACAATGGTTTTAGATGTCAAAATGCTTCAAGGCCCCCTAGGGACCACCTAACCCTTCTCAACCCACTAACCAACCTATCAGAACTTAAGTCTAGTTAGCTAATTAGCTAACTAAACTCACTAATTCACTAACTTAACCATTCACCCAACCACTTTTAACTTGCCTTGACCCCTTTACCTTCAGACCCTTAACTACCAATGGTCAGCATGAACACCAATGGTTAAAATGACCATTGACAGTTAGGTCTTCCTCAATCTTACATAAACACTAGTTGTGAAAGCTAGCATGACACAATTTAATATATGTCTTGTCTATTGCTAATGAACTCTCAACCATCAAAATTAGTAATCCAACCTCCTAGGGAACCTTCTATCCTCCATCTCTCTTTGCCTATAAAAGGAGTGGAGTAAGAGGTGAGATGGGATCTATGATCACAAGCATTCTTGCACATAGGTATTCAAGCTTTCCAGCCAATCTTCTTCTAGTAATTCAATAATATCAATCGATATCTAAACATTTTCCAAAAAATTTCTCAAGGAAAAGTATCAATACTCTACCAACATTGCTCCAGCCATCTAGGAAGTAACAGGTTATTCCTTATAAGACAAAGAGTAGCTCTCCATACTCATCTAGATTACACATGAATCAACAACTAGGTTCTTCTACCATACCCTTATTACTAGTTTCTTACTTGCTTCAATAATTAAAAAATGAGCATAAATTAAGAGAAACAAATTCTCAATGATAGCTTATTCTTGGAATGTTAGAGGACTCACTAACTTGACTCATAAATATATGGCTAGGAATATTTCTTATCATTTTACTCAAATGAAAGTCTTATGCATGTAAGAAGTCCAAATTTTTGGCTTTTTACTTTAATTTGTAGCTTGCACTATCTGGCCTAGGGTTCTTTATCAGGCCACCTATCACAAGTCTAGTCATGGGGGAGTTGTCACCCTATTGGCATATGACCTATCTTAAAATATAATTTCCTAGGGTTTTAACCCCACCCACTAGGTGGTCTAGACTCTTTTTGACTTTGGTAATTACATCATTAGCCTTGTCAACTTGTATGCCTTTAATGATGTTTTGGAACACGTCTTGTTATAGAGATGGTTGGATGATTCCATTCTAGATATGCATTAGATTATTTGTGGTGAATTCAACATGATCAAATCTATGAAAGACAAAGAAGGTTGTCTTCCCAAGAGATGTTGTGTAGGATAATGAGAAGTTTGGATTTACATGTGAAATAAACTTAGGGTCTTTGACCAAAACTATCATAGGAGAAATTCAAATTCTCTATGGTTCACATGGTCAAATTTCTATCAAGGAGAAGATTGAGTCCTCAAACATCTTGACCATGCCCTACTTTCTGAGCAAGATATTTTTTCTTCACTCTTATTCATGGTCGGCCTATGTTTCTAATCCCAATTTATTTCTTATCTTATCACTATTGCATTTGCTTCTACATAGAATGGACCTCTCCTCAAGTTAAACCCAAGGGTTCTCAATTTTACCTCAACACTACCCATCTCAAGTATGAGCAAATTATTGAACATATCATCAAGATTTATAACCTAAATCCTAGACCCATAGGGACACTAGCTAGATTGAGTGGTGGTATGTGTATACATCCAATTCATAACACCATTTGTGTTGAAATTGTCAGTCTTACTCGAATTACACTCAAATGCACATTTTAGGTCAAAATCATTAAAACATCCTAAATAGTTCAAACTTGTCATTTAAAAGTGCCAATTTAGGTCAAAGTATCCCTAAATAGGGTAATGCATTTTATGTGATACCTAACTTTGATCAATTCATTTTGAGTCAAAATGATGATTTTGCCCTTTTATGCTCTAGATCACTCTTTTCTTATAATTTATTGGTACATGTCACGTACATTTGTTATTTCGTGTTGGTAGCATCCTAAATGGGAACATGGTTCTAATGCATCTAATATCACCTTCTAATTCTTCCTGAGTCAAATTACGATCTAGTAATATGACTTTTTGATCATTTTGATTAATTGAGGAACAATTTCCACATAATTTTACAAATGTTTATTAACCGTATTTAAGGTTTATTGATCAAAATAAAGAACTTAAGTAGATTATCCATGAGAGTTGTTGAGTATTTCTTTTTGGAAATGAATATTGAATAACTGCATCAGTTAATGACATCATCCTATGGGGTGGCATCCATAAGCCATAAATGCATAAAATATCAAAATTATGAGTCTCCCATGCCTCATTAAGACCCTATATGACTCTTAAATGCCTCTATATCCAAAATATTTATGAGGGATATTTATGGATTTTATTATATAATTGGATTAATTCATGGCCACACATCTCAATCTTGAGATGGACGGTCATGGTTGATTCTGGTCAATCTCAAAAATATATAAATAGGGAGACCATGAACATCATTTTTAAGCTCAAGTATTGCAATTTTATAATGCTAAAATCTCTCCAAAACTCATTTGTGTTTTGATTATTGTATTATTCATAATTGGATTAGCTTCATTTGATAGGCAAATTAGATAGTTACATATCATGATCCTAGGTTTTATGGAGTGTTATTGAGACATTGGAGGAGTTTTCCACCATTGTTGATGAAGACAAGGATGCTTGATCAAGGGAGAACATGTTTTTTAGCTGATCTTGGAGGATGGATTCACTTGGGAAGGTATAGGTTTATTTCTTTCTTTCATTTATCTTTCATTGTCATTAGCAATTCCTACATGAATAGATAGGCTTAATTTGGTTTACTTTTATGCATTTTTCTTTTGATTTATTAGAGTAATGTTTCACTAATCATGTTATGTAATCCTATCTATAGTATGATGCTATATCCTATACCACTTCTTTCCTCTAGATCTATGGTAAATAAGCAACTCTCTTTAGGTAGCACATTCACAATGCTACAAATTGTGAATAACTAAGGGTTTCATAGGAATTGGAAGTTGCACCTTTAAGGCTTCATTTACATACTCAATAAATCATATGGAAACATAAACTCTAGGTTACAGAGGCTTATAAGGCCAGATAACTCAAATCTAAGCAAAGATACATTGGTTGAAGGTAGGAGACAAAGTGACCAAAGCATTTTTTGCTCTCCTTCAGTCAAGACAAGCTGCACACAAAATTAAAGCCATTAGAAGTGCTTCAAATAGGCTTACCAAATTACCTGATATCCTCCAATCCTTTGTGCATCACTACCATGGTGTATTTGTGGCACAACCTTCATCTCTTTCTCATGAAGTTTCCCTCTCCCAATGCCTTGTCGTGGTCCCCTATAAGATCTCAAAAACATAGAGAGTTTTTTTTATAGACCTCTTAATATCAATGACTTTTAAAAAGCTATTATATAGATGGCATCTGATAAATCCCTAGGTATTTATGGCTTTCCCTATGAATTTATAAAATCCTTTGGGATACAATTACGTTTGATCTTCATAGAGCCTATTATGAAGCTATCCTGACCAACTCTTTAGGTCATCTCAATAATCAGAACAACATCAAATTCATTCCTAGGTTAGGGGACCCTGAGGCAATTACCAACTAGAGACCCATCACTTTGCTCAATCTTTCCTATAAAATTATAGTTAAAGCATTAACTCTTACAATCAAATACTTGCTTCCCTTAATGTTAGAAAGTGAGAAAATTGGATCAATTCAACATGGATATATTCTAAATAATGATATTTTCATCTAGGAAGGTATGGAATGGGATAAAATATCTAACCAAAAGGTGTTGTTCATCAAGATTGATTTTGAGAAATCCTATGATCAAATTGAATGGCCTTTTATCATGGCTATGCTTTAGGTTCTAGGGTTTGATCCCAAGTTTGTTCACACTATCAATATGTTGTTTCAGGATGTTGGGGATTGTATTACCATCAATGGCTCCTAATATCAACTCTTTGAGCTCAAAAAATACATCAAATAAAGTTGTCCACTTGTTCCCTTACTTTATGTTTTAGATGCCAAAGGATTTAGTTATCTATTGGCCAATTATGATTCTAAGGGTATGGTCAAGGGAATATCTATTCCTAATTTAGATCACTAGTTAATTAATGGGCACTTTGATGATGATTCATTCCTCACTTTGCATAAGGATGAAGACTCTATCAAGCATGCCATGGAATGTTTAGATATCTTATCATGCATCTGGGACATTTATTCAATGGTGTAAGACTCAGTGCTATTTCCAATCCCTATCACCCAAACCCTCTTGTATAGAGGGATTTATGTGGCAATGGATCCTTCCTAGGGTCTAGTTAAATTCTTAGTCATTCCGATTGCTTTTAGAGACTTTCCTACATAATTATGGTCTTATGTGGTTCAAAGAGTTGAGAAAAAAATATTCTTTTGAATCTCTAAGCCTTTGAATTTAGCCAAGAAATTATAAATTTAATCTAAGGTGCTCATGACTACTCACGTGTACTATTCATCTTGTTGGGCTCCCTCCAATGACTCTTATGAAAATATTGAAAAATTTATGCGAGACTTTCTCTAGACCAGGGTTTGCATCGAGACTCTTGGGCTATCTATTGTTGACCTAAAGAAGCTAGTGGAATGGGACTCATAGACATCAAGATTTAGTTAGAGTATCTTATTACTCACGCTTGTTAGGTTCTAGTTAAGTTGTTGGTCTTTACATAGTTTTATCCTATGTGGGGATTTGTCCCACATTGCCTAGTTTAGCTCACATCTTGTTTTGCCTTGCCTATTTAAGCAAGGGCTCTTCATTTTAATATACATGCTTCATAATATTTTGCATATATTTTATGAATAACAATTATCTTGTTTACAATTGGTTTTCTTTCTTAGTGTGAATGCTAAAACATCAATGATTGTAGTAATGAGACATTAGAGAGATCTTAGTTGAAGAGTTTTGATAACTCTTTCATGGTATCAGAGCCACCCTCTAATAGCCATTATTCATCTTTTAGGTTCGTTTCCATTTAGATCTACATTTTTTATGCAATCCATAGTTTCCTATTCCTTAGTTTGTCATTTATGGAATGATTTTTTTTTAAGACCTTGGCCTATTTGTCTATTGGCTGAGTTTGTTTTTCATTCCATTGAAATTAAGGTTGTTTACTTATATAGAAGCATTGGAAATTTTACATAGAATCTATTATTGTGCTTTTGTATTTGTCATATAAGGTATTCAATATTTGGTTATAGATCTGAAGTTTTTAAAAAATACTCCATTGTCATTACTTCATGTCATATGTTGTATATGATGTAGTCAGATTCTAAAATGGTCTATGGTCAACACATACTTCCAACCTCCTTACATGGTATGCTCTAATTTAATTGATCTCAAGGTGGTCATATTCTTAAATGGTGGATCTATTGGATCGATAAGAGTAGTTGGATCTACTAGATTGGTTGGATTGATTTTGTTCTAGATCAAGTTTGTAAATTTTTTTTGTTGATTTTGACCTTGAAAAAACTCACCAAATTTGATCCCAACCTATGTACTAACCACTCAACCTGTGTAATAAGGAGTGGGTGCTATTTAGGGTTTGTTTTTCAGTGATGGGTAAGGGTGGAAAAAATGGAGCGATAAGTAGAGTGAAGCTCGAGTCCCATAAGTAATGGGGTTTCCATCGATAACTAGAGGCTGGGTCTACCAGATTTTCTATTAACCATGAAGCTAAAGTACATGTGGTGGGGATACCAGTATCTGGTGTAAAATTTTATTACTAATTGTTAGGTTGTGGAGCTAAAAGCTTCACTGATGCAGACACGGAGGAGGTTGCAGGAGAGTTGCTGAGTGTCAGAGACATCGGCGTCAGTTAGGCCAACCGACGTCGGCAAGATAGGGCAGGAAGGAAACCGACGTCAGTCAGAGATCGGCCGGCGTCGACGACCCCCAGGCGGACAGGGACCGGCGTCGGTCACCTGTGTGGTTCGACTGCGAGTTAATTACGGGCAGTTGGTTGATGAACCAAGTGTTTGCATGATGAGTGCTAATTTTAGACTCATAGCTGCGGATCTAATTATTGTAATTAGATGTCTAATTATTGTTTGATGAGATTTATATAATAGACTCATGGTTGTATTGGAAAAGTGTTCTAGTTTGAGTTGAGAAAAGTTTGTTCCTTCTGTGTGTGAGGTGAGCAAGGGTGTTCCTCCTAATTCCACAGTACCAGGTGTAGGTGCTAGTTTTGGAGAGTCAGCTGGATTCTTCAAGAGTGTAGGATCTTGGTCACAGTTGCATGGTCTATATAGGAGATCTACATGGTAAGTAAGATCGTTGATCTGCAGGTGTATGTGTGTGCAAGGTCAAGGTTCACAGGTGAGCAGAACTGTTGTTTGATTTGCAAGTGTGCAAGATCATATAGATAGCAACACAACAGGGAGCAGTATCAGGCATGATCTACTTGGAGTACAGGTGTGTACTCGGATAGAGCTAAGAGGAAGGCAAGGGAGTTCCTTCCATAAGTATGGTCTGTTGAATTGCAGGTTGTTGCAGATTCATGGGAGATCTACTTGAAGTACCTTGAGTACTTGTGGAGCACGTGGAGTGCTTGCTGAGTGCGTGGAGCACTTGTGTTGTGCGTGGAGCACGGGAGGTGAACACCAACTCTGTATTTGAGTTGGGTGTTGGGACCTGAGAGGGAGAGCTTTGGGGAGAAGAATTACTGTTCACTTGAGGTGTAGTGAGCCTCTAAAGAGGTGGTGGAGAAGAAGTGGCATCTTCTTTATTGTATTCTTTTCTATATAAAGTGTTAATATAAGTTGTGTATTGTCTCTCATATGCTGTGTTATTCTGAATTCTAGTTACTTGGTGAATCTAGTTTATTTCCGCATATTAAGTTGCTTGGTTTGGTAATCAAATTGTGTGCTTCTGGTGTTTCGCATCCTGACAAGTGGTATCAGAGCCTTGGTTGTAGGTTCTTGAGCTTGATACCAACAAGTGGTATCAGAGCTAAGGTTGCAGGAAGCAGGGTTGTGTTTGGTTACAGGGCACTCTCAGGGGTTTCTGATCGAGTGGGAGTAGAGCAACGACAGATCAAAGTAAGCTAAGAATGGAGGAGTTGAAAAGCACAGATGGTCACTCACGGTCCTATGGAAAGAAAGAGCAGGTAAAAGAATATTGTTGGTTGGTAGCAGATCAGCATGAAGAAACTGAAGAAGCAGATGTTGCAGGTTATGTTGCACAGGATGCTCTGGGAGGTTTCTTGGATAAAGTTGAATCTTGGATAAAAGATTCGGTTGCCTCTTTCCATGCAGCCCCAGGTAGAGGAGTTGGTGAGCCTTGCCAAAGAATTGGCAAAGGGGAAGTGAAGCTGAAATTGCAGGCGGCCAACACACAGGTGTTGATGAAGGTCATGCAGGTCCCAGGTTTGGAGATATGGCTAATTTCTTCAGAAAGATTGGGTGATGAGAGATGCACAAGAACTCTCACAGTGGTAGCACTTAAATTAGCTGGTGGTAAGAAAACAGGTATACTTTATCTACTTGTTTATATTACTGATTCTTCTTCTGTTGCGGAGACGTGGCTTCGTAGGCTTGGTCACATGAGCAGGAAGGAGATGCATGTTCTTAAGCAGAAGATGGATATATTTGACAGGCTTAAGAACTAAAAAGCCTTGGTGTTCTTGGAGGAGATGGCGGACAGAGTTCAGTGGATGAGGCTAGATACATCTGAGCAGAGCAGTTTGGACATGTGTTTTGATCCAAAGGAGCTCGCGGGTAAAAAGTCATCACTCACAGGCGAACACAGACACCGGCATCGGTCAGGAGGAACCAGCGTCGAACAGACAGGTGCCGATGTCGGTCATGTGCAGACCGAAGCCGGCGATGTCGGGCAGGGTAAGACCGACGTCGGTCATGGGACCGACGTCGGCAGTATGTAAGACCGATGTCGGTCAGAAGGACCGACGTCGGCAGCAGGGACACCAGCGCTGGTAGGTTGGTAGTCAGGTACAGACGCATGGAAATGACGTCGATCGGATGCAGACTGTGGGGTGGCCGAGGTCGGTCACTGTAACAAATTTTGGGTGGACAGCATGCTGTCAAGGAGTCTCAAACACCCATATGGAGGACTGAAGGCGTAAGTAGGCCCTCAAATTTGTGTTCCTCTTCTTTATACTTGTTGCTGATTGTAGAGCAGGAAGGATCCAGGAAACAGGTGTGAGCTTGGCATGGATGAGGATGTGATTCCTTGGAGGTGAACCAAACAGGTGTGTCTTGGTAGGGTTGCTAGCAGGAAGAAAGCACAAAGACGAATGGATTCCTTAGTAGAAGAATAGAGAGAACGGATACGTGAGACGGAAGACCAGGTCATATGGTCTTGAGGAGCTGTAGGACAGTGGTACAGGTTTTGACAGGTTGAGGACGAAGCATGGCTTCAGTCAATGTCAGGGTAACTACTGTGGTTTGCCTTACTAGGTGGATGATGAGTCATGACATCATTCTGTTGCTATATGTGGATAGTATGCTAGCTAGCAAGGGTGTACATACAGGGTTTTGCTGAGCTAAGGGTAAGATTAGTTCAGTGTCATGTCATGAGGAGTTTGGAGCAGCGAAATTCTTTGACATGGGAGGCATGGAGATCATAGGTTGATTTTGTCTCGAGTGGGAGCTGATGTGAATCAGGTGTTGGCAAGGTTCGGGATGCAGAGCTGGAGCACACTAAGGGCTGGACAGGTACAGTGTCTGAAATCACATGAGGTCTGGTATAGACCTAAGTATTCCCATGCAGTGGGAGCTGTCAGAGTTAGGAGCCAATTTGGGGAAGTGGGTTCTCAGGTTTTTGAGAGGGGTCGGCAGCAGGTGTTGTTATGCAGGGTCAGGACTTCACTACAGGTGTTGTAGGTTTGAATGTGGCAGGGTACTTGGATGACAGGTGGTACACCACGAGATGTGTGGTGGGTTGTCTTCAGGTGGGAGCTTGAAGAGGGATACAAACCAGGAAACAGATTAGACAGAGTATAGCTACAGGTACAGTGCAGCTGTTTATCTCCAAGTGGGAGATTGTTAGGTTGTGGAGCTAAAAGCTTCACTAATGCAGACACGGAGGAGGTTGCAGGAGAGTTGCTGAGTGTCAGAGACACTCGCGTCGGTCAAGCCAACCAACGTCGACAGGATAGGGCAGGAAGGAAACCGACGTCGGTCAGAGATCGGCTGGCTTCGGTGACCCCCAGGCGGACAGGGACCGGCATCGATCACCTGTGTGGTTTGACTGTGAGTTAATTACGGGCAGTTGGTTGACGAACCAAGTGTTTGCATGATGAGTGCTAATTTTAGACTCATAGCTGCGGATCTAATTATTGTAATTAGATGTCTAATTATTGTTTGATGAGATCTATATAATAGACTCATGGTTGTATTGGAAAAGTGTTCTAGTTTGAGTTGAGCAAAGTTTGTTCCTTTTGTGTGTGAGGTGAGCAAGGGTGTTCCTCCTAGTTCCACAGTACCAGGTGTAGGTGCTGGTTTTGGAGAGTCAGCTAGATTCTTCAGGAGTGTAGGATCTTGGTCACAGTTGCATGGCCTATATAGGAGATCTACATGGTAAGTAAGATCGTTGATCTGCAGGTGTATGTGTGTGCAAGGTCAAGGTTCATAGGTGAGCAGAACCGTTGTTTGATTTGTAGGTGTGCAAGATCATATAGATAGCAACACAACAGGGAGCAGTATCAGGCAGGATCTACTTGGAGTACAGGTGTGTACTCGAATAGAGCTAAGAGGAAGGCAAGGGAGTTCCTTCCATAAGTATGGTCTGTTAAATTGCAGGTTGTTGCAGATTCATGGGAGATCTACTTGAAGTACCTTGAGTACTTGTGGAGCACGTGGAGTGCTTGCTGAGTGCGTGTAGCACTTGTGTTGTGCGTGGAGCACGGGAGGTGAACACCAACTTTGTATTTGAGTTGGGTGTTGGGACCTGAGAGGGAGAGCTTTGGGGAGAAGAATTACTGTTCACTTGAGGTGTAGCGAGCCTCTGAAGAGGTGGTGGAGAAGAAGTGGCATCTTCTTTATTGTATTCTTTTCTGTATAAAGTGTTAATACAAGTTGTGTATTGTCTCTCATATGCTGTGTTATTCTGAATTCTAGTTACTTGGTGAATCTGGTTTATTTCCGCATATTAAGTTGCTTGGTTTGGTAATCAAATTGTGTGCTTCCGGTGTTTCGCATCCTGACACTAATTTGATATGTTGGAGGCTTAGGTAGTGGATGACATTGAATCTTTAGTCCTCATTATAGATGCAACCCAAGTTATGGGTGAAGTCCTCATAGAAGTCACTCTCAAAGATGTTAGAGATTGGAGATTAGATCTGAGTTTGTACCATGAAAATTATCACCCCCTCAGTTGTATCTTGACATTATTATTGACACAACTCATTTTGTGAATATCCCATGGATCATTGTGTTACTTTATGTGGTCAATCAGGCATTTCATGGATCATGAAACCTGTTTCGATGAGGGTTGAGTTTTCTATGATGTATATAATTTTATACTACCCTTATGGAATGGATATTTAGAGAATCAAAATCTGAGAGTAATCAGTTTGCATGCTATTTTTTTTGTTGGTCTTATCTGTGGTTAGTCTCTCCTCCCTATCTAACCATGTCCTTTGCATGTTATTTTTCAATAATCCACTCACCAACCAAAACTATGCAAGATATTCACATGACTTTAAATTATCATAGTGAAATTTGTTTTTGACCAATTCATGATATTATAAAATATTATTAGTTTTGTTTGACATTATAAGGGTGAATGCTTTTATGAGTGGAGGACATATTCTTGGTGTGGGGAATAATAGTTGGGCAAGTGATTTGTGTCTCTATTGCAAGAGGGGTGTGATTTTTTATTTATATTGATTTGAGGAGATTCTTGGTTCCGTGTTGGTTCTAAAAATTGATTAGAAGGCTAGGTCCATCTTAGCTACATTATTTTTTAAAAACTTTTAGTGCAAATTTTATTAAATAGGCCTCATCTATGAAAAATTGATTATTTAATAAATTTTGATTAGTAGCTCAAAATTGAGTACTGTATTTTTAAAAAGTTCATATTTTTTCATTTTCCACACATTG
The DNA here is from genome assembly GCA_037957365.1 of Torreya grandis. Lineage (NCBI taxonomy): Eukaryota > Viridiplantae > Streptophyta > Pinopsida > Cupressales > Taxaceae > Torreya > Torreya grandis. Next base: position 1,778,624 of record JARHVA010000662.1, read on the forward strand.
GTTCTATTTACATTGTAAACCACACTAAAATATAAAGTGTCACATTATGGGGGGTCTCTTCACATTGGTTGTGTTGTGTTGTGCTTACGATTTATGGTGAATTTTTAGTGGTGACACATTTTGCTATGTTTTGAGAATTTTTAAGGGAATATTCCTTGTTTTAAATTTACCTTATCTTTTTCATTTATCATAGATCATAAGGTGAGGTCCGATTTGGTAGGAGGTCATACCCCTTCATAGGCAACACATAATTCCTTCTTGCTTTTTTTGGATTGCAATATAATCATTTGTTGTACTCATAGACACATTTTTGGTTGAGTCTGACATCTTATTCTTTAGTATGCATTGTTAGTACTATAGGGTTCCTATGTTATGGGCCTTACATTGTACGTTTCACATGCATTATCTCATATGCATTTTCAATTATTTGATGTCTTTATGCATGTGCTTTGCATGTTGTTGTTTTTTAGCTGATGATCCTTCTCTAGTGTGTTTACATATATGATGGATCTTTTTTCCATTTGTCACACTCTTCCATCAACCCAAAACATGCATTAATACTTTGACACACTGGTAGTTTATGTCATTTCTCCTCAAGGCCCCTTTCTTAGTGCCTCACCTGCTTCTATGGAGACACCTTTTTTGTTCCCTTATTTTTAGAGCATATCTCTCAATAGATTATTCAACAGGTCAACAGTCTCCCCATTTGAAGCTATTATGGTGAATCTCATTATCTCCCTTGTTTTCGTTTGGTATTTTTGTGTATGAGTTATCACATTGGTTTATAAAGTGACATGGGGGGTTTACTGATTCAACCTTATCTACCTTCATGCATTTATATGCTCTATTATGGGAAACTTTTCATTTCTTTAGTTGCTTATTTTTTCCATCACTATCATGGGCCATATTCTTTGAGAGACATTATCTATATTTTTGACACTAGTTTTTTGATAGTCTCTTTCAGCATGATATGGAGTTATTTTAGTATATATAGTGTCAACTTATTTTATATTCAAGTAGTGGATTCAAACCACTCATGCAAACCTTATTTTTTCACTCCACCCATTCAATAGTATGGGGGGGTATAATATACATTCTGCTTATTTAGTATTGAGTGTTCCTTGCACATGTAGTACTCTTTTATACTTTCATCACCACTAATAGTCTTCTTGATTGAAGCTATTCTGGTAAAGCCCAATGTCAATTATTTTTGTGATTGAGTAGTGGATTCAAACCACTCATGCATATTGAGTTCTTTTGTAACTTGTGATTACTTGGAGTGAGGACTACTTCAGCTTCATCTTTGGGAGGATTTCTAGCTCTCTTTTCTTCTTTTCTCTCTTTCGGGGGGAGTTTTTCCTATGGGTTTTCTCTCTTTTTCTCCACTTTATGAGACTTATATGTAATAATTGTTGAGTGTTTTATGGAATCCTTCTTTATACATAAATATCTTATTCAAGCACTTTGTTTGATGAAACCCATATGAACATTTGTTACTTGACTCCATGACCTTCTTGGTGATTTTTATAGTGACACTAGTGTGGTATCCCCACTAGTGACACCAGTGTGGTAGCCCCACTTTTAGGTTGTGGAGCTAAAAGCTTCACTGATGCAAACAGGAGAGGAGGTTGCTGAAGGTTGTTAAATTGCAGAGAAGCTGGGGTCGGTCTGATCAGCCGACGTCGGTAGGATAACATAGAGAAGCAACCGATGTCGGTCATATATCAGCTGATGTCGGTCACCTCCAGGCAGACAGGGACCGACGTCGGTCGCCTGTGTGGTTCGACTACGAGTTATTTACGGGCAGTTGGTTGACGAACCAAGTATTTGCATGGTCAGGGCTAATTATAGACTGAGAGCTGTGGATCTAATTATTGTAATTAGATGTCTAATTATTGTTTGATGAGATCTATATAATAGACTCATGGTTGTATTGGAAAAGCGTTCTAGTTTGAGTTGAGCAAAGTTTGTTCCTTCTGTGTGTGAGGTGAGCAAGGGTGTTCCTCCTAGTTCCACAGTACCAAGTGTAGGTGCTAGTTTTGGAGAGTCAGCTGGATTCTTCAGGAGTGTAGGATCTTGGTCACAGTTGCATGGCCTATATAGGAGATCTACATGGTAAGTAAGATCATTGATCTGCAGGTGTATGTGTGTGCAAGGTCAAGGTTCACAGGTGAGCAGAACCGTTGTTTGATTTGCAGGTGTGCAAGATCATATAGACAGCAACACAATAGGGAGCAGTATCAGGCAGGATCTACTTGGAGTACAGGTGTGTACTCGGATAGAGCAAGAGAGGAAGGCAAGGGAGTTCCTTCCATAAGTATGGTCTGTTGAATTGCAGGTTGTTGCAGATTCATGGGAGATCTACTTGAAGTACCTTGAGTACTTGTTGAGTACGTGGAGTACTTGTGGAGTGCGTGGAGCACTTGTGGTGTGCGTGGAGCACGAGAGGTGAACACCAACTCTGTATTTGAGTTGGGTGTTGGGACCTGAGAGGGAGAGCTTTGGGGAGAAGAATTATTGTTCACTTGAGGTGCGGGAAACCTCTGTAAGGTGGTGGAGAAGATGTGGGATATTCTCTATTATACTCTTTTCTGTATAAAGTATTAATACAAGTTGTGTATTGTCTCTCTCATATGCTGTGTTATTCTGAATTCTAATTACTTGGTGAATCTGGTTAATTTCCGCATATTTAGTTGCTTGGTTTGGTAATCAAATTGTGTGCTTCTGGTTTATTTACCAACAAGTGGTATCAGAGCTAAGGTTGCAGGAAGCAGGGTTGTGTTTGGTTACAGGGCACTCTCAGGGGTTTCTGATCGAGTGGGAGTAGAGCAATGGCAGATCAAAGTAAGCTAAGAATGGAGGAGTTGAAAAGCACAGATGGTTACTTAAGGTCCTATGGAAAGAAAGAGCAGGTAAAAGAACATTGTTGGTTGGTAGCAGATCAACATGAAGAAACTGAAGATACAGATGTTGCAGGTGTTGTTGTACAGGATGTGTTTGCAGGTTTCTTAGATAAAGTTGAATCTTGGATAAAAGATTCGGTTGCCTCTTTCCATGCAGCCCCAGGTAGAGGAGCTGGTGAGCCTTGCCAAAGAATTGGCAAAGGAGAAGTGAAGCTGAAATTGCAGGCGGCCAACACACAGGTGTTGATGAAGGTCATGCAGGTCCCAGGTTTGGAGATATGGCTAATTTCTTTAGAAAAATTGGGTGATGAGAGATGCACAAGAACTCTCACAGCGGTAGCACTTGAATTAGCTGGTGGTAAGAAAATAGGTATACTTTATCTACTTGTTTATATTACTGATTCTTCTTCTATTGCGGAGACGTGGCTTCGTAGGCTTGGTCACATGAGCAGGAAGGAGATGCATGTTCTTAAGCGGAAGACAGATATATTTGACAGGCTTAAGAATTGGAAAGCCTTGGTGTTCTTGGAGGAGATGGTGGACAGAGTTCAGTGGATGAGGCTGGATACATCTGAGCAGGGTAGTTTGGACATGGAGATTGATTCAAAGGAGCTTGCAGGTAAAAAGTCATCACTCACAGGTGAACACAGATACCGATGTCGGTCAGGAGGAACTGGCATCAAACAGACAGGTGCCGATGTCGGTTATGTGCAAACCAAAGCCGACGATGTCAGGCAGGGTAAGACCGACGTCGGTCATGGGACCGACGTCGGCAGTATGTAAGACCGATGTCGGTCAGGAGGACCGATGTTGGTAGCAGGGACACCAGCGATGGCAAGTTGGTAGTCAGGGACAGACGCATGGGAACCGACGTCGGTCGGATGCAGACTGTGGGGTGGCCGAGGTCGGTCACTGTAACGGATTTTGGGTGGACAGCATGCTGTCAAGGAGTCTCAAACACCCATATGGAGGACTGAAGGCATAATTAGGCCCTCAAATTCATGTTCCTCTTCTTCATACTTGTTGCTGATTGTAGAGCAGGAAGGATCCAGGAAACAGGTGGGAGCTAGGCAGGGATATGATTCAGAACCAAACGGGAGTTTTGGTAGGTTTTCCAGCTGGATGAAAGCACATAGACGAATGGATGCCTTAGTAGAAGAATAGAGAGAACGGATATGTGAGACGGAAGACCAGGTCATATGGTCTTGAGGAGCTGCAGGACAGTGGTACAGGTTTTGACAGGTGGAGGACAGAGCATGACTCTAGTCAGTGTCAGGGTAACTACTGTGGTTTGACTTACCAGGGGGATGAGGATTGCAACATCATTCTGTTGCTGTATGTGGATAGTATGCTAGCTATCAGGGGTGTACATACAGGGTTTTACTGAGCTAAGGGTAAGATTAGTTCAGTGTCATGTCATGAGGAGTTTGGAGCAGTGAAATTCTTTGACATGAGAGGCATGGAGATCACAGGTTGATTTTGTCTCGAGTGGGAGCTGATGTGAATCAGGTGTTGGCGAGGTTCAGGATGCAGAGCTGGAGCACACTAAGGGCTGGATAGGTACAGTGTTCGAAATCACATGAGGTCTGGTATAGGCCTGAGTATTCCCATGCAGTGGGAGCTGTCAGAGTTAGGAGCCAATTCGAGGAAGTGGGCTCTCAGGGATTTGAGAGGGACCAACAGTAGGTATACATGCAGGGTCAGGACTTCACTACATGTGTTTGTAGGTTTGGATGTGGCAGGGTACTCGGATGACAGGTGGTACACCACGGGATGTGTGGTGGGTTGTCTTCAGGTGGGAGCTTGAAGAGGGATACAAACCAAGAAACAGATTAGACGGGGTACAGGTACAGGTACAGTGCAGCTGTTTATCTCCAAGTGGGAGATTTTTAGGTTGTGGAGCTAAAAGCTTCACTGATGCAAATAGGAGAGGAGGTTGCTGAAGGTTGCTAAGTTGCAAAGAAGCTGGGGTCAGTCTGATCAGCCGACATCGGCAGGATAGCATAGAGAAGCAACCGACGTCGGTCATATATCAGCCGACGTCGGTCACCTCCAGGTAGACAGGGACCGACGTCGGTCGCCTGTGTGGTTCAACTGCGAGTTATTTACGGGCAGTTGGTTGACGAACCAAGTGTTTGCATGGTCAGGGCTAATTATAGACTAAGAGCTGCGGATCTAATTATTGTAATTAGATGTCTAATTATTGTTTGATGAGATCTATATAATAGACTCATGGTTGTATTGGAAAAGCGTTCTAGTTTGAGTTGAGCAAAGTTTGTTCCTTCTGTGTGTGAGGTGAGCAAGGGTGTTCCTCCTAGTTCCACAGTACTAGGTGTAGGTGTTGGTTTTGGAGAGTCAACTGGATTCTTTAGGAGTGTAGGATCTTGGTCACAGTTGCATGGCCTATATAGGAGATCTACATGGTAAGTAAGATCATTGATCTGCAGGTGTATGTGTGTGCAAGGTCAAGGTTCACAGGTGAGCAGAACCGTTGTTTGATTTGCAGGTGTGCAAGATCATATAGATAGCAACACAACAGGGAGCAGTATCAGGCAGGATCTACTTGGAGTACAGGTGTGTACTCGGATAGAGCAAGAGAGGAAGGCAAGGGAGTTCCTTCCATAAGTATGGTCTGTTGAATTGCAGGTTGTTGCAGATTCATGGGAGATCTACTTGAAGTACCTTGAGTACTTGTTGAGTACGTGGAGTACTTGTGGAGTGCGTGGAGCACTTGTGGTGTGCGTGGAGCATGGGAGGTGAACACCAACTCTGTATTTGAGTTGGGTGTTGGGACCTGAGAGGGAGAGCTTTGGGGAGAAGAATTACTGTTCACTTGAGGTGTGGGAAACCTCTGTAAGGTGGTGGAGAAGATGTGGGATATTCTCTATTGTACTCTTTTCTGTATAAAGTGTTAATACAAGTTGTGTATTGTCTCTCTCATATGCTGTGTTATTCTGAATTCTAGTTACTTGGTGAATTTGGTTAATTTCTGCATATTAAGTTGCTTGGTTTGGTAATCAAATTGTGTGCTTCTGGTTTATTTCCCAACACCACTAATATTTGTGTTCACTTCTCACCATCATGTTGGAGGGTGTTCAAGTGATTATTCCTTGGGTTTAACATTCTACCCAATATATTAGAGTGCATTATTTGCATTCAGTGATCCTCATATTTAGCACTATTTCTACATTCACTTGGTGATTACAATGACTCAACATCCATGTACTCCAACATGATGGATTGACATCCATAGGTATATGTGGCTTCACACTATATCCTCTATTTTTATCCCCTAGCTTCACTTGAGGGGGGTGTTAGAGTATCTTGTTACTCATGCTTGCTAGGTTCTAGTTAGGTCATTGGTCTTTACCTAGTTTTGTTTTATGTGGAGATTTGTCTCACATTTCCTAGTTTAGCTTGCATCTTATTTTTCCTTGCCTATTTAAGCAAGGGTTCTTCATTGTATTATACATGCTTCATAATATTTTGTGAATAAAAATTGTCTTTTTTATAATTGGTTTTATTTCTTAGTGTGTATGTTGAAACATCAATCACTGTAGTAATGAGCCATTGGAGAGATCGTGGCTGAAGAGTTTTGATAACTCTTTCAACTTCAAGGGATCACTCTTGGGGTTAAATGGATTATCAAAGGATTGGAAGGGGACAAATACTATAAAATTCTACTAAGGCACTACATCACTCAAGGTTGCCTTCTTGGCATGACACCCTAGCAATGAATTGGATTTCATAGAGCCTTTATCTCATTAGTTATAATGAAATTAGGATTCACTTTTATCATGCAAAGTATTTATAAGGCTTGGTAAAATCTCAAACCCCACCTCATTTGGGTGGGGGATGGGTTTAAAAGCTATCTATATTTAAACTCTCAGTCATAATGGTGGTTTCCCCAGTTGAACTTCCATAATGTCCCCTTTACCATGTTCCCCTAGATTAAAAGATTGAGGATATTTAAGAAAGGTATTCTCACAATTGGTTATCTCTTTTGTAAGAACTCTAAGGACTAGCTTCCTTGGCCTATGATAAAATCTAAGTTTCATATTAATAAAGAAGATGTAGAATTTATTTCTAAATTATAGAGTTCCATACCTGATGAATAATTGCATAAGATTGGAGCTTCCTCTCTCATGATGTGGTAGAAGGGCTAGTATTGGCCCACAACCACACCAATTCATCGATACTCTCCTCAGTTGGGTTACAATTGGTTGGACCATTATCATATTAATATGGATGCCCTCAATCACTGGTGGTATCTCCAATCTATCTATCAAGTTTAGGCTTAGATATTTGATAATATCTAGGTGACTTGTATTGAATCCAAAAAAATCCCATTTTTTTGGGTGTATCCTTTATTGAGGTCTGCATATGGGGAATAGGGTTAAGCACATGGGGGTTTTAAATCCCATTCATCTAGCCTATCATCATCCAAAAACTATCAAGAATATCTTTTGGTTTTATCCTCATGCCCAATAAAATCTAGAGATGGATTCATACCCTTTTCAAACCCTTTAGGACTGAAATGTTTACTTGGAAAATGGTTCTCTTAGGGGACTCTGCCCTATTACTTATAAGATATAATAGATTTTGATAGATTTTATGTACTGATATTTTGTTTTGTATTTGGAAATGTATAAATCCAATGTGTTTTAATAATAAAGCTATGGAAATTTTTTTTTCTACAACAATAAAGTTATGATTATAACTAATATTACCCTTCAGATACATAGTCAAACAGATAAGGTCTGACTCAAGCTTCACCATTTGCATCTCCTACTAGACCATTGGGGGAATGTTACTTGTGTAGTTAGCCATGAGCCTAATGTCCCCTCCTTCACCAATCCCCTCTTAGGATTTGTGGGCATGGGGGGAGGTGTCACCATTATCATAGCTAGAGGTATCAAATTTGGAGGAGCTCATCTCCTCACTCTAGTTGGCCATCTCCTCCCTAAGGCTCTGATAGAGGCAATATTGATAGTAGAGGTGGGGGGTGGAGACCCCCTTTGTAGGATAAATTCCCATGGTTGGAATTTTCCATCTCTCCTCCCTATAAAGATTCTCAAGTGCAGCATGACTCTGAAGCTAATCAGTAGGCTAATAGATGGGACCCCCTCCCATTGGATGAAGATCCTCAAGCCCAGGATGGCTAGGGAGAAAAGACTTAAACCCTTTGCATCCTTTGTTGACTACCATGTTCATAGTTATTACTTAGTTTTTTCCTTGTTATTTGTGATCTTTCATTCCCTTTTTTGATTGATGTGCATTTAAGTTAGTTTAACTATGGTTATTGGCTAGGTTGTGGCCTATTTTGGACTTTTGTTTCTCTTGAAGCTTTCTTACTTTAGTGTGGCTTTTGGGGTGTGACATTCCCACCCATTTTTTTATATGATTAACATTGTACCATAAGTTTTTTTTAAAATTAATAGAAGTGCACTTTTCAAAAAAAAAAAGGCCAAAATGGGTCAAAACATTATTATTTTTTATCTTTTCTGCCTCAACTGAGCTTCCTCAACTGAAAACACAAGATCTCTAAACTTTGACACACTTGGGATTTATTATGTTGTGTTCACCTAAATCATCCATATATGTACATGATCATCATTGATCATGAGGTATTATTTTCTTGATCCCATGCTCATTTGAAACATAGATGATATGTTTCATATTTAGCTTTATGTTTGGTAGACTAGGCACGTATGCCTCATAGTCATTTCCACTTATCGTGTGTCTGCAATGGCCTCACCTCCCAGTCATGGCATGATTTTTAATTTAGTTTTGTCCCACATGGGAATTATTTACCACATGACCTAAGTTCAAATATATTGCTCTATTTTGTAGTATGAGAATATAGAGACCAACATCTCCTCCATTGTGTCATATTTATTAATCAATCTTAGCATTATTCTAAAATATAAAAGAGCTCACTAAAAGGAATCACTACCAATCCAACATTTATTTGCTTACATTAATATATTAAAAAATATGTATCTCGAAAACATCTATATAGTTTCAATGATAATATCAAAAAATTACTTTATAGGGAAGGTATTACATTTCTTAGATAAAATCATAAACACACATGCAATTTAAAATTTTCCTGGTTCTTTGTACTATCTTTAATATAATTTATCATAATTTTCTAGATAAACCTGTGAGAATATTTTCTCTCTCATTGCAACAAGATAACAAAGATGCCAAAAAAACTCATAAATACTCATTAAATGTGTTATCACCAATAACAATAATTAAATTTATTTATTAGTAGGATTTCTCATATTTCTCAATGAATTTTCACCATGAAATCCTTATTATATTTTACTTTGATTGTATTTTTATTTAACATATGTATTGATCAAGATATCTACAATGATTTCTTAAATACCCATAATGCATCCAGAGCACAAATGTAGAAGAATGTGTTTTTATAGTGGTGGGTAGTCCTTGAGAAGGAAGGAGCATTTGAATCTGGAGGCCCTATGAAGAAGCAAGCATATAACCTTGTCCATAGATGAGACTGTTGTTGAATATGTCGTCATTACTATCACAAAAGGATCCACCATGTCTAAGGTGGGAATAACTAATTCATTGTAATGGACTTGTTCTTTGATATCTTATATGTGTCCCCAATTTAGCTCACCTATTGTGTTTAAAAGTTAAATAATGACAAAAACCTAAATTGATTGCCTAAAATGACATTGACTACCCAAATTTGAAATATGACATAAAATTTAGGCATTACAAACTAAAATATTAAAAATCATGACATTTTAATGTGTCACATGCCAAGGTGATGCATAAGCGATGTAAATTTGTTGTTAATATTAGTACCATAATTATGCCACCTTTTACACCAGTTTATTATCACACACAAAAAACTAAATGAAGATTTTTTTTTCAAAAATGTTGTAAAAATGACCTAATAAATGGCACATATTACACTTCTTGTAGTAGTGTATAGACCTACATATAATAACTTGAACATGAAAAATAATACCTACATCTGAAAATGTGAGTATAAAAAATGAGTAGATGTATATATTAAAATTTACACAAATTAATAACTAATCACAATGCTGAGGAAGCACATATGGCTCTTTCCCCTCAAGTAATTCTCTAATAAATTTAACTAAATAAAGACCACTATTAATGTCCATTTTTAAATATTTTTTATCAATAGAAGGATACCATGTACACTAAATATGATAACTTCAAAACTTATATAATCAAGTTTTATTATCTCTTCTATCTTGCCAATATAATCCAGTTTCCCTTGGATCAAACTCCTACCACTTGCACTTGTTCAACTGGCATGTTCAAAAATAATTCCAACTCTATAATAAAAAGTAATCCTTCTCTAGTCAATGTTTTCCACATAGAAATATTTTCCTTCCAACCATATTTCAAAATGCTTACTTGCCTTCATTACTTCATCTCACTTCCGAAAGTATTAATATAATACAAAAAAATATTATGCACTAATATAAAAAATATTTTACAACTTACCAAACCTTCACATCCTCACACAATATCTCACAATTCTTATGTGACTATTATTGGATTATTGGCATGAATATTATCTAAATGTGAACTCATTCATTCATGAGTAGGCTACTATAAAAATGGTCTATATAGTTTGGGGGTGGTGTTTTAAGTGGATGTTATCTTCTCCAATCAATCCTTTGAATCTCATGTGAATCCTTATTTTCTTCATATTTTTCAAGCCATGTAACTATTTCTAGTATTATAGAGTATGAACTATTTTATAGCATCTTACTCAATAGGACCTAATAATCAAACACGTAAATAAATAAATTAATTCTATAAACATATATTGATATACATCTATAATTTTTGTTTTGAATTTGAATACATACCAAATTTCATGGGGTTTCCTTTTTATTGTTCCCAAAAATGGTCAAAAATTAATTCATCCTCTAAGTTGATGAATTCATTTCATTCTTGGTGCCCAATGATAAAAAAAAGTGTAGAAGTGAAAAAATTTAGAAGATGATGAAAATTGGACTAAGTATAAAACTTCAAGGTAACACATGAGCATGTCCTCGTGTCTCATGTGGCATAAGGGTTGAGTATTCAAACCCTTAAGCCATACCCTACTGGTCATTCTCCCCATCTGTTACATTTTGAGGAACATGAGCTTGTGGTCCCCCATATTTGCATACTATGAATGAACATGAATGGCCATCTAACCTCCCCATCCATGTTATCATGAGGAATGTGAACCTATGTTCCCCATGTTCACATGTTGTAAATAGATGAAGTCAACAAACCATCGCCCATGGACATGTGGATGCATACATATATCCTTTGTGCTTGCACATTGGAGGAGACACCAAGGCCATCTATTGGGCCCTCCTAGACATGTGTGTGTAGTCTCTGATGGATAACCATTATATGTTGAGCCATCTAGTATATTTGAGTTATTGTATTATACCCCTTATTTTACTCTTACAAGCAAAGCTCTACCATAGATTTTCTAAAATTCCACTGATGAATTTGTAACACTCTTCTAACATCTTATTTTTTTAAAAAGAGTCCTCCCCTCATCAAAATTATGTTCTTAGAGTGTTTCCACCAAGTTTTTTGAATTTACCATATGACCATTATATCCCAATCATTTAAACTAATCCAACATTTCTTACCCCCAGATTGACTCAGACTCCTTTCCCTCACTTGTGAAGTAATTTTATCTTAATTAGAGTCTGATGACATGAAGTTAAAATACATGGAAAATGAGAAATTTTTAGTGTTAGACAATGATAACCCTTAGATTATTGAATCACAAATTGGACATGTAGACATAGAGGAGTTTCATTTCATACTAAATTTAAAAAATCTAAGCACCTTGATGAATCACCTTGTAAAAAGTGGTATTCCTCAGGCAATAGGTTTTCCTACTTTGATCTAATGTTTTGACTTAGTGTTCACCTACATGAGATACTTGATCCATCAACCCATGAAATCAAATCAAATGGTGAGGTGCTCATATCCAAACTTGATGGTATATCAATGGTAATGATGTTGAGGATTCCAATTCTTTAAGACATTATCAGCATGAGCATATCTAAAGGGTAGAGATACTAGGATAATTACTCAAACAAGTGTTTGATAGTTATCAATAATTCATAGCTGAAGCAAAAAAGAGAGGGTCCCAAATTTACTTAAATTTTTTATAGAGAATATTTCCAATAAGAGATATCAAATATGATCACTATCCTAAAATGGTTAGTACATAATGATAACACTAAATTTTCCATCTCTGGAAGTTCATGTTGATGAACACTATCTTCCCTGGTAAATAATTTTGAGATTGGGGAGAAATGATCAGTGATTTCATACATCGACAACTATTAGAAGAACAATTAAAGAAATAATTATTCATGACCTACTATCTTGTGTATCATTGGCTTCTTAAATGATTTACCCAAGACTTTCATAACATGGAAATATCACTCCTATCACTCAAGCCTACAAATGTTTCCCTCAAATGACTCATGCATAAATCAATAAACACTTCACCAAGGTGAATGATGCATTTACAATAAGATTAGTGCAATCCCTTCATGAATATTTTTCAAAAGGATTTCAAATGAAGTTTTTTCCTTGATCAAATAGTATGGCATCTATTGCCTCCAATATCAGAAGTTCACCTACATCAGGTTTTGTAGTTTTGAAGGCAACCCATTGAGACTTCCAGGGCTGTTAAATGATAAAATTGTATTAACAAAAATATGTAGGTAATTGGTTGTATTACACAAATGTTGTAGAGATAGACACACCTTGAGTGTCTTGTTCCCTATTTCATTAGGACACTGCACATGTAAATCAATAGTCAATGCTCAAGACATTGAATCAACCATCTCCCAATTCACTCTTTGACCACATGCTAGTAGATCTTCTATGGACATAAAGAGATATGTAAAAATATGTCTTCGTATTGATTCAAATTATGAGCATGAACCTGACTTGGATGACTATTGAGTTAATTTTTTAGATGAATATTAGGCAATGTAGAGAGATTGGAGTTGAATGACCATGGATCAGATCAAAGCATTCATAAATTAATGGGTTTATAATGACATGGTTGATTATATGACTAACCTCATTGACCCATAGTATATTTAGAGGGTTGTATCTACCCCTAACCTATTATAAATTGGTCAGTAAAGGAGTTGGTAGATGTACACAAGAGAACACAAAGGGTATGGGACATGTGATTAATAGGAATCCAAGAGGGGAGATTAGTATCATGTTAGTATGATTAAAACCACATAAAAACACACTAATGAATTTAACATCTCAAGTCTAGACAATCAAGGATCAAGAGAACAATACAAGTAACATTCAACATAAGAAAAAACAACCATTATTTACATTCCTTGATAGCAAGAGTTGTATGTTCACCATGGAGGAATGTGTTTGGTCGTGTGATCAAAGAATCTTTGGTAATGGTACTCTTTGTATCATCTTTCTTTGTCACCTTGGCAATGTTGGGCTTGACTTGGATTTGGTGTAGCATTCTATGAACATATGTGAACTATAAAATTACATAACAAGGCTCCTTAAAGGCATTTTTGCATGATAACTTTACACCAAAAGAGCTTGTTAAATAATGGGTGAAGCCTTATATTTATATCCTTTCAAACTAACTCTAACCCAAGTGCAAATAAGTTAGATTTAATTATGGTTAGGTTTAGATTAACCCTAGTTGAGTTAAGGAGGGGACACTAAATTAATATTTGGGATAGAGATTCTATTTATTAAGCATGACTCTTCATTTCTAAATTTAAGGTTTTAGGGGAGATATTTAAAATCCCTTGACTTTGAGGATGATGACATCATCATTACCTCATTTTTATTGGAATTTTATTTTTAAAAAATTAATTTTAACAAATTTCACATGAAAATTCCACTAAAATAGTTAATTTGATTTACTTAGTTAATTCATTTTGCTTATAATTTTTGCACTTTAGGAATTGTTCAAGTATCCTCCTTAATGGGTCTAAAGGCCGAATTGTCAATTTGCTAGGTTGTAAGTTGACTAGAGATGAATCTATGAGAGGTTATTGTTGTGTATATGATAATACCCAAAATAGGTATGCCTCAACATGATTCTAATCATCAATGTCTGATGTGTAGATGAAATTGGCACATTTAGAGTGATTCTTAGACTTAATTTGCACTATTTGGTACAAATCAATCTAAAGTTTGATTGGAAAACACTTGTGGCCAAAATAGTGTGTCGCCCTGGATGCCCCCTCGAGGGAGTGGGTGGAAAAATAAGATTAGTGAACAGTCCCTTGAAAAGAAAAATATGATGCAACCTATAGGTAATGGGGGTGGAGATATTGATTTGACCAAAAGCAGTTATAAATAGTAATGGAGCATGGAAATACTAATTTACCCAAAGGTGATTATAAACAATAATGAAGGGTTGAAATACTAATTTTTATAAAGGTAGTTATAAGAAGTGGTATAGTGACATGCCCCATTAGCGCAGATGAAAAGAATAATTTACCCAAAGGCAGTTATATTCATTGGCATGATGATATGCCCTAGTAAGAGAGTTGAGGTAAAATGTTGATTTTACCAAGGTGGTTATAATCATTAGCAGACTAAAAATGCCCCAATATGGAAGATAATGATTTGCCTAAAGGTGTTTATAACCATTAACAATGAAAACTGCCCTAGTAGGTGTTGTCCCCAAAAACAGACTTCTCATTTTTGAGAAGTCTGTTTGTGAACTATTATGGTTCAACAGACCAAAATGATCTCTTCCCTTCTTGAAACATGTTCTGAGCATTCAAATTCCTCATTTTTCAAGCTTCTTAAAAAATCTACGGACTCTGTAGGCTTGAATCTACGAACTCTGCAGGTCTGAATCTACGGACTCTGCAAGAAAAGTTCTATGGGCTTCATAGGTTGATTTCTACGGACTCTAAAAGAAAGAAGCAAGCTCTCAACACTTAGATGATTTCAAATATGGTTCAATAACAAGGTTCAACCAAAAGAGTTCATCAGCAAGCTTCTAAGCAAGGATTGAACTATTGAACCGTTGAACCTTGAACCATTTTCGTTCAACGGGTTCAATGGGTTAAAAGGTTCAACATCAGTAACAAGAGTTAAGTGTATTTTTCAAGGTTCAAAGTTCAACCACTTCAAGGTTCAATGACCAAATGGTTCAACGCGTTTGGTTCAAAAAGATCAAAAGGACTTAGCCAAATAAAAAGAATGAACCGATTGAACCATTGAACCTTGAACCTATGTTGGTTCAATCACTCAGTTCAAGCGACACATTCAAAGGTTCAACCAGTGTGATGAAGATCAAAGAGCCTAGAAAGAACAAGGAAGTGACAGACTAATGGTTTAGCAGGTTCAAAGGCCTCTATAGGCAAGTTCAATCAAAAGAACAAGTTTTTGACACTTAGTCATTTTCAGGGGATGAACCACTTGAACCGTTGAACCATTGAACCACTTTGGTTCAAAGGTTTAATGGGTTCAACGAGGCTTGTTTCAAAGAATCTTGGTTCAAGCGGTCAATAGAAACAAGGGAATGAACCGTTGAACCAAATTTGGTTCAATCAGTCGGTTCAAAGCGACAAGTTCAAAGGAGTGCCCTAAGCGTCAAAGACACAAGTGCCCTTGAAGAGGGAATTTTTGGTAAAAGTGACTAAGGAAGGAAACAAAAACATGATAGAACGCAATGGATGCTGACATGTGTCACAATTTGAGATTCACATAAAATTGACAAAGGCAAATTTCTAAGGGGCAAACAACCCTTTTGGAGGATACTCAAAAGCTGAAGCAAACCATTGCAAAAACATGAAAGGCTAATTTGGAGCTCAAAAAACCCTTGCAGAGGGTAGAAAGGGGGAAAATGGACCAATTCAAAGGCCAAAATAGAAAAAGGATTTCCTTCAAAAAAGTTCCCCTGACAAAATAGACAAAGTAAATTCCTTTGGGAAAATGAACAAGGCAAAGGACAAAGTGAAATCCTTTGGACAATTTGTCCAAAGGAATTCACTCAAAAAAAAATCAAAGCCTGGTGGAAAGACAAGGCAAGGAAGACTTCCTTCGAAAAAACTACCCAAAGGAATTCCTTCGGACATTTTGTCCAAAGGAAATAAAGGATAAAGCCCACCAAAAGAAAGAAGCCCGAAGGCCATTCAAAGACCGCTGAAAGGGCAGATACCCTTATAAGAGGTTATTCCCGACCCAAAGTAGACTATTTCTTAAGGCCTCAAAGGGCAGGTCCCCTCTGAGAAATATCAAATGACAAAGCCGAAGGAATTGCTTAGGAAAGTGACATGCCCATAGACGTCAAAGTCACAACAATGAAATAGCCATTGATCCTTGTAGGTTTAAGCGCAGACCCAAATGCATTCAAAGGCTTTAGCGACAAGTTCAAAGGAAGAACTGTTGAGAGGAGCGTAAAGAACAAGAATGACCAGAAATGTTTACGCATTAGATATGTTTCTAGAAGTAGACCGCCAGGTGGATATTGAAAGATGTAAACTTTCAATAGTGTGACCCATTTATCTGCATTGAGAAAAGCAAATGGGTAAATGCCCCTAAATTCCAACATGTCTTCTTAACAAAATTCAATGCAACATGATGTGTTACTATTCTCGAGTCCTTCTTGAAGAGGCTATATAAAGGACTCTCTTGTTGTTGGAGAGATCTCTCTCTTAGATTATCAGAAACAAAACTCTACCCAAATTGAAAGGCATTACTAAGACTTTGAGCTCAGATTGTTGATCATATTTTGTTATTGGAATAAGAAAGCAAGTGACTTTTTAGACTTTGTGTTGTGATATCTTTGTTGTTGGGAAAACTTTTCTTTTATCTTTTTTCTTAATATATTTTCTGTTCCTTTAATTCAATAAGCAAAATTAGCAAAAATAGTCAGGAAGGTGTCCTAAAGCCAAATGTGGAGAGACTTTGTGCCCCCAAAATTGCCTTTAGTGTGTTTTCTTTTTGTTTCTATGTAAAGGACCTTGGGACAACTTTGTGCCCTCATTGTCCTTCGTATCTCACTCTTGCATAATTGAGGTGAAGACTTTGTGCTACATCTCAATCTGTTGGTTACTACTTCCTTGGTTACA
The DNA here is from genome assembly GCA_037957365.1 of Torreya grandis. NCBI lineage: Eukaryota > Viridiplantae > Streptophyta > Pinopsida > Cupressales > Taxaceae > Torreya > Torreya grandis. The sequence continues at coordinate 1,795,665 of JARHVA010000662.1, forward strand.
TTTTGCAATTACTATCAGAAGAATTCTTATGGTTTGCTAAATAGTACTTCTAAAAGAAGAGGAGTGCTTTCTGTCATTTCCCTTGAGATTTCCCCTTTGATTTGCATGCATCATCTCTGAAGAAAGAGAGATGGATGGTTTGTTCTACCCTTGAGTATTATTTTCTATATATATATATATATATATATATATATATATATATATATATATATATATATATATATATATAGGGAACCTCCCCTTGATGAGAAGAGAGATTAGTCCCCTTTTGATGTGATAAGCCTACACATTTGGATGACCAATATTCTTACTTTGGATGATTAGACCTATTTTGTTTATCAGTACACTAATCGACAAAATATTCAACCAACAGTTTTTGGCAACTCTGCTGGGGATATAGTTATGTGCATTTTAAAACCCCAAGTTTCAGATTGAATCAGTTTCTACCATTATCCATTATAGACTCCATTTCATTTTTATGTCTTACTCATTATAATTATAACCTTACCATTCACCTCCACACTAACTGGGAAAGAATGCACAGTTTTAAGCCTCAAGCTTCAAACTAAAGCAAGGTCAATTATTTTCTATTTTTGTTTCACAATCTGGCAGATTCAAGGAATACACGAACCCAAAGGGCTAAAGGTATTGTTGACCCTATATTCAAGTTGGTACAACAAAGTAATTTTGATCTATTTCCTTCACCATCTCACCTCTAACGAACCAAGAGCTTTGCTCCTACTAAAGTTAGATCTCTATTTCCAAATGAAGTATTCACTTCTACTGTTGATAAAGCTTTGCCAATAATTACCCCTCTGAGATTTGTTATTCCTCCTTTTAATAGTCATATAGTGGCAGCTCAAGGTCCCTGGGGTAATTATTTTGGTCCTCTCAATCTTACTCCAACTCTACATGAGTTCCCACGCAGTTCAAAGAAGAATTTCTCTAAATTCTATGGTGATGGGAAACTTCATCCTAATGAACACATTGCAGCCTTCAGCATAGCCTATGGCATAATTAGAGTAGAATTTGAAGATGTAGTACTCAGGGTATTTGTAGAAACATTACAAGGTGCTACTGCAGATTGGTTTTATCATCTACAGGCTCGATTAGTAACTGATTAGAATACCTTTAAGGCTAAGTTTGAAGCTATATTCAAATCTACAGAAGATGCACATGCACTTCTGGCTCAACTTACACAGATGAAGAAAGAACCTCATGAACTAATGAGAGACTTCATAGCCAAGTTTGACAAACTGAGGAATAGAATTCCCGTAATTACTCGACCTACAACTGAGAATCTCAAATGCTTCTTCATTAATTCTCAGTTACCTGAAGTAAGTTTTTTTTTGAGATGTGCTGGTCAAATAGATCTTGCTACAGCTCAACATTTGGCCACTAAGGTAGAAGATGATCTCATCTTAGCAGGGAAGATAAGAAGAGATCCAAATAAAAATAGACTCTCATCATCTTCTTAATATTCATCTACAGGCACCACAGATCCAATGATGCAAAAGTTGGCAAATGAGTTATTTGCTCTCAAATATCAAATGGCGCAAGGAATATCTTTTGCTCCTTCATATGGAAATATGCCAAGAAGGACATTTCCAAATCAGTCATATCAGGGCAATGCTACCAAGAATCAAGGGAAACAAAATCATCTTCCTCCCCCACAAGGGAAACTTGCCCTGAAAGCTCCTCTAACCAATTCAGTAATGGGATATCTTGAAGCAAAATCAGAGTTCTTTTTTCAGCCTGTATTAAATCAAGAAAATGACGCTGATCTCCTTGTATAAAATCAAAAAGAATCACCTGGCGACTCCCACATTGGTTTCTTGAACTACCAAGATGAACACAAAAGCAAAGGAGAAGCTTTTGATGGATCATACGCAGTGTTTACCATGTCCAAGAACCAATCAATCCAGCAATTTGATAAAGGGAAGATAGAGGAGCAACCTCAAACAACAATTACAATTGCTAAGCATGGAACCACTCTGCCTTTCCAGTCAAAAGATCTTGTGATCACCCAAAAGGTAAATACATCAATTTCACCTTCACCTTATACTTTAATTTTGCAAACCAACCCTCCTCCTATCCCTTCTAAAACTTAAAAGGTTGAAATACCTTCCTCTGTTCCTAATCCAATTCAGCCATTTGACATAATTGATCATGTAAAAAAGACTAAAATACAAATGTCTAAATTTAAATATTTGCAGTCCAATCCTGATCAATTGGATAAATTAGTCTAATGTGTCAAGAACCAAACCATCCTTGCAGGATAAGAAGCTAAAAAGGTAACTCCTGATTCCACAAAGAACATGCCCATTCTGAATAATCTTGTCATTACTCCTCCAGCTGCTCTTGAGAAAATAGAACCTTTCTATGTTTCCCTGTTAATAAATAGTCACAAGCTAAGTAATGTTATTATAGACTCAGGTGCATCTGACAACATCATGCCTACTAAAGTAGCTGAATCTCTTGGCCTCACACTCACCAAGACATTTGGGAGATGTTTCTCCATGGAAAATAAGTAAGTACCATTGCTGGGGCAAATCAGAGATGCCCAATTTGCATTTGCAACCTTTCCAGACAAGAGAATCAAGATGACTATCCTAGTGGTTGACGTCCCAACATCCTATGGCATTTTGCTTAGATGAAATTTTTGCAAGGATGTGGGAGTAGAACTAAGCATGGACTTTTCTGAGGCAAGAATCCCTGTCAAAGGCATAATGAAGAAATTGCTCCCTGAAAAGGAGGTAAAATACGTGGTCACTTAAACATCAGCCACTGAAGCTCAAATTCTTTTTGAATCCTCAGGTATGGGTAACTACTTTCTATCTATAGATGAAGTGCATGAAACATTTGATAAAATTCTTAAAAGTGTCAACCCAGAAGTTAGTTCAACTAGAATAGCAAAAGAACTAGTAGGTTGCAATACAAATGAAGAAGGATCCTCCCTCTCTAATGAAGAAAAGTCTAAAAAAAAATTAGTATCTAATGAGGTATGGAATCTGGAATTTAATGGCAGCTGCTCCTTTACTGGTTCAAGATCTAATATTATGTTGATATCTCCTCAAAGAGATATGTTTCCTTCATCTTACAAATTATAATTTAGCAACACTAACAATACAACTGAATATAAATCTCTGTTGTTTGGATTGAAGGCTGCTCAAGACAAAGGCATCAAGTTTATTCATGCTAAAGGGGATGCTGAATTAGTGGTTTATCAGGTGAGAAACTTATACCAAACCAAGAATGAAAGATTATGCCACTATCGCAACCTAGTTTGGGACCAAATTGAAAGCTTTGATGCTTTCAACATTTTTGCCATACCTAGGGAATCTAATGATAAAGCTGATGCACTTGCTATTTCAGGAACTTTTTTAGTTCTTCACTCAGATTTCAAAAAAGACAAGTATACTATTGAGCTAGTCTATAGACCAAGTGTTCCTGACAATGCTGATCATTGGCAAGTATTCAATGATGATCATCAAATCATTGCCTTCCTAGAATGAAAAGACAATTTTGAACAATTACGTTTTGAAGGTAGTGAATCTCAGAAGTATGAATCAGCCTCTGAATCTAGTTTAGATATAAATGAAGAATTCTTATAGCTGAAAGGAAATAAAATTCTCAAAGGCCTAGTTTCTCTTGAGAAATTGTTTGACAAGCATGATATATTCATCAAACAACAACAAACAGATTCAAGCTTCTCTCAAGGATTCGATCAAGTAAATCTGACTACTAAAGAAAATCCCAAGATGGTTAACATTGGTAAGTGTTGCATCCCTGAAGAAAGATTCAGGTTCACCACTTTACTCCATCAATACATGGATGTCTTAGCATATTCTTATGACGACCTGAAGTCTCTCAATCCTGATGAAATCTACCATGACATTCCTCTCCAGGCTGACTTAATGCCCTATAATCAAAAATCCAGATAGTATAATCCAAAAATATCAGGTACTATTCTGTTTGAGATACAAAAAAATTAAATGCTAGAATCATCTTCCCAATCCATCATTCCACATGGATTCCAAACATAGTACCTATAAGGAAGAAGAGTGGAAAAATTCACATTTGTGTAGATTTCAAGAACCTGAATCAGTCATCTTTGAAAGATAATTACCCTTTGCCAATCATGGATCAAGTGCTCTAAATAGTGATAGATTCAGAGATGTTAGCTATGCTAGATGGCTTTTCAAGATATAATCAAGTTGAAGTTGGTAAATCAGACCAACACAAGACTTAATTCACCACACCTTGGGGTACATTTGCATATAAAAGAATGCCTTTTGGTCTGATAAATGCTGGTGCCACCTTTCAGAGAGCAATGGACTTAGCTTTCAAAGATGAGATAGGTAAATTCATAGTGATATACTTTGATAACCTGATTGTCTTTTCAAAGCATCTTTCTGATCATGTACGCCACTTACAATGAGTGCTAGAGTGCTGCCACCAGAATGGTATTTCCTTAAACCCTAAGAAGTCTATTTTTGGAGTAACAGAGGGGAAACTCCTCAAACACATTGTGTCTAGAGAAGGCATAAAGATTGACTCAATTAGATTCAAGTCTATTTAAGAGCTTAATTTACCTACAAGTAAGAATGTTGTTCACTCTTTCTTCAAAAAAATAAATTTCTTACAGAGATTCATCCTCAAATTTGTCGAAAAGACTAGACACATTATGAATATGATGAAAGGGAAGACCAATTTCAGTTGGACTAAAGAAGGCAAGTCAACATTTTAGGATATTAAGACTACCATTGCCCATGCCCCTACCTTGGTTTGTCTAGATTACAACAAAGATTTCATCATATACAGCTATGCGTCTGAACACACGCTTTTAGTAATTCTTGTTCAACAGGACAAGGAAGGTATAGAATCTCCCATTTTTTTCATGATCTACCCTCTCAAAACCCATGAATGAAGTATTCAAATGTAGAAAAGCATGCTTATGCAGTGGTGAAAGCAGTCAAACATTTTCACTTCTATATTCTGAATTCACACACTAATGCCTTAGTTCATGACACTACAGTCAAGTCTATATTAACTTAGCAGGAGTTTGGCACAAAAAGAGGCAATTGGATTTTAAAGATCCAAGATTTCAATCTAGACATCAAGCTGACAAATCTGATCAGGGGAAAAGGCCTATGCCAATTAATTGCTAACAACAAGCTAGAAGATACACAACATGAAGAAGCTGAAGTGGAAGATACACCAGCAGTCCTTTTTGTCTCCACTACCAATGAGTGGTATTCAGGTATTGTTCATTTCTTTACTTATGGTGAATGTCTTGCTCATTTGTATTATAAAAAAAGGAGGACTATCAATTTAAAAGCTGCCAATTTTGTCCTTTGGGACAATGGCTTATACAAAAGAAGCATAGATGGATTATTCCTTCGCTGTGTAGACAAAGAGCAACAAAGCCAACTTTTGAAATCTTTCTACAATCTAGCCTATGGAGGACTTTTTTTTCTCTTGTGACTACTCACAAGATTCTATGAGCCAAGTATTACTGGCCAACTCTTTTTCAAGATGCATATAAGTGGGTGAGAAAATGTGAACTCTGCCAGTAATTTGTTGGAAGACCCAAGTTAGCTACCTTGCCTCTCAAGCCAGTGATCATAGAAGAACCATTCCAGCAATGAGGGATTGATTTTATTGGGATTATAAACCCATCTTCAAGTGTTGGACATGATTTTGTCCTTACCGCAACTAACTATTTCACCGAGTGGGTAGAAGCAATCCCAACTAAGCATGCTACTTCAAAAGTTGTATGCAATTTCCTCAAGGAGAATATCATTTTCAGGTTTGGAGTTCCAACCAAAATTGTTGCTGACAGTGCAACTTGTTTCACCTCCCAGGAGATTACACAATTCTATTTCCATTATGGAATTACACTCTCACTCTTCTAACTATTTTCCACAAGGGAATGGACAAGCTAAATCAAGCAATAAGAACCTGGTAACTATCATCAGGAAGCTAGTAGATGACAATCAAAGGACATGGCATAAATCATTGATTGATTCTCTATGGATAGACAAAATCACACTAAAAAGGGCAATTGGTATGTCTCCTTTTCAACTTCTTTATGGTATTAATACTAAGATACCAATCACCTTAGAATTGCCAGCCTTGAAATTGGCAAAGGCAATTGAAGATTAGACATATGAAAGCTCTCTTAATAAGAGAATCATGTGCGTGACTAAGCTAGATGAACAGAGAACCATGGTAGTGGACTGAATTGCTACTCATCAAATTTTGGTAAAGAAAATTTTTGACCAGAAGGCCAAAAATTGTGATTTATGGATTGGAGATCAAGTCCTGTTGTGGGACAAAAGGAGAGAACTAAAAGGGATGCATGGAAAGTTCAACTCCCTTTGGAGAGACCCATTTATAATTCATCAACACAATGGTGAAAATAGATTTCTATTGAAATATCAAGATGACACACTCTTTTCTCTGCCTCAAAGTGGGCAGCATTTGAAACACTTCAACTCTTGAAGTATCAGATCATTTTATCTGTACATATGTATATTTGTATATTTTTTAATTCTATTTTGTTTTGTCTATTCTCATTTTTGATGCCTTTCATTTTTGGGTAACATGACTCCATAGCCCAATGGTACACATGAAGACATTGGAGATTCTAGATTCTACTCCCTTCAATTCTTTTTTACAATTGATAGAAGTTCCCAAACTAGAGCCAGCTGTTGTCCCCAAAAATAGACTTCTCATTTTTGAGAAGTCTATTTGTGAACTATTTTGGTTCAACAGACCAAAATGATCTCTTCCCTTCTTGAAATTTATTCTGAGCATTCAAATTCCTCATTTTTCAAGCTTCTCAAAAAATCTACAGACTCTGCAGGGTTGAATCTATGGACTCTATAGGCTTGAATCTATGGACTCTACAGGATTGAATCTATGGACTCTATAGGAAAAGTTCTATGAGCTTCACAGGTTTATTTATACAGACTCTACCAGAAAGAAGCAAGCTCTCAACACTTAGATGATTTCAAAGATGGTTCAATAACAAGGTTCAACCAAAAGAGTTCATCAGCGAGCTTCTAAGCAAGGATTGAACCATTGAACTGTTGAACCTTGAACCATTTTGGTTCAATGGGTTTAAAGGTTCAACATCAGTAGCAAGAGTTAAGTACATTTGTCAAGGTTCAAAGTTTAACCACTTCAAAGTTTAACCGCTTCAAGGTTTAATGACCAAATGGTTCAACACGTTTGGTTCAAAAAGATCAAAAGGACTTAGCCAAATAAAAATAATGAACTGATTGAACCATTGAACTTTGAACCAAAGTTGGTTCAATCAGTCGGTTCAAGCAACAGGTTCAAAGGTTCAACCACTGTGATGAAGATCAAAGAGCTTAGAAAGAACAAGGAAGTGACGAACTAATGGTTTAGCAGGTTCAAAGGCCTCTATAGGTAGGTTCAATCAAAAGAACAAGTTTCTGACACTTATTCATTTTCAAGGAATGAACCAATTGAACCATTGAACCATTGAACCACTTTGGTTCAAAGGTTCAATAGGTTCAAGGTTCAAGGTTCAATGGGTTCAACGAGGCTTGTTTCAAAAAATCTTGGTTCAAGCGGTCAATAGAAATAAGGGAATGAACCATTGAACCATTGAACCAAAGTTGGTTCAATTAGTCCATTCAAAGCAACAAGTTCAAAAGAGTGCCCTAAGCGTCAAAGACACAAGTGCCCTTGTGGAGGGAATTTTTGGCAAAAGTGACTAAGGAAACAAAACCCTGACAGAACACAATGGATGATGCCACGTGTCACAATTCAAGATTCACATAAAATTGACTAAGGCAAATTTCCAAGGGGTAAACAGTCCTTTCAGAGGACACTCAGAAGTCGAAGTGAACTGTTGCAAAAACTTGAAAGGCTAATTTGGAGCTCAAATATCCCTTGCAAAGGGTAGAAAGGGGGCAAATGGACCCATTCAAAGGCCAAAAGAGCAAATGGATTTCCTTCAGAAAAGTTCCCCTGGCAAAACAGACAAAGTGAATTCCTTTAAGAAAATGAACAAGGCAAAGGACAAAGCAAAATCCTCTAGATAATTTATGTGAAGGAATTCGCCCAAAAAACAAAGCAAAGCTCAGTGGAAAGACAAGGCAAGGAAGACTTCCTTTAGACAAATTGCCCAAAGGAATTCCTTCATACATTTTGTTCGAAGGAAATAAAGGATAAAGCCCGTTAGAAGAAAGAAGCCTGAAGGCCATTTGGAAGATCGCTCGAAGGGTAGATACCCTTGCGGGAGGTTCTTCCTAACCCAAAGAGGACCGTTTCTCAAGGCCCTGAAGGGTAGGTCCCCTCTGAGAAAGATCAAATGACAAAGCCAAAGGAATTGCTGAGGAAAGTGACTGCTCATGGACGTCAAAGTCACAACAATGAAATATCCGTTGATCCTTGCAGGTTTAAGTGTGGACCTGAATTCATTCAAAGGCTTTAGCAAAAAGTTCAAAATAAGAACCGCTGAGAGGACCATAAAGAGCAGGAATGACCAGAAACATATGCACATTAGATATGTTTCTAGAAGTAGACTGCCAGGTGGATATTAAAAGATGCAAACTTTCAATAGTCTGACCCGTTTCTTTGCATTAAAAAAAGCAAATGGGTAAATGCCCCTAAATTCCAGCATGTCTTCTTAACAAAATTAAATGCAACATGATGTGCCACTATTCTTGAGTCCTTCTTGAAGAGGCTATATAAGGGACTCTCTTGTTGTTGGAGAGATCTCTCTCTTGGATTATCAGAAACAAAACTCTACCCAAATTGAAAGGCATTACTAAGACTTTGAGCTCAAATTGTTGATCATATTTTGTTATTGGAATAAGAAAGAAAGTGACTTTTCAGACTTTGTGCTGAGATATTTTTTTTTTAGGAAAATTGTTCTTATATCTTTTTCCTTAATATATTTTATGTTCCTTTAATTCAATAAGTAGAATTAGCAAAAATAGTCAGGAAGGTGTCCTAAAGCCAACTATGGAGAGACTTTGTGCCCCCACAATTGCCTTTAGTGTGTTTTCTTTTTGTTTCTGTGTAAAGGACCTTGAGATGACTTTGTGCCCTCATTGTCCTTTGTATCTCACTCTTGCACAATTGAGGTGAAGACTTTGTGCTACATCTCAATCTATTGGTTACTACTTCCTTGGTTACATTTTGCAATTACTACCAAAATAATTCTTGTGGTTTTTTGAATAGTACTTCTAAAAGAATAGGAGTGCTTTCTATCATTTCCCTTGAGATTTCCCCTTTGATTTGCACGCATCATCTCTAAAGAAAGAGAGATGGATGGTTTGTTCTACCCTTGAGAATTATTTTCTATTTATATTTATATATATATATATATATATATATATATATATATATATATATATATATATATATATATATAGGGAACCTCCCCTTGATGAGAGGAGAGATTAGTCCCCTTTTGATGTGGTAAACCTACAAATTTGGATGACCAATCTTCCTACTTTAGATGATCAGACCTATTTTGTTTATCAGTACGCTGATCAACAAAATATTCAACCAACAGTAGGGATAATAGATTGGAAAGAATGATTTGCCCAAAGGTGGTTATAATCATTGGTATAGTTAAAAATTCCCTAGTAGGGGGAATATGATCAAGAAAGGTCCACATGATTTACCCTAGTATGAAAAATTAGGAAAGGGAGCGTACATACTAAATCTATACTCATGAAGTAAGAGTAAGCCGACATAGAGGATAAACATGAATTTGGGCTACCTATTAGTATAGAGATGTGTGTCTTAACTATCAAATATTACTATTCATTTATGATTTAATTACTCTACATTTGGGTAGGTTAGGGATTTTTCCAAGTGTGAACTAGGAGAAGTTCTTATGACACCATTGCGTGTAAGCTCCACCAAACTAATTTTTGATGTAGCTTGGGATATTATATATCATAATTATATCCAATTATAAAATAATGTGTATCCTAGGCATGGGAAACTCAACTTAAATGTAATTAAAAATCACTTAGGTGTAAGATATGAACAATCAAATTTGAAGTGAATATACTACAATAAACTAAGTGTAAGAACCTACACTAATTCACAACTTAAGTACAAGATAGGGGTAATCAAGACTCAAGTGTAAATAAAGTGGAAGAATCCTATGACAACTGAGAAACAAGAAGGCAAAAAGGCAAAGGAAAACAAAACAAATAAATGAATAGTCAAATAAACAAACAATAACAATAACAAATAATAAAACACCAATATATAAAAACAAACAAACATGGTTGTAAACAAATAAAACAACATAATAAAAATAAACAATCCAAAGTAAAGAAAATAACAATAAATAAACTATTCTAAATATACAAAGGAAAAATATAAATAATGTTAGTAAAAATAAAATATAAATTGTTTATGCATGTATAATAGAGGTGGTATCTCTTCGGGATAGTGTGACCCCTAAGCTAGACAATAACGACACATGTAAAACAACAAAAGAACAACAAAGTAACAATGTTGCCCCTAGGCTATAGGGAATAATGACACAAACAAAATGGCAAAGATTTTACTTAGGCTATATGAGATAATGACACAAATAAACAAAATTAGGGGGGGATAGAAGAAAAGGAAAGTGTAGTCAAGATGACTCTATATGTACTAGGTAAGTGGACACTGCCTATATAGTACCATGGATGCAAGATCTAACATGAACTTTAGGAAAAATGTATTTCTCCTAGGATTTGAGATAGAAGAAAATGAATAATAAAAAAACATGATTGACTTGTAGAGGAAAATATAAATGATCTCACAAAATAACAAGTGCATAGTAAATAGATGGATGACATTCATAATCATGAAAACATCAACACAAATAAATCACACAAGTGTGAGTGTATGGTTTAGGCTAAAACCATACTAAAAGATAATAGATAAGTATTTACACATGAACTACGTTCATAATCCTTACTATGTCTAAGGCTAAGAATGAGAATAAGCTCGTAAAATGGTGAGAGCATAAATAGCTTTCAAAAATTGTGAGAGCGTTAGTGGAAATAAACCTAGAGGAAGGAATGATCTAATAGAGTGGTGAATAAAATCAATCATCAAAACTAGTCAAGTTGACTCCAAATTCACTAGGTATGTGGACATTGCCTACATAGTCTGATGGACACAAGGTCTAATGTGAACTTCATGCCAAATGTAGTCCCCCTAGAAATGGGATGAAATTTGATAATAAAATGGAACAAACAAATAGAAATGGTCGTGACAAAAGTGATGAGAATACTTCAATTATACTTGGTGACTATGAGATGCATGTCTTGAGTGGCAAGGATACAACCTAAATGGCCATCCATACATCCATGTTTTTATTTTTTTTAAGCATCTCAAATCAATAGAGGATTATGAGGTATAGAATGGGTAAAATAAAAAAATGGTGAGAGTTTGGCTTAAACATGCTTGTAAAATGGCAAGAGCATTCAAACTTATATTACTCATAAAATGATGAGAGTGTGGTAAAAGGATGACTGAGCTGACCTCAATGTGAATTGAGCAATGCCTACATAGTCTTGAAAGAGACCTCAAGTCACTATAGTTATGCCATATAGCTAAAGAATCTAACTAGGTAACAATAAGTTTATGAATTATGCAAATGGTATAGTATAGTAATAGCAATGGAAAGGTGATGCAATAATGCATGGTAAAGGTGTTGCTTCAAATTTTCCCATAGGCATTTATAATTAGGAAATAATGACATGGGTTAATGATACTAATTTGACCAAAGGTAGTTCTAATTAATAGCACTAGTAATGACATAGAACCTGATGATAATGAAGAATTCAATTGCCAAACCATTGTCATAGTCCCCCAAGATACTACCTCATTGTGAAATACTAAAACTTCATCTAAATCCCCTTACTAAAGGTGAATAAAGAACTAATGGATCAAAACCAAGGTCATAAGGGGTGGGTAAGGGAGGGTAAAATGACTTCAACCAATAGGGAAGGTATGGAAAGAATGGTATATGTTATGGTACAAGGAAGGTGAGATTACAGTACAATATAAATGATCCTCATATACAATACCTCAGGTCTCCCAAGTGAAATAAAATTTGATATGTATTATGTTCATGGGCTCATCAATTTCATCTCCTTCTATTGTATCTAACCTACAAGCTTTAGAGACATAATGAGCAATAACGACATAAGGGCCTATCCAATTATGATTGAGCTTGCCATTCTTATTTTTATCAATTGTGGTGTTCTTCTAGTTTTATTTGAGGACAAGATCACCAAGATCAAATTATCTATGCTTGACATGTTAGTTATAATAACCACATAGCTAGTTATGATATGCTTAAAGGTTATTTACAATGACCATGGATTTTTTGTTTAGTAACTCTAGCTCTTGCAGTCGAGCTAATCTATAATCCTCATCATCAAGGATGTGTTCTAATGAAATACATAGAAAAGGTAAATTGACCTAAATGGTAAGAATGGATTTAGTGCCATAAACAAGTTAATATGGTGTGGATCTTATTGGAATATGGTAATTAGTAAATTAATTTTAGAGGGTACACAAGATCAACAGGTGTCAATCACGGCTAGCATCATTGATAATTTTATTAAGAATATTGACAATGGTCTTGTTAGATGCCTCTACTTGGCCATTACATTATGGATAATATGTAGTGGAAAAGTGTTAGGTAATGTTAAACTTGGCATAGAGTGATATGAAATCCTTGTTTCTAAATGATCTGTCATTATCATATATAATGTCAAATGGAATGCCATAGCATAAATTGATATGGTTGAAGATGAATTTGGAAATTTGTTTTCTAGTCACATAAGTGAGGGGTATATCTTTGTTTTGCTTACTGAAATACTTAGTGGTGGTAAGGATATGCATATGACCATCTAAGGAGGTAGGTTTAATCTTCTTGATAAGATCAAGTCCCTATGTTAAAAATGGCCATGGTGTAGTCATTGGTTTAAGTATCCTAGCTGGGGTATGTATCAAATTTGCATGCCTCTAACATTTGTTACATATTTTCACATACATAGTTACATCTACTTCCATGGTTAGCCAATAATAACTAGTATGGAGGATATTTTTGGCAAGGATAAACCCATTAGTTTTGGCTCCACACACTCCTTTGTTAACTTCCCTCAATGCTAATGTGAAATCAAACAACAAATCAAAGTTCCATCAAAGCTTATGTGGTAAAGGGTTGAGCCGAGTAGGGTATATCGAGAGGTTTGCTGTGTGAAAGCTTTTTATTGTTTTTTTAAAATGTCTGGTAGAAGGATGTGGTTATGAAGGTAGTTATATAAGTCTGAATACCAAATATAACTGGGACCAACAATATCATAGATCATTTCAATGGTCAAAGGTTCATGAATAGGTGTTAGAAGATGTTTAATGAGGAATTGATAGTATTTTTCCTTGTCATGTTGCAAATCAAAGAACCACTGATACATCTATTGTCTTGTTATTGGCCTGAGGTATGTGTTACAAATAAATGTGGGAAATTTGTTGCTTGATAATGTCCACCATAGCCTTGTATGGTACAAACTCATCATATTTAGTTTGGAACTAATTTGTAACCTTATTGATGATTAACTGAGAATCATTATGAACCAAGATATGTTGAATGATCCATTGTAATACTTGATGAAGCCCTGTAATGAATGCTTCATATTCAACCATGTTATTGGTACAAGGAAAGTTGATTTGGGAATGAGGTCCCCTTGTGGTATAATTAATAATAGGCCTAATATTACTTGATGAGATGTGAATAACCCATAAAAATATAGCTTCCAATGATGTTCCTCAGGAATTGTTTCTATGATAGTCATGATGTCATCTGGGAATGCAAAAGTGAATGGTTCAGTATTTGACAGGGGATATTTAACAAGTTGATATGTAAGTATTTGTCCCTTGATGGCCTTTTGATTGACAGACTTAATTAAAAACTCACTTAGAAGCATGATCCACTTGGACATGCATAAATCTATTTTTAATAGTAGATATTTGAGTGGATCTGCTTTGGCAGGACTTGTTGATGTCTCTAAAATCAATGCAGATTCTATCTTTCTAGATTTTTACTAATAGACATAATGTTTGAAATCCGATTTGAATAGTCAATTATTCTAATGCATCTCACTTCCAAGATTTTTTCCAACTATTTTTTAACTAATACAATAATGCAAGGATGCATTTTACATAGTTTTTGCTTCAAAAGTTTGGCATCAAGATGTACAAAAAAATGATGTATAACTAAGGTGGGGTCTAAACAAGGCATGTCAAAAAAGCCCATGAAAATATGTCAAAAAACTCCCTCAAAAGGGTTATAAAAACTTCACATTCCTCTTCAATGAGGGACACACCTAATTTAATCTGCTTTGGGTCCTCTAGAGTCCCAATGTTGACTTTCGTAGTATCCTCTACTAAGAGAGTTGAGCCATCTTCCATAATAGTTGGTATGGAAAAGTCCTCTAGTTAGACTGGTTCTTCAAGATCTTTCAAACATGATGAATCTACATCTCCTAATGGTATCAATGGCCATGTAACAAACATTATAGGACATTCTCAAATAATTTGATCAAAGGCATGTTTTTCCTCTGTACTGAGCTCAGACCCAAAATCAAGTATGTTGTTGGTGGTCTCCTGAGCTTCATTTGAAGGAGGGTGAACATCCCCATATAGTGGCACCTGAAATAGGTTTTCACCAAGAGACTAGCTTTTCTCTTTACATTTACCCTGGTCCAAAACCACCTCAAAGAGGTTTTCGCTTTGGGGACTCAATGTTTTATTCTTTTATTTTTGGCTACGGGTGTTCAACCACTCTCTTAAATATATATAGAATCCAATGTGATAGATAACCCTTATTTTTGGTCTCCTAATGAAACATTGTCTCTTAGGCCCAAAAAATCACAAAAATCCTCATCATTCTCAAACTCATCTAAAGGTATTATGGATTATTATTGGGCCCAATCTATTGGTTGATGATGATAAATGGGAAGTGGGGAATGTCATATTACTGGCATGGTGTTGCAAATGGTATATGGGTTGAATAATTTTGTACTAGTAAGGTCTTTATATATGTTATGATTGGACAATGCTTCACTATCAACATCATCAACACCGATCATTGGCATTAGATCATGAATAAGATATGTGGGTTACCCCCAGATGTTTTAAATATAAGACCATGAGTTCCTTTGTATTAGGCAATATAAATGGACTCAAGAGTACCCTAATGATTTGGCCCCAGACCTCTACCTTCATATGCTTGGTTATCCATGATCCTATTAGACATGGGATAATTTGTACTTCAGTAGAAATCAGCCAAGTTGTCATTGTATAACCAATAATCATCATTTGTAAGTGGGTCTTGTTCTTGGCTGGTGTTTGATGTGAAAATAATACATACAGGGCTATAAATCTTTCTTTTTCCCTTTTGTTTCCATTCTATGCAAACTAGCTTAGCTTTGGTCCTTTCATAGGTCTTGAGATTTTTTGGAAGCTTGGCTATGTGGAATATATCACTGGTAAAATACTCTCCTAGACCATTGTCTAAAATGGTAAAATAATTAGACATTTAAATATTAGTCATATGTGAAGTTGAATTAAGGCTATCAAGGTCTATGCAATTAGTCTCTAGCAATTCAAAAAGTATCTCTTTGTCTTTGTCTTTCGTTGGTACTAGGTCTAGACTAAAATGGTAATTATAGCTTTCATATTCTACCTCTAAATGTTTGTGGTGTTCTATGGCTGTAGATCCCCATGGATAATTACATCCATTACTAAGTGAGGAAATTTGATACACTGGTTAAATATTGAAGGAATTGCATGAATTTCATGTATCCATGGTCTACCCAAAAGAAAATTATAGGATAAATCTAGGTCTACCACATGGCAAAGTGTATCATGAGTTAAAGGCCTAATGATCACTAGAAAACTTATGGTTCCTTGTGATTATCAATCTTCATTGTCATAGGCCTTAATAGTAATAGTCTATAGTTGAAGGCCAACCGATGCATATATTAAATGCTTGATGAGCTTTAGGGATGCAATATTCAGGCCCGATCCATTATCTATGAGGACACACTTAACTTTATGTTACATGATGATATATTAAATGTATAATGGGTTATTATTAAGAGGGGCAAGGTATGACATATCACTTTGGTTAAATTTCAATTATTGGCCTAGGGCTACATGTCCAACCAAAGCTTAATTTTTTTTGGTGTGATGTCATTTGGCACTTGGGATTGGCCTATGAGTTTTGTAAGGATATTATTATAGATGGTAAATGTACACAACAAATCTAAAATAGTGATTTGTGTGGGTCTCTTTTGGAGTTGTTTCATAATGTCATACATTTTTACTTAAATATGGTAATTGGCTTGCTTTTAGTGGGCATAATGGGTTGGATTGGCTCATTAGTAGGGGGTGGTTGTGGGCCTAGTATGGTAATTTTAGACTATCAATTTATGATTGTGCAATCTAGGTTGGGTATAATACCAACATAACAAGGAAATGATGGAGATGGACCTGAGAGGGTAAGTCTTAATTACTAGTACACTTGGTTGAAATCATGGGGCAATGAAGAGTTACTAGTAGAAGGTCCTTAAATGGTAATCCTTGGTTGATGTTGTGTTTGACTATAGTCACATGTCGAGAAATGATTACTGGCATTGGTAGGTTGATTGGAATTTTTAGGCAATGGTCCTCATCTACTGGTATGTAGTCTAGGATTGATGGTGATGGTAAAAATGTGACCACCTACAATATGACCTACAACTTTATTATGGTCATGTGTAATTGCTTGATAATTTTATTGGTTATTTGGGTCATTTTAGCTTGGTTCCTTCTATTTAGCAGTTGAATTTATTATTACTATTGTTTATACTATTGTTATTATGTGGTTATTGTTATGGTATTCATTATTATTGTTATTGATCGGCATTGTTATGTTGTGGAAAAATATTTTGGTAGATACCTAGGTTTTGATTAGAAGTAGATGCTATATTATCCAACTAGATCTCTCTATTTTCCAACATATTTTGGATAAGAAGTCTAAGCTACACACAACGGTGTATAAAATATCTATGAACATGATGGTATTAATATAACTCATGCTCTTTGTACCAATTTAGATAAGGGATTCCCTTAGGAAAGTGTTTGGGAATCAGAAAACTAATCATATTAGTCACAACTAATTTGTGAAATAATGCTTCAATAGGCTCACCAAGGTCATAAAAACTTTAGGAGTAGGTCTTCTTCTTGGAGGATTGGTTTTTAAAGGTGGTGATTATAGAATTTGAGGAGTTGGTCTAGGTGGAGGCATAGGTTATGCTTGCTGGATAGGTTGGATTTGTGTAATAAGCTACATTTATGACATAAATCAAGTAGATAGTGTTTGCACCATTTGAACATAACACAACTTAGTTACTCCATTAATGACAACATTTTTTTTGTAGTTATAAGGCTTAGGTTTTTAATAATTATTAGCACAAGTGGGTGCAAATGTGTGCACTTGGACTGGGCTAGGGTTTTGACTTGGGCCTAAATTTTGGTTTTAGCTCTAATATTGGTTCCGATTTGAAGAAGACAACTTGATAATCCCTTTGTTGATAAGGGACATTTTGATTTATATGTCTTTCTCAATTATATCCTTGAATATGTGAGCACACTAAAGCTCTAATTAATAAGATATTTTATTGTGTAGTTTTTTGGTAAAAATAACTACCAATTATTTATCTAGTAGATTATGGGTGAACCAACTAGTAAGCATCTTCCATCTCTGTAAGCAGCATGTAAATCTCTCACCAAATTTCTACTTGAATTGAATTAAATCCACTATTGAAATCTCATGCTCAATATTTTAATATAAATATTACAGAAACTTATTTGATAGACCATAAAAGTCAAATACTGAGTCCTTTGGTAACTTAAAAAACCATTCTAAAGCCTACCTAGCTATAGTTTGAGGAAAAATAAGAAGTAAGCAAATGTTACAAAAAAATATGTTAGATGCTCTCTAGGGTCTCATTTACCCTTATACTTGTCAAATTTTGGTGGCTCATAACCTGGTAAAAATGGTATCTAGAGATACTCCATGTTAAATGGGTATGAATACACATCATCCAATTTGAAAAATTTTGTCTAATTTCCTATCTAGATGGATGCAATTGCATCCTTCATCTGTTATAGTTCTTGGGCATGGAAATCAAATGGAGTGTCTTATTGTTGTTGAGGTTGTGTGGTCAAAGGTAGATTACCTTGATCGGGGTGGGCATATTGTAAAATGTTGGTTGATGCATATTCATGCATTGGGATTATACTATGGATATGAAATACACTATTGTGGAAATACATTATGGTTTAGGTTGACTACATAACCCTGGGTAGTGAATTATATCTGTGTAATGGAATTTAGCTCTATTGAATGTGTTACTATTGTTGAGTTTGAGAGGGAACTTGTTACCTACTTGTCAAATCCTATTGTATATAAGGAATATATCCTTGATTAGATCCATGATATTGGAGGTGTTGATAGTTAAATCCTTGTGGCATATGTGATACCCATTGGGTGAAAGGAAACTATTGCCTAGCACATGGTACCTTTTGTAATGAAGAACCTTTTTGTTGATTAAACACCTATTGTTGGATTGGTAATTATTGTTTAAGTGGTAATTGTTGTTGGAGAGACACTTGTTGTTGGAGTAGCACTTGTTTTTAGAGTAGCACTTATTATTGGAGTGGTATTTGTTATTTTTTTGACCAACTGACACTTTTTGACTAATAGAAACACATTGTTGGTTAGGAAATGTTTATGATTGATAAGGTATATTAGTTTATGCTTATTATCATAGAACATTAGTTATCACCTATAGGGGTGGTGTAGTATTATGCCATTTTTGAAGTGGTAAGTTGGTATATTATTGGTTTGTTACCCCCTTTTACATGCTCAAGGTAACTAGTTGAGGAATGGAGGTTTCTTGTTGATTTTTAAAAATAGGTGTACCTATTCCCTATTATTTCAATCCACTCATAGTATTGTTTGGATGAATCTATTATATATTTCTTGGTAGTAAACTAGACTAACTTTTGTTTAAATTGGAATGTACTTGCATGTTATCCAAAAAAAAATTCATGAGGTCTTCCATTTGAGTAGCAATCTCTTTCATCAAAATATGGACATTATATAAGTCACCAACCAATGTTCTCTGGCTAAATGGGTCTACATTTTGAATTGTGTAGCCTGAAGCATCTATTTGTTACCTTTTTGATGAATCTATCTCAATATGTGGTATGTCATAAAGAGCTCTCACATTAATATTATGATCTAGGTTGATATAGTTTTGGTATGTTTATTGTACCTATTCCATTTATTTGTCCATAAGACTTTTTCCCTTTTGCAAGTGTACTTTGGTTTTGTTATGTCATTAAGACTAAATATTAACTATGATTAGTGGATGCATGTTTGAATGGTTAAATTCAAGGTGCAATATGAGGATTTATAATCAAACTACTTAAACTTTCATGTGGGAAGTCTGGCATAAACTTGGCTCCTAATTTAACATATCTAACAAGAAATTTTTGGTTCTCTAATAATGGCATTCAAATAAGTACAAATCATTGCTTGTCTATGTTGGTGGTATAACATAGTATGGATCTTGTGGTTAGTTTTGTTCATTATTAGGCATTATTTGATCAAGGTAGTATATCATTTGCTCTAGTTCTTGGCATGGATAAATAGGTATAGTCACCAAATATTGCATTAATGGGCCATGCCTCTATTTAATGTATGGAATGTTATAATATGGATAGGGGTCCATCTCATAAGCTACATCATCATATAATTCTTGAAAAGAAGGGGCATTGGTCACAAATCATAGTGGCAGGAAAACACTATTCATGTGTACTATTTATGAGACATTGTTCACCGATGAGGTGGTAGACACTATTCATTCTAATGAGGTGTATACAACACTATACATGATGGTTAGGTGACATGGGGGAAACATTCCATTTCAACTCATGTGGGGACTTGCTTTTGTCTTCTTTCATGCATGTGACTCCTTGATTAAATTTTTGTTCAAAATCATAAAGGAGATTCCTCGCCTTTTAGACTTTTATGCAAAGAAGGGAACATGAAGCACTATTTTTGATTGGATACCCATGTGAAGTGGGACTCCATTAAATTTATTTACATGCAAAAATATCATCTACATCCTTCTTGTCTCCTCACATGTGAATATGGCACATTTTTCCTTGGTGGAGCCATTTGTTTTTTGTCATCATTTATCCCATGAGGAAAATAACATGGATTTCCTTGGGATTACTTCCTATCTCTTGCCACAATTCACCCATGTGAATGGGTGGAACCATTTTGGGAACCTTTTTTATTTTATCCATGATTAATTCCTTGAAAATCTATAAATGCATGTATCCTTTGGCTTGTTAGGGTAGGCTAGAAGTGAAAGAGAGTTTAAGATTAGAATAAGTTCGGTAGAGCCTCCTTGGCATGTTGAGTCCAAGTATGTATGTGTATTAAAGATATCTTATTGAAGCTTGTAATGTGAGGAAGATATTTAATGAGAATATGTTAGTGTTGTTGAATAAGCATTATGTGATATGCTTAGTGAGAGTGAAAATTTATGAAATGTCTATGTGTTATGTGAGAGTTATGGATTTTTGAATCCATCATGTGATTGGAGGCCACATCAAGTGGTATTATATCAAGTTATGATTCCTTGGGTAGAGGATTTGAGAGGAGAATTTTGAGTTGAGGATGTGAGTTTGTGTTTTGTTTTACAAGTTTTAAAGATGGAAAATAAGAGTGGAATAATTCCACTAGAGAAAGAATGGTAGAAGAAGTTGAAGACTTAGGGAAGACTATTAGATTTGTTATTGGAGAGATTTGAAGAATATGGGAGTGAAGAATAATAATATATGGTGTGGGAGATAATAGACTCCCTAAAATCAAAGGTGGCTGCATTGAGAAGATAGATATCCCCATGTAAGAATCAAGAGTGAAACCATGGAGAGTTGCATCATGATAATAAAATGAATGATAAGAAGATGGTTGTCTTTGAAGACAACAAAACTAGAGGAAATAAGCTATGAACAGCCCATTTTTGAAGACATCCTTATGAAGGATGGTGTGAAGGAGATATAATGTCCATTAGATGAAGGAGACCCATTAATTTAAGATGGGGAAGAGATTGTGGGAAAGTTCAGATGTTTTGGTCTATGATGGCAATGAGGTTACCAATTTTTAGTTGGATGAAATGGATTTTGAGGTAGAAGAATATTTAATCCATATGGGATTGCAAAATACTGAAGAAACTTTCATCCATGATGAGTTTCATATAGAGTAAGAGGGAAAAAAAATAGAGTTGCAAGTTTCCATGATGGATGCTATGGATGAAGAGGTTGTGCAAGCTAGTTCACAAGAAGAGATAATTGAGAATATTCATCCATGTGAAAGATCTAAAAATAAAGGTATATATGAGGAGAGGATATCCTATGAGGTGGTTGATATGGAGATTTTTAGAGCTCATTATGAGAGTGAAGAGCTTGAGGAGCATGCAATCATTGAAGGTTTCCATGAATTAAAATATGGTATTGGTTGATGTGCAAGAAAGTGCACGTGAAGAGAATGAGGAGGATTATCTTGTATCCATGAGAGAGGAGCTGAAATTTAAATTGTGTAATGTGGAATATGATCCAATAGGTGGTTGGATAAGTTTTTAATAAATCCAATAAGAATTTAGGTAGAGGTGGATGGACAATGTTGGGATTGAGCTCACATGGGAAGAGAATGTGCATGATATATCATCTTGGTGGAGGTGGTCAATTTTGGTTTACAATGGTGGGGTTCAACCCACATGTGAGATTATTGGTAAATGGATAAACAATTGGTAGATAAGGATGGTTCATGGTGGTTCAAATACCATAAGGAAGAGAAGAGAGATAAGGGGAAAAAATGATAAGAGAAGAGAAGAAAAGCTAGTATGTAGAAGTTGGAAGTGGAGAAGAAAAATAATATTCTCCATAAGTATTTGGTGTGTTGGAAGGGGATGTCATGGTCATCAACCTCGATGACCAAAAGATTGGTTCATACACTTACCCCATCCATGTGATCATGAGATCACATTACAATACCTTAGGTGTTTGATGCAGGAGCATCCAAGGGTTCGGTCAATCTTGCATCACCTAAAAAAAAGTGGTGTGTTTTTTCTTTTTTCAGAATAAATAGCAAGGGCACAATTAGGATAACTCATAGAATTTGAGATGTTTTCAACTAGAAGAAAATTATGTGGTGTGAAAACTCTATTCATTCTCTCATTATTCATTGGAAATATTCATAAGACACTATTCTTTGATGAGGTGGTAGACACTATTCATTATGATGAGGTGTCCACAACACTATGTATGATGGCTAGGTGGCATGTGTTGCCACATTCCATTATGACTCATGTGGGGACTTGATTTTGTCTTCTTTCATGCATGTGACTCCTTGATTGATGTTTTGTTCAAATTCATAAAGGAGATTCCTCACCTTTTGAACTTTTGTGCAAAGAGCGGAACATGAAGACCTATTATTTGGCTACCCGTGTGAAGTGGGGCTTCATTACATTCATACACATGACAAAATATCATCTATATAATTCTTGTCTCACATGTGAAAATGGTGCATTTTTACTTGGTGGAGCCATTTGTCTTTTGTCATCATTCATCTTATGAGTAAAATGGTGTGGATTTCCTTAGGATTACTTCTTGTCTCTTTACAAGACTCACCCATGTGAATGGGTTGTGCCATTTTGGGCCCCTTTGTTTTTTTCTCCATCATTTATTCCTTATAAATCTATAAATGAATTTATTCTTTGGCTTGTTAGGCTAGGCTAGAAATAAGAGAGAGAGTTTGAGCTTGGAAAAATCTCTCAAGAGCCTCCTTGACATGTTGAGGCTAAGTATGTATGTGTAATGAAGATAGCTTGTTGAAGGTTGTAATATGAGGATGATATTTAATGAGAATGTGTGGGTATTGTTGAAGAAGCATTATGTGATATGCTTAGAGAGAATGATAATTTATGAAATATTTGTGTGTTATGTGAGAGTTATGGATTGTTGAATCCATCATGTGGTTGGAGGCCACATCATAAAGTTCATATACCCTAGATTGTACATGGTCCCTTTATATGTGTAACAATTCATATTCAAATCCATGAGTAGGTCTCACGAAAAACAAATGGTCTAAAGGTAGTGAACAATCGAGGTCTAAAAATAAACAACCTTAGAATCTATAAAAGAGGCCTAAAGGGTAAAATAATTAGACTAAATAAAGGTAGAACAAACAAATGAGAAACTAATCTAACAAAAAGATAAGAATTTACCTAAAGGTGGTTATAATTAATGGCAAAAGTAATACAAAGGCTCAAAACGTGTCTATGGCTAAAGCGCTAATTTTCCAAAAGGAGGTTAAAATTAGTGACAAAAGTGTCTAGACAAAGGTAGAACAATTGCAAACCAAGTTCAAATAATAACTACAATTTTCCCAAAGGTGGTTATAATCATTAGCATAAAAAACAAATCTAGACTCGAAATAAAGAACTCAAACAAAAACTCAAAAACAAACTAAACTAAGGCAAATGGCTAGGATGACACTTGGTAGTTGGCTTACTAAGACTCAAAATTGACTCACAAGATATTTTTGAAACAACAAAACTTGGACCCTCAAAATTTGGCATAACAAACTTCAAACAAGGCATGTGGCAATAACTTGGCTCAAAAAACTCTCCAAACAAGGCACAAGACAAACAATAATTACTAGGTATAGGCAAAGGGGTCTTTTAGATCAAATAGGAAATCAACCCAAGTAACATAATCTAAACACAAAATGTAGACAACCTAAGCCCAAATTAGATGAGGCTTTGACATAAACCTAATTACTATAGGATTTACACTTTAAAAGGTTGAATTCTAGATTTAATGTAAAAATATTTGAACATTTTAAGGCAAAAGAGATAAACCAAAATGGGTAGCATAACCATGCATATAAACAAGAGAGATGCAACAATAGTTTAGACTTAGTTTCACAAGTGGAGAGAAATTGGCACAATTTAGGTAGCATAATAATGCTCCTTAAAACAAATGTCATGATAATGGTTTTGGACTAAAAAAATTCAAGGCAAAAAGTGGTACAAAATGGATAGAGTAACACCTCTTAGGCTAAAAGGGTGTGAAAACAACATGATGGTTTTGGACTTGTTTTGACGTGATAATACAAATAAATAATATTAGTCTAAAAGCACACATGTAAATCAAATAAAAATAGAAGTAGCACTAATGGCTCATCCTATATCTAAAAATGACATGGGTATGTGTAGTTTCAGCCAAAGTTTCCTCTAATATACCAATACTCATGAAGAATTAAATGTTAATCCAAAAATTAAAGTATAGGTGCATATAGAGTTTTTACGCTCCCTGTATCTCTCAAGCATTGGTACATTACATGAACTTAGAGTGAGTAGAACTTGCATTGGGCATGAAATTCCATAACAAGTGGGGTTTTGACTAAAATCTATAAATCATGAACATACTAAATGCTCCCAAGTGTGGCTAACAAAAGGGTGCAATCATGTCAAATAAATCCAAACTGCCTAGCTTGTTATGTAATGGTCTAGTACGTTGCATAACAAATTCATATGTGTACTTCTTAGTGAATTTTGATGTCTGACTATCACATGGCTAGGTACCCATTAGGATGGTCAAGTTAACTACTCACCACTATCCCATCCAATGGTTTGCCCAATTTGTATACCCCATTGTGAAATGGGGTTGGTATGATGCTAGGAGATGAAACCTCAAGTCAATGTGCCCTTAAAGAACTCATGGGGAGGCAATGAAATCCCACCCATAAGCCAAATGCATAGAAATATAAATGAAAACTAAAAGACTTTAAAGATCAATTTTGAATCACCCAAATCACTCAAAGCTTGGGGAGAGCATACAAGACATTCTTTCCTACATAACTTTACAAACAATGGAAATAAACTCAGTGATTTTGGTCACCCAAGTTCCCTAAAGGGGATGGGGGGAGAGCATACATGCTAAATTTTTTTATTTTATTAAATCAAATAATCTAATCTAAGCAATTTGAAACTAGTCTAAGGAACAAACAAAAACCAAAAAAGCCTTTAAGAGCTCTAGCTAAAGATGTAACTTATTTTTACTAACATTAAATTGAAATGTGTTTGAATTTTTTGTCCCCTTGGCCATGTTTGTAATTGGAAAAGCTTGAAAAAAATTCTAAAAGATAAATTGTTTAAGTGAATTTTAAAGACCTTAACCAAATGTGAATGAGCTTTAATCTTCATGAAATTTTTGAATTTGTAAAATGAAAAAATGATTTAAAAAAGACCCAAAATTCTTCTTTCTTGGCCCTATTCTCTGTAAACAAATTAGTGGATTAATTTTTTGTTTAATACAAAGTTATTTCTTATAAGTTAGCTTAATAAAAACACAAAATTCAACTCTCAAGAATGATTTCATAGTTATGTAGTAAATTGTGAACTACAAAATTGTTTAGAACTAAAAAACATAGAAAAACTCAAATGAAACACAGACTTACAGTGAGCAATTTTACGTTTCCAAAATGATTTCGTAACTCATTTTTACAATTTTAGTACTCAAGTAATGATTTCATAACTCTGATAATAATTTTGTAACTTTGATGAATGATTTCACAACTTTGGGAAAACCTACAAAACAAATAGACATAGAGACATGCATTTTCATTGTTTGCTAGTGATTTCATTGTTAGAGAATGATTTCATAGTTTTGAATGATGATTTCACAACCCAAAAATGTGATTTCACCACTTTAAAATGTGATTTCACTTCTATAAATAAAAATTTCACTTCTAAAATAGATGGTTTCACAAATGTAAAATAATCTCACAATTAGCCCAAAAGGAAAGGAAAAGACTCAGTTTTCTGTGAGATGAATTCACAGTTTTGCTCAATGAGTTCATAGTTTTAGGGATTGATTTTGTAATTTTGTAGAGTTGAGTTCAAGCCAGGATGATTTCATAATTTCTCAAGATGATTTCATAGATTTGATCGATGATTTTTTAGTTTATATCACTAAATTTGTAGTTTTGTAGTCAAAAATTTGTAGTTTTGCAATCACAAGCTAAACATAGAAAAGTTAGCCAAAAATAAGAAATTAAGTTTTAAAATGAAAGCTTATTGGGTCCAAAGAGGTCCCAAGATACTCCATTTATGTATGTGGGGTGAGCAGTCCCATCGAGCATGCCATTATATGATCAATAGGAATCTAAGAGGGGAGATTAGTATCATGTTAGTATGATTAAAAACAAATAAAAACACACTAATAAAGCTAACACCTCAAGCCTAGACACTAAAGGAGCAAGAGAACAATCTAAATAACTATCAATAGAAGATAAAATGACCATCATTTACCTTCTTTGAGAGC
This sequence comes from Torreya grandis, assembly GCA_037957365.1. Lineage (NCBI taxonomy): Eukaryota > Viridiplantae > Streptophyta > Pinopsida > Cupressales > Taxaceae > Torreya > Torreya grandis. The sequence continues at coordinate 1,822,188 of JARHVA010000662.1, forward strand.
AAAAGTTGTATGTTGGCCATGAAGGAATGTGCTCGGTCATGTGATCAAATAATCTTTGACAATGGTATTCCTTGCATCATCTCTCTTTGTCACCTTGGCAATGTTGGGCTTGGCGTGGCTTTGATGTAGCAATCTATGAACATTTATGCATCATAAAACTACATAATAAGGCTCCTTGAAAGTATTTTTGCATGATAATTTTACACCAAAATATCTTATTTAACAATGCATGAAGCCTTATATTTATAGCCTTTCAAAATAACTCTAACCCAAGTGCAACTAGGTTAGATTTAACTATGTTAGGTTTATATTAACCTTAATTGAGTTAATGAGGGAAAAAATAATTAATATTTGGGATATAGATCCCATTTATTAAGCATGTCTCTCCATTTTTAAATTTAAGGCTTAAGGAGAGATATTTTCAATTCCTTGACTTTGAGAATGATGACATCATCATGACCTCAATTTTATTAGAATTTTATTTTTACAAAATTTATTCTCGCTAATTGCACATGGAAATTTCACCTAAGCAGTCAATTTTATTTGCTTAGCATTTTTGCACTTTAGGAATTATCCAAGTGCCTCGCTTAATGGGTCCAAAGGCCAAATTATCAATTTAGTAGATTGCAAGTTAACTGGAGATGAATCTAGGAGAGGTTATTATTACATATAGGGTAATACCATAAATAGGGATTCCTCAACATGATTCTAATAACCAATGTTTGATTTGTAGATGAAATTGAGACATTCAATGATTCCTAGGCTTAATTTGTACTATTTTGTAGAAATCAATCTAAAGTCTAGTTAGAACATAGTTGTGGCCAAAATGGGGTGTCTACAGTCCAAAACCATGAAATTGTTTGATATAAATTTGGTTGAAGTGATTGGAGTAGTTAATTATGCAAAATGAAAAACTTCATCTCCTACTAGACTGACTCCAAAGAAAATTAGTGTTAGCATGATAAATGAAGCACCTAGTTCTTCAAGTTCTAAGGATGGTGATGATTAAGATCCTAAGAAAGGAAAACAACCTAAAAAAAGTTGTGAATGAAGTCATGTGGTTGGCAGGAAGAAATTGGCAAAGAAAACTATGATGATGCAATCTTTTTTTGTCGCTCTTGGATATCCCTCTCTCTTGATTCCAAATATAATGCATCAATACTATGCCTCCACTCAGGGAACAATTCCATAAATATCAAGTACGAAAGCTAAGGTTGTACTCCCTTCATCTCATTCAATTTATTTAAGTATTCCTCCACTTTCATAAGCTACTCCTCCAAAGCAATCTACACCTCCTCCCATTAGAACTTAAATGATTGTGTTCAGTGATATGTCATTCCAATAGATGCATGTAATGCTCAGAAAAATAATAGGGTGGTAGAATCATAAATTATATATGTTGATGTGGTAGTTGATCTCCTCAAGGCTTCTCCTCAAAAAAGGCTAAAACCACTTCCATATTGGTGTCAGATTCTTCAGGTGCTCAGTTCATTGAAATTATAAAGCCCAATATATTGAAAGATGTTGGAGATATAACTATGAGTGACTATAATCTTAAGAGGATATCACTAGGTGAGGCCACCAAGGAGAGTGATATTGACAACCTACATAAGACCACAAAAAAAATTATCAAAAGGTTTGAGCAAGATGAGCTCACCTAAGAATAAATTCAAGAACAGGTAAAATAGTTGGCAAGATATGTCAACTACCTCCTCAAACTAATTGATACACCCATAACACTTCAAGTTGATGTTCCTTTTCAAGTGAAGATATAAGTAAAGAATTATTTTCCATAATTAGTAAATATATTTCATATGGAAAAAATTTGGAGGCTTGGTTAGAATAAGTGTTATCAAATGAAACGAAATATATTAAAGAGTTGATTAAGTTATTCACAACCATTGATTAAGAAGTTATCAGTATGAATCAACAAATCAAAGCTCATGAGAATGATATAAAGATCTAGTAAAATATTAAATGTGATATCTGTGAAATGATCAATGTTGAAACATCACTACTAATCAAATTAAGAGTCTTTGAAAAAGAGGAAGATGACACTTCATGCAAATGGTCTGAGTGCATCCTCCAAAAGATCAATATTTTAGACGGAGAAATTGAATAATTGTAGGAACAAGTCAACAATGTAAAATAAAAATAGAAAAAATCATAACTAACATTGATGAGATACATTGTGATCTATTCAAAGAAGATGTGACCACCATACATACTATGGATGAAGTGAAAGAACAATTCAAGAGAGTAATAAAGGAAAATTTGTTCAAAGAAAATGATTTCAATGTAGCTTCCATGTATGTGATCATTGAAATTCATGTTTTAATTAAAAAAAAACCAATTGATTGAATTAATGGAAGTTCTAACTACATTAATAATAACTTTAGAAAGGTGGCTAACATGATACAAACACATATTTACAAAATGAAATGATGCCACTGAAGTGGTACAAATATTTGGGAATGATTTAGTTGAATGTTACTAAGACAAATTCCCCCATTCAACCTATAAATATTGTACATAGTATATATTAATTTTTATATATTTAAATAGAGGGAATCTACCCTCATAATAGAGGAAAGAATTTTCATCTCTAATATTATTATGAAATCCATATTTTTCACATGATACCAAATATTTCACCACCAATAATAGGCACCCACTGTGGGGAAAGTTTTGTGTTTTCTATGCAACCCACATTTTCTAGTTATAGTCGCATGCATGACTATTCAATAAAATTAGAACCCAACAATGCCACCAAATAGTTATTGGATGCAATATTCTCAAATGGATATTTATTCCAACCTCCAATAGTTTACTTGGGATAACAAGGTAAAAAATTTTCATTTTTAAAAAGCTATAACGGTTGACCAAATTTGATGGTACAGGTCAAATTAGGACCGCTATAGGTAAAAACTTGAATTTTATATATTTTATGGGGTTAAATATCTTATCATGGAATGTATTATAGTTCATTTGATGTTATTTAATGCTATATTAGCCTTAGTCTTAGTCATATTAATCTATTTGTCATTTTGGGCCATTTAGTGAGCTTTTAAGGGTCATAAATGCAAGTGGCATGATTCACAAGGTGTCTATGTGCCTTAAGTTCCTCAAAAACATCTAAGAGGTCATATTACTTGTTAGTAATGTCAGTTAAATCAGAATATTGTAGGTTATATAAATGAAGATCAAGTAATCAGTTGAAAAAGGTGAGTTTGGCACTTGTACGACCCATGGGGAAATGCGCCACATGGGGTAGGGTTATGGAATGCCTATTAATATTCAAAAAACTCATCTCAATTCTTTAAATTCTCTATAAGTTCCATTTTTGAGCCAAAACTTTCTTCTTCTTTTTTTCCTTTCTAGACATACAGAAGTGACCAGTAGGTTTATGCTTAGTATAGATACCTGAATAGGTTTTAGGTAAAATTATTTTGGGAGGTGGTATTAAACTAATATACCTTCATTTATATAATAATATTTTGAATAATGGTGGCCTATGCTTTATGAAACATCCTCATAAAGTTGACTATGATTTTATGTTTGTTATTTCATGCACCCTATAGTTGTTGCTCCATTTTTTGCCATCCCATATGAACCAATTGGTCAAGTTGATTTCAGATGATTTTTTATTAATTATCTAATTATATCCATGTTTAGTTTCATTTCAAGGTGTTTTGATATGTTAATCATCTTAAGTTGCATGAGGGAGCACTTTTCTGTGCAATAGGTAGTTTTTTCACCATTTATAGGATTTTCTTGATTTGATGGTGGTCTTGGAGGGTGAATATATTTTGGTTTACATGATTCAAATGTTATATTGATCACTTTCACATCTCAATATCTTTTCCCAAGGTAACTCTTCATGGAATTATAGTCATATGCAACATTTTTAGTTAGGCAGCCATGAACATGCTTACCTACAAGTGCTTGGAAGAGAAATTCATATTGAATAGGATGTGTTGACACTTGTTTCATATCATTTGAGGTGTGAAGATTGAATTTGTAAGTTTTAAATGGATATACAACCCATTGAAGGCAAATTACAATGCATATTTCCCATGTTTGCACCTTATTGCTTGTATACACTGAAATAGCCACCTACAAGTGGTCCTTAACAGTAAGTTGAGGTGTCATATGGGGAAATTAGAACATGATGAATCCTTATTTAGAGTTATAACATTGGTTGTCATAAGGGTATACTTATTTAAGGTGTTAAATTGACAAGTGGAGGTTGGAAGCTATGTTCTAAGGTCAAGTGACTATATACAGAGATCTTGTCCCTAAAATGAGAAAATAGAGTTCCTAGGGGTTTTGTTCATATCTTGTAACATGGTTGAAATGAATTTTGAATCATATATATGATCAATTATTATAGCCTCTACATAGGAGGAGTACTATGCAAAGTTTGGAGAAAATATGATCAATGAAAAGTGGGTTTTAGATGGGTCAAAGTTGCATATTTATGCTCTAACAATAGTTAGTGTTATCTATAGTTTTGAGCCAAGAAGAGACCTCTCCATCAATAATTTAAAACTTAGATCATGACATCAAGGTGAGATGGTTTCATATAGTTCAATTGACATCTATGGTCTAAAATATCATCATAAGGAATGATACTTTATGTTTGACTTCCTATACACACCTACGGTTTGTACACAAGCCTGGTTAAGCACCTACAACTAGCCTAATGCTCAGATTTGAGAGGATGTTCAAATGGAAGGGTTTGAGACATTATAGCATTCCTAATATGTTTCAAAGGTATGTAATTCTTATCAAGTTTTCATTAAGCCTTAAGTGTCAAAGTATTTCATCCTTCAAGTTGTATTGACCTACAAGACTAATTGACACCTACAATTGACTGTAGGATCATATAGTATAAGGTTGAAGTTTGAGTATGAAAACACCTACATGATCCATGAAAGATGACTTAATCCTTCTCAAAATACTCATAAATAAAAAATGACATAAATTTTAAGGGGTAATGCTAATCCATAATCTTTTTTTCCTCAAAAGGTCAACCATAGTCGACTGTCATAAATAGTGAGTAGAGTAGTAGTGTTTTTGGTGTGTGAATGGCATGAACATGAGGAAAATTGATCTAGGTCAATACCAAAATGTCTTGGGATGTCTGAAGAAGGTTTGTAACATCATTTTAGGGTCCAAATATTACAAAATAACCTACAAGTGTCTCCTCTAAAAGCAAAACATAATCAAGTAGGGTAACACAGTCCTCACTAGGCAAAATGTATGGTAAGGCACATGGAGGTTTGGAGTGAAAAGAGAAAATGAGATAAACTTCATCACAACTATAGAAACCTCATGACACTATCATCATGGAAAACAAATAAATAAAGGGTTCAAACCAAGTAATACACAGTCAGCCTTCTAAACCCTAAATAGTATGTCTTCACAAAAGGTCTAGGTCTTTGAAGATTTGACAGGATAAATGATGTTATCAAGGGCCAATATTTGTTATATATCATCTTTGACACTTTTAGGATCTCATAAAATTTTTTGTTTGAATGATGAAATAGGGGAAGTACCCTCTATTTTGTCTCAGATAGAGGGTACTTCCCCTTGTGTATAAACCTGTAGTTTTGGAAAAATGAGATAAAAGGGTGGAAAAGAAGTTGTTGCGACCTTGATGATATGTGTGTAGAATTTAATCTCACCCATTAAAACATGAAATATATCTCATAAATTGGAGAATAATTATAGGGAGGTCTAAACCCTTAGGAGTTACAGTTAAGCCACTAGGCATGATTATGCCTATAGTCCAAATGAAGGGTCACTTCTAATTGTAATATGAGATGAGTATTATAATGGTTTATGTCATGTTTTTAGAGACATTATATAATTTTTAAATTTGTTGGAATGTAAATAAGCCCAGTTGAATGGCCTAGACCACATGGATTACAGTCAGGCCTATCAGACAAGGTTTTATGCCAAATCCAAATGGAGAGTCAAACTTATTTATAACATTAAGTGAGAACTAAAATGGATTTAAACATGTTCCTAGGGTAACATCAGATTTTTATAATCCATTTGTATTTAGGGAAAGCACAATATAGTCCATTTTTTATCTCAAAACCCACTCATGCTTGTAGGAAAGGGAAGGAGAGGCTTGATAAGGTGATTTCAATTGCTCATATCTCTCTTGTTGTTTTTCATGGAGGCCAAAGAAGTTTGGGGAAGTTATTAGGGGTCCTAATAATCAAAGTAGTGTAACTTTTCTACAACTTGAATTTCCTAGCTTTATGAACAAAGCTTAAGAGGTCAAACTGTCTAAAACCCTTGCTAAACCCTTATAAGGACCTAATTGGGAAGATGAGGATGGTATGATACTCTAATGGAATATTTTTCCCATAATTATGATTAGAGGATATATAATAATCTCTTAGGCTAATCTCCATTAGGATTAGTTGTACGAAACTATACAAATGGAGTCCAAAATAGGTTTTTCTTTACATTTTTGTGTATTATGTAGGTTGTAGATGGTTTCAAGAGATGCCAATCACATGAGAGGGAATATTAAGAATTAAGATAACTCCCCATGTAAATTTAATACCTTGTACTAACTACCACATTCCTCAACCAAATGTTTCATCTTAGCTAGTCAAAATTGGCATAGTGACCAAGCTAGGGAGAAGTGTGAAAACTTCAAGTGGATGGATTTTAAAGGTGTACCTAAAAAATTTAAGTTAATAGAGATTATTTAAAAGTGTCATCCACTCCATTCCATGTATTTTCATGGGAAAATGAATCTAAATTTGAGTCCATGTGTGCAAGGTGCATGAAAGAGGAGTTATTTGGACTGTAAATGGTAATAGCTCATTTTGGGAAGGTTCCAGATGACCAAAACTAAACCAATGCATGAAGAATAATGTATAAAAAACTTACCCTTCATTTAAATCATTATAAATATCCCTAATCAGTTTTGGGATGTTCAAATAGGTCTAAATCATGAAGGCAATTTTTTGAGCTAGAATAAGGAGTTTCATGCCACTTTTCATGAGTTTTATGACTTAGATGGACACTTGTGCTTCTTGACCTTGCAAAGTTCATCCCACATCCTCTTCCCATGAAAAATTAACTCATTTTATCATATTTATAAGTGTCCTTGTGACCCTTGGACTTCCCTCTTCTCCTTTCTCTCTCTCAAGTTCTATAAGAACTAGCCATTTTGGCCTTGTAAACTTATTCTCCACCTGAGTATGGTGAACCCCTGATCATTTGAATACATTTTGATCAATAATAATACTTATTTTTACCTCTTCATTAATATTCATAGTGTGTTCTAATTATATTATTGATCTTGTTTAGTGATAATTATGATTTTTTTAACATGTCTCATTCTTTCATCCTATTTGCAGTTGGAAAGCTTCTTATTGTAGGGCATGTGAAGTATTCTAATAAGTGTCAAGGATAAGTGAGTTATTATATTCACTAGTCCCATTAAAATACTCTTATCTAGTCTTGAAATCCTAAACATTCATCCATAATGTCATAATGTAATATTGATGTAAGAAGATGCAGATTGGATAAATGTATGTTTGGTTAGTCTCTTAGTTTCAAGTGTAACATATAGTTGGTTGGAAGTCATAAATATATTTGATGTATCACCTCCCTTAGGATATTTTTATTTTAGTTATCTCTCTCCTTCCCCCTCTAAAATTTAGGTGTAGTAGTGATCCAAAGTGGTACATCAAGGGAGCTAGCCCTATCTAGAGATTCACCTCATCCTTAGGCCACCCACAAGCCTAGAGGTATTTCTATTGTGGCACTTGGATGAGGAGAGATGATACATCTCCTAAAAGGGTGAAAATCCAACTGAAAATAGTTTTTGGCATGCCCAGTGGGACTCTTGGTCCAAGAGGTTGAAATATTTTTGGTGTTGTATTTCAATAATCAACATTTAGAGGCATCTATCTAAGCATCAATGATGACTCTAAAGTTATATCATCTATTTAAATAGCCCAGGTTATCATTTAAATATTTTTGGTAACATTTTACTTAGTGTTATTATTTTTAATGGGGTTTTATGGCTAATTTTGATGTTGAGTTTTATTTTACACAAGTTGGTGAGACATATCAATCTTATGGTACTACCTATTATCCTTGGTGTGATTTTTACCAATCTTACTATAACCATGGTCAACCTTATCATCACTATATCCAATCTGGTCATGAGTCATATCAGTCCTATATCCAACCTCCTCAATATCTTGCTTCTCTTAGTCAACTTAGCCACTTCTCAACTCCATCCATTTCCACCTTCAAGCAAACTCTTTTGGGGTATGAGAAGTATATGTTAGAACTTGATACACTAAGTGAACATGGTCAAGATGTTCCTAGTCATTTCATTCATTAGGTGAGATATTCATTAGAGATGGTTAAAAGAGAGTGGACACCTATTGAGAGAGCCAATTGCCAAAGGCTCATATGTGAGATGCTAGATGTGAGTCATCTAATTTCATCCTTGGAAGATAGAATAAAATTTCATGAAAGGCAGCCTCACCAAACTTATCAACCTTCATATTCACTTCCCCAACATTGCTATTAGTCCTACATGATTCTTACACATGAGCCCAATCAAGCTTATCAAATCCACTCTTTTCCCAATCAGTTGGAAGAGAGAGTTAAAAAGAGAACCCTTATTTTTAAAGTAAATCTTGATAGTAAAATTGAATTAGATAATATGCATATGTATTAGTCCATGTCATCAGAAAAATAAGTGAAATTTAAGCCCTCATTTCCCTCTCTAATTACATCCCCACCTTAAGAAGTGACCCCTAGTTATGAGATTCCAAGTTGGAGACAAGGTGGAGAATCCAAGCCTAAGGAGATCCCAAGTTCCTAAAACACTTCATCCACTCCCAAAATTACATCACCACCTTAATAAAAGACTTATAATCCTAACATATTGAGCTAGAATAAGATAGTGGAGTCATGGGGAAGGAAAAAGGATAAAAGTCTTGATAAAGAGTGTGAAGTTAAGAAGGAACTTGATCCTATACAAACCCCTCCCACCCTTCCTCAAGAAACCTCTTGTACTCCATATTAGCCCTCTTGTACTCCTTATCCTCATGATGATTCCTATCAACTTCAAGAGAGACTTTTCCAAGAAAACCTATCCAAGTAAATTGAAGACTTAGATTCAACAATGAAATTATTGAATCAAGGTGTGATGGATGGTTTAGACCCAAAAGAAGATCTTATGCCTAAACACACCCCATATAACCTTCTTCAAGAAAGTGATTAAGATAAATCAGATGTAAATGAAGTGATTATCAAATGAAAGGAAGAAAACCAAGCCATTTTAGCCTAAAGTTTGTCTCCCCTTCCTCAATAGCTTCCAAAAGAATCCCATACACTTCACTCTCAATCTAATTTTGAGTTTTATGTGCCACCTCCACCAACTAGTTCATCTTATCCTCACCCCATCACCATTTTCCTTGATGGACCTATGGTATGGAAACCTAAATAGGATAATTTGGTTGATAAAAGTTTATAACTCTTTCTTGAAGAAGATATACCTCCTTGGTAACCTCATTGGTCTAGGTCACATGATTTCAAGATGCCTAGTTTTGGCATCACCATGAAGGAGAAAGAGATGGAATATCTTGCAGCCCTTGAAGAAGACTCTACATCTAATCAAAATGTTTTAGATGATCACATTAATCATGAAGATGAATTTACTATTAGGGATGGATAATAATTTCAAGTCATCCCTAAAGAGGTGGCAGTCCTAGAAGAATCTCTTGAGACTAAGGTGGAAGTTGTTGTTCTTGAAGATGATCCAATACCTCAACCTGATTTTGAATCACTCTCATATGCATTGGATATTTAAAAAAACTATCTTGATAACCTCATACATTAAGAAAATAAGATTCAAGAGGTAGTGGTTCTAGATGATAAAGAGGACAAATATGATTGACAACTATAAATGGAGTTCTTTCAAGGGCTTTAAGATTTTGGCCAAGTTAAAGATCAAGTACATGACAAGGTAAAGAAAGTGTCTTCCATGGAGGAAAATGACCAAGATTGGGTAGAGTATGTAAATCTCCTTGATGAGCTATAAGAAGTTGCAACTAAGAAGAAACCCAACCCTATTGAGAGCACTTTAGAAAGCAAAAAGGTATGCCCTTATGAATCACAATTGGAGGTTGTAATTGAGGATCTATATGAGGAATTTAAGTGTGTTTGGATGCAAGAATAATTCATTTCCATATCCAACCTATTTGGATCTTCCTGGTTCTTATTGAATATCATGCCAATGAAGTTGGCAAACATCATGGAAAAGTTAGAGGCATCAATGTCAAGGATCTAAAGACTATATATCTCATTCATTCCTTCATGTCATGAATCAAGAAGTGTTTCAAACATCCCATTTGATCCATGAGGGAGTTTTCATCTTGGGTTTATTAGTGTTTGATTTATTTTTTTTAGTTTAGTGTGTGTGTTTCATAAGTTCTCATGAATCACATGTGTGTTTGCTTGTGCTTTGTGTGTGTATTTTGATTTGTGTGGTTGAGGTAGTCATTGGTCTTGTCTTGATAAAATATTTTTGTCAAAGTCCTCTTGTTGTGTCTCAAAATTTAGATGACTCCCTAATCCCAATGGACTAATAAGGCTACTGGTCTAGTTAGTATAGCAGGCATACTACCCCTGTGAGTCACAAATTTGTTAACCAAATTTGACCCTACAGGTCAAATTAGGGCCCCTATAGGTAAAAACTTGACTTTTATATGTTTCATGGGATCTAATATCTTATCATGGGGTGTATTATAGTTTATTTGATGTTATTTAATGCTATATTAGCCTTAGTCTTAGTCATCTTAATTTATTTATCATTTTGGGCCATTTAGTGAGCTTTTAGGGGTCATAAATACAATTAGCATAGTTCCCAAGGTGTATAGGTGTCTTAATTTCATCCCAAATGTCCAATAGGTTATATTCCCTATCAATAATGTCAATTAAATCATAATATTATAGGTTATCTAACTGAAGATCAAGTAATCAGCTAGGAAAGGTGAGTTTGTCACTTGTACGGCCCATGGGGAAGTGTGCCACATGGGGTAGGGTCATGGAACACCTATTCATATTCTTAAAACTCATCACAATGTTTTACATGCTTTGAAAGTGCCATTTTTGAGCCAAAATCATTCTGCTCCTTTGCCTTTTTAGACATACAAAATTGACCAATAGATTTGTGTTTAGTATAGACAACTTAAGAGGTTTTAGGTCAAATGATTTTGGGAGTGGTAGTACACTCAGATACATTCATTTTCATAACAATATTTTGAATAATTATGGCCTACACTTTATGAACCATCCTCATGAAGTGGAATGTGCTTTTTTACTTCATGTTTCATGCACCTTATAGGTTTTGATCCATTTTTGGCCAGTTCATATGACCCAATTGGTCAAGTTGATTCTATATGATGTTGGATTCCCTATATAATGATATTTATGTTTGGTTTATCATTTCAAGGTGTTTTGATATTATAATCATCTTAAGTTATAGGAGGGAGCACTTTTTTATAGAACACACAATTTTTTCACCATGTGCAAGATATTCTTGCTTTGATGGTGGTCTTGGAGGGTGAATATATTTTGGTTTACATGATTCCAATGTTTTCCTTATCACCTTCACCTCTTAATATCTTTTCCAAAGGAAACTCTTCATAGAATTATAGTCATATGCAACATTTTCAATTAGGCAGCCATGAACATGATTACCTATAGGGGCTTGGAAGAGAAATTCATGTTGAATAGGATGTGTTGACACCTGTTTCAGATCATTTGAGGTGTGAAGAGTTCATTTGGAAGTTTTAAATTGATATACAACCCATTTAATTCAAATTACAATGCATATTGCCCATGTTTGCACCTTATTGCTTGTATACATTGAAATAGCCACCTACAGGTGGTCCTTGACAATAAGTTGAGGTGTAATAAGGGGAAATTAGAACATGATGAATCCTTATTTGGAGTTATAGCATTGGTTTTGATAAGGTAAGACTCATTTGAGGTGTTAAATTTACAAGTGGAGGTTAGAAGATATGTTCTAAGGTCAAGTGACTGTATACAGAGATCTTGTCCCCAAAATGAGAAAATAGAGTTCCTAGGGGTTTTGTTCATATCTTGTAACATGGTTGAAATTGATTTTGAGGTAGTTATATGATCAAGTCTTATATCCTATACAAAGGAGGAGTAATATACAAATTTTAGAGAGAAGATAATTTGTGAAGAGTGATTTTTAGATGGGCCAAAGTTGCATATGTATGCTCTAAAAATAGTCAATATTATCTATAATTTTGAGTCAAGAAGAGACCTCTCCATCCAAGAATTGTAAACTTAGACCATGCCATCAATGTGATGTGGCTAAAAATGTTTAAATTGACATATATGATCAAAAATATCATTATAAGGAATGATACTTTGTGTTTTACTTCTTATACACACCTACAGTCCGCACATAGGCCTAGTTAAGCACCTACAACCAACCTAATGCTCAGAGTTGAGAGGATGTTCGCAAGGAAGGTTTTGAGACCTAATAGATTTCCTAAGAGGTTTCAAAGTAATTTAATGCTTATCAAGGTTTCATGAAGCCTTAAGTGTCAGAGTATTTCAAGCTTCAAGTTGGATTAACCTACAAGACTAATCAACACCAACAGGTAATTGTAAGAGCATACAATATAAGGTTAAAGTTTAAGTATGAAAACACCTAAATGGCCTATGAAAGATGATTTAATTTTGATCAGAATATTACTAAAGAAGAAATGGCATAAATTTCAAGGGGTAATGCTAATCTAGAATCTTTTTTGCCTCAAAAAGTCAACCATAGTTGATTGTCACAAACAATGAGCAAAGTAGTGTTTTTGGTGTGTGAATGGCATGAACATGAGGGAATTTGATCTAGGTCATTTAAAAAAGGTATTGAGAGGTCTCAAAAAGGTTTTTAACATCATGTTAGGTTCTAAATAATTCAAAATAACCTACAGGTGTCTCTTCTAAAAGCAAAACATAGTCAGACAGGGTAACACAATCCTGACTAGGCAGAATGTATGGGAAAGAACATGGAGATTTGGAATGATAAGAGAAAATTAGAGAACCTTAATAAAATGTATATATAAATCATGACAATATCATGATTGAAAACAAGCAAATAAAGGGTTCAAACCAAGCAATATATAGTCAGCCTTATAAACCCTACATAGTATGTCTTCACAAAAGGTATAGGTCTTTAAAGATTTGACAAGCCAAATGACGTTATCAAAGGCCAATATTTGGTATATAGAATATTTGAAACTTTTAAGATCACATAAAACTTTAGAGTTTGAATGATGAAATAGGGGAAGTACCCTCTATTTTGTCTCAGACAGAGGGTACTTCCCCTTGTGTATAAACATGTAGTTTTGGAAAAAGGAGATAAAAGGGTGGATAAGAAGTTGTTGTGACCTTAATTAAAGGTGTGTGGAGTTGAATTTAACATATTAAAACATGAAATATAGCTCATATATTGGATAATACTTACAGGGAGGTCTAAACCCTTAGGAGTTACAGTCATGCCACTAAACATGATTATGCCTATAATCCAAATGAAGGGTCAATTCTAATTGTAACATAAGATGAGTATTCTAATGGTTTGTGTCATGTTTGTAGAGACATTATAGAAGTGTTCAATCTAGTGAATGGCCTAGACCACATGGGTTACAGTCAAACCTACTAGACAAGGTTCTAGGCCAAAGCCAAATGGAGATTCAGATTTATTTTTAACCTTACATGGGCACTATAATGGATTTAAACATGTTCCTAGGGTAACATCAGATGTGTATAAGCTATTGGGATTTAGGGAAAGCACAAGATAGTCCATTTTTTAGCTCAAAACCCATAAAAGATTGTAAGAAAGGGAAGGAAAGGCTTGATAAGGTGATTTCAAGTACTCATATCTCTCTTGATGTTTTACATGGAGGCCAAAGGAATTTGGGGGATTTATTAGGGGTCCTCAACATCACATTAGTGTAATTATTTTGTAACTTGAACATGCCAGCTTTATGAACAAAGCTTAAGATGTCAAACTGTCTAAAACCCTTGTTAAACCCTTATAAGGACCCGATTGGGAAGATGAGGATGGCATGTTACTCTAATGGAATACTTTTCCTAGGATGATGATTGGACGATATAGAAGACTCTCTCAGGCTACTCCCTATTAGGATTAGCTATATGAAACTATATGTATGGAGTGAAAAATAGGCTTTTCTTGATAGTTTTATGCATTGTGCAAGTTGTAGGAGGTTTCAAGAGATGAAAATCACATGGGAGGCAAGATTAGGACTATTGGCACCTAAATTTTAACCAAGTATTTATTCCAATTTTGGTGTGCAGTGTGAAGGGACATTGTCCATTTTTACACAAGTACAAGCATGGTGTGGGAAAATCATGTCATGGGAGGGCCACAACATGATAGTAGTAGTGTAAGAGTTGAAGGGCACTAAAGGATAATGGCATGAAATACCCAGCGTGAGAGGACCCAGTCAAGAGAAAATGTGGCATGAGGAAACTGAGAACAAAGGACTCGAAATTAAAAGTGAAATACTAGTGGAGAGCGAAGAAGGTGGAGTGCATAGAATGTGGGATCACTTAGAAAGAATAAATCAAGTAGGATACCTTGACCCCACCGATCGAAGGCCTTATACCAGCCTGTAAGGAATGTAACACTTTGATATGAATATATTACATAAAACAAACATCTAGGGGTGTGGGGCCCTGATTCTTTAGGAAAAAATAGTTGTAAGATCCATGACTTAGCTTGTTGGGAGTTCGTGTACCATTTATCTTGTATTTATGAACTTGACACTTGGATAGGGAAAAATAAGTATTAGAACCCTTATTGTAAGCAATTGAGGGGGGAAAATAGAAGGATGAAATTTTGAAGATAGAAGAAGGATTGTCTTGTAATTTAAAAGTACTTAATGAGAATTCAATGTTTATCATATAGTACTTTGAGCAATGGATTGCAAACTATGTTAAATATTGAAATGTGTTAAGTAATTTATAGTCATGAGTTCTTTCTTTTATAATTAGATAGTGATGGTAGCATAATATGTTAAAGACATAATAGTAAGATATTTATTTGACAAGAAATGAGTAAAAACATGTGTTTCAAAGTCTTTGAGAACCGGTCTTTCACTATGCACTTTGGGTGAGCACATGAGACTCATTACTCACATGATAGGGCTAGCATGCTAGCCTATTTGGAAGAGACTTCAACATAGATGTAAATAGAGAACACCAAAAAATTTGGTTTCATTATCAAGACCTGAAGTAGTTAGAGCTAAAACATGGGAAATGTTTTAGCGCATTACATTAGAGAACATTGAAGAATTGATTACCAATGTCAAAGATAATTTTGTAGTTCCATATCTTGAGCTTGGAGTCTTTACATGACAGTGGGTAGAACAAAACATCTACATATCATTATATGAGACATTTATTTCTGAGGTCACTATTCTTTCACATTCTTGGATCTTATCATATACTTAAGGATGATCCTGAAACCTTGGACATAGATAGTCATGGACACCAAAATGACAGGAGTTTAGCACCATTGAAAGTTTTTTGGATGTGAGTAGTTGATCACTGGTAAAAGGATGTTTAGAATAGTTACATCTTAAAATACGTCATAACCACATATTTATGTCTTGAGGAAGCAAAGTTCAATTTTCTATGAGAACCAAGGGGATGATATTTTTTTCTATTTCCTTCTAAGATTAAAAATCTAATTATTGATCTTGGGTTAGAAACACTACCCATGGAAGGCTAAAATTCAAGTGCATGAATTGCATAGTTAGAGGGGAGACTACTGGTTGGTTTAAGATTGTGGGTTCAACATGGTAGTAAGCCAATGAGCACTACAATAATTGAATTATGATGAAGCCCAATAGAGGATCATGGGATTTAGTGGCATGGGAAGAGATTAGGAGCACTTAAGGAGTGTTGTGAAGAGATATAAGGAGATGGATGTGCATGAGGAATCCATCACTTATGAGCCATAACCTTTTCCATTATTATCTTGTAGAGAAACAGGATGGATCATCAAAGATGAACCCAGTTTGAGTCAATCAGGCTCTCCCACTATTGTGCATGTTCATGCCTTCAAGTCAAATAAGGTACATATAAAGAATTGAGATATAGATAGTATAAATTTAGAATTTGAATGGATTAGGGAAACTAAGACTAGGCCATTAGGTAATAACTTAGAATCTACATCTTTTTCTTTTCAAGAGAATTCCATGGCATAGCTTGGAATGCCTAGAGGATCTAGCCAAGGCCAAATTATAGGCCCCAATCGAGGAAATCAATGCTCCACCATGCCTTTCCCCATGGGTACTATAACTGGAGGCACTAAAGGAAGATTAGGATGAGGATTAAGAGGAGGTACTAGAAGAAGTAGACCCCCTCTAAGAACAGGGGCTAGATCTTCTCAGTAATCATTTGTTCAATCACCTATGGTTTATTATGAAATGACATTACACTTACCTGAGTACCGATGGGTGGAAAATGTAGTTGAGCATGTTCATAAGTGTGAACTGATTTGGAGGGTGCATGTCATCACATCTTCTAAGCAAAAGGCAACACAATTTTTAACCACCCTCTTAGAATTTGTATAAAAATGGTATCACAAATTTGACCCTCAACAAGTAGTGGTCAACTATGACCACCTCAAAGCATCATTTCTACAAGAATTTGATATTCTTGAATTTGAGCAACAGAGTATAACAACACTAAAATACATAAATTAGGGACTTATAGAGATCGTATGGGAATATGATGCTCGGTTCAAGCCCTTGCTTTCTAATCTATCCTTTTAAATCAATCATATTCAACATGCACAACAGTTCGTAGGAGGATTATTGTTACCTTTTTGATGGACCTTGTCACAGGGAAATTTTACCAACATGTGTGAGGCTCTAAAGGTTTCCCTGCATGATGAAGTAGTTAGAAGTATGAATACTAGGATTAGTCCCTTTATGAAGGCACAAATAGTGTCTATGGCTTCTCAGTTTGAAAAATTGATGGCAAAAAATGCATAAGAGACACATAGTGGTGTTTGGTGTACCAATCATGAAATCAAAGAACACATATGGAATAACTGCCTATGCAAGAACATCCATGTAGTCCTAAAGTAAACTTGTGAGATTTGTCATGATGACCATGATGTTTGTTCCTATCCACTTTTGTAATGGGTTACAAGCACTAAAGTATCTACGTATTGTAAAATTTATGATGTTATACTCATGACACCAATGATTACCATCTAATTACTAATATTTATGAGGCTCAAATGTGTGGCATGCACCAAGCCTCAGTCATTAGTTCCTAGGATAATGGTGGCTATCATGAGTGTGGAAGAAGATGAGGACAAGGTGGTAGGTTTCCACCAATGACTTGCTATAAGTGTGGTTCTCTAGACCACTATTAAAGGGATACCCAACCTGCACTTACTATAAAAAGGACCACCAGTTAGAAGAGTGCCCAGATCTATATGCAGCCATTACAAAGGATCAAAATGGAAAAGGTGTAGGTATGATCCATATAGACAAACCACAATGGCATACTCCACCAACCATCCCTATTATAAAATAAGTCAATATTACTACTCGTAGTAGGGGCCAGAAGTAATCTACACCTAACCCAGTTGAAAAGGTATGTTGAGAAGAACCACACGCTAGAAAATACCCTGATGCACTTCAACAAAAGGATGTTCTTCAAGATACAATGTCACTTTTGAGTGATCTCCAAGGTGAAATTCAATACCTTAAGGATAGGGATGTCACATAATGCATCATAGTGCAAAGGGAAATTGAACCTCTAATAAGGTGGGATAGTTTTCAGGAACTATACAAATGCATGCTTGATGAAGATATCATTTCCCAACTTAGCACCTAGTTTAAAGGTCAAGCTCACCTTCCAAATGAAACCCACACTCAACTAAGTTAACAAAGTGAAGATCGATATTTCAACCATGCTCGATGTTAGGAAAATCCTAGTTCTACTTCCCTGAAAGATGGAAAAATATTAGTTAATACTTTTATCAATTGATTGGTAATCTGGGATATTCTAGTAGATACTAGCACTGAAGTAAATGTTATCACTAAAGATGCTTGGCAAAAAATGTCTAGTCTAGCTTTACAACCTTCACCTCATGTCTTATTCATGGCAAAAAAGACTCATGTGTACCCTATTGGAGTCCTTAAAAATTCCACTGTTTAAATACTTGGGGTTCCCTTTAAAGCAAATTTTGAGGTATTGGAGTTGGTAGAGGCTGATGATTACCCAACCTTACTGGGAAGGCCTTGGTGCTATGAAAATCATGTAGATTTAAGCTTTAAAAATTAATACATTAGCTTTGAAAATATTGATCAATGTGTGATAATACCTTTAGACCAAGCATGAGGACCACCCTATATTGAACCCATAAGCACTAATGAAGACATCAACAATTTGTATAATGTGACTTCTCAACATGATGAATAACATGTTCCAATGCCAAATGGTATTCTTTCCTAGACATATAACTAGTCTATCTCAGATACAATAAGTAATCCTATAACTATTGGACCCATGGTGATTATGATCTCTCCAAAATATTGTGCAACACCATCAATAGAGATGAAAACATCCCATGCTAACTTCTTAAGCATCACAAATTTGTGTGCTTCATGGGTTTAGCAATGTGAGGACCATTGGAGGGACCACCTTTGGAAAGAATTAATGAAGCTCCATGGTTTTAAGTAAAAATGAAATTGCATGATTTTTTCTATCACCTCGAAGAGTTATATGGTACTAAAAATGAATAGATAAGGTCATTAGACCACATTTTTTATGGCATCACTGCTAGGTGGTGGCGAATGCATAAAGAGCACTTATTGTATTGGGATCAAGTGTGAGCTATTCTACATCATAGATTTTATAATGATAATAAGATCAGAGGTACACTCATCTATAGTGGCATAGAAGCACCTAAACCTCACCTAGAGGTGTGTGAAATAATATGGTGAGCTGAGGAAATATTTTTACCAAAATACCTATGGGTCCATACGTTCTATGGAACCTTGCACACTTGGGCATAGGCTTGGTACATACATGAAGAAAGGTTCATGGGAAAAAAGTTTTGGTAGATATTAAAATAAAATATGGCATCTGCTCTTTCTTACTCTTCACCAAGGATGGACCTATGTCTTACTCTTCAAACCATACGTGGAACAATAATTAGAGATCTGAGTCTGATGGAAGACTACCTGCATCCTATTCATCAAGAACTAAAGGAAACCTTAGGTTTATTTAATGAACCTCCCAAATAATCACCTCTTTCACTATTGGTAGTCTCCGATGAAGAGTGTCATGAAGAAATCTACTTGAGAAAGTAGAAGCTCATTTTTCAAGTAGACGAAGGAGAAGGATCCACTCCATTTGATCCATTGAGTAAAAACTTGCATGTTCCTAAAAGTATTGTCTCATAAACTATTCAGGACACCAATTCCCCCATGGATAATCCTTATCATGAGCCAATTCAAAATGTTCAACTAAAAACTAGCACCAAGTAAGAACCTAAGGTAACGACCATTGGCAATTATTAGACCAAGACAAAAAATTTGTAACTCTTTGAGTTGTTGAAAGAGTATCAAGATGTGTTTCCAAGGAATTATAGTGAAATGAAAGGGGTTCACCCTTATCTTGGGAAGATGCATATAAAATTTATTGATGGCATTCATCTTATGAAGAAACACCCATATTGGATGAATCCTAACCTCTGAGTGCATGTGAAAGAAGAGATCGATAACATGTTCCATGCTGGATTAATTATTCTTATTGATGAATCTAACTAGGTGAGTCCTATGGCAATTAGTATCAATAAGGATGGGTGTATTCATATCTTCATGAATTATCATGTTTTGAATGCATACTATGTCACTGATCCTTTCTCAACACCTTTCATGAAGGAAGTCATAGAAGGTGTTAATAGTTGTGAGATATACTCCTTTACCGATGGGTTTTTGGGGTATCACCAAGTCTAGATAGCTTAGGAAGACCACTCTAAGACCATATTTACTATAGAATGGAGCTATTTTACCTACACCATCATGCCTTTTAGGTTAAAAAATACCCTAGCATTATTCTCATAAGTAGTAGTGGAGGCTTTTAAATATTTTATCCATAAGTTTCTCCAAGTCTACTGAGATAACTAGATGGTATATGGGTTGATCAAAGAGCACTGTGTCAATCTGAGGCTCATGCTTGAGCACTTTCGAGTATTAAAAATTTATTTGAATTTGAAGAAATTCCTATTTGTGACACCATTTAGGGTACTCCTTGGGCATATCATTTGTAAAGAGGGACTCCTCATGGATCACACCAAGGTCTCTATCATTTTATGACTACTAGTGCTAAAAACCCAACATGAGGTGCACACATTCTTAGGACACATGAGCTACTACAATAAGTTCATTTGGGGTTATGTCAAGATTTTAGTGCCCTTAGAATAACTATTAAAGCATAATGAACAATTTATATGGACTAATTCTTGTAAAGCAGCTTTTGAAACTCTAAAGGAAAAACTAGTTATCACTCCTATCTTGCAATTTATGGATTGGACAAAACCATTTCATGTCCATATTGATGAATTTAGCACAATAGTTGATGAAATACTTTCACAACTAGGAGATGGAAATTTTGACCATCTCATCTATTTCACCAACAAGAAAATCACATTGGTTGAAAGGAATTATACCACCATTGAATGTGAAGCCTTCTCTATGTTTACATGATACAAAAATTCAGACAGTACCTTCTAGCCACACCTTTTATTTTTTACACTGACCAAGAAGATTTAAAGTATATTTTCAATAAGCCCATTCTCCATGGAATAATTTTCTGATGGATAGTTCTATTCCAAGAATTCTAGTTTTTTGTAGTAGTAAAACCTAGGAAAACCAATTATGAACCTAATCATCTATCTTGAATTGAAAATGAAAAACCTCCACATGCTATAGAATATGACCTTCCTAACATACAAATTTTCCAATTCACTAAGGTACCTAAATAATTAGAGGATATTGTGGTATTCCTTAATAATGGTTATGCACCTAATTCTCTCACTTTACAAGAAAAGAAACAACTTACAATTTGTGTGGCACCCTATCAACTCATAGTAGGATATCTATATAAGATGGACCATGATGACTTATTGTGCCATTATGTAATTCAACATGAACACCTTGAGGTATTACAATAATTTTATGAAGATATTACTAAAGGACATTATGCTGGGGAAGTTACTGTGTGCAAGGTGTTGTTCATTAGACTCTGGTGGCTGATTTTAATTAAAGATGCTAAGGTATATGTAAGGCAATGTGCTATATGTCAATGCATGGGAAAACCTAATAGAAGAGATGTTATTATATTTTGCCTAATTTCATCTCAATAACCCTTTTAAAAGTGAGCTATAGACT
The DNA here is from genome assembly GCA_037957365.1 of Torreya grandis. Classification (NCBI taxonomy): domain Eukaryota; kingdom Viridiplantae; phylum Streptophyta; class Pinopsida; order Cupressales; family Taxaceae; genus Torreya; species Torreya grandis. The sequence goes on from JARHVA010000662.1 coordinate 1,843,724, forward strand.
TTGTGGGTCCCATCACTCCCATAGGATGAAGAATAGGTTTGTGGTACATAATTATGGCAATAGACTACTTAATGCATTGGGATAAGTTAGTGCCAACCAAAGACTATATGGCAGAAATTGCTACATGGTTCATCTAGGAAAAAATTATAACATGATTTGGATGTCCTCTAAGTTTCACCAGTGATCGAGGAACCCAAGTCCTAAATGAGACAATTTGAATCTTGTTGGTTGAATTTTTGATTATGCATCACAAGATAATACCATATCACCCACAGGCTAATAGAATAGCAGAAGCCTTTAACAAGATCCTCAATACCACTTTGACAAAAATCTACAATATTGGTGGAGCTAATTGGGACAATAGAGTATCTACTATACTTTGGGCATAGCAGACCACATATAAATGCCTCAACAAAAATACACCATTTAACTTGGTATATGGAAAGGAAGCAACCATGCCAGTTGAGTTCTTAGTTCCATCTCTCTAAATTGCATGTATAGGAAACCTTGATGATGATGCATCTTTGAAAGCTTAGCTTGATGAACTCATGAAACTAGATGAGTCTCAGTTCCTCACTCAATAGAATCAAGATGTTGAGAAATGAAAATAGAAAGCATGGCATGATCTCTAAAGAATAAATTATTCACCCCACATATGAAAGTCCTACTCTACGACTCTAATTTCACGTGCCACCCTAGGAAGGTCCACATTAATTGGGATGTACCATTCATAATTCATAGTATTTGATCTACTAATACATGTCAGCTAAAGAATAGACGGTCAATTCCTACTCAGACACTATAATGGGAGTCAGATTCGGCTGTTCTATGATTCTATTTAAGTTTATGATATTTTTCAAATAAGGCTTGAGGCCATTAGATTAATGTTTTTTTTATTTTCAATAAAAAAACATTGCCTTTGAGGCGCATGACTCATTTTTCTTTTAGTCCTTTAGATTTTTTTGTGGAGGACCACGAACCCTTTTAGTGTGGGGTAAGATATGCATAAAGACATGCATATGAATACAAGGCATGTGAGCACGTAAGTTTCATACATGGTATGAAAGTGATTAAAGGTGCATGAATCCTTTAATAAAGTGGATTCCCATCATTTTCATGATAGTTAGTCTCCATTACTCTTAAAAAATAGGATAGTTGTCACGTAACTCCAAGAAAGGTGTGAGAAGGAATGGACCATTAATGCGACAAAGGTAGTCATAACAAAAAGTGTGTGAGGGGAATGACGAGAAAATTTTGTTAAAACACTAAAGGCTCAATGCAAGATCTGAAGTATGGAGACCATTAGAAGATACACATTTATGATCAGAAATAACAAGGAGAGGAAATAAATTAATGAGGTAGATTGGTCAGAGGGCCTATAAATAACCATGTCGAAGCCATTTTACACTTTACCTTGATAAATTATTCAAGTGATTAATGAACCAAAGAACCAAAGATGAATTCACTCTCATTATGAAACATAGTGTTTAAGAATTAAATAGAGATGTGAAGAGGATTTCCAAGCGGAGGAAGATTGTTAAGTGCAACCACATGTAGAAATGGGTCGTGGCCATTCTTGGTAAAAGAATTTGTAGGATGTAGGTTATGTCATTGTTGAAGTGTGAAGATCAAGAGCCAAGGCAAGTTAAATACCACCACGTATTCATTTGGGAATGTGGGATGGCCAAAGGTTAACCTTTGATCACCATGAAGTGTAATGCGGTCGTAAAAAAAGGCAAAAAGACATGAAAAACTATCAGCTATACCAGAAGAGAGAGAAGTGAGTGAAGGAGCATGGTTACCTATAAGATAAGAGCCTTTGAAATACCTAGAATAGATGCTAAGGCAATTACAACATGTGAGATTTTAGAGAAAGAGCACAAAAGAAGTCAGGATGGTGAAAAGGGGAAAGCAGGCATAGGCCTCCTCATCATAGATTTCTCCACCTTCTCTCCCTTAATCCATTTACATAGAAGAGATGCAATACCTTGAGTCAGTCTTACACATGGAAAATTAGGTCTCTAAGGTGGTAACTACAACCATATTTGACTATAACCACTTCCAGCTAGGAAATGAGGTGCAATTACAAAATGATTATTAGGTCCAGACCACCAACACACAAAACTAGGTGGTTTATGACCTGACCATCAAGAACTAGCTAAACAAAGCTGGCATTTTTCAACTCTTTAAATTGCCATATTTTGGAAAGCCTATTAAGGTAGTTTAGTTCCTCCTCTCACATGTTCATGAGGATTACATCCACTTCATAGGGTATGATATGAAGATTAGTGTAGAGAGGGTAAGCAAGGTCATAGGACTCCAATGCTCAGGGGTCAATGTATTAGATGACTTAGAGGATATGGATTAAATCTAGTAGACCACCACCATGTTTATGTATCAAAAGTAGGGACATGTAATGCACATCACAAACCTATAGGATCCCACTCTCAGAGGCATAATGCAGATCATTTCCACTAAGGTCCAAAGGAATGATCGATGGAAGAAAGTGGATATGGCCCACTTTGACATAGAAAACCAACTATTGCAAGGACTACAATACAACTGGGCACTATAATATGCCCAAAAGATAGTTGAAGATGTAGAGAAGGTGCATACAATGCCGAATATCAAGTTTTCTTAGGGGCAATCTTGTTAGTATTGGTTTTTTATGAAATTGGTGTGCCTAATTACAGTTCAAAATCTCTAAAGTGGATATATCCCCCCACTCACAAGTCCCCCATCGAGTGCTAAAAAGCTTTTAACTACCCTCAACACATCACTCTAACATATAATTTGAAGATGAAGTATTGGTTTGATGGAATGAAGGTGGCCTTCGAGAATGAATGGTGTATTTATAGGGATCTACCCTCCCAAACAAAGGATCAAGCAAAATTCATTATGAAGTAGCACTTCTCCCTATCACATATTCACATGAATCCTTTAGGGGAGCTCTCAGCATGGCTCAAGCTGCCTTATGCCTTCTTTGTGTGCTACTTCATTGATTCCATGAATATAATTCATGATGCATAGTTGATCAATATACAAGTAGAACAGATTGACGTAGAGCACCATACCCTCTAGAAGATGTTTGTTTACCCTAACAAGAAGGCATATACAAAGAGAGGAGAAACAATCATGACCATTATCAATATGAATAATATCTTGGTTGGGGAACAAGTACATAAACTATTTTATATGTTATGCCCCAACCTAAATCCTCACGATGGGGAACCCAATGAGAGGATCTCCAAAGTACCATTAAAGAAGAGGCCATCTGAGCCAAGTGCTAGCATAAGTGGATAGTAAGGTCCCTAAAAGTGGTAAAGGATATTGGAGGTGCAACACTCTAGTCTAGTACATCATCCACCACAACCACCACCCCACAATTCACTTTCACCTCATCTTTTATCTTCATCTTCATCTATATCTCATAGTTCTTCACCACTTGCAACACCCCCATCCTCTTCACCTTGACCATCTCCTCACCTAACTCCTTCACCTCCACTTTCTCTAAAGACTACCACTAGGTCAATGCCTCATCCCCCTCCAAGACAAGCACCCCAAAAAGACTGCTCCCAGGAATAGATACATAATTTAGAATCTAATCTAGAGAAGACTCCATCCCCAGTGTGAGAGGTCTTGGTTGTTGATCAAGTTTATAATGAAGAGATGGGTATAGATATAATGGCTACCGAAAGCCAATAAGAACTTGAGAGAGACCCAAAAAATGGAAAGGGGTCAATTAATGAGGAACTAGAACAAAAAGAGTTGTCTAATCTGCACAAATGATACCAGTTTGGTGTAGATGACCAAAACTCTATCTTTGGAAGCATTTCCACCCCAATGACACAATCCAAGAAACAAAAAATTAATTGTACTTCTTTTTGGAGATGTATAATGAGGAATCTTAGTTTGACATTCCATTGGATTTTTTTTTGGCCCAGACACCCTAGGTTTGCCAAACCTTATGAAGTTTGATCCTCAGTGGCTCTCCCTATTAATGACCAACACTACATTTTTGAAACTTACCATGAAAGTGGTGCACTAAAATATTTTTTTAGAATCAAACGTATACACAATTGAAAAAAACATACTAGGGTCGTAGAAATGTATAATAAAGTGTATGCTAAAAATCAAGTGCTAGTTAAGGAAGTTGCCTCTTTGAAGCAACAACCTAAAGAGACCATCGAGGTTAAGGTAAGGGTATTAACCCTTTGTAAAACAATTTTTAAAGAAGAGATAACACTAGCAGATGGTGTAGTATTGGATGGGGATGCCATAGGGAAGATAGAAACTTTAGTTGAACAATTGCTCAAAAAGAATAAGAAACGTCCCACACCCAAAGATGAATCCAAGGAAATTTTGGAGTAGTACAACACTACAATAGTACTTTAGAGAGAGTCAAGGAGGTTATCCCAATTTTGGATGATATTTTTTCACACATGGCATATCCAAATAAAGTAATAGAGGCCTAGATTAATGATGAAGAGGTCTTAAAGTAGCAAGCAACCAATGTAGCTCTATTAATAAAATATTGTGCAAAGTGCACAAAGGCATTTAAGGATGTGAGAAAAAGATGTTATTAATAACCATCATCAACAAATAAATGTCAGTTTTGCCACACTTTGAGGATAGGTTGACAAAGAGGTGTTTAAATTAGAAGACATCCAAAAGGAAGCTAGCATAGCCCTGGAGGAACAGATGAAGAAAATTGAGACTCCAATTTAGCCTAAGGAGTTGAAACTAGTAAAGGATGCCATTGAAAAAATAATTGCTAAAGTTATTGACACCTTATCCCATTGGGATGAGTTGAGTAAAGAACTCAAGTAGAAAGGGCCTGAGTTCTTTGAGAATGTGGGTACAACTTAGTCTAGGCGAGACTAACAACTTAGTGTGGGTTGATGTTGGCACATAAATTTTGACCAAGTATTTGTTCGAATTTTGGTGCATAGTGTAGAGGGACCATTGTCCATTTTTATACAAGTATAGGTATGGCATGGGAGAACCATGGTGCGAGAGGACCATGGCATGAAAATAGTAGTGTGAGAGTTGAAGGGCACTAAAGGACAATGGCACGGAAGACCCAACGTGATAGGACCTAGTCAAGAGAAAATGTGGCATGAGGAACCTGAAAACAAAGGACTTCGAACAAGAAGAAAAAGACTAAAGGAGTGCTAGGAAGTGGAGCATGTAGAACACAAGAGTAATTAGAAAGAATAAATCAAGTAGGATAACTTGACCCCATTGATCAAAGGCCTTATACTATCTTACAAGGAGTGGAACACTTGGATACAAATATGTTACATAGAGCAAGCATCTAGGGGTGTGGAAGCCTGATTCTTTCGGAACAAACAGTTGTAAGAGCCATGACTCAGTCTGTTGGGAGTCTATGTGCCATTTGTCTTATAGTTAGGAACTTGACACTTGGATAGGAAAAAAAAAGTATAAAAACCCCTATTATAATCATTTGAGGGGGGGGGAATGGAAGGATAAAATTTTGAAGATATAACAAGACTTGTCTTGCAATCTAAAAGTATTAAATGATAATTCAACGTTTATCATATAGTTCTTTGAGCAATGGATTGTGAACTATGTTGAATATTAAAATGTGTTAAGTAATTAAAAGTCATGAGTTATTTATTTTATAATTATCTAGTGATGGTAGCATAATATGTTAAATAAATAATAACAAGATATTTATTTGACAAGAAATTAGTAAACATGTGTTTTAAAGTTTTTGAGAACCAGTCTTTCAGTATGTGCTTTGGGTGAGCACATGAGACTCATCCCTCATGTGATAGGGCCAAGATGTTAGCATATTGGGAAGAGACTTCAACACTAATGTAAAGAGAGAACACCCAATAAGGACTTAATATAAATCCCCAAGTCAATTTCATACCTTGTAATAAATCCTAAGTGCCTCAACTAGATGTTTCATCTCAACCAGTCAAAACTGGCATAGTAACCAAGCTTGGGAAAAGTTTGAAAACTTCAAATGGATGGATTTTAAATGTGTACCTAATCATTATAAATCCATGAAGAGTATTTCCAAGTTTCATCAACTCCCTCCCATGGATTTTCATGGGAAACTGAAGCCAAATTTGAGGCCAAGTGTGCAGGGTGTATGAAAGAGGAGTTATTTGGACTATAGATGGTGATAGCTCATTTTGGGAAGGTTATAAATGACCAATACTATAACCAATGCATGGAGAGGCATGTATAAAATCCTTATCCTTCATTCCAATCATCATATCTATCCCTAATCAATTTTGGGATGTTCAAATATGTCCAAATCATGAAGGCAGTGTTTAGAGTCAGGATGAGAAGTTTCATGACACTTGTGATTCCTAACCTTGCATGGTTCATCCCACATCCTATTCCCATGCATAATTAACTCCTTTTTTCACCTTGACAATTGTCTTTATGACCCTTGGACTTCTCTCTTCTCATCTCTCTTTTAAGTTCTATAAAAACTAACCATTTTGGCCTTGTAAACTTATGTTCCACCCTAGTATGGCGAACCCCTACTCATTTGTATGCATTTTTATCAATAAGACTACTAATTTTTACCTCTTCATGACTTTTCATAGTGTTTTATACTTATATGGTTGATCTTGCTTAGTGATAGCTATGATTTCCTTAACATGTTATCTAATTCTTTCATCCTATTTGTAGTTGGAAATCTTCTTCTTGCATGGCATGCAAAGTGTTCTAGGAAGGGTCAAGGTTAAGTGAGTTAGTATATTAACTCATAATATTCAAGGCCTCTTTTCTAGTCCTCATATCATAAATAGTTATCCATAACCTCATAATGTAATATTTATGTAAGAAGATGCAAATTGGAGAAGTGTATGTTTGGTTAGTCTCTTGGTTTCAAGTGTAACATACAACTAGTTGGAAGTCATCAATATCTTTGGTGTATCACCTCCCTTCCACCCTCCCATATTTTAGGTGTAGTAGTGATCCAAACTGGTACATCAAGGGAGCTAACCCTATCTATAGATTCACCTCATCCTTAGGCTACCCAAAATCCTAGAGGTATTTCCATTGTGCCACTTAGATGAGGAGAGCTGAGACATCTCCTCAAAGGGTGAAAGTCCAAGTGATAAAAATAACCATGCTATATGAAATAAGAATAATCAGTTGACTTCTCCCAAAGAATTATTTAAGTCATTGTTGAAATAATATTATTTAGAGCCCTTAAAATATTTCAGCATCATGGTTGATAAGAGATATATGAGGTCCAGTAAATGAAAATGTATTTTTGACCCATTATTTGATTTACAAGAGAAATTCAATTTTAGAATTTTTCTTGAATAGATAAAAAAAAGTATAGCCAATAAGCATAACTATATTATTGGCTAACATATTGGTTCTAAGAGAAATAAATTTTCAAAACATGGTTGTTGTTGTACCATGGGGTGCTTATATAGGCCCATTAGCTTTCGTTTCTCATATTTACAAACTACTAAAAGGGTCAAGGAATAATTTCCTAAATTTTATCGATGATGGTAGGTAACACCCTGATGAACACATGAAATATTTCTTCTCTACCTAGAATATCCTTGGTGTCAAACATGAATATGTGTCAGTCAGGTTGTTTATGGATATTTTTACTAGAGGAGCCATGAAATGGTTCCACAATATTCCTAATGCTTTCATTTTGGACTAGAAAATAATAAGAGACATATTCAAATAAAGGTTTTAAATTTTTGAATATGAGCACTCGCTATTGGCATAATTATCTCAAATAAAGAAATAATTTCCTGAGCATATGAGGGATTTCATAGCATGATTCAACAAACTAGTGCAAAAAATCCCAAATATTGTAATGCCTATGGTGGAAATTAAAAAAATCTTCTTCTTGAATGTACAAGTGCTTAAAGTAAGCTTCTTCCTACTAATAAGTCATCCTAAAACTTTGATAACTATGCAAACCCAATCCACAAAAATTGAATGTGACATAATCATGGTTGGGAAAATGAAGAAAGACTCCTTAAAATCAAGGATCACAATTTAGCAAACCCTTTGATTAAAAAATTGGTTAATGATATATTGGCCTTACAGATGCAGATTTCCCAATTAAAAAATGATCCATACAAGGATGTACCTAAGAGATCCTTTATTCCATATCATGGTAATGTTGTTTGCCCTACACTCCCTTCTCTGACTCACCAACTTACTATTGAATCAACCTTGATGTTATTTATTACTTAATTCATTTTTCAAGCCACCAATGATCATGATGGTTCAAACTATCTAGAAATGGTCAAGATATTATAACTGTGTACCATTGAAGAACCACATGAAGAAGGTTTTTTGGGCACCTCTAATCCTAAGATTCATGAACCCAATGGTGACTCCATTATGGATTATTTAAAATATGAACCTTAAGTCGATGATTATGATGATATTAATATTCATTCATATGAAGTATTCACATGATCTCAAAATGAGAAGATGGAATCTTATGAGAAGAATAAATAATTTGAGAAGAAAAAGGGAAAAATATATCTAAGGTCAAAACTACCCTAAAGTTTCTTCTCAATAGAGGCACTCCTTTGCCTAGTTTCTTAAAGCATAAACATATGAAAAGGTATATAAATTTGAAATCTCCTAATGTGCCTATCAACAAAAAACTTTCAATTCTTCCTTTAACATAATCTATCATATGAATAAGGCTAATGTTCAGATTTCCCAAATTGAATACCTTAGAAATAAACCTGAGCAATTGGATAGACTGATCAAGTTCATCAAAGGAGGAAGTTACAATGCACCTAATCAAGGATCACATATCAGGGTGGCCAATTATGACTTACAAAACAACATAGCCATTATTTTTCAAATCAATGAAATAACCAAGCCTTTTTATGTGTCTCTATTTGTTGGTAGCTTCAATTTGAACAGCTGCATAATCGATTTGGAAGCTTTGGTTAATGTCATGCCAGCTAAGGTTGTAAACACCTTGGGATTGAATTCCACTAAAACATTTGGTTTCTACTTTAACATAGAAGAAAAATAAGTTCTATTGATCAGAAAGATAAATTTTCACATGTCACTTTGGTTATTTTTTCTCAAAAGAGATTCAAAATGACCATACTAGTAGCAAATATCCCTCTTAGTTATAGAATGCTTCTAATCAGTACTTTCTACAAAGACTTCAGAAGAGAGATCAAATTGAACTAGACACAAGTAATGATTCTTGTGAAGGGATTAAATGATAAATTACTTCCAAAACCAAAATCCAAGTTCTTAGTGCAAAAGTCAAGTGACCCTCAGGTTGATATCCTATATGAATAAACAGGTCTTAGAACTTACATGATGATGGCTTAGAAGTATCTAGAACTTCTCGAGCTAGAGGAAGGTGACTCCAAAGATATATGTACTTTAGATTTATATGGAAGTTATTAAACAACTAGTTTAGGTGCATTTATATTATTGATTTATCCATATAAAGAATCATTCCCTTTCTCCTACAAACTCTAGTTTGAAAGTACAAACAATACTACTAATTATGAAACATTGCTACTAAGATTACAAGTAGTAGAACAAATGGGTATTTATAACCTCAAAGTGTAAGATGATGTATAATTGAGTGCTAAAAAAGTTTGGGGCCAATATTAGGTAAAAAATGATAGCCTAAAAAATTATAGAAATAGGGTTTAGGACTATATCGAAGCCTTTCAAGCTTTCTCTATTAACGTAGTCCCAAGAGTAAAAAGTTCCAAGGTTGATGCCATAGCAATATCTATCTCTTTGGTGATTCCTCCTAAAGTTGAAAAAGATTGATAATTCATTTAAATGGAATATCCCATTGTGCCAGATAATTCTGAGCATTAGAAAGTTTTCAACAATGATGAACAAACCATTGCTTTCTTAGAATAAACTAATAATTTTAGAAATTTATATTTTGATGGAATCCCTATGTTTCAATGAATTTCTTGCCTATTATTAGAAAAGAGGGAAGAAGAATATAAGTATGGGTATGGTTGAAAAAAATAATTTATTGTGCATGAATTAAACCAAAAGATTATGAAGAGCTCCTCTTTGGCTTGGGAGGATGACCTATAGATAAAAAAGCACTAAAGCAAACTTGTTTGCTAGACAAATAATTGGGTGGATTGCCTAGCGATAGCTAGATCCCAAAAGTGAGATCTTCCTTAGGGGATATCAATCCACATGTTTTAAATAGTTAAGCTTATAAGCCAAAAATAATGGTACTTACATCAATGATCAAAAGGCACTGAAATTGAATACAAGAAAGCTTACTAGAAAAATAGACTAGAAATGATTAAATTAGTGATAAACTAATTAATACTAGTTCTAGAGGGTTGGGGCCTTCTTCAAAAAATTAGAAATGGGTATATGAATAGGCAAGAACATAAAAAATTAGATTTGGTTGGGTGTAGGTAGGTGAAGTTAGCTTATTGGTTTTGGTTGCCATAGTGACCATCGGTGGTTAGGATTACCATCAGCAGTTAAGGTGATCATCAGTGTTCAAGGTGACTGTCAGTGGTTAGATAGACTATCGATGATTCAGTCAACCATCGATGTTACTATGTTTGGATCTGGGTTGGTAAAAAGGCTAATTGATGAGACCTGAAAGATGGATTTTGAGAGATGGGTAAGGTTTGGGTTGATTGTGAAATGGAAATAAATTAGATGAATACTGAGAAACAAGTACTTGTCTTATCAAAGGTTGATTAGGTGGATGGTTGAGGTAGTTGATCTACTAATGAAATTTAGATTTATTCTGATAGAGTAATAGTACTTAAAGGCTTGGTGGAGAGGTAATAGCAAATTAACTCTTTGATATGATTGCTAGATTGTTGGGTCACTGATAGCAATTGACCTAGAAAAATAAACTCTTGGATACACAAGCTCTTGGTCACAATTACATATTTATAGGTGTTTATAGATAGATCTCACTCATTAGCACCTCTCTTCTTATAAAAACAAGTAAGAGGTGGAAGTGAAGGTTCAACTGGGCTATTTAATTATATATCATCCATGTAATGGATCATAATAAGATTAAGACAAGTTATAATTAGAAAAGTGAAGTGGGTAGTTTGCATGCTCTTAGTTAAGGAGGTGCACCCTGATCATCAGTGGTCATCTTGACTATCGATGGTTTAGGGTGAAAGAAAAAAGGTGGGTAAAAGCTAGGTTAAGCTAGTTTGGTAAACTGACTACAGTTGGGCTTGATTAGTGGTCAAGGGGTGAAATTGGTCCCAAGGGGGTCTAGAACGGTCCAGGGGTGTTTTCAACATTTAGAATCATAGTGTGTAGATTTTTTATGTCTACATTGTAACCCTTTTTAGTATGTGGTTTTAAATCAACAAGCTACAAAATAAAAATAGAATATGGGTCGCAAGTCCAATTGCCCCAAGTATGGGAGGAGGCTCTCCCCCCTTGAACTAGGAGTCGATGAGGAAGAACAAAATTGGGTGCAAGTTTGATAAGTGGTATATGGTGTGTCACTAGGTGGGTGACAAGAGGGTTGGGCATTTAAAATGCAAACTTGTGCACAAAATATGACTAAGTGTGATAGTCAAGATCGTGTAAAGACTAAAGTTGCCAATCTTGGTAAAAATAAGGTCAGTTCTAGAAGAACAACTGACAAGTGAACTACGTGACCACATGTAGGCATGGTAGTTAGGAAGAATTTTAGATGCAAGTCTCCTAGGTAGGGTTAGTATTTTTGTAGGTATTTGAGGTAGGAAATTCTCCTTTGAAAAAAACAAATGGGTCAAGTGTCATAGGTATCTGAGGTAGGAAGTGATCTCAAAAAGACATAAATGATCTAGTTGTGCACTAGGTGGCACAAATGCAAATGGTCAACATGGTAAGGTTGGTCGCTACGATCAAAAGGACCAAGCATGGTCATCACAGAATATGCAAAAATGTGGGTCAAGATGTGGTCTAATGGTGGGTTGGATAAGGGTAATCTCTGTAAACTAGGAATTTGACTAAGAAGAGGAGATTAGTATCGTGTTAGTTAATGAAACCAAATCAAAAACACACTAAAATAACATCTTCATGCCTAGTTACTAGGGTGAACTTAGTAACAAAAACAAATGATAAACACAACTAAAAATTAAGGAAAAATAAGAATTTTATCACTTTCCTTAGATGCTCCAAATGCCTTTGTAGTAGTGGCTTGCTCAGTTTTGTGCTCATGAAGTCCTTGGTAATGGAAGATTGGCTACCTCCATCTCTCCTTGACACCTTTGGCTTTGGCTTGGCTTAGCTTGGAATCAATTTGGCATAATAACACTAGTTTTCATGAAGCTTTTGGAATCAATATTGCATTATAACTTTGCACAAATTAAGCTTAAAAATGATTTTCATGGCCTCTCTATTTATAGATTTTCAAGAATGACCAGAATCAACCATGACCATCCATGTCAAGATTGAGATGTGTGGTCATGGATTAATTGAATTATGTAATTAAAATACATAATTATCTTCATCATGACTTTGGAAGAAGGGACATTAATGAGGCATGGAAGGTAATAAATGAGGTCACCTAATGATGCAGATATTCAATATTCATTTATAAAGATAATTTTTCAACAATTTTCCATGGAATTATTAATTAGTCCTTGATTTGGATTAATTAGCTCTTAAGCATGATTAAGCACTTTGTGCACAAATTACTCAAATTGATTAGAATGCCTTATTGTTGGTCCAAAATTTGACTAGATTGGAATTGGAAGTCAATGTCAGATGCATTGGATCTAATATCCCATTTAGGATGTTGTCAACACAAAATAAAAAAGGCACGCATCCCATACAATAAATTTGATAGAAAAGATCAATCTAGAGCACCTAGGTGCAAAATTGGCACTTTGACTCGAAATGATTTGATCAAAGTTAGTTGGCCCATAAATTGCATTGCCCCATTTAATGATACTCTAGCCAAAATTGGTAGTTGAATATATCAATTTGAACTCATTTAATGCGTTATAGTGTTTCTAGGCCAAATTTTGCACTTTAGATAGAAATTGGTCAAAACCTTGGTTAGAGGTTATCAGTGGCCAATTTTAGGTGTCTACAATTTGTCCGTATTTGGGAAGGCATTTCAAGCTATAATCATAGTAATGTCTTCTCAAATAATGAAAAGGTCATGTATGCCTACAACTATAATAATGATAAACTAAGTATATAATGGTTTGCCCCCTCAAGGGAACAATTGGCATAAGTAGGTCGACAAGCAGTCTCTTGATAAGAAATGAAATGAGGGGACCAAAGAAAGGAAAGATGATGGGATGAAAACACAATGATTTTGAAAAAGTAGTCAAAATCACTGAGAATGTAAGTGGGATGATGTACAATGGTTTGTCTAAAGTCAGTTATAAGTATTTTACCCTGATAGTGGTAATGTGGTATGATAACACAATGATTTTCCCAAAGGTGGTTATAATCATTGAGAAGATGGAGCTACCCCAGTTAGGATAGACAAATAATATAATAACATGCCCCTATAGGGAAAATAAAATTAAAACAGTGAGAACACAATGATTTTCCCAAAGGTGGTTATAATCATTGAGAAATGCATGTGGGACGATGTACAATGATTTGTCCATAGGTAGTTATAATAATTGGACTTTGATTATGGAAAATATGATAAAATTGGCTGAGGATGATGATAAATTAACACAAACAAGATAAAAACATGCCCCTGTAGGGGGGGGAAATTAAAATGGTGAGAACACAATGATTTGCCCAAAGGTGGTTATAATCATTGAGAAATGTAGGTGGGACGGTGTACAGTGATTTGCCCATAGGCAGTTATAATCATTGGAGTTTGATTATGGAAAATATGATAAACTTGGCTGAGGATGATGATTAATTAACACAGAGGGTAATGATGAATTAGAACAACCTACTAGTATGGAAATGCTCATCTAAACTAATAAAGGTAGAAATTCTTTCATGTTTAAATACTTTATTTGGGATATGATTGGGATTGAATCAGGATGTCAATTTCAAAGAGATGTTGATGTCACCATTGTTGAATAGAATTCTTGAATATGAAGTTTGTTGTAGCACGTGTTGGTTGGCATCATAGTATAACATCATGAGGACTTGGCTAAAATATGCATAAGGACTGACTCTTACAATCCAATACTCAATATAAAATAATGCACCAATGATAAAAACCATGATGACAATATAAACATATGAATATGAATAGATTTGACTATAAGTGTGGGCAAGGAATCACCCAATGAACATACATAAATTGAATCAAGTAAATAGTGTTGAAAGTAAATAAATAAGTAGACAAAGAAACAAAATAAGCAGAGACAAACAAATAAACAACACAATAGAAACCATATGATCATTGCACCTAGAAAATAGGTGACAGATTAACAAACTAACAAAATAGGGGAATATAAGGAAAGGAAGGGGGTGGCCAAGATGTCTCTATATGCACTAGGTAAGTGGACATTGCCTACATAGTTCCATGGATGTAATATCCAATAAAAAAATTTAGGCCAAATATAGTTCTCCCAGGGAATGGAAAGAATGTGATAACTGATAAAAACAAATAGAATGAATGTGATAGAAGAAGAAGAATGGTCTTGAAAAATGGCAAGTGCATGAGAGAAAAGGCCAAAAAGGATGGGGAAACTAAGTGACAAGTGGTTTGTTTTCAACTTAGTAAGGGTTCCCAAAATCCTTAAGGCAAAGAAGTGGTCAAATGTTTTTGGTTTTTTCTAATAATTTTACAAATGTTTTTGAAATTTTGGAAGTATCTCAACTCAATCAAGAATGATGAGACACTAAATGGTTCAAGCTCACAAAATGATGAGAGACTTTAAACTTAGGTTTTTTTCAAAATGGTGAGAACATTCAAACTTAGGTTGTTCACAAAATGGTGAGAGTGTGGCAAGGGGATGACTGAGCTAACCTCAACAAGTATCGAATTCTACCTACATAGTGTTCGTAGAACCTCAAGTCACTATAGTTTTGCCCTAAAATGGAGGAATTCAACTAGTGTATCAGTCAATTCAAATAAAATAGGCACAGGGGGTAAAAAGGCATAATATGGCATAGGAAGTGGCAAGTTGGTATGTAGAGACTTAATAAATGAATGTTGCTCCTAGTTTTCCCATAGGCAGTTATAACTAAGACACAATATCATAGATTAATGTTACTAATTTTCCCAAAGGTGGTTATAATTAGTAACGAGGTTAGTGATAAGAAAAGAATAATAAATGAAGGATACAACTACTAAACTTCTATCATATCACTCCAAAATATGATCTCTATCTGAAGACTTGAAATAATTGATGAAATTGATCAAATTTCTCAGTGCTAAAAATGCATAAAAAATGGCAAAAACTAAGGTCAAATAGGCTAGACTTTAGAACACATATGGTCGATAGAAAAAAATGGTAAAATGGATAAGGCTAAGAGGATATACAAGAATGATATTTGTACACAGAATAATAGTGATAAAATGGCAACACTGAAATGGTCTTTATAGATAATACACCTTAGCACTTAAGTATAGTACCACTTGAGGTGAATAATATTCATTGGCTCAGAAAGTTCATCTGAATTTGGTGTGTCAAGCCTATATGCCCCTACTTCATAATATGCAGTAATGATTAAAGGCCTTATCTAGTTTAGTTTGAATTTACCTTTATGCTTCTTCTCAACCATGGTATTCATTTGATTTTACTTAAGAACAAGATCACCAAGTTCAAATTTTCTATATTTAACATGTTGATTATAGTGACCTTTGAGTTGGTTATGATATGCCTGAAGATTATTGAGCACAACTATGCTTTTTTCATCAAGTAGGTCTAGCTCCTACAGGTGAGCTACTCAATAGTTATGATCATCTAGGACATGTTTGAAAGATATGTGTAATGAAGGCAATTCAAATTCAGTGGAAAGGATGGCTTCAGTACCATAAACAAGTGAGTATAGAGTAGATCTTGTAGGAGTACGATGATTAGTATGGTATGCCCAAAGGGCAAGAAATATATGTAGGTACCAATGATGACTAGCATCATTGAAAATATTTTTTAGAATATTGATAATGGTTTGTTCAATGCTTCAGCCTGGTCATTACCTTGAAGGTAATATGTTGTAGAAAAATGTTGTGTGATGTTATATTTGGTACATAGCTAGTCTACATCCTTGTTCTTGAATGATCCTCCATTATCAGATTTAATGTTAGATGGGATATCATAGTGGCAAATAAGATGGATGAAGATAAATTTGGAAATTTGCTTTCCAGTCATATAAGTGAGGAGTATAGCTTCAACCCACTTACTGAAATACTCAGTGGTATTAAGGATATGTTTACGGCTATCAGATGAAGTGGGGTTGATCTTCCCAATGAGGTCAAGTCCCCATGTAGCAAATGGTTGTGGTGTTAACATCAATTTTAGAGTTTGTGCTAGGATATAAATCAGATTAACATGCCATTGACATTTGTCACACTTCTTTACATATACAGCTACATTTGCATCCATCATGGGCCAATAATAACTAGTATACAAGAGATTTTTGGCTAGGACTATCCCACTAGAATGAGCTCCACATACTCCTTCATGAACTTTTCTTAACACTAGTGTAGACTCTACCAAAGTTAAATAATAAAATAGAGTTCCATCAAAACTATGGTGATAAAGGGTGGATCCAAGTAGAGTATAACGAGTGGATTGATGAGTAAAGTCTTTGTTTTGTTTTTAAGATAGGTTAGATGGTAGAACTTGGTCATGAAGGTAGTTATAAAGGTCTGAGTACCAAATAGAATTAGGACCAATAATATCACAAACCATTGCAATGGTTGAAGGTTCATGAGCTAGTGCAAATAAATTCTCAATAAAGAACTGATATTCTCTAGCTTTTTTTGTTTATCAAATCAAAGAGCTAATAGTAGCCATGGAATCTGCAATTCTATTACTAGCCCTTGGTATATGCTCAAATTGGATATTTGAAATTTTCTACTTTATTTATCGACCATAGCCTTATATTGAACTAACTTTTCATCTTTGGTCTAAAAATGGTTTGTGACCTGATTGATGATTAATTGAGAATCACCATGAACCTTTAGATGAGATATATTCCATTATACTACCTGTTGAAGTCCTGTGATAAGTGTTTCATACTCGGCCATGTTTTTTTTACAAGGAAAATTGATTTTGAATGATTTAGGGATTAGATCCCCCTGTGGTGTAATAAATAAGAGACCTACCTCAAATATATGTGTAGTAAATAAACCATCAAAATATAGCTTCCAATGTTGCTCCCCAAGAGGTGTGTCAATGACAGTCATTATGGATTCATTAGGAAAATGAAATGTGAGTGGCTTTGTGTCTTCAAGGGGTGCTTCTACAAGTTGATCTATATTGACATATCCTTTGATTGCCTTTTGATTTACATAATCTATGTCAAACTCACTAAGAAGCATGATCTCTTTGACCATTCTACCTTGTAAATCTATTTTAGATAGTAGATACTTGAGTGGATCTACTTCTGAAATGATCATGGTCTTATTGTTCAACATGCAATGGTACAATTTTTGAGTTGTGAAGACCATGGCTAGATAAGCTTTTTCATTCTCTTTTCTATTGTTATCATGTTGAGACAAAAGTGCCCCCAAGACATTGTTGGTAGCTAATAGATACAACAAGAATAGCCTTCCTAGCATAGGAGGTAACAAAATAGGTGGATTAACTAAATAGTCCTTAAGTCATTAAAAAGTTGTTTGGCAGTGGTCATCCCAATGAAATTCAACTCCCTTCTTTAAAAGATGTGTAAATGGATGACACTTGTCTGCTAACTGAGAGATGAAGCGTCAGATTGAATGGATCTTACCCTACAAACTATAGAGTTGCTTCAAAGTGGTTAGTGGTAGCATCTTGATTATAGCATGGACTTTGACCGAATCGACTTCAATGCCCCTACAAGACATAATGAATCCAAGTAACTTTCTTGAGGTTACTCCAAAGACACATTTCTTTGGATTGAGTCAAAATTTATAGTCCTACAATATTTTAAATATCCTATGTAGCATTGTTGGTTGGTCAACCCTGGTTTCAGATTATCCTAATATGTCATCGACATAGTCTTTAATAATATCATGCATCATATCATGGAATATGATAGTCATGGCCCTTTGATATGTAGCTCCAACATTCTTAAGACCAAATGGCATTACTTGATAACAGAATGTTCCCCATGGAGTGGTGAACACTATTTTATGTTGGTCTTCTGGTGCTATTTTGATCTGGTTGTATCCTGAAAAGGCATCCATGAGTGAAAGCATTTCATAACCTACCATACAGTTGACGATCATGTCAATATTAGGTAATGGAAATTCATCCTTCAGACAAGCTTTTTTTATGTCTCAAAAATTAGTAAAGATTTTTATTCCTTCAAGATTTTTGTTAACAGGTATAACATTAGATATCCATTCTAAGTAGTCAATGGATTGGATACATCCTACTTCTAAGAGTTTTTTCAACTCTTTCTTTACCAGGATAACAATGCAAGGATAAATCTTACGTAGCTTTTATTCATTAGTTTGGCATCAGGATTGAAAACAAGGTGGTGTAGAACCAATTTGGGCTCCAACCCTGGCATGTCATAATAAGCCCATGCAAAGATATCTATAAATTCTCTCAACAGAGCTATAAATACTTCACATTCCTCCTCAGTGAGGGATACACCTAATTTTATCCATTTTGGATCTGATGGAGTCTTGATGTTTACCTATATTATATCTTTGACTATAAGGGTTAAACCATCTTTGAGGATAGTATGCAAAGACTTGAACTATTGAACTATATAAGGGTCCTTTGTTAGGACTTGCTCTTCAACATCTCCTAGGCATGATGAATCTGAGTCCCCAAATGGGAGATCTGGCCATGTGACAAAAATAGTCAAAATTTCTTGAAGAATTCAATCAAATACTTATTTTTACACAAAAATAAACTCAGATCCATAGGCAAGTCCATCATTGGTGGTCCCCTAGTCTAAATTCAAAGAATGAACACCCCCATCTAACGATGCCTAAAATAATTTTTCACCACTAGACTGGCCTTTATCTTTACTTTTTCCCTAGTTAGAAAGTGTCTCAAAGAGTTTTTCACTTGGAGACCTCAATGTTTTATTTATTTATTTTTGGCTAAGGGTGTTCACCCACTCTCTAAAATAGGCTTCAAGATCTAATGTAATTAAGAATCTTGATTTATGATCTCCTAATGGAACATTATCTCTAAGGCCTAAAAAATCATAGAATGCCTCATCATTCTAAAACTCATCAATAAACAAATTGGATTCTTGTTGGTCCCAATCTATCAGTTGGGGCTATTATAATGGCAATGGGTTGTGACAAATGATTGGGGTAAGTGTACATATGGCATTGTTATCAAGCAGGTTAGTCTTAGCTAGGTCATCAAAGGTGAGGCTATGATCAGACTTTATTTCACTATTAGCATCATCATCACTAGCCACCAGTGATGAAACTTGAATAAGATATGTGGGGTCACCCCCCAGTGGTTTAAATCCAAGTCCATAGGGTCTTGTGTACTTAGTCATGGAAATTGGCTCAATGGTTCCTTGTTAATTCAGTTTGAGACCTCTTCTTTCATAATCTAGATGCTCCATGATCTTATTAGGAATATGATACTTTACACTTTTATAATAATCAGCTTGGTTATCATTGTAAGACAATTATTCATCCCCTTCAAGAGGGTCTAGCTCTAGGTCAGATGTTGGTATAAACATGATAGGTCCTTTATCTTTGTTCTTTTGTTGCCAATGCATGTGTGGGGTATTTTTAGGTCACCCAAAGGTATTTGGATTCTGAGGAAGATTGGAAATATGGAAGGTATCATGGGTCACATACTCCCCTGGGCCATTATCTAAAATGGTGAAATGATTAGAAGCTTTAGGAAGTGGCATGTGGGAAAGGGAATCCAAGGTATTAGGATCTATGCAATTATCATGTGGAGGATCAATAAGTATGGTCTTTCCTTTATCCTACTTGAAACTTAGATTCATGTTGTATTGGTAATTTTAGCTTTGAAACTTGGCCTCAAGATGTTTACAGTGTTCATATGGGTGTAAATCTCCTAGAATATTCACTTCCATTCCTGAGTGGGAGAACTTGATACATTGGTACAACGTTGATGGGACTACACAAATATCATGTAACCAAGACCTACCTAAAATCATATTATATAAAAACTAAAGATCAAGCACATGGCAAAGTGTATAATGGGTCAAAGGCCCAATGATAACCGGTAATCTAATGGTGCCTTGTGATTCTCTTCCCTAATTATCATAGGCTTTGATAGTTATCATTTCTAGTTGGAGATCTACCATTGTGTACCAAAGAAGCTTGATGAGCTTTAAAGACACTATGTTGAGGCCTGATCCATTATCTATAAGGACATGCTTCACTTTATGCCATATTATATAAACTTTTATGTATAATGGATTATTATGGAATAGGCCAAGGGAAGATATATCACTTTGGTTGAATGTGACTTGTTGGGCTGGAGCTAGGTGTCCAACCAAATCTTAAAATTTATCAAGGGATATGTCACTGACAATAGTGGATTGGGTTAAAAATTCATTCAAAATGTTCTTGTGTATTGTCGACATTTGTAGCAAATATAAAATAGAAATTTGTGATGGTGTCTTTTGTAATTATTCCACAATATCAAACTTCTTATCTTGGTCAATGGTGAATGGTTTATTCTTAGGCTAAATGGTTGGTTGGATAAAAAAACAAAGTGGTAAATGGTTTTGGACTTGGGATAGTAATTTTTGACCTTTGAGTTATGATTACATAATCAGGCTTAGATGTTGGACCATAAATGCTAACAAATATTAAGAATGATTTGGGACCAGATAGAACAAGTCTCAATTACCAGTGCACTTGTATGTGGTCACATGGTAAGGACGAGTTATTAGTATATGGTCCAAAAGTGGGAGTCCTAATTTGTTGGTTTGCCTATGTGTAGTCCTAGGTCAAAAAAGGATTATCCATATAATTTGGTTGAGTGGTATTGTTTAGCAATGGTCTATATTGATTAGTACTTGGTCTAAGATTAATGGAGATGGTATTAATGTTGCCCCCTACAATATGACCTACAACCCTGTTGTATTCATATGCAATTACATGGTAGGTTTATTGGTTGCTACCATTCTAACCTTGGTTCTGTCTATTTTTTTTATGTTGTGGGTTCTATTTTTGATTTTGATACTATTGATTTTATTATTGCACTAGTTTTTGTTGTTGTTACTTATTGTTATGCTATTGTTGTGTGTTATGTTGGGGAAAGGGACTTTGACAAATCTCAAGAGTTTGATTGGAGGTGGAAGCACCATTATCCAATATTATCTTCTCATTTCCCAACATATTCTTAATCAAATTTTTGATTTGTACACATCTTCATAGATTATGCCCATTAACCCGATGATAATCATAGAATTCATTTTCATGGTACCAATCAGGATAAGGAATGCCTTGTGGATAATTATTTGGTATAGGCCAAATAATCAGATTAGCAATGACAAATTTATTAAATACAGACTCAATAGGCTCTCCTAGGTCACTAAAGACATGATACAGAGGCATAGTTCTCCTAGGAGGAGGGGTTTGTAATTGTAAAGGTTTCCGCATTTGTTACATGGTCTTGGTTGTTGTGCTTGCAGTGTTGGTTGGAGAGGTTGTTGGGTAGGACTAAGCTGAAAAGGTGGTGCAGATGATGTTTGCACTGTTTGGACATGATTTGACTAGATTACTCCATTACCCATAACATTCTTATTGAGGTTGAATTGATTTAGTTTATCTTAATTATTGGCCTATACTGGTTGTGATGCTTGCACTTGGATTGGATGTTGGTTTTGGCCACTTCCTTGGTTGGTACCTTGATTCTGATTAGTTGACGTAAGGTTGATGATGCCTTTATTAATAAGGGCTTGCTCAATCAATAAGTCTTTGTCAATGATCTCCTTGAAAGTATGTGCACATTGTAGTTCTAGATGATAAGCTATCTCACTATGCAAATTTTTAGTAAATATAGTGGCTAATTATTTATCTGGTAAACTATGGATGAATCAACTTGCAAGGGCTCTCCATCATTGTAGATAACTTGTAAAACTCTCACCAACTTTTTGTTTTGTTTATGTTAAGTCAACCAATGAAATCTCATGTTCAAGATTATAAGAAAAGTGTTGCATAAAATTATCAGAAAGATCATCAAGATTTGTTACTAAACTTTTGAGCAACTTTAAAAACCACTCCAAGGCTTGTCCAACCAAGCTCCTTGAAAACAATAACAAAAGGTATATATTGTTATATGCCACTAGTTGATATATGATAAATAAATTGGTTAAATGGGCCTTAAGGTCACCTTTACCTTTATATTTGTCAAATTTTGGTAGTTCATATTTTGGAGGAAATGGTATCTGACAGTAATCCATGTTGAATGGATAAAAAAACACATCATCCAACTTAAAATTTTTAGTTTATTTCTCATCATGAATGGCAGCAATTGCATCCTTCATCTACTACAATTATTGGGATAGGAAACTGGAAGGAATATTGGATTGAGGAAGAATATTAGTTTAGGTAGATGGTTGGGAGGTCACAAGTGGGACACTTTGACCAGGGTATGATGGAGATATTTGATGGGGTATATTGATTTGGTTAGGAAATGGATCAAGAATATGCATATGTGGATTAGGATGTATTTGAAATTACACATTTGGTTGTGTGATATTCTAGTTTGGGTTGGATATGAAGGTTTGACTTGGAGGATTTTGTGGTTGGGATGGAGGGATATAACTATACTGTCTACTATAGTGAAAAGGGACATGTTGCCAACTAATCAAACCTTGTTGTTGAGTGGGAACTTATAGACCAAGACCCTATCTCTAAACTTGTGACACATTTTGAACTGATTATTGTCTAGTAGGTACTTGAGAAACATAGGAACCTCTTTGTTGCATGAATCCTTGTTGGGAATTGAAAGCATGTTGAAGATTCAAGATCTATCATTGATTAATATTTACACATTGTTGGATAGTCATCATTTGGTTTTGGATTGGTACACTGGTCTATGAATGAGGAGGTATATTTATCACTACCTGACAAGGTGGAACAGTAGTTGTCCCATGTTGAGGTGGTAATATATTCGGCCTCTATTGCATTGGTACACTAGATTGTGCCTACTATTGTGGAATACTACTCATCACTTGTTGAGGAGTAAGATTCGTCACATTCAGTTGTTGAGGTGTGACATTGGTTGTTGGTTGGCTACCTAATCCTGTTGGTTACACACTTGATGAAGCAGTTGGTTGAGGTTAGAATGCAAAAAATCCTACTCCTTGATATGATGGTATACTCATGGTATTAACTATAGGAACATATTGTTGACTAATTTTTTGTGCATTAGTACCACTTTGATTTAGATTGGATATTGCTTGCACATTGTCCACTATATTTTCGTCATTATTTTGCATAGAAGTAGAAGACACTTCTTCAATAATGGAATATGTAGTACATTGTCTATCAAAGTGTTTTACATGAATGGGTCTGAACTCTGATTGTCTTGACTAGTTAACTCTATCAAAACTTTTATTGAAGGAACTAAGTCAATACGAGGTTTGCTCACCATGGTTATCTGATTGAAATTATGTGCTAGATTCAGGTAGGTTTGATATGCCATCTGTATTTGGTTAAAGTGGTATTCCATGAGGTTTTCGCCTTTATTGGGCATATTAGGGTCGTGATACATTATTTGGACTAGAGATAAAGGATTTATAGAAGAAGCTTATTGATCGTAAATGATATTGTGGGTCATTCTTACTGGGCTTGGTAAATTCTCATAAGGGAAGTCTATTGGAAACTTGGCCCTTACCTCTATGCCTCTAACCTAAATCTCATCTTTGTTCTCCAATAAATGAGGCTTAAACAAAAATGGATCATACGTGAAAGCTATATTAGTAGAATATGAATGTTGAAGAACTAGTTCATCAGTTGTGGGTATTGTAGCTAGGTATTTTTTGGTTTGTTCTTAGTCTTGTTATGAATAAGATGGTGTATTAACCAAATAATTAGCTAATGGATCTTGGATTTATGCCCCTAATTGAGTATTCTAAGATGGATAATAATCCATCTCATAAAGAATATCATCTACATAGGGGTCTTGCACCATTTCTTCCTACGTAACCACATTACTAATCCCTAGATTCTACATGAGTCCACTATGAGTGTAGGAATACATGTTGGGATCCATTGTCAATTCTTTGCGATAAAAGGTCAAAGTGTTATTCAAACTCTAAAAAGATAATTTCTGAAATAGATGATGTTCAAACTTGATCTAGATTCATCAAAAAGATCAAAAAAGTTTATGTAAAGATTTTTTAGGAAATAAGTTAGTGTTAAGTATCTAATGCCTCACTGTTCACACAAAGATGAGCAAATAAATAGACCAAAAATCAAAATGTCAAACTCTAAATTTTAAGTGTTTCAAATCAGTCTAATGTAGGAAATTTAAAGTTACTAGGTCTTTTGGCCAAATGTGACGTCAAAAGCTAAGCTCAAACAAGGCATGTGTTAGGACTCTTGGCCAAACGGCGTCAAAAGCTAGACTTTAAAATAAATATGATTTTTAATCTAATGGATTTGAAACACTTATAACAAATACTAAGCATTCGAGTTTTTTGATATAAAATTGATCAACTAAGTATAAGGTATGAAATAAAAGGCACCTTAGAGATAGTTTAATTTACTCACAAATAAAGGTATAAAACTTGGTTCTTTTGACATATAAGTTAGACAAAAGTGAATGGCATAATTATGCTAGACAAAAGTTCACAAAAGGTAAACTCATATTGGTTTGAAAATATGGGAACAAATTTGAATTCTATGTAATAGGTTCTATGAAACAATATATGAAATGTTTTGGGTAGCATAACAATGTGAGACTACCTAAAAGATGTGACAAAATGTTTTTTTCAAAAACTCTCTAAGGCAAAGATAGTTTCCCACAATTGTGATAGCATAACACTATCTTTATTGACTCAAAGTGTTGTAGTGCATAGACTCAAAGTGAAAGTGTTTATCACAAAATGACTTAAGTCCCAAAAGTGGTGAATAATGATCATGAGTCTTAAACGGCCTTCAACCCAAATTGAAATTTGAACCTAAGTTTTTTCAAGTTTAGTGAAAATGGCGAACCCATTTAACACATCAACCCTATGAACTTATAAAGGTGAAATTTTGAATTTAGATTATAAATGAAGGACTTAAACAATTTTGGCAAAGGTTTAAACTCAATTGGGTAGCATAACTACACCAAAGTGGATGATATGACTCTCCAAGTTTTGATGAACTTTGAACAAGGTAAATTGATGATTTCATGTGGGCAACATAATGCCTCTTTGTTCAAAGGAAAATGAGGACCATGTGTTTGTTTTGCATCATTTGTTTACACCAAGTTTTGACTCCAAACAAGACTTTAATCTAAGATAAAATCAAATAATTAATCACTCTTAGATCCTAAACTGACAATGTTGCTCAGTATTATTGGAATCCGTCAATATACATCATTTGAGAGGATTTTTAAGTGTTCATCCAAAAGTAGATGTGCATTATATAGTAGGGTTTCTACACCCTCATTCTCTCAAATGATAATACTATGATATGGACCTTGAGGCGCACCTTGCACTATCAATACTTTCACATTAAGTGGAGATTTGTCTAAGATTTATAAGTTTTCAAATGTTCTAGGAGAATTAATTGCATAATAACATTCACATCAAATAATGCAAAATAAAATCACAAATTTTGAGTTTGTATCACTTGGAATTTTTTTTAAATGTCTAGTCCTTTTTGTAACCACTACATCCTATTGTTTGCTTAGTGTAATGTGATGTCCAAAGTGCTACTACGTCCCTTGTGCAACTCCAATATGGAGCCAAATAAAATCAATGTCAGGAAGTGAAACCTCAGGTCAAAGTTTCTCTAAATAACTCATGGGACGTAATAACGTCCCCCTCATAAGCCAAGCTTACATGAAATAAACAAAGCATAAAATAGAAAGACTTTAGGGTCGTTGTCAAGATCACCCAATACTTTTGTGAGTTTCTGGGGAGTGCTTTAGACGACATTCTTTCTATGCCTTGGACTAAGATTTTTGAATTAAAGATGGCACTTTTGATTCTAAGGGCTTCCTAAAAGGGAAAATAGAATACACTCATAAACCCTCTCTTTTCCAAACAAGTTTTAATTAAATAACTATTGAAAACAAGAATTGACAAGTGTGTTCAATTTTAAAACCCTAAATGAAAGATGTGGTGGTGTTCTTTTAACCCCTTGGTCTTAAGTTGTAACTTTGAAAGTATAAATTATCAAAACATTCACTTAATCACCTGAATTTTTTATTAAGAACCAAAAACAAGATTCCTAATTCATTTTAAAAGCATGCAAAAATGGTCTAAAACATGTTTTAATAAATTTTAAGTCCGTCAGTTACCTGTCTACCCTTAAGGAATCACCCCAAAAGAAAATGTGTTAGGTTATAGAATGTTAACACAAATATTAAAAAAAATATTAAATATATTAACACCTAAAAATAACAAATTAGAAGGCTAAAAATAAAATATAACACATAACACATAAAATCCTACACATAAAATATAAAACCTTGTAGTTAATATTTTTAACATAACTTTTAAAATATAGATTAGTTTGAAACAAAATTTTGAGAAGTTGTCAATAACCCCAAGGTGCACATCTATGAAAAATTTGAAGTCCAAATAGTCAATAAAAATTTATCAACTCTATTATAACCATTTTTACCAGAAAAATAAAAAACTAAAAGTGATAGTCACTAAAAAAGATATAACTTCTAAAATATTAAGAATTTTTTTGTGAAATTTTTAAATCATATCCATGACATATTTATATATATGAATAAAAAAAATTATACATAAATATTAAATGAATAAAAATTTATGACTTATTTATTGTCCATTTTTACTCAAAGCAAAAACAAAACAAAAAATCAAAACTATGAAACATAAAAAAGTTTGTAGATTGCGCTCTCATGAAGATCATCCCACCGAGCGTGCCATTATGTGAACTAGAAATTTGAATAAGAAGAGGAGATTAGTGTCATGTTACTAAATGAAACCAAATCAAAAACACACTGAACTAACATCTTCATGCCTAGTTACTAAAGTGAGCTTAGTAACAAAAACAAATAATAAACACAACTAAAAAGTAAGAAAAAACAAGAATTAATTCACCTTCCTTGGATGCTCCAAATGCTTTTATAGTAGTGGATTGATTAATTTTGTGCTCATGAAGTCTTTGGAAATGGAAGCTTGGCTACCTCCATCTCTCCTTGGCACCTTTGGCTTTGGCTTGGCTTAGCTTGGAATCAATTTTTCATGATAACACTAGTTTGCATGAAGCTTTTAGAATCAATATTGCATTATAAATTTACACAAATTAAGCTTAAAAATGATGTACATGGCCTCTCTATTTATATAGTTTCAAGAATGATCAGAATCAACCATGACCATCCATCTCAAGTTTGAGATGTGTAGTCATGGATTAATTGAATTATGTAATTAAAATACATAATTATCTTCATCATGACTTTGGAAGAAGAGACATTAATGAGGCATGGGAGGTAATAAAGAGGCATGGGAGACCCATAATCCTAATATTTGTGGCATTTATGGCCTAAGGATGTCTTCCCAAAAAATGAGGTCACCTAATGATGTAGATATTTAATATGTATTTCTAAAAACATGTTTTCAACAAGTTTCCATGGAATTATTAATTAAGCCTTGATTTGGATTAATTAGCTCTTAAGCATGATTAAGCACTTTGTGCACAAATTACTCAAATTGATCAGAATACCTTATTATTGGTCCAAAATTTGACTGAATTGGAATTGGAAGTCAATGTAAAATGCATTGGATTTGTTATCCCATTTAGGATGTTGTCAACACAAGATTAAAAAAGGCATGCATTCTATACAATAAATTTGATAGAAAAGAGCAATCTAGAGCACCTAGGTGCAAAATTGGCATTTTGACTCGAAATAGTTTGATCAAAATTAGTTGGCCCATAATTTACATTTCCCTATTTAATGATACTCTATCTAAAATTGGCATTTGAATATATCAATTTCAACTCGTTTAATTCATTTTAGTGTTTTTAGGCCAAATAGTGCCCTTTAGATGGAAATTGGTCAAAAGCCTAGTTGGAGGTTATCAGTGGCTAGTTTTAGATGTCTACAATCTCCAAAAGGTTTGATACCTAGGTTGGGTCTCAATAAAGTCTAAAATGTGGGTTTTTGATCGTTGATAGTTAGGGGTCCCAAGGGTTGACCATTGATAGTCACTTTGACTATCAATAATCAGGGTAGAACCCTAAATGGCCAAACATTAAAAAGTGAAAATGAAATTTCATTTTCACCTTATGCTATTTTGATTCTTGAGTTTTCCATGCAGTTGATGAGCGATTATTTTAAAGTTTTTTTTAGAGTTGATTAGTCATTTAACTATGGTATAGGTTTTTGATTAGTGAGAGGTGTTTGCTGAGGTGATTTGTAGGGACCAATGATGTAGGGCAAATGAGGACATGGTTGAGTAGCAAGATGCAGGCTCCATCCTCGATAACACTTGAAGAATGAGGTAGGGGCTACTTTGAATTCATATATTAGTTAATTATGTCTTCCAATTAGTTAAATTTTATGGTTTATGGGTAGGTGGATAGGGGTTTGGGGTTTGTTACCTAATTTACATTTTGGGTGAAATCAGGAAAAGTAATTTGTGAAATTTGAAATTGATGGATTGGTTGGGTTGAGGGTAGTTTATAAGATAGTTTTAGATAGGTTAGATATTAAATTATAATGTTTTTATAGGTTTAAGAAGAGGTAGGTCAAGGTTTTGCCACCAACGGTCACCCATAGTGACTTTGGTAGTTTGACCTAACCATTGGCGGTCAAGCCTAACCATCAGAGGTTGACCACTAAGGAAAAAAGGTTACAAAACCATCAATAGTTTAGCTAAACCATCAACAGTTGGCTTAGTTTGGGAAGATGGGTAAATAACAAATGCTAGGAAAAATATTTTTAAATTTTATGTGTTTTTATTTAAAAAAATGTTTAAAAAGGTGTTAAATGGTTAAAAAAGTGAAGTCAAGGCAAGGATAGGATAGGATGATATGTAGGATTGATAGATTAAAATGGTTGTTTGGGTAGATTAAGGTATTAGGTTGATAGGTTTAGGGAAGGTGTTGAAATTTTTTGGTAGGGTAGACTTTCTTTGATTGCTAGAGGTAATGTCATAGATGTAGTACGTTGAAAGAGGTAGGTGTAGGTTAAGGATGGAAAATAAAGTGTGCATGTTGACATGATTATTTTTAGGCCTGAGACTAGATCCAGATGAGGGACTAAGTCCCTAAGATCTTTGTGAAGATCCATGGAGGTATGATTGGTGATGATTGGACATATATGGAGGAGGTTGTCTTAGGATCTGTGTGACATTATTAGTGACTGCCACAACATGTAGCGATGATAGTGGCCCTCATCGAGAGATGGGATCCAACCAATAATACCTTTATATTTCTTATCAGAGAGATGACTATAATTTTAGAGGATGTTCACATGATCACATGACTATTGATTTGAGGGGAGCCAATTTACCACATTGAGTTTGAGGAGAGGGATGAGCAAATGGAGCTACTATACGGTGAGGATCGAGCCCATGCGAGATGACATTTAGGTGGTTTTAGTTATAGGCCACTATACTAGAGGGCTCCATATGAGATTCATTTGATGATGATGATGATGTTCATGTCTTGTTTTTCATTGCCAAATTTGAGTAGTGGATGATTTCCATATCTACTGTTAGGAGTGTTGGTAGAGTTGTTGTTGGGTAGGATAGTGTTTGGGTGAGCTCTAGTATTATTGGTCCAAATTTACAAGGAGATATGGGGACTCCAAACTCACTGATGTTATGGTATTAGTGTTAGATTCATTCTCTATTATTGGGCATATGATCATATCAAGGTTTTGAGACCATTAGGGCTACCATGGGAGGGCTACACCCATGTACCTTACATAGTGGGCTTTGTATGATGGAGAAGAGACTATGCATTGACAGGTGTCTATGGAGGGGCAAGGAACATAGACTAGTTTTTAGATGCACTAGAGGGTTTGGTGGTGGGTGATGTGATCTAGAGAACATATTTGGGTTTGCCTAGGTGGGCCCATTACACACAACACATACTAGCATTATAGAGCTGGTGATGGATCTATGGGAGGTGAGATGGTGAGACCAAGATGATCCTATTTGATAGAGTTTAGAGGTAGTTCAACCTCTTACAGAGGATTCTAGATGCTTTCTCAAGGTATAGGAGGGAGGATGCAAATTTTATACTTTTGGAGCCACAACCATAAGATGTAGTGTTGGACCATGAGGAACTACCGACTAGAGTAATAATAGATGATGATGGTTTCATGGATGGATATCTAGAATGGTATCAGGCTCTATATGCAATGGTCAATTTTGGATGGGATGATGAGGGTCAGTATGTTATGGATGTGGATCTACTTAGAGGTGGTCCATAGGCATAGGGATAGGATGGAGCAGCATCGGTAGTTGTATAGGTGTAGATTACAACCTTACAAGGACATGTGGCCACTTTGTAGGGACAAATTGTCACTTTACAAGGTCAAATTTCCATGTTGATAGGAGAGAGAGATCAGGCAAGGATCTCCCTTGAGTTAGTGACTAAGGAGAGAGATATACTAAGGTAGAGGGCAGGAACTATGATAGCACCAATAGGGGGCCACCTGATGTGATCCTAATGACACAATACTTAACCATGGTTGAGGAGTTGAGATACTATGAGGCTATAGTGTTGGTATGGTTTCTACAGGAATTAAGATATGGAGAGTATAGGGCTAGTTTAGAAGGTGGTCCAATTTTGGCTACTCCAAGATAGTGGGCCTCTATAGTGAGTGGACATACAGGCATCTTAGAAGGACTGGTGCTAGATGGTAGTGTAGGCAGAGGAGCAGGAGGGCCCAGTGGTAATGGTGCCCCATGGGCATGATATGTGATGCTATGATGTGCATGTTTTGATTTTCGATATTATCCTATTCAATGATGTGAGATGTTCATGAGAGAGAGATGATATACATTTATGACATGTATTATTTATGTGTACACATTATGATGTTATTTAACTCAAGAGCTATATATATATATATATATATATATATATATATATATATATATATATATATATATATATATGTGATATTTGTTTATCACCCATGTTCATGGTGTATGATTTGCATTTGGTGTTTATTGCTTATGGATTATGCTTATGTTATGTATTACACTCATGACACTGATATATGCTTAGCTAGGTAGGAGATGTTTTTGGTTACGGTTATGCTTTCTAATGGCTTATGACATGCAAAGTTTTAATGAGTAATTTTTGTTAAGCACAAAACATACTGAGATGGGGGTGAAGCAGTATATTATATATCTTTTTACTTAATCAAATTCCTTTTCTTTAACCACTTAACCACACATTCAAGATATGCAATAAAATTGAAACAATAATATGCACCACACAAGAGAGAGAGAGAGACCAAATTTTTACGTAGAAACCCAAAGTGAGAAAAACCAAAGAGAACAATATCAAGTATATGAATGAGCACCAACTCAAATTACAAAGTTTTCAAGCACCAACTTGAAGGAGCACCAACCCCTTTTCTATGCACCAACATAGTGACTATTTGTGAGCACAAACCCCTCTTGTGTATAAAGCATAACTATCTATCAATATTGCTTACTCAACAAATGATAGAACTCTACAATATCTCCTAATTTTCTCTCTTCAAAAACAATTACAAACCATGCACTCTCTTACATATTAAAAATGGCTTCTCAAGCCTTTATTTATAGCTTTTCAAATGACCTTTGGTATTCACCCTTTGTGACCCTTCAATCCTCATAGAAAATGGTGCCAAACTTGCATGACCCTAAAGGTATTCTTACATTTGAAAAGTCATATGGTGACCCTTCATAAGAAAATGCATCCTTTCCTCTTTTGTCTTTATCTTGGTGACTTCATATTCCTCAAAGTGTCCCTTCATGGAAAAATGCACCATACCCTCTTTTGTCTTCACATGGTGACCCTTGGAATTCCTCAAGATGACTCTTCATGAGAAAATGCATCCCATTCCTCTTTTATCTTTACCCCATGACTCTTTGACTTCTCTATGGGCCCTCTTTTGACTTATATGCAACCAAAAATATATTTGTTAATATTAAATAAATATTAACACACATTAGCTAAGATATGAATATTAAAAACATTATTGAATGTAATGGGGCCTTCATAAAAAATGCTAGACTTTTGACATCAATGAAAATATTTCTAATAATATCCCACTTTGTCATTGATGTAAACCTCAAACTAAAACTGTCACATCCTAAAAACCTACACATACTACCATCTAAAAAACATACATTAACTCCCCCTTACTGTAACAACTTGTATCTATTCCTTGTACCTATTTTTCACCTATTTCTGTACCTATACCTATTTCTATTCTTCTCCCCCTTTGACATCAATGACAAAGGGCCTAACCTAGAGCTAACACTTAGCTCCCCTTCAGCTAATGTTGATCCTCAGTGGCAAGAAGTAAAATAAATTACTCCCAACTTCTCTCATAGATACTCAAATGTGTCTTTTAGTAGTGTCTTTATGAAAATATCTGTAATCTACTCAATCTAAATCTATATAAGCAGCCAAAGTGAAATCTCTACCTATGGGATACTATAATCCATAATATATTGTCCCCTTGATATATCTAAATATTCTTTTCACCAACTGAACATGACTATCTTTTGGAGCTGACTAATATCTTACAACCATACCTATTTCATGCATGATGTTTGGCCTTGATGTTGTCAAATATAAAAGACTACAAATCATAGATCTATACAAAGATTGATCTGTAACAGGTGAATCTTCATCCTTACCTTATTTCTTGTCCTCATTGGTGTGCCAACTAGTGCATAATCCTCAAAACCAAATTTTTTAACATTTCCTTGGCATATTTACTTTGAGATATGAAAATTCCTTTATCTAACTAAAATATTTTCAATCCTAATAAAAATGAAAATTATCTATGCATATACATCTCAAATTTTTTTTGCATATTATCAAAAAATTCTTTTGTCATCTTTTCAATGTTTCCTCTAAAAATGATGTCATCAACATATACTACAATAATCAATTGATGCTCACCTTTTGTTTTGATGTAGAGATTACTATCAACAAATCTTCTCTTGAAACTTTGATCCTAGAGGTACTTATCAAGTCTTGCATACCAAGCTTTGGGAGCTTGTTTCAATCTGCATACATGGATACTAATATTTGAGAGAATAAATCCCTTAGGCTGCTCAATGTAGACCTCTTCTTCTAGATTACCATTTATGAAGGTAGATTTGACATCCATCTAAAACACTTTAAAAATTCTAAACATTACATATGCAAGAAACATTCTAATAGCCTCTAGCCTTGCCACTAGTGCAAATGTTTCTTCAAAATCTATTCCCTTAATTTGAGCATATCCTTTACATACTAATCTTTCTTTATTCTTGGTCACTTCTCTATTTTCATTCAACTTATTTCTATAAACCCATTTAGTTCCTATCACATTATGGTCTTTTTGTCTAGGCACTAATTCTTAAGTATCATTATTTTCTATCTGATTTAATTCTTCATCCATTGCCTTAGACTAAATTTTGGATAACAAAGAAAAATCAACTTGCTTAGATTCACTTACCATCATTTTTTTGGTGTAAATTCTTTCATTTATGTCATTGATGATGTCACTTTCATTATGAATTATCTTAACATATTTGGATGGATTTTTGGTGTCCTTTTTCTCCTTCTCATCTTCATCTGATTCTTCAAAATCTTCCTCTTCAATAATTTCAGGAATGTCTACTGGATCACTGATTCTTTGTGTTTTATTTTCCTCTATCTTGACACTTGCACTTTAAATAATTTTCTTGGTTATTTTGTTATAACATTTATAAGCTTTAATTTTGTAAGAATAACTAAGAAATATACATTCATCTTCTCTAAATTCAAATTTACCAAGTTTTTCATCGGTTCTCTTTATGAAGCATTTGCTGCCCAAAACTCTGAAATAATCAACTATTGTTGGTTTGTCTTTCCATAGCTCATAAGGAGTCTTGTCACTATTGACTCTCAATAATACTCTATTATAAATATGCACTATTGTAGCAACTACCTCTCTCCAATATTTATCTAGTATCTTGGATTCATTTAGCATTATTCTTGTCATCTCCTGAACTATTTTTTTCTCTGTTCAACTACTCCATTTCGTTGTAGAGTTTTAGCTGTTAAATAATATCTATTTATTCCATGGTCTTCATAAACCTCAATAAACTAATTTAACATGAATTCTCCTCCTTGATCTAATCTTAGAGACTTAATCTTCAAATTGGTTTCATTCTCAACTAATGCTTTGAAATGTCTAAAAGCTTCTAATTTTTTATTTAAAAACATTACCTAAGTCATACATGAAAAATCATCAATAAGAAACACAAAATATTTCTCACCTTAAGTACTTTGAGTTCTCATAGGTCCACACAGATAAGTGTGAACAAGCTCTTACATTTGAGTGGATGAGTACTCTATTGTTTTGAATCTCCTTTTGGCCTACTTCCCATGTTGACAAGGTTCATAAAACATGTCGTATGGCTTTGTAATCTTTAGAAGATTTTTGACTGCTTACTTCTTATTGATGTTGACAAGATTATTAAAATTTATATTTCCCATTCTCCTATGCCATAGCCAACTTTATTTAATCTGACTCAAATAACATTTTTGACCTTTGATATTTGATAACATATACAAATTATTACATGTTCTCTGAGCATCTGCAACCAACACATCTGAGTGTTTTCTCCTAATTTCACAACATTCTACTTTAAAATTTAGTGTGTGCCTCTGATCACACATTTGACTTACACTCAAAAGATTATGTTTAAGACCTTTTACATACAAAACATTTTCAATTTTAGTTCTACCATTATCCAAACTTAATGTACCTTTTTTGGTAATTTTGGTTGTAGTATTATCTCTAAATTTTATTGTGCCACCATTGAACTTCTTGAAGGTAATTAACTTACTTTTCTCTTTTCATGTGCCTCAAACATGTGGCCATTGTCAATAAACCAAGACTTTCTTCATTTCTTGCATGCAAATCTATTTGTACCAACATAGATTTTTTAGGTTATTTTTTCTGCCATGAACCTATCTAAACTTTTTTGATGAATGGAGACTTGAAACTCTGGTCCTTCTTGACTGACTCAAACATGCTTCTATAGTACCAGGCAATGTGTCTAAAGTATTTGCACTTGTAACATATTATGGCCTCTTCATTAAAGCTTAATAGAGGAGCAAAAGAGTTATGGCTTCTGCTTGACTCTACATGACTTTTCTTCTCCTTATTTCTAAAATTATTAGCCCTTTTTTGACATTCTATTTTCTTATGACCATATCCATTACAATAAAAATAGTAACCATAAAAATAGGGCCTATTTATATATCTCTAACTGTTAGGGTGTGGAGCTAAAAGCTTCAACTGTTACAGACACGAAGAAGGGAGGTTGTTGAAGATCCAAAAGTACTAGTGTCGACAGCATGACCGACATCGGTCATGACCAGTGCAGAAGGCAACCGGCATCGACAGGGAGTTGGCCGACATCGGTCAGCACCAGACAGATAGGGACCGACATCGGTCACCTGTGGTGGTTCTAAAACTATTGTTGATGAATAGTCAGTTAAGTGAAGTGAGTGTTTGCATGTTTAAGGACTAATTATAGTCACGAGCTGCGTGTCTAATTTTTATAATTAGAGTTCTATTTTTATATGCATGGGATCCTATTTAAAGACCCATGAGGCATGTATTGTAAATCAAGCAGGCAAATAAAAGCATTGAAGCAAGGAGCAAAGTCAAGGAGATCTATAGGTGTAAGGTCAAGGAGATCAGCTGAAGCATTCAAGGAGGGGATAACAACTCAAGTTGTTGAGTTGGTTGTGGTTGAGCAAGAGAGAGAGGGAAGAAGGTCTTGAGGTGTGGCAAGCCTTTGAGGTGGAGGAAGAAGTGGCATCTTTCTTATTGTATTTTCTTCTAGTAATATTTAATACAAGAGTGTGTATTGTCTCTCAAATTCTTTGTTGTCTCAAGTTTCTAGTTAGGTTATTGTTTGTTGATTACAAGTCATTCACAGGGTTTTTGATTGAGTGGGAGTTTAGCAATGGTAGAAGAAAGTAAGCTACAAATGGAGAAGTTTAATGGCAAGAATTATCAACATTGGAGGATGCAGATAGAGGATTATCTGTATCAGAAGGATTTGTACTTACCATTGGGTGGGGTTGCATGCAAGCCCATAGATATGAAGGATGAAGAATGGAGTTTTCTTGATCGGAAGGCTCTTGATTCCATAAGGTTGAGCCTTGCATTGTCTGTGATTTCCAACTTATCACAGTGCAAGACAACGGAAGAGTTGATAAAATCTTTGGCAAATTTATATGAAAAGCCCTCGGCTTCTAATAAGGTATTTCTTATGAAGCAGTTATTTAGTTTGCAAATGCAGGAATGTGGATTAGTACATACTCATCTTAGTGATTTCCATGGTTTGGTAAACAAGTTAGCTTTAGTCAATATTGTTTTTGATGATGAGGTAAAGGCTCTCTTGATTTTATGTTCTTTGCCTGAAAGTTGGGATAGTTTGGTTATGGCAGTAAGTAATTCTGCATCTGCTTCTAAAATCTTAAAATTTGATGATGTTGTGAGTGTGATCTTGAATGAAGAAATATGTAGGAGAAGCACAGGTGAATCATCAGGGAATGTTCTAAGTGCAAAAAGCAGGGGAAGGCAAAGAGAGAAGATAGAGCAAGGGAAATCAAGGTCGAAGGTGGGAGGGAGATCCGAATCCAGAGGAGTTACCTACTAGTTTTATGGAAAGAGAGGACACACAAAGAAGGAG
This sequence comes from Torreya grandis, assembly GCA_037957365.1. NCBI lineage: Eukaryota > Viridiplantae > Streptophyta > Pinopsida > Cupressales > Taxaceae > Torreya > Torreya grandis. Next base: position 1,880,852 of record JARHVA010000662.1, read on the forward strand.
TGTTGGTTAAGGGATAAAGAGAATCAACGTGTAGGTAATGAAGAAGCAAAGGATGCAAATATCGTGGTATAAGACGCTCTCATACTTTCTTTGCATAGTCAGGTAGGATCTTGGGTTTTAGATTCTGGTTCTTCTTTTCATGCATCCCCAAATAGAGATTTGTTCCATGAGTATGAACAGGGAAACTTTGGAGTGCTTTATTTAGGGGATGGTACACCTTGTCAAATAGTTGGCAAAGGGAAAGTGTAGCTGAGATTGCAGATTGACAAAACATGGGTGTTGAAGGAGGTTATGCATGTCCCAGTTCTGAAGCAGAGTTTGATTTATGTAGGAAGGTTGGGTGATAAGGGATACACAATAACCCTCACAGCAGATTCTTGGAAGGTTACCAAGGGTGCACTTGTTCTAGCAAGAGGTAAGAAAGTAGGTACTCTTTCTCTATCTACTTGTATTATTGATTCTACTTCTGGTTTATCTACTTCAGTTGTAGATTCGAAGATGTGGCTTAATAGGCTTGGTCACATGAATAAGAAGGGAATGGACGTTCTTGATTCAAAAGGTATGTGTTTAGATTCGGAAAGCATATATAGAGTTCATTATAGAAAAAGGAAATTTGATGCTTTTGACAAGAACAAAGAAGCCTTGGTGTTTATGGAGGAGATGAAGGATAGAGATCAGTCACAGGGGCTGATTAATTCTGAGAAGGGCAGTATGGATAGAGGTTTGATCCAAGATGAGCTCGTGAATGAAGATTTCATCACTTACAGGAACACACAGACACCGACGTCGATCACTTGGGACCGACATCGGTCAGCAAGATACTGACATCGGTCATGTGCAAACCAGCAAGGTCGATAGAGTCAGGCAGGAGAAGTCTAACGTTGGTCAGGCAGGGACCGATGTCAGTAGGGGGGACACCAGCGTCAGCCAGGGAAATGATGTCGACAGTCAGGGTCAGTGTAGGGAACTGACATCGGTCGGGAGTAGACTAGGAGATGGCCAAGATCAGTCACTGGAATGGATGTTGGGTGGACAGCAAGCTATCAAGGAGTCTCAAACACCCATATGGAGGTTAGAAAGGGTAAGTGAACCTCATATTCATTATTCACCTTCTTTATATTGCTTACTGATGGTCAAGAACTAGGAAGATGGAAGAAGCAATGTAGGTAGAATCCAAAAATAGTGGGAGCTTGGCATGGATGAGGAGTGTGAGTCCTTGGAGAAGAACCAAATAGGTATTTATTGGTGGAGTTGTCAGCTGGAAGAAAGCACTGGATGAGGGATGGATTCTCATGTTAGAGAAGAGAGTGTATGGACACGTGAGATAGAAGGCTATGGTATATGGTCTTGATTAGGTTGCAGGGTAATGGAGGTTTGACCATTATATTTTATCTTTACCAAGTTGGATAATATTAGCTACATTATCCTGTTATTGTATTGTGTTGCTTGTTGCAGGGTTTCATATACAGGGAGTTTTCTGAGCTAAGGGTAAAGTTGGTTCAGAAGTATGTCATGAAGAATTTGGGAGCAGCAAAATTCTTTTGGCATAAGTGACAGGTATATCATCACAAGTTTTGTGGCGGTTGGTCTTCAAGAGTGACTTTGAAGAGGGATACAGAGCCAAGGGAACAAAGTAGATGGTGTACAGATATAGGTACAGTTGCAGCTGTTTATCTCCAAGTGGGAGATTGTTAGGGTGTGGAGCTAAAAGCTTCAACTATTACAGACACGAAGGGAGGTTGTTGAAGATCCAGAAGTACCGGTGTCGGCAGCATGATCGACATCAGTCATGACCAGTGCAGAAGGCAACTGGCATCGACAGGGAGTCAGCCGACATTGGTCAGCACCAGATAGACAGGGATCGACATTGGTCGCCTATGGCGGTTCTAGAATTGTTGTTGATGAATAGTCAGTTAAGTGAAGCGAGTGTTTGCATGCTTAAGGACTAATTATAGTCACGAGCTACGTGTCTAATTTTTGTAATTAGAGTTCTATTTTTGTATGCATAGGATCCTATTTAAAGACCCATGAGGCATGTATTATAAATCAAGCAGGCAAGTAAAAGCATTGAAGCAAGGAGCAAGGTCAAGGAGATCTACAGGTGTAAGGTCAAGGAGATCAGCTGAAGCATTCAAGGAGGGCATAACAACTCAGGTTGTTGAGTTGGTTGTGGTTGAGCAAGAGAGAGAGGGAAGAAGGTCTTGAGGTGTGGCAAGCCTTTGAGGTGGAGGAAGAAGTGGCATCTTCCTTATTGTATTTTTTTTAGTAATATTTAATACAAGAGTGTGTATTGTCTCTCAAATTCTTTGTTGTCTCAAGTTTCTAGTTACTTAATCATTCTGGTATAATTCCGTGTTTAATTGCTTATAAGAAAGTAATCAATTGTGCTTCCGTTGGATAAGGGGTTCCTAACACTAACCTGATTGCCTTTTGTAGCTTTGTTCTTTCCAGCCTTCTTTGTTTGATATATCCTCTGTATTCTTAATTTCTTCTCTTTTTATTTCCTCTTTTGTAAGAGCTTCAACATATCTCTTTCTTTTTTCCTTATCTATGAAAGTAGTGGCCTCCCCTTTCTCTTTTTCAAATTTGATACCTATCTTATCTGAGATTGATCTTTGAATTTCTAATATATTATTCAACATATTAGTGTTATTCTTAAATTTTGAATAATTGGTTGCTTTATCATTGATTGTTTTATTTGTTTTCTCAAGATCTATTTTTAAAGAAGCACTTTCAATAACATAACTTTCACATTCTTTACTTGCTTTTTACAACTGTGTCATTATATGTTTTTCATTTTTTTTGGCTTCTTCAAAGTGTGCTTGTAGATCTTCAATTGTTTCCTTTGACTCCTTTTTATTTTTCTCGATCTAGAGCTTCAATATTTGATTCTTCTTCTCAAGAGCTTTTAACTCTTCTAAGGCACAAATGAGTTCTTCTTCTAGATTCACTTTGGCTTCATCATGTTCTTCTTCTTGATCATCTCTACTTTTCCTTGTGGAAGCATCTTAATGTATGGCCATGAATATAATCTCTTCTTCTTCTGAATCACTAACTCTACCATCTTCAATTGAGCGAGGATCTTTAGAATACAAACTCTTCTTCTCGAATCCCTTCTTAAATTTTTCTTTGAAATTCTTCTTGTATGTAGGATTTACTTCTTCATTTTTATCATTACTCTTATCTGGGAAATTATCTATAAAATGTCTAATCTTTCCACAATTAAAAATTTTAAAAGGTAATTTTTCTTGGTATTTATCTATGCTTTTATTTGGCTTGTGAATGAATAGAGCTATGTTGTCATCTTCATCATTGCCATAAATGTCACTTGATTCTTGAATCTTAGACTTCTCTTTCTTTGATGTCTTGAAATCATTTTATCTCTTTGAGAGTTTCTCTTATTTGGTCTGCATCTCATATGTCGTAAGAATACCATGTAGCTCATCCATCTTTAGCTTGGCTAAATTCTTCATCTCTTCAATTACCAAAAATTTTGCATCATATCTCAATGGTAGAGATCTCAAAACTTTTTGAAACATAATGATTCTTCTAACTTTTTTCCAAGCCCTTGAATCTGATCAACCCATAAAAGATAACTTGTTATATTTTCTTCTTCTTCCATCTTCAAACTCTCAAACTATCTTTTAAAATTTTGAAGCTTAGCTTGCTAAACCTTTCCATCACCTTTGTAAATATTCTCAACTTTTTTCCAAGTTTCATGAGTAGATTTACATTGGATAACTTTAACAAATTTTGATTCACATAAAATAGCATTTAAAGCTTTAGCATTATTTTCACTTGTCTTCTTTTCTACCGGAGTAGTTACAAGTGTTTATGGCTCTTCATATTCCTCCACCATTGCTTGCCATATGTCAAATCCAAGGGCCATAAAATAAATCTTCATCCTTAGGCTCCAAACAACATAATTTGTTCCATAAAACAAAGGTGCCTTATTTATAGAAAAACCTTTATGTGATCCAGCCATCACGTTTTTCTGATCTAATTTCAAGCTGTAAATTTTTTTCCAAAAAAACCTGCTCTGATACCAATTTTTAAGCATGAAATATACTGAGAAGGGGGGGTGAATCAGTATATTATATATCTTTTTACTTAATCAAATTCCTTTTCTTTAACCACTTAACCACACATTCAAGATATGCAATAAAACTAAAACAATAATATGCACCACACAAGAGAGAGAGAGAGAGAGAGACCAAATTTTTATGTGGAAAACCAAAGTGGGAAAAAACTATGAAGAATAATCTCAAGTATACGAATGAGCACCAACTCAAATTATAAATTTTTCAAGCACCAATTTGCAGGAGCACCAACCCCTTTTTCATGCACTAACACAATGACTATTTATGAGCACCAACCCATAGGAGCACCAACCCCTCTTATGTATAAAACACAACTATCTATCAATGTTGCTTACTCAACAAATGATAGAAATCTACAATATCTCCTAATTTTATCTCTTTGAAAAAAATACAAACCATGCACTCTCTTGCATATTACAAATGGCTTCTCAAGCCTTTATTTATAGCTTTCCAAATGACCTTTGGCATTCACCATTTGTGACCCTTCAATCCTCATGGAAAATGGTGCCAAGCTTGCATGACCCTTCATATCTTTGCATTTGAAAAGTCATATGGTGACCCTTCATAAGAAAATACATCATTTCCTCTTTTGTCTTTATCTTGGTGACTTTTTGTATTCCTCAAAGTATTCCTTCATGGAAAAATGTGCCATACCCTCTTTTATCTTCACATGGTGACTCTTGGAATTCCTCAAGATGACTCTTCATGAGAAAATGCGTCCCATTCCTCTTTTGTCTTTACCCCATGACTCTTTGACTTCTCCATGGGCCCTCTTTTGAATTATATGCAACCAAAAATATATTTGTTAATATTAAATAAATATTAACACACATTAGCCAAGATATGAATATTAAAAATATCATTAAATACAATGGGGCCTTTATCACCAATGCTGGAATTTTGACATCCATGAAAATATTTCTAACAATTTGGATTTCATTATTTTTAGACATGTGGTGGAAAATGATTGATTTGTTCAAATGCTTGTGGATGTGATTATCATGCATGGTATGGTTATGTGTATGGTTATGTTTATACTTATGGTTAATGTTTATGATTATAGTTATGCTTGTTTTTAATGTTTATAATAAAACACATGAGGTATTTTAATTAACAACACTAGATGGGAGAATGAAGAATATAATCAAGAGACAAATGCCATAATGCAAATATCAACTAGTCATGATAGGATAAGCAGAGAGCACGGTGCTTCTTCTTTGATAAGGACTAAAATAAAATTGAAGTTGGACTAGTTTAATGAACATAAGCCCTTGAAATGCTTCGCATGAGTGTTCGTTAGTTGGTTAAAAGGTGTATTGGCCACATAATGTTAAGTAAGCTCAAAAATCCCTTGCTTATAGGGGAGATGGGTGAAAAATGGAACCTTCTTATGAGACTAGCATACCTCTTCTAGAGGTGTCCAAAGAGTCATTATAAAAAAGTCTATGCCAAGCTATGTAGACTAATCAATGCGAGAAGTCTAATTGTGAAAGACGATTATGGCTTCCACCTTATTATGCTACTTGAGAGTCGATTACAACTTTTGAGATTATTTTTATTTTATTTTGATTATGAAAAAGGGTCTTTTACTTTATTTATATATATGAGAAGTTGATCAATGTGGGAAGCTTCCAAGAAATTACTATGTTTTGATAAATGATTTACTTATCCATCCTTCAAGGGAGTGTTCTAAGTTTATATGATTTGTTTGATGCTTTTTGTAGCTATCCTTTGAGGGAGCAATCTACCTTTTGGGGGGAATTTTTAAATAAAATTTCAATAGCTATCCTTCAAGGGAGCAGTCTGTGAATGCTAGGGGTGACCCATGATTGCTAATTATTGGGATGGTATACTTTTGATTGCTTTGATTTTGCTTGACATAGATGTGCTTAGGCCAGCTTAGTGGCTCACCTTTATGGAGACAAAACCAAGAACACGAGAAGGTTGGTTAGATGTAAATAGGTTTAGGTGACAATGATCATGGGGATCCACCCTAAAAAGAGGTGGAAAGTACCATGACAACCATGCCATAGGTAGAGCCATGGCATCCATTGTTCAATATTATGCTATGATAGTGATGAATAATCACATCATTCATTTTTCATCAGTTTCCCCTAAAATAGGGAGATGAATGTGGGAGGATAACAAGAGATGAACTTAAGTTAAACAAAAGGTGGGTGTCATCCTTATTAACAAAAGAATGGATGCAAATGAGAAGCATTAAGGGGCTCAAGTTTTGGGTGGCCTTTGAGAGAAGATAATAGATAAGCTCATGATCCATACTTTTAGGTTATGATATAAGGTCTAAGCCAATTCAAAGCAAACTTTTCCTGCATACTTTTCTCCATATTAGTGACATGTTGATTTTCCTTTAGGATGAGGTCTCAGATATTGCATTCCCACACTCTAAGGTGTTTGTTATAGGTATGTTTGATACACTCTTGGTAGACATGGAGGTGGGTGAGGGATGATAGATGATGCTTATTAAGTAGCTCTAGCTAGGCTAAATGATGTTGAAGATACTCACTCTAAGAAATGAGATCTTGTAAAGATATGTGAAGAGTGGGTATTTGGACTTCAAGGGGCAGGACCATCTTAGCACTAAACATAAAGTAAAATAGGGTAGCACCCATAGGGGTTCTAATGCTAGTATGATAAGCCCACAAAGTTAAGGGGATGTGTAAATGCCAATCCTAACCTGCTTCATTAACCATTTTAGTTAGCATGTTATTAAGGGTTTTGTTAGAGGCTTCTACCTATCCATTCACTTGAGGGTGATAGGGTGAGGAAAAACTTAAATTAATGCCAAATTCATCATATAGACCCTAGACTTGCTTATTCTTAAAGGATTTACCATTGTCAATGATAATATTATGAGGAACACCAAAGTGGCAAATGATATGATAGTTGATAAAGTTGATAATCTTTTTTCACTTTGGTTGAGACTAGAGGACTAACTTCCACCCACTTGGTAAAATATTATGTCATGATGATAATATAATGGTGTCACTGTGAGGAATGCAGGTTAATTTCCCTAATGAGGTCTAGACCCCACTGTGAAAAGGGCCAAAAATTGATGGAAAATCAAAGACTATGGCTAGGTGCATGATGTAAATTAGAGTATTGTTGACACTTAACACACTTTCTCATGTAATCATAGCAGTCTTGGTAAAGGGTAGGACAATAGTATCTAAGACAAAGGATGTGCTTAGCTACTGTGAGGCCACTAAAGTGACCCCCACATATACCATCATGAATTTCCTTGATACTGTGAGAGGCTTCGTGACTATGCAAGCAATAGAAGAGGAGGCCATCATAGCTACATTTATAAAGAATTCCCCCATAATGGTATAGTGAGAGGTACTCTTGATAAATTCTCTTTGAGCATTCCTATAAATTCTATAAGGAATAATACCAAGGTTAAGGTAGTTAAAGGTCTGTTGATACCAAAGTTCAGGTTGGGTATCTTCCACATTAAAAATGGTGGGAGAATCTAGTTTAACATAGGATGGTTGGGTGAGCCTATGGATAATGACATGCAGCTTAGAGTCTAAGGGTGTAGATGAGATTTACAAGGTAAGGGAAGCCATGGTGTTGGAAAACATATTAATAGATCACAGGGTTGACTAGATGTGGTAGTGCTTAAATGATGCTAATATTTCATCAACTAGTTGCTTGTACTACTATAAAACACCATTTTTACACTAGTAAGAACCATTGATTTGATTCACCACAAGCTGGGAGTGACCAAATATGTTGATCATTTTGACTCCTAGGGCTAAGGTAGTCTGAAGGCCTATCACTAGGGTTTCGTTCTCAGCCCTTATTATTGGTACATTTAGAATCAAGCTTGAAGGACAAAAGGGAGAGGTTCACCATCAAATGGGATAAGGATGATACCTACTCCCCCACCACGTTGACATTTTGATCCATCAAATAACATAGTGACTTGATAGGTGAAATCTAATTGAGATAGGCTCATGATGGACTCATTAAGAAAATCAAGAGGGGTTGGTTATCTACTAATGATGCCTTAGCCAATTGGTTGGCAATGACTTCCCCTTAATTGACTTTTGATGGAAGAACCCAATATCAAACTCTACTAAGAGCAAGAGCCACTTGTCCATACGTTGGTTTTGATATGGCTTTGAGTGAATGTACTTGAGTGGGTTGGTGTTGGTTATGACATTGATTTTATGGTTAAGAAGGTAGTGGCAAAGCTTGGTGGCCATAAAGACTAAAACTAAGTAGAGTTTTTTTGTATGAGTGTACCAAGTCTTGTACTTAGAGATATATAGGAAGAAAGGTCGGTCATCTTTGGGAGGGGTAAGGATAGGTGGTGACAAAAGGTACTCTTTGAGTGAATCAAAGTCTTTTTGATAATTTATATTCCACTTGAAAGAGACTTCCTTCTTCAAAAGGTGGTGGAAAGGTTGGCATCAATCTGAAAGTTGGGAAATTAAATGATGAATGGACTAAAGCTTTCACTGCAAGCTATAAAGTTGTTTGAGGTTAGTTGGAGGAAGCATGTCTAGGATTGCTTTAATTATGGTAGGATCAACTTCAATTCTATGAAGGGAGATAATAAAACCAATAAGCTTCCCTGATAAGACCCCAAAAATACATTTCTTGGGGTTGAGGTGGACATGATAGTGGATAATCCACTTGAAGATGATTTTGAGAATAGTTAAGTGATCCTTTCAGAGTTTTGATTTTTTGAGAAGGTCATCCACATAATCTATAATCTTATGGATAAGGTCATGAAAAATGTAGGTCATGACAGGTTGGTAGGTTACACCAACATTCTTTAACCCAAAAATCATGAATCTATAGCAGGAGGTCCCCCATGGGGTGGTAAAGGTAGTTTTATGCTAATCTTTAGGGGTGATTAAGCTCTGATTATAACCTAAGAATCCATTCATGAGAGATAACATCTAATGTCTAGATGTAACATCAATAATTTGGTTGATGTTAGGTAGAGTAAAGTCATCCTTAGGTCAAGTGAGGTTGAGGTCACAAAGTCCACAAAAATGTGTATTCCCCATATGGCTTTAGTGATAGGTATGACATTCAAGACCCATTAGGGGTAGTCAATGGGTTGAATAAAGTTGACAGATAGGAGACACTAAAGCTCTTCCTTGACAAGAAGGTCTATGTGAGGATGCATGTGTTGAAGCTTCTACTTGACAGGTTTGGCATCATGATGAGTGACTATTTTATGGGTAGTAATGGTAGGATCAATCTTGGGCATATCACTATAATACCAAGCACATGTTATGTTGCAGTCTTATAGGAAAGAGGGGAAGTCCTGAAGTTCCTCGATATTCAATAATTGGCCCACTTTGACAATGTGGGGGTTATTTAGAGTGCCAAAGTTGATATCTATAGCAGATTCATTTAACATGGTCAAGGTCTTGGGAGGAAGGGATTTATGGAATGAAGAATCTAAGGCACCAAGGTAGATGAGGATAAAATCATCATCCTAACACTAAACATTGTTAATGGTAGGAGAGTCTTCTCATATCATCTCAAGATAGGTCAAAGGGATGGTTATGGTCACCCCTCCTAATAATTTAGGGGTCCAAGGTTGATCATGTTGCTGGAAAAAAAGTTAGGTGGGATGATATCATCATCCTGACATGTGGGTAGGGGAGAGATCGGTGAGGAAGGGGTATCTTCCTCAATAATGATGGTGGTTGGTTATTTTGGTTGCTTTTTGTTGGGCAAGATGAAACCAAGGCCATGTTTCTCATGAGGTTTCCTAGTCTCAATAGAGACTAACTCATGTGGGTTATTTTCATATCACCCAAGACCAAAGCCTTTCCAAGCACACCAATGGAGATATGTCTTGGTGAAGCTCAACTTGTCTAGGTAAGAGAAACTGGTGGTAAATGGCTTAGGGGAGAGAGAGGTGGTAGAAGTGCTAAGGGTTTATCGAGCCCCCCATAGATAAAATGGGTATGATAATTGGGAGGTCCAAATGGAATGATAGTTTTTGACATTGGGGTCATATCCTGGCTGGTTGGTGAGTTTCCCATACTCTTGAGGAGTAGGGAAAGCATCAAGAGCTGAAAGGAAATACTCCCCCAGTGAAAGGCCATGGAATGTTAATTTTAAATGGTTGATGGTGGTGATTTCATCAAATGGGATAAATGATCTAGTTGATGCTTCATTGGTATATGGGAATATGACATCCACTTTGGTGGTTGATGGTTGGAGTTCAGCTACTAAAGGTGTGTTGGATGGGGGTATGAGGACATCATTAGGGTGATAGGTCAAGTTGCATGTCAAGAAAAGACTTGGGTCTGATTAGATGGTGATGATGACCTCACCTTCATTCTAAAACTTAATGCAATGGTGGATGGTAGAGGGAATGTATCCCATAGACCAAATCCAAGGTCATCCCAACAAAATGTTATATTGAAATTCACCTTATACAACATAGAAGAGTTTGGGAAACATGTGGGGTCCTACAAGATATGAAGGGTGAGAGTTCACAAGGTAGTGGTCATGGTATCATTCAAAGAGCTAAGGATAGTTGAGGATTCAAACATCACACTATCTAGCAAGTTGAGTTGATTGTAGGCATGAGAGGAGATGATGTTAATGCTAGCTCCCCCATCAATCATGACCCATTTGATGCAGATTTGGTTGATGTGAGTAGTAATAAAGAGTGGGGTATTTGGGTCCTTAGGGTGGATGGAAGGTATTTCCAAATCCTTAAAGTTAATAAGGTTTTAAATTTGAAGGGCACCAACAAAGGTGACTAAAGGTTGAAGCTCCTCAGGTTAGACCTCAACAGGATGTAAATCCTTTATTAGTGCTTAGCAGTGATGGGGAGAGGTAGAGATCAACTCATACAAGCTCATCTTCATCAAGGTCTGATGAAGTTATTTGAGGATAACTCTCTTGATGGACTTAGAGGGGTTAGATTAGGAGGCACCTACAATAGACACCTTGGGTCTAGTTGAAGATGGATATGGTTGGGTGTGGGTTGATTGGGAAGTTGAAGATGGATACATCTAAGGGATGGACACCATACATTTCCTTTTATCCTTTTGTTGTGATCTAGTGACCACATTGATAGTATGGATAGAAGGAGAGGTTGAGGTAGTAGATTAGTCAGACTCATCTTCACTCATAGGTGAGAGTGGAGGAGTAGGTAAGTTTTGGGTAGGTATGGTTGATGGTTATATTGGTATGGGTTCCATAGGAGGTTCATATGTTAATAGATCATCCTCATCATCAAGATGGTGGATAATGGTTTGGAGAGCCTTCTAGTTCTTCATATCATGGCTTGGTGTCCTATGATAAGAGCACACATGGTGGTCATTGTACTAGGTGGGTTTTGAAGCTAGAGGGTCAAAGGCCCTAATGGGAGGTAAGGCCAATAATAAGTCTACAATAACCTATGGAGAATGGTTGAGTAGGACTCGGCTAAAGGTGGTAAAGGTGTAGTAGTCTTGGCTTTGGTGGTTGAGGTAGAAGTTTGCTTGGAAATAGGTTTGGTATTAGGTGCCTTAGGTAAGGTGGTACACTTGGTTGATGGTTTTGGTTTAGGTAAGGAGGTTTATGAACTAGAGGTAGAGGATCGTAAGGCAGGTAGCCTAGGTACTATTGGTGTGGTAATTATAGGTGTGTCAGAAAGTAGTTGTGAAGTTGTAACCAAGATAGGTGGTGAGGTTTTAGTAGATAAGATGGGCCTCCTACTCAAAGTAGAGGGATGAGGTCCCAAGATAGAAGGCAAGGTTGAAGGAGGAAAAAATTTGGCCTTCAGGCCTTTGTCGGGTTTCACCTCCATAGTTACTTTGATCTGACATTTGGTTGGTGGGATTGAAGGGGTTATGTCTTCTTTTACAGATGGGTGACTAAGGCTCAGTGTAGGGAGCATACCAAGGTTTTTTGGTAGATTTAGTTGGGGTGGTAAGAGAGGGTTTATCTACTTGGGTCTTGGTTGGCTTACGTGGTTGAGGATTGATTCGTTTGGTGGAGGTTTTAGTTGGTTGTTTAGAGGTTTTGGTTATTTAGGTGGATATGGTAAGAGGTTGGTTAATGGAAAGAGAAGGTTGGTCTAATCGAGGAAGGGTTAGAGGTTTTGGTTGAGTAATGTAAGGTAGACCTAATTACTACCAGAAGGTGGCTTGATTTATGTTTGGGTTGGAGATAAAGTTTAATTTTTTCACTGGCCTAGAGAAGGGTTTATAGGTTGGTTTGATTCGATGAATGGTGGATCTAAAAGATAACCCCCTAGGTGGATACATAGGGATGGTAACCTCATCCTCTTCTTTAATCAAAGGATGCAAGGTTGAGATAGGTGGTTCCTCTGTAAGAGTCGACATGGGGGTTTCATCCTCAAGAGTTATTTATGAAGGGGGAGTGGTTTTTTTGGTAGCTAAAGGTAAAGGTAAGGTAGCGATGGTTGGTTGTTCCTGTATATCAATTGAAAGGGAGGTTGGTGGCTCCACTACCTCAATAAATGGAGGGAGAGAGGATAGTATTTCCTTATTTTGAGTGTCTAAAGGAAGGTAAGTTGAGTCCACTATCTCAATAGACTGTGGAGAATTGAAAGATTGGGTACTAGGTGGCTTGGAAATGAGTACATCAAAGATGTGTTAAGCATATGGTATCATGAGAGCACTTGATTTTGTTACTCTCATTCTGGTAGAAGCATGGTTTGGGAAGGGTTTCCTGAATATATCAAGGGTTTGGTTTGATGGTGCATTCAGGTTGTTCAATGTAAGCTCTCCCTTGCCAATGAAGGTTTAGACAAGGCTCTTGAAGGTGTTTCACCTACTAACATCATGTCTTATCACTCGGTGAAAGGCACATAAATCATTCTTGTTTTACCAACTAGGTGTGGGATGAGAAGATTCAAATCACAGGGGTGGCTTAATAGGATGAAGTTGAATAATGTTGTCTTTTAATAATTTCTCCAAGATAGAAGCATAAGATTCTCCAAATAGATTGAATTATTTTTGGTTGCTCTAGGTTTGGTTCCTTGAGTTTTGCTTTGAGGAATTATAGGAATTAGATTGGTTGACAAAAGGTGGAAGAGAAAATTTTAGGACAACCACGTTCATGGTTCCTTTGCCCTTGGTATTGGTATTGGATTGGTTGCTTGACTTGGAGGAAGAAACCTCATTAGTTTTATAGGTTGAATTCTTATTTTTGAGCTTAAGATTACCTTCATTAATGTCTCAGTTCTCTAACTTACGTGCCATGTTAAAATATTCATCGAAGGTTTGAAATCTTTGGACATGCAGTGTAGAGGAGATATGCTTGTCACATGCCTAAGCAAAGAGCTCTATGATTTTAGTTTGAGGCAAGGAAAAGGAAAGTTGGTTAATTAGGATCTTCCAATGAGCCACAAAATTAGTAATGGATTCATCCTCAAACTACTAGATAGAGTAGAGGTCAGTGCTAAAAACTTTCTTGGAGATATTGATCAAAAAGCGATCTAAGAAGGTTTGGGCCAATTGGGTAAAGGAGAAGATGGAATGCTTGGGTAAGGCACTATACCAATCTAAGGTCGAGTCAGCTAGAGACATGGGGAAGATGTGGAGAAGAAGGGCATCATCATAGGTAATCAAATAAAAATCATGCCTAAATGCCGTAAGGTGTTGTTAGGGATCCTCCTTAGTTTGAAACTTAGATAACTTGGGAAGTTCCCATTGGGGAGGATATGGCTTAATGGGTATGGATGGATAGATGGGATCATTAAAAATTTGGTCATATGACAAGATGTTGTGATCACCTAAGATGGATGACTCTAAGGTGGTCATCTTTTCCATAATTATGTTCATTAGGTATGCTTGGGGTTGTGAACCTGAAGGGTTATAATATGCATACTACAGTGGTGGTTGGGAAACATGTTAATAGTGGGCAGAAGGTTGGGAGGCTGCCACATACTGGTATGTGGATTCTAATGGTTGGGTGGAAAATACATAAGGGTAGGTAGTGGTAGGTAGTGAGGTAGTGGGTACATGCCATTGTAGGTTAGGGATGTAACCAAAGGTTGGTCCAAGGGATGCTTGTTGGATAGCAGTGGTAGTTGGGTTGGTGATTAATGGAAGGGTGGTGACCCTTTTCTTGATCGGTGGCAAGGTAGAGAAAGGAAGGCTGGTAGCACTAGAGGCAGGCACTCCTATTGTGGAAGAGTGGTTGTTAAGATTAGAAGGTATAAGGAAGGTGGTAGTTAGGGTTGGTTGGTTTTCAATGGTAGCTCCAAAGGGGTTGTTATTTGACAAAGAGGCTTGGTTAGTTAATAGTTGAGTCAAAACTAGGATATGATAAGATGTGGTTGTAAGATAATGTTGTAAGGCTATGGGATTGTTGCTTAGGAAAGTAGAAAAATCCACATCTCCTTAAGGGATGTCCTGGGGGATTGGGAGAGTCTAATGGTTTCGAGGTGTAGTCCATGGATGAAGAGGTGGAAGAGGTAGGTTGGTTTGGTGGTGGGTTTTACTCCACAAGGTCTTTTTATTGCTGGTGAGTGAGAACCATATGAGATAAGGGATATAGAACGCAAAAATAGCCTCACTACTCAAATAAAGAGAAATAAGAAAATGCTCAAAGAATTCAAATCAAACTCTAAGAGATATGTTAAGCCCTAGAGTTTTAATTAATCTTGATTTTAGGTTATGCCTTAAGAAGTTATGTGATTGAAATTGGTTTGTAGAGTGGGTACTAGAAAGGAACTCTAAGGTTGGTTTTAGGTTGTGGTTAGGCACTCAAAAATAATATGTATTGGAATCAATACATGGCTTAGTATTGGGGCCTACCCCCCCCCTTCACACACTGAAACAATAAGGGTGTTGGTTGCTTAGCTAAAATATATTGATATCCAATGATTATTCTCAACTAGAGAGCTGAGTTGGTCCTCCCCTTGGTAATGACCTCCAAGTAGAATCATTGGGAGAGGGTAAGGTTACCACAAGGTGGTGAAATCCTACTCGGGCCTTGTCTCAATTTTGCTTAATGTTTAATTGATGAAAGTGGTTTGCTTTAGTGTGTGCAATAAAGAGTGAAGCTACGATAGATTAATTTGCCTTTAAGTTAAACTATGTGAACTAAAATTTCAAGCAATCAATGTATGTACTTGATTTAAATCCCAAAAGAAACTTTTTATTTTGTTAATGATTAAATAATAGAGAGAGAATGCAAGCAAACAAGAACCCAAGTAAAGACACAAGGGTCCCACCAGGAATGCCAAAATGTTTCAACGAATTTCTTTCTTATTATTAGAAAAGAGGAAAGAATAAACTAAGTACGGGTATGGTTGAAAAACATAATTGATTATGCACACATTGAATTAGAAGATTGGCTTGGGAAGATGACCTACAAATAATAAAGCACTACAACAAACTTGTTTGTTAGACAAATAGTTGGGTGGATTACCTGGCGATAGCTAGATCCCAGAAGTGAGAGCTTCCTTAGGGGCTATCAATCCACATGTTTTGAATAGTTAAACTTATAAACAAAAAAGAAATTTACTTTCATCAATGATCAAAAGGAACTAAAATTGAATACAAGAATGTTTACTTACGAATAAGAATATAAATGATTAAATTAGTGATAAACTAATTAATACTAGTGCTAGAAGGTTGGGGTATGCTTCAAAAAATTAGAAAGGGGTATGTGAATAGGTAGGAACATAGAAAATCATATTTGGTTAGGTGTAGGTAGGTGCAATTAGCTTGTTGGTTTTGTATACCATAGTCATCATCAGTGGTTAGGCTAACTGTCAGCCGTTAAGGTGACTGTCAGTGGTTAAGGTAACTCTCGACAGTTAGGCACACCATTAGTGGTTGAGTCAATCATCGATGATTACTATGTCTAGATTTGGGTTAGTAAAAACACTGATTGATGAGATCCAAAAGATGTATTTTGAGAGATGGGTAAGGTCTGGGTTGATTACGAAATGGAAATAAAGTAGATGAATAGTGATAAATAAGTACTTATCTTACTATAGGTTGATTGGGTGGATGGTTGAGGTAGTTGATCTCTTGGTGAAATCTAGCTCGATTCTTATAGAGTAATAGTACTTGAAGTCTTGGTGGAGAGGCGATGGAAAATTGACTCTCTAATATGATTGTTGGATTGTTGGGTTTCTAATAGTGATTGACATGTAAAAATAAACTCCTAGATACACAAGATTTTGATCATAATTATAGATTTGTTGATGTTTACAGATGGATCTCACCTCTCAAATCCTCTCTTCTTATAGGCACAATCAAGAGGTGTAAGTGAAGGTTCAACTGGGATATCTAATTATAAATCATCCATGTAATGGCTTGTAACAAGATTTAGACAAGTTATAATTAGAAAATTAAAGTGGGTAGTTTGCATGCTCTTGGTTAAGGAGGTGCACCCTGACTGTCAGTGGTCAAGGTGACTATCAGTGATCATCCTGACCATCAATGATCGAGGGTGAAGGAAAAAACGTGGGTAAATATTTGTAGGGTTAAGCTAGTTAGGTAAACTGACTGTAGTTGGGCCCAATTAATGATCAAGGGGTGAAATTCGTCCCAAGGGGGTCCAGGGTGGTCCAGGGGTGTTTTCAACATTTAGAAATGTAGTGTGCATATTTTTTATGTCTACACCCCACTACTTACATAGTCATCAAATCTAAAAGACAAAGAGGAACATACTTTACAAACACTAAATGTTTAC
Organism: Torreya grandis; assembly: GCA_037957365.1. Lineage (NCBI taxonomy): Eukaryota > Viridiplantae > Streptophyta > Pinopsida > Cupressales > Taxaceae > Torreya > Torreya grandis. Next base: position 1,897,624 of record JARHVA010000662.1, read on the forward strand.
TCAAATGATTAAATCATTCAATTAAAAGGAAATAAGATTCCAAAATGTCTAGTTTCTTTGGAGGAAATGTTTGACAAACATGATAGGTACATCAAGCAAAAGATTCAAGGAAGTTATAAAGGATATCCCAGATACAATAAAGTGAATATTGGCCCAGAAGAAGAGCCAAGGTATGTCAATATCAGAAAATGTTATTCCAAAGAGGTACATAGGAGGTTCATTTCTCTTTTCAAACTATACAAGGACGTGTTTGCCTAGTGTTATGTTGACTTGAAATCTTTCAAACTAAGGAGTATGTAACATAACACTCCACTAAAATTTGGTATCAATACTTTTAGGTAGAAATTGATACACTATAACCCCATGATAGCTGGTGATATCTATGAAGAGATCAAAAATATGTTAGATGTCATGATCATATTTCTTATTCATCATTCAACATAGGTAGCTAATATTGTGCCCATGCAAAAAAGAATGTAAAATTTAGAATTTGTGTGGATTTTAGAAATCTTAATCAATATTCACTCAAATACAATTACCCTAACTTATCATGGGCCAAATCCTATAGGTTTTTATAGCATCTGAAATGATGTCTATGTTAGATGGTTTCTTAAGATAACCAGGTTGAGGTGATTGTGGACTATCAGTCCAAAATAACATTCACCACCTTGTGGGTAATGTTTTCCTACAAGAGGATACCTTTTGGTCTCATTAACATAGGTGAAACATTCTAGAGAGCAATGTATTTGGCCTTCAGTGACATGAAGAATAAAATTATAATCATCTATTTGGATGACCTTACCATATTCTCAAAGAAAAGAGAATATCACTTTGAACACCTAAAAAAGGTATTTGAAATGAGTCATACTCATGATATCTCTTTTGTCAAGATCCAACTCCTTAAGAGCACAATTGCTTACCTTTGTATAAGCAACTAAACACGAAATTAAACCAAAAGTAATATGTAACTAGAATTCAGAATCAACAAAGAACATGAGATACAAGAAACAATGAAAACTTGTATTAAACTCTTCTAAAATACAATGAAGAAATCACACTCTTCCCACTCCTTGGGTGTCCAGTATTTCTCTCAAGAGTTCTCTCTCTCAATTACAAACACAACTCAAACACAGAGTTATACTCTCCACTAGTCAGTAACAATCAACTCAATCGTTGCTTTGCCTATCTGCCAGTCCACCTGTGACAATAAACTCAATGGTTGCTTTGCCTACCTTTACATATCACCAAGTACTCAAAGTACTCCAAGTAGATCTTCTTTTCTCTTGCACACCTGTAGATCAATTGATCTTACTTACAATGTAGATCTCCCATGATCTTGCACAACATGCAGATCAACTGATCTTACAATTGGAAGGATCTCTTCCTTGTCCCTCTCTTACAATTTACAATACAACCCCATGAGTCTATTATATAGATCCCATGCAAACAATAATTAGACTTCTTAATTACAATGATTAGAAATGCAGTCTCAAGACTAAAATTAGTCTTTTACATGCAAACTAACTATCCGTCTAAAATTAGACCAGTTCTAGAAGCACATGCAAACACATGCACACACAGGTTGTCGACATCGATTCCTATCTGACCGATGTCGGCCGACTCCTAACCAATGTCGATTACTGAGAACACTAAAGATGATCAACGTCAGTTGATTAGACTAATGTCGGTTGCTCTAATACTAGATATGACTGACATCAGTTGATCAGACTGACGTTGGTTACTGTAACACTCAGAAACCTCCTCCATTTGCATACCTGTGAAGCTTTTAGCTCCACAACCTAACAATCTCCCACTTGGAGATAAACAGCTGCACCTATACCTATACTTGTACATCCTCTAATTTTGTTTTTTGTATCCCTCTTCAAGTTCAATCTTGAAGACCAACAAAAATTGAATGAAAATTCAACTTTTCCTTTGTTCTCGGCTTTATTAGCATACCTACAGGGTTCCTATCTGTATGAATCTTTTCCAGCTTCAACTCACCATCCTCCAATACCTATCTAATGAAGTGGTACCTAAGCTGTATATATCTGGTTCTTGAATGAAAAGTTGAATCATTTGCAAAATGAATTGCTCTTTGACTATCACTGTATAATCTACAACTCTCTTGCTCCTTTTCCAACTCTTCCATGAACCACGTCATCCATATCATTTCCTACAACTCTGAAATCCAGCTAACCGCCATACCACCAATAGTGAACACATATCATGTGGTGCTTCTCCTATCATCAAAGTAACCTACCATATCTGAATCTACATACCCATGTAGAGAAGTGCTTAACCATGCATAGCATGAATACCTGCTACTGGTCCCTCTCAGATACCTGAGAATCCATTGAACTGCTTTCTAGTGCTTCTTTCTCGACTTGGCCATAAACTTGCTGACAACTCCCACTGCTTGGGTAATATCATGTCTAGTACACATGTACTTAACCTTCTAAATCCTTCCTGGCACACCTCTGAGATGCCTTTACATTTAGCTCAGTAACTCCCTGCATGTGTGAACCTATAACAAGCATATCATCCACATACAATAACAGGATAATATAATGGCCATTATCCAACCTGGTAAAATAAACACAATGGTTATATTGACATTGACTAAAGCCATGTTTTGTCATAAACCTGTCAAACCTGTACCACTATTCTGGAGCTTGCTCAAGACCATATACCTTGGCCTTCTGTCTCACCTGTCCATTCTCTCCTTTCTTTAACTTGTAAATCCATTCATCTTTTAGTGCTTTCATCCTGGCTGGCAACTCTACCAAATCTCTCGTTTGGTTCTTTCCCAAGGAATCAATTTCCTCATTCATGCCATGCTCCCACTATTTCCTGGATTCTACCTGCTCTACCTCTTCAAAACTTCTTGGTTCTTGACCATCAATGAGCAACAAGTAGTGTAAAGAAGGGGAATTATGAATTTGAGGCTTACTTACACTTTCAGTCCTCCTTATGGGTGTTTGAGACTCCTTGACAGCTTGTTGTCTGCCCAAAATCTATTTTCTGATCGACCCTAGTCTGCACCCGATCGATGTTGATTCCACCTGATTGCTTATGCCGGTTCCCTAACCGACATCGGTGTCCTGGTTGCTGACGTTGGTTCCCTGACTGACGTCGGTCTCTGTTATACCACCGATGTCGGTTCTCTGACCAACGTCGGTCTCTGTGTTTTCTTGTGACTGATGATTTTTACCCACAAGCTCATTTTGGATCATAACCTTGTCCAAATCAACACTACCCTGCTCAAAATTATGTAGCCCCATGAGCTGATCTCTGTCCATCATCTTCTCCTTGGAAACCAAGGCTTTCCAGTTCTTAAAAATGTCAAAAACATTAGTTTTCCTCTTTATGCAATAAAACCAATCCTTTCTTGTAACATCAAAAACATACCACTGTGATCCTCTAATAGAAGCTCCTTGAGATGGTCTCCACACACCTGTGAGAACAAGCTCCAACCTGTGCTTCTTCTTTGTTGACCCAGTTGTGAGAAACCTCACTTTCACCTGTTTCCTAAAGATACCATGCTCACAGAAAGCTCGATCTCTGCTTTTCAAATCTGAACACATACCTTTTGACTTAAGAACATCCATTCCCTTCTCACTCATGTGACCAAGCCAATAGAGCCACATCTTTGCATCTACATCTGAAGTAGATAAAATACAAGGAAAATCAGTAATACAAGTAGATAGATAAAGAGTACCTATTTTCTTACCACACGCTAATATTGTTGAGTTGTGAAGCTAAAAGCTTCAACTCTTTGCAAACTGAAAGGAACAGAAAGTTGTTGAGATCCAGGAGCACCAACATCGACAGCAAGACCGACGTCGATCGTGACCAGTGCAGAAGGCCACTGGCGACGGCAGGGAGTCGGCCAACGTCGACAGAACCAGACTAGCAGGGACCGGCGTCGGTCACCTGTGTGTTCCAGAACTGTTCGTTGCACGGACAGTTAGTTAAGTGAACAAAGTGTTTGCATGTAAAGGCCAGTTAGAGTCTTGAGCTGCGAGGATAATTATCTAAATTAAGAGTCTAAGTTATTGTTTAACTCTGGGATCTATTTATAGACCCATTGGCATGTATTGTAATTGGCATAAGATAAGGAAGGCAAGGAAGTTCCTTCTAAGTGTAAGATCATTGAGTTGCAAGTTGTTGCAAGCTCATAAGAGATCTACATGTGTGAGTATGGTCTGTTGAATTATAGGTTGCAGTTTCATGGGAGATCAACTTGAAGTACTATAGAGTGCTTGGTGAACTGGCAGAGTTATTACTGACTAGTTGGAGAGGTGAACACCAATTCTATTTGTGAGTTGGTTGTTGGGACTATTTTTTTGGGTAGGAGAGTGTTGTAGAAGAATTACTGTACACTTGAGGTGTGGGAAGCCTCTGTAAGGTGGAAGAGTGTGGCAGCTCTTTATTGTATTCTTTTCTGTAAAGTGTTAATACAAGATAGTGTATTGTCTCTCATATTCTGTGCTATTGGTGAATTCTAGTTACTTGTATTTTTGGGTATTTCTGCATTTATAATTACTTATATTTGGTAATCATACTGTGCTCTTTCTGAGGAGCAAGATCCTAACAAAGTGGGATCAGAACAGGTGTTGCTCTTGTGATCCCCCAACAAAGTGGTATCAGAGCTGTTGGTTGAGATACTAACAGATTGGATTAGATCTGGTTAGTGTGTTTTGATTACAGGTTACTCACAGGGTTTCTGTTTGAGTGAGAGTTGAGCAATGGCAGAAGACAGTAAGCTACAAATGGAAAAGTTTAATGGCAAGAACTACCAACTGTGGAGGATGTAGATTGAGGATTATCTGTATCAATAAGATTTGTACTTACCGTTGGGAGGGGTTAATTGCAAACCCTTGGATATGAAAGATGAAGAATGGGAGGTTCTTGATCGAAAGGCTCTGGGATCTATTAGATTGAGTCTTGCATCCTCTGTGATTTCCAGCTTATCACAGTGTAAGACAATGGTGGAGTTGATGGAATCTTTGGCAAATTTATATGAAAAATCCTCAGCTTCTAATAAGGTATTTCTTATGAAGCATTTATTTAATTTGTAAATGTTGGAAGGTGGATCTGTTCATAGCCATCTTAGTGATTTCCATGGTTTGGTAAACCAGTTAAGTTCAGTCAATATTGTATTTGATGATGAAATTAGAGCTCTCTTAATCTTGTGTTCATTACCTGAAAGTTGGGAAGGTTTGGTAATGGCAGTTTCTAATACTGTGTCTCCTTCAAAAATCTTAAAAGTGGATGATATTGTGAGTGTGATCTTGAATGAAGAGATACGTAGGAAAAGCACAGGTGAGTCATCAGGGAATGCTTTGAGTGTTGAACGCAGAGGAAGGCAAAGAGAGAAAATAGAGCATGGGAGATCAAGGTCCAAGATAGGCAGAAGATCCAAGTCCAGGTATGGCAGAATAACCTGCTGGAAGTGTGGAAAGCAAGGGCACTTAAAGAGAGATTGCAGATCAGGTGAAGATCAGCATGAAGGACATGAAGAAAAAGCAGATGTTGCAGATTATGCTGCACGAGATGCTCTGGTATGTTCTTTGGATAAAGTAGAATCTTGGGTTTTAGATTCTGGTGCCTCTTTTCATGCATCCCCACATAGGAAATTTTTTCATGAGTATATCCAGGGAGATCTTGGAGAAATTTGTGTAGGGGATGGTAAGCCTTGTCAAATTGTTGGCAAAAGGAAAGTGAAGCTGAAACTACAGACAGGTAACACACGGGTGTTAAAGGAGGTCATGCATGTCTTAGTTCTAGAGTAGAATTTGATTTTTGTTAGAAGTTTGGGTGATGAGGGTTACACAGTAACTCTCACAGCAGACTCTTGGAACGTTACCAAGGGTACACTTGTTGTAGCTAGAGGTAAGAAAGTAGGTACGCTTTATCTATCTGCTTGTATTACTGACTCTCTTTTTGGGTTATCTACTTCAGCTGTAGATTCAGAGATGTGGCTTGATAAGCTTGGTCACATAGATAAGAAGGAGATGCTTGTTCTTGAGTCAAAGGATATGATTTTGGATTTGGAAGGTATGGATCGTGGTTTCTGTATGCAGAAGAAGAAGGTGACGTTTCTTGAGGAATCTGATGTTAGTGACAAGAACAAGAAAGCCTTGGTTTTTAAGGAGAAGGTGATGGACAGAGTTCAACACAAGATGTAGAAGAATTTTGAGCAAATCAAGGGTGTTTTGGACAAGGATTTGATCCAAAAAGAGCTCGCGGGAAAAAGTCAGGTCTCACTAGAGAAACACAGAGACTGACGTCGACAGGAAAATTGGCGTCGGCGTCCAGATAAGGACCAATGTCGGCTATGTGCAGCCCGATGTCAGTGACTCAGGGCAGATAACTACCGGCGTCGGCCAAGAAAAAATGACGTCGGCAAGGGGGCAGTCGCAGGGAATCGACATCGGTCGGGTGCAGACTGAGATGTGACCAGCATCGGTTACTGAGACAAATTTTGGGTGGACAGCAAGCTGTCAAGGAGTCTCAAGCACCCATATGGAGGACTAAAGGCATAAGTAAGTTCTTAAATTCATCATTTCCCTTCTTTACATTACTTGTTGCTCACTTATGGCATAGGACCAGGAAGTTATTGAAGAAGCAAAACAGGTAGATCCAGGAAACAGTGGGAGCTAGGCATGGATGAGGATGTGATTCCTTGGAGGAGTACCAAACAGGTGTTTTGGGTAGAGTTTCCAGTGAGAAGTAAGCACTGAGAGACGAATAGATGTTCAAGATAAAGAAGAGAGGAAATGGATACGTGAGATGGAAGATCAGGGTATATGGTCTTGTATAGCTACAGGGCAATGGAGGTTTGATCATTGTGTTTCTCTTTACCAAGTTGGATAATATTAGCTACATTATCCTATTACTGTATGATGTGCTTGTTGCAGGGTTACATATACAGGTATTGCTAAACTAAAGGTAAAGCTAGTTCAGGTGTGTGTCATGGAGAATCTGGGAACAGCAAGATTCTTTGGCATGAGTGTGTTCTAGAGACATGGTAAGTCATATGTTGACTTTGTTTCAAGATGATTGTGTGAGACCAGTTAGCACACCGATGGTTGGACAGTTCACAGAACAGGGTCTTGATTCACATGATGAGGTTGAGTGCATAGTATGTACTAAACCTGAGTTTTCCTAAGTAGTGGGAGTTGTCACAAGTTGGAGCCAATTCGGGAGAGAACCATTGAAGGGCTGTTCAGTGGATTCTTACAGGGACTAGCAGCAGGTGCACATGCTATGCAGGTTCAGGTTATTTTCTACATGGCTTGTACATGTGGATGTGGCAGGTGATTTGGGTGACAGGTTTTGCACCATGGGATTTGTGGTGGTTGGTCTTCAAGAGTGATCTTGAGGAGGGATACAAAGCCAAGGGAACAAACTAGATGGAGTACAGGTACAGGTACAGGTTGCAACTGTTTATCTCCAAGTGGGAGATTGTTGAGTTATGGAGCTAAAAGCTTCAACTCTTTGCAAACTAAAAGGAACAGAAGGTTGCTGAGATCCAGGAGCACCAGCGTCGGCAGCAAGACCAACGTCGATCGTGACCAATGCAGAAGGCCATCGGCAATGGCAGGGAGTCGACCGGCATCAGCAGAACTAGACTAGCAAGGACCGACGTCGGTCGCCTGTGTGTTCCAAAACTGTTCGTTGCACGGATAGTTAGTTAAGTGAATGAACTGTTTGCATGTAAAGGCCAGTTAGAGTCTTGAGCTACGAGGATAATTGTCTAAATTAAGAGTCTAAGTTATTGTTTAACTCTGGGATCTATTTATAGACCCATTGGCATGTATTGTAATTGGCATAAGATAAGGAAGGCAAGGAAGTTCCTTCTAAGTGTAAGATCATTGAGTTGCAAGTTGTTGCAAGCTCATAGGAGATCTACATGTGTGAGTATGGTCTATTGAATTGCAGGTTGCAGGTTTATGGGAGATCAACTTGAAGTACTATAGAGTGCTTGGTGAATTGGCAAGGTTATTACTGACTAGTTGGAGAGGTGAACACCAATTCTATTTGTGAGTTGGTTGTTGGGACCATTTTTTTGGGTAGGAGAGTGTTGTAGAAGAACTACTGTACACTTGAGGTGTGGGAAGCCTCTGTAAGGTGGAAGAGTGTGGCGGCTCTTTATTGTATTCTTTTTTGTAAAGTGTTAATACAAGATAGTGTATTGTCTCTCATATTCTGTGCTATTGGTGAATTCTAGTTACTTGTATTTCTGGGTATTTCTACATTTATAATTGCTTATATTTGGTAATCATACTGTGCTCTTTCTGAGGAGCAAGATCCTTACAAAGTGGGATCAGAATAGGTGTTGTTCTTGTGATCCCCTAACAAATACAAGTGTGCCCTTGGAAACTTTCCAAGATTCCGCTATGAGAGTAATTATGCAACCCTCATCACCCAACTTTCCTATAGATATCAAATTCCTCTTCAAGATGGGTACATGCATGACATCTTTCAAAACCCATGTGTTTCCATTCTGCAATTTCAGCTGCACTTTTCCTTTGCCAACCATTTGACAAGGCTTACCATCCCCTAAATAAATCTTTCCAAAGTCTCCATGGACATACTTATGAAAAAAATCTCTATTTGGGGTTGCATGAAAAGAAGCACCAAAATTCAAAACCCATGATTCTACCTGACTATCCAAAAAAATTGTAAGAGCATCCTATGCAACAATACCTGCAACATCTACTTCTTCATGTTGATCTTCTTTCAACCAACAATCTTTCTTTGCATGTCCTTTCTTTCCACAATTCAAGCAGATTACACTGCTATACCTGGATTTGGATCCACTGCCTATCTTTGACCTTGATTTCCCTTGCTCGACCTTCTCTCTTTGCTTTCCCCTAATTTCAACACTTAAAGCATTACCTGATGTCTCACCTGTGCTTTTCCTACAAATTTCTTCATTCAATATTACACTAACAACATCATCAACTTTCAAGATATTTGAAGCAGATGCAGTATTACTTATCGCCATTACCAAGCTATCCCAAATTTTAGGTAAAGAGCATAAGATTAAGAGAGCCTTAATTTCATCATCAAAATATATATTGACTGAAATTAACTGGTTTACCAAACCATGGAAATCACTAAGATGACTATGTACCGATCCACCTTCCAGCATTTGCAAATTAAATAATTGACTCATAAGAAATACCTTATTCGAAGTTGAGGGTTTTTCATATAAATTTTCCAAGGATTCCATTAACTCTACCATTGTCCTTGCCTGAGATAAGTTAGAAAACACAAAAGCTGCCAAGGTCAGCCTTATAGCTCCTAGAGCCTTTCTATCAATAACCTTCCATTCTTCATCTTGCATACATGTGGGCTTACTCCCACCCAACGGTAAGTACAGATCTTTCTGATACAGATAATCCTCTATCTACATCCTCCATAATTGATAATTCTTGCCATTGAATTTCTCTATTCTTAGTATACTTTCTTCTGTCATTGCTTTACTCCCATTCAAACAGAAACCCTGTGAGTGAACATGTAATCAACAAACACTTAACACACTCTGAAACCAAGGTGTTAGTGAACCAAGCTCTGATGAACCTGCTCTGATACCACTTGTCAGTGGTATCAAGCTTTGAACCTGCAACCTCACTCTGATACCACTTGTCAGGATCCAACTCCTTAAGAGCACAATTGATTACCTTTGTATAAGCAACTAAACACAAAATTAAACTAGAAGTAATATGTAACTAGAATTTAGAATCAGCAAAGAACATGAGATACAAGAAACAATGAAAACTTGTATTAAATTCTTTCAAAATACAATGAAGAAATCACACTCTTTCCACTCCTTCTTGGGTGTCCAGTATTTCTTTCAAGAGTTCTCTCTCTCAATTACAAACACAACTCAAACACAAAGTTGTACTCTCCACCAGTTAGTAACAATCAACTCAATGGTTGCTTTGCCTATCTGCCAGTCCACATGTGACAATCAACTCAATGGTTGTTTTACCTACCTTTACATATCACCAAGTACTCAAAGTACTCCAAGTAAATCTTCTTTTCTCTTTCACACCTGTAGATCAACTGATCTTACTTACCATGTAGACTCCTATGATCTTGCACAACTTGCAGATCAACTGATTTTACAATTGGAAGGATCTCTTCCTTGTCCCTCTTTTACAATTTACAATACAACTCCATGAGTCTATTATATAGATCCCATGCAAAAAATAATTATACTTTCTAATTACAATAATTATAAATGCAGACTCAAGACTAAAATTATTCTTTTACATGCAAACTAACTGTTTGTCTAAAATTAGACTAGTTCTGGAAGCGCATGCAAACGCATGCACACACAGGTTGCCAACGTCAGTTCCTATCTGATCGATGTTGGCTGACTCCTAACCAATGTCAGTTACTGAGAACAGTAAAGATGACCAACGTCGATTGATCAGACCAATGTCAGTTTCTCTGACACTAGATATGACCGACGTCGGTTGATCAGACTGATGTCAGTTATTGTAACACTCAGCAACCTCCTCCATTTGCATACCTGTGAAGCTTTTAGCTCCACAACCTAACATCTTTGAATCCTTTTTTTTATCTTCACAGTAACATAAGGTAAGATCCTTGATCATGTGGTTTTTAAATAAGGAATAAATATTAATCCAAAGAGAGTAAAAATTGTCCAGTACTTATCTCTTCTAACTAAAAAACTTGACACTCATTCATTCTTCAGTAAAGTCAATTTATTCAAAAGGTTTGTCCTGACTTTGTTGAGATCACCAGGCGTATTGTGAAAATGATGAGTTGTAATAACTCTTTAAAATGTAATGATGATGAAAATTAATCATTTAATGCAAACAAGGAAGCAAATTCTAAAGCACTAGTCCTAACTTAGATTTTCAAGAGGACTTCAATAAATATTGTTACTCCTCTAGATATACTTTATCTAGTATCTCAGTGAAAAAATGAAGAGGGAATTTAATCCCCTATTACCTTCATGATTTTTGGGATGAAATATCATGAGCTTAAGTATTCACTAGTAGAAAAACATGCATATATCATGGTCAAAGTAGTAAAACATTTTAGATTTTATATCTTGAACTCGCATACCTTCATAATGGTCCCAAATTTAGTAATGAAATTTATTCTCACCCAATAATATCTTGGATCAAAAAGAGGTATGTGTATTGCTAAAGTCTACGAATATGATTTGGAGATCAAACTCACTAGGTTAGTAACAAGGTAAGGCCTTTGCCAATTGATTGCCGAAGGTGCCAATTCTCAGAGAGAAGAAAAGGAGGAGTTACCATTGGTGGTCTTCATTGATTATCTTAAATAATGGTATTTTTATAACATGTACTTCCTCTCATATGGATAATGACCATCTCATATGAATCCCAAACAATTGTGAACTCTCAATATGAAGGCAACTAGATATGTGATTTAGGACGATACCTTATTCAATAAATAGTTATATGGCACTTTATTGAGGTGTGTAGACAAATAACATCACAACAAGATCCCAGACGCATTTCATGATAATTATTTTAGTGGAAATTTCTCACTTTTAATCCTAACTTTCAAAATATTGCAGGCTCACTAATATTGGCCCACATTGTTCAAAGATGCACAAGAATGGGTTTTAAAATGTGAATCCTGATAGTACTTTGATGGTCAGCCTAAGCTTGTAGTATTGTCTTTTTGACCTATCATTATTGAGGAACCATTTCAAAAATGGGGATTAGACTTCATTGGGACTCTAAATCCTCATTATAGTGTAGGACATACCCATGTCATAATAATAATTGATTACTTCAAAAAGTGAGTAAAAGCCATTGTAGTAAGATCTACCACTTCTAAAGTTGTTTATAATTTCATAAATGAGAATATATTAGACAAAGTTGGTGTCCCTCAAAATAATATCATAGATAATACTACTAAATTTTCCTCTAATGAATTGATTAGTTTTTTATGAGTATGGCATTTCAGTTGTGTATTTATCAAACTACTACTACCAATATAATGGTCAGGTAGAATCCAATAACAAAAATATAACTACCATCTTTTGCAAGTTGTTATATGAAAATCAGAAGAAATAGAATACGAATCTATATGTGTTATGGGTTGATCACATAACACCTAATAAAGTGATTTGGGTGTTTATGTCTCATTTAATCTCTAGAATAGATGCTATAATTTATATTTCTTTGGAATTCTAGCATTGAGGCTCGCACAAGTCATCGAAGATGACCAATTCAAAGATGCCTTAGAAAATAGAATCGCATACCTATCAAAAATAGAAGAGTGATTTCATGGTTATTTATATAATTTTAGCTCGTAATTAAAAATTCAAGGAATTTTTTGATAAAAAGGCTCACCATCATAATGTTTGAATAGGATACATGGTCCTACTCTGGGAGAAAATAAGAGAACTAAGAGGAAGTCATGATAAATTTGACTCCCTTTGGATGGATTCATTTAAAATTTAACATTTCCATAGTGAAAACATGTACTTTTTGGCATACATATACTCACCTCCTACTACCACACAATGACCAATATCTAAATATGTATAAATAATAAGGGTAGGTTATCCCCTATCATTTCTTTTCGATTGTGCCTTTCCCTTTGTTTGTGTGTTTCCATTTTCTTTCCTTCCCTAGTTGACTCCATTTCCTAATGGATAAGGTGTTGGTATGTAAAACCCTAAGATTATTGGAGTTAATTTTGAGCCTTGTCATGAAGTAACATCCCATGTGTGAATGAGTATTTATTCCCAAATATGGTCAAAATTAATTCATCCTTTGATTTTATGAGTTCATCTCATTCTTGGTGCCCAATGATCAAAAATGTTTCAAAGTTATAAAGTTTGGAAGGTGATGAAAATTTCACTAAAAAAATTGCAAGGTGAAATGTGAGCACATATTCATGTTTGGTGTGACATAAGGTTTGAGTTTATTTAGTTTTGTAAATGATGTCTCCAAGGTGACCGAGGATGTTGATGAGGTGTCATGTGTGCTAGAATGATAATGGCAAAGTATGCTCCAGTTTTCTTGCATAGTTATTCAATATTTGACTTAGTGAGGCAATTGACGGATGATATTAATGGTATGTTTATGTTCCATAGAACCTAAGGGGTGTTCTAAGTTCTTGGAGTGCTTTTGTAAGTGAAAATAATTCATTAGAGCAGTCATATGAAGGTATAGGTTCAAGTAGTCATCTTAATAGATAAGGCTAAGTGAGAAGATTGATGACATCAACATTCAAATGTGTGAAGGTTTCAAGAATTTATTGATATATGGATGGATTCCTCTACGATAGGATATCATGTGGTCCAAGTTCTAAATCATGAGGATATGTATGGCAAAAGGTATTAAGGTGCAAAGTTAGCTTCTCAAACAAACTTCACTAAGTTCCCATAGCCAATTTTGTGATATCAAAGATCTATGGTGAGCATTGAATCAGGTGATGAAGATATATGGTGAGTAATTAATCTAAATAGATAAGGATCTAACAATGAGCATTATATTTGTCATGCAAATATTAATGGGAAGCATGAAGTCTATTAGTGAAAGATCCTAAGAATGAACATGATGAAGACATGTGTCACATTCATGGAGTTTGAGAAACAATTCAAGATTGATGGAGCACATTCAACCATGCAAAGGAAGATCAAGAGTGTGAATTATTCAATAATTCAACATAATGCTCATCAGTCATGTGTGGATTATAAGTGGTACAAGTTCATTGGAGATTGACTGCAGGATATGCAGAGGGCACACGGGGCTACCAAGTGGATTGATATTGGAAGTGAGGATCTAAGATCAATGATGAGTGATGAAAGTTAAGTTTAGGAGGCTTGAAAATATATTGATGGAGTTTATTTAAGAAATATATATGAGGACATGAGATGAAGACACGTGTCTATAAATGGTTTTGCATTAACTAGTGACCATTGGCATTTGTATTAGCAAAAGGATAAACCAGTGCTCAGTATTTTGCTTATATATTTTGATCTAGGACAATTTTTTTGATGGTGTTAAGTGAAACATTGAATAGTAATTCAAGGCACATCCTGATACATTGGTTATAAGGTTTTAATGTCTACACAATCAAATATATTAAGCTCCAAAGTTGATTATGTGTTTGACCATGTTCTCTAAGTAACCCGAGAAGGGTAATTAAAGATTTATTGATGGTATTTTGATGTTTCAATATGAGGTGACTATTAAAGAGTGTTTTATACTCTATGATTACCATCTGTGTTGATTATGGAGGTTTCACCAATCCATATTTAGTATAAATAAAGGTTTAGAAGTTGATTATGTTTATTGAATACATTGGAAATTTGAGTGACCATCTTGTAAAGGTATGTTAAAGGTGTTATAAGTATATTTGAGGGAAAAAATTAATATAAAGATGTCAAGTAAGTATCAAAGGTTCATTATAATGTATTTTAGATCTTATGTTTCCCATATTTAGTTTTGGAGAGTCAAAATAGCTTGACTGTATTTTGACTGTATATGACCAGTCTAAGTGGTCATTTTGAGAGAGTTAATTTGAGTGCTTAGAGCCTATGTTGGAATCTCTAAGGAACATGGAGGTGTTTCAGAGGTCTTAAATATTTCACCAATATGATCTAACCATATTTCTATGTGAAATATTTGAGTTGTTACTTCAAAAGTTTAAGACTATGTTTTATGTTTATGAAGGCCTAAAGAACAAGGAGAATTAATTGGTAAGTTTAAGTGTTGAGTTGGTGTTTCACATGGAATGGACACATATGAGAGTGATCAAGGGGATATTGGAGATATTTTTTATGTGTTTGAAGCATTGGTAAAGGATGAAGGTGGTCCAAATAGTCTCATTTGTAACATGTGGATGTGAAGGCCTAATTGTTTTAGGTCTCACCAAGACCTAATGGTGGTTTAGGGCTAATGAAGTAATGATCAACCTATAAAGAGTGTGGTTCTTACATTTAATGTGTATGGAATTATTTTAAGTGTGGTTGAAATATATAAATCATTTTGGTCGACCAAGATGGGTTAAAGGAAGATAGTGGTATAACTACAAGGTCTAATTGGACTAATTAAGGAAGTGTGAAGTTAAGTGAAGTAGAGAACCTTTGAAAGAGAAGGTATAGCTAATTGAGGACCATAATATATAAAATAGGATAATTCATGTTTATATGATCAAGTTTAGTTAGAAGTACACATAGGTCATTGGACCTAATGAGCCTAGAAGAGGCAGATTGAGCGAGTAAGCCCTAGAGGTTGTTTGAGAAAGATTGAAGGGTGAAGAAGAGTGCAAGCAAGAGAATTACATCATCAAGATTAGAATACATCATATTAGATGTGGTGATCAGACCAAGGTAGCTAAGTGGGTGCTTAATTTTCAAGGGGTTTGGTTCATCTTTGTGGGATGGGTATCTCACTAAATTAAGGGATGGGTGTTCCTTGATCAGTTGGTGTTGGTCTAAATGTTGGATCTTGTTATTTTAGGACTGTCCATCTTGAAAGTTTTAGTGGTTTTTATCCTCTAAGAGGGTTTCCCACATATATCACGTGTTATGTGTTGGATCTTTCTATGTTAATTTCAATGGTTAATTTATATGCATCATGATTGTATGTGTTGAATATTTAAGAATTTGAAATTGAATTGGATTATCTTGCATCACTAATTCACCTCCCCCTCAGTGATTTTACCTTTTACATGAGTATACAAACCATTTATATGTGTAGGATTATTAGATGCATCACATGCTAAAAGATTTATCAAAACTCTTTATCTAATATCTCTCTAATGGCTCATTACCATAGCCATTGATGCTTCAACATATACTTATAAGAAATATATTGACAAAATAATTGTTATACTCAAATGGTATGAAAAATATTATGAAACGTAAAGAATCATGTAAAATCATGTTATATCACAATAAGAGCACTTGCTTAAATAGGCAAGAAAAACAATATGAAAACTAAACTAGCCAATGTGGGACAAAACCCCACATAAGACAAAATTAGGTAAACATAAATACCTAGAGCCTAGCAAGTATGAGTAATAATATACTCTAACACCCCCCCAAGTGAAGTTAGGAGCTAATAATAGAGTATCTAGTGTGAATTTATGTTTCCCAATGGACACCAATCCATCATGATGGAATACATGGATGTCAAGTCGCTATAACCACAAAGTCAAAGTATGAATGGTGTTGAATATAAAGATAACTGAACATAAAAATTGTGCTCCAAATTAATATGTACAATGATGAACCCGAAGAAGAATATCTTGAAAACCCTCCAACATGATGGTGAGAAGTGAACACAAATATTGGTGGAGTTACCACATTGGTGTCACTATAAAAATCACTAAGAAGGCCATGGAGTCAAGTACCAATCCTCATATAGGATCCAACAAATAAAATACCTGAATAAGATACCCATGTAGAAAATATCAATCAAGAAAATACTCAAAAGTGCAAAATACATATAACTCTCATAAAGTGGAGAAAAAGAGAGAAAACCCATAAGAAAAACTCTCCCCCCAAAAGAGAGAAAAGAAGAAAAGAGAGCTAGAATCCCCCCAAATATGATTCTAAAAAAATTCATACTCCAAGTACTCATAAGTCATGAAAGAACTCAATTTACACAAGTGGTTTGAATCCACTACTCGATCACAAAAACAACTGACACTGGACCTCACCAGAATAGCTTTGACAAATGCCAAACTAGACCTCACCCTCCAATATTTAACAAATGAAAGAGATAAGAAATATGAAAAATAATGAATAATTCCTCAACAAATTCTCAAAACATAGAAAATGCATCACCACTCAAATGTCACTGCAAACCGTAAACACAATGCAACATATCTAATACAAAGAGACCCCCCAAAATGCGACACATGATATTTTAGTTCATTTTAAAATTTAAATAGTCTCAATGTATGGGAAATTGAAAAACATGAAATTTTTGACAAAATGGTATTCACTTTCGATCTACTAATCAAAATTTATTAAACAATTACATTTCCATCAATAAGGCCTATTTAATAAAAATTTGCACTAAAGGTTTTAATGCTCAACAAATTTAAACACAAAGCATGCCATGTAACCACCAATTGGAATTGACACTAAATCATAGACCTCCTCACATCAACAAAAGTCAAAAAACACATGGCCCATTCACCCCTACTTGTACTTTTCTAAAAAACACTTTTGGAAGGGGTTTTAATAAAAAAATTACAAAGTTATTAAAAACATGTTTTTATTTTTAATTCTTTTTTTATAAGTAAATTTAGGGTTTTGACATGATGACTTAGCAAATAGAAATAAGAAAGTTTTTAGAGAATTAGGTTTAACTTCCTTATCAAACCAAAGAGAAAAGACTCCAATAGGATTAGTATAGTGCCACCATGGAGGAAGATATGTAGCCCATTGGAGATCATCTCTCGCTAAGGAAGTATGAATTTCACAAATGGAGGAATGCAAATTAACTAGGAGTATCTAAATAGGTCATGGGAGTGTGAGGACTTGGTAAGATCATGAAATAACATGTAGACCTTGTAGAACTACACATGTCTATTAAAGATGCACACATGTTTAGAAAAAAAACTTTGGGTGCTACCACCTGTGCCACAAAGTTGCTTCCTGCCCCTCTACATCTTCTCCACCCATATTCTACACCAACTCCACCTCCCTACATTGCCTCCCAGTCTAGCATAGTCCTAAAAAATTAACCCTATATCTAGGTTAGGAAAGGAATAAAAACACACCAGGAAATAAGATGAACTCAACTTGACATAGAGCTAGCATCAAAGGAAGATATCTACAATGTATAATGTCAACAACCATGAAAGAGTGATCAATCCATAAGGAAGAATGACCCAATGTAATAGATTGGTAAAATCTACATGATTGTAGATAATAACCAAATAATGTGGAGGTAGTCATGAACCTTTCCATCACATTTTTAGCATAGGTGTGCATTGTCCCACTCATAGTACATGCTCATCAATAATTTACACAGCTCACATTCTTTCATCTTCAAAAATATTAGCATCTTTAGATCTTTGAAAAAAATTATCTTAGGTAGATCCCAAATGGCTTCATAGCTTTTAAACAAGTGCAACATGTGAAAGTAGAAACCAAAAATTAGCAGCAAGAGTAGTTAGTTCGTGATTCCAATGGTTGATAAACATGTAGAGGATGATTTTTGTGGAAGATAGCAAAGTTGAGTAGGTGTATGGAAGGTTCAAAAACATTTTATAGTTGTCGTGGAATAATCTAAGTCTCTATACCTATGCTACCAATAATATAAAGGCCATGTGGAATATGAGAGAAGTTTACCAGCAAACAAGTGCCCAGGCCATAGATGTAAGGCAAGATGTAGGACCAAAATCAATCTCATCAAAGCTTGAGAAATGACTTGATACAAAAAAAAATAGAACCCCCTTGCATAATATGTACTATCTTGTTCATCCAAAGTAAAATTATATGCCAAAGATTCAGTTGGTCAGATCTAAAAACATTGCAAGGACAAAATAATACAATCCCTAATCTATAAACACCAAAGCCAAATGTAAGGTGTGACCTTGCCAAAAAGACACATAATAATGCAGGAGGCTCTATGGATTATGAAATAATGTAGATCCAAACAAGAAAGAATAGACCATGGCCAAATTAAATATTAGGTCAAATAAGGGGGAAAATGTATGATCAAATCATATTTAAATATTTAATACTAATCCACCAAATAAACAAACTTGGCAAAGAAGTAAAATGTCAGATCTAAAAATAAACTTGAGTAATAGATATTGGAGGGTGGCTGTGATACCATGAAAGCATTATCAAAACTCTTTAGCCAAGATCTCTTTAATAGCTCATTACCACATCCATTAATGCTTCAGCATATACTTCAAATAAATCAACTAACAAAATAATTGTTAGACTCAAATGATATGCAAGAGATTATGAAACATAAGAAAGCATGTAAAATCATGATATATTACAATGAGAGAACTTGCTTAAATAGGCAAAGCAAAATAATATGAAATCTAAGCTATCCAATGTGGGCCAAAACCCACATAGAACAAAACTAGGTAAACACAAATACCTAGAGCCTATAAATCATGAGTAATAAGATAATCTAACACACACATCACACTCAGCCGAATGTCCTCCCCATTTGCAGAGCCATGAGGAATGCAATACCATGACCCCCACATGTTTGCATGTTATGAATGTATGCAGCCAATTGTTTATCCTCCCCATCTACACCGTTATGAGGAACATGAACCTACAGCCCCTACATTCACATACTATGAATATATACATTCATATATCCATCCCTCATGAATTCACAGGCACACACACACACAACCTTTACACCCACACATCATTGGAGATGTGATGGTTGACCGTGAGGCCCTCTTTAATGTGCATGTGCACAATATCTGATGGATGCCAATTTTGCATGCAAAATAATTTAGTGACCTTTATATATAAATGTAAAGCTCATTTTATTAATTATATCTATAATTTGGTTCTACTCTCTAGTATTTTGCCCCCTTATTTTTCTCTTACTAGAGAAGCTCTACCAAAAACATTCTCATATTCTCTTAAGGAATTTGCAGCACTCTTCTAATAGTTTGCCTTATTCAAAAAAGAGCCTTCCCCTCATCAAAATTCCATTCTAAGAGTGTTTCCACCAAGTTTCTATAATTTACCATATGAACACCATTTCCAACTCCTTTCAACCAATCCAACATTTCTTAGATCCACTCAGTCTCCTTTCCCTTGCTTGCGAAGAAATTTTCTCTTACATAGAGTCTGATGACATGAAGTTAAAATATATGGGGTATGAGTTATTTTTGGTGATGGACAAAAATATCCCCAAGATACTTGAATCAAAAATTAGACACATATACATGGAGGAGTTACATCATAGACTAAATTTAGAAAATCCAAGCACCTTGATGACTCACCTCATAAAAAGTGGTTTCCTTAGGCAATGGGTTTTCTTACTTCGATCTAATATTTTGACTTTGTGTTTACCTACGTGAGACACTATGATCTATCAAAAAAATAAATCAAATCAAGTGATAGGCCTCTCATAGCCAAAATTAAAGGTACAATAATGGGAATGACATTAAGGATTCTAGTTCCTAAAGAGATTGTCATCATGAACATTTATAAAGAAAAGAGATATTAGGACAATGACTCAAACAAGTTTTTGATAGTTATCAATAATTCATGTTTAAATCATAAAAGAGAGAGTCTCAAATTTTAGCAAGAATTTATATAGATCATATTTCCAAGAGGATCTATCAAAAATGATCACTCTCCTAAATCAAGTAGTAGGCAATGAAGACACCAAAATTTTTCATCCTTAGATGTTCATTCTAATGAACATCATCGACCATCATAAATAATTTATAGTTTGGGGATAAATGATCATCAATTTCA
This sequence comes from Torreya grandis, assembly GCA_037957365.1. Classification (NCBI taxonomy): domain Eukaryota; kingdom Viridiplantae; phylum Streptophyta; class Pinopsida; order Cupressales; family Taxaceae; genus Torreya; species Torreya grandis. The sequence continues at coordinate 1,918,100 of JARHVA010000662.1, forward strand.
TACATCAACATCTACTAGAATTACAATCAAACAAATAATTATTCATGACCTCTTATCTTGTGTATTAGTTGAATTCTTAGATGATTTACCCAAGACTTTCATAGCATGGAAATATCACTCCTTTTACTCAAGACTACAAATGTTTCCCTCAATTGACTCTGGTAGAAATCAATAAACACTTCACCAAGTTAAACAACACATTTGTAATGGGAGTGGTGCAACCCTTGATGAATATTGGGGTAGAAGGATAATAAATTAAGTTACCACCTTGATATACCAGTATGGTAGCTATTACCTCCAATATCATAAGTTCACCTACATCAGGGTTGGTAGTTTTGAAGTATACCCATTGAGACTTCCTCAGATGGAAAATGATAAAACTATATTGATAGAATTTTGTAGGAAATTGGGTGCAATACATAAATATTGTAGAGATATACATGTATTGGGTGTCTCGTTCCCTATTTCATTGGGACACATCACATGTAAAATAATGGTCAATGTTTAAGATATTGAATCACTGATCTTCCAATTCACTCTTTGATCATATTCTAATAACTTTTCTACAGACATGATGAGATATTTAAGAAAATGATTTTGCATTATTTTAACTTGTTAACATGTACGTCACTTGGAGAACTATTGGGTTGATTATTTAAATGAATATGAGGTATTATGGAGATATTGGAGTAGAATAACCATGGATCATATCAAATCATTCATAGATGAATGGGTTCCTAAGGACATGGTTGATGATATGACTAACCTCATTAACCTAGATTACGTTAAGACGGTTGTATCTACCCCCTTGCCTACTAGAAATTGGTTGGTAAGAGAGTTAGTAGACATACATAAGATAAAACATATATTATGGTCTAGAACCAAGAAATGGTTCAACAAAAATTTGGCCAAAGTGATTGGAATAGGTAGTTATATAAAATGAAAAACTTCCTCTCCTTCCAAACCGACTCCTACACTGACTCTAAAGAATATCAATGTTAGTATGATGAATGAAGTACTTGGTTCTTCAACTTTTGAGAATGGTGATGATGAATAACCTAAGTAGGGAAAGTAACTTAGAAAAATCTATGAATAAAGTCTTTTGGTTGGTAGGAATAAATTGGTAAATAAAATTATGATGATAAAATATTCTTCTAATGCTCTTGGAGACCCCTCTCTCTTGATTCTCAATATAACACATCAATATCATGCCTCTACTCAGGAAAAGGTTCCACAAGGACCTGATAAGGAAGTTAAGGTCGTACTCCCTTCATCTCCTTTAGTTTTTCAATGTATTCCTCCACTTTTAGAATCTATTCATCTAAAGAAACCTACGCCTCCTCCCATTGGAACTCAGATGACCACTTTTAGTGATATGTAATTCCAATAGATGCAACCAATGCTCAACAAAATAAAGAGGGTGGTAGAATTATAATTTACATATTTTGATGTGGTAGCTAATCTCCTCAAGGTTCCTCCTTCAAAAAGGCTAAAACCACATCTAGATTGGTGTTAGATTCTTATAACGCTTAGTTCATAGAAATTGTGAATCCTATTACAAATAAAGATGTTAAAGAGATGAATATGAGTGACTATAATCTTAAGAGGATATCACTAAGCAAGGCCACTAGGGAAATTGATACTCACAACCTGTATGAGACCACAAGAAGAATAATGAAAGGTCTGAGCAATATGAGCTCACGCAAAGACAACTTCAAAAATAAGTAAAATAGTTGGCAGAATATGTCAACTATCTTCTCAACCTAATTAATACACCTACAACACCTAAAATTGATGATCCTTATCAAGTGTCTAAAATAAGTAAAGAATATGTTGCCACAATATATATATATATATATATATATATATATATATATATATATATATATATATATATATATATATATATAATTCATATGGCAAAACATTAGAGGCTTGGGTAGAAGAAGTGTTGTCAAATAGAAATAAATATATTAAAGAGGTGATTAAATTGTTCATGACTATTTATTTAGAAGTTATCAATTCGATGTTGAAACATTAGTGGTGGTTAAATCAAAAGACTTTGAAAAAGAGGAAGATGACACTTCATGTAAATGTTCTAAATGTGATATTCTAGATAGAGCAATTGAAGATTATAGGAATAAGTTAGCAATGTAAAATAAAAATATAAAATGATCACAACTAACATTGATGAGATACATTATGATCTATTCAAATAAGATTTGACCACCATACATAAAATCACCATAGATACTATAGATGGAGTGAAAGAAGAGTTTGATAAAGTAATAAAGGAAAAGTTATTCAAATAAAATGTTTTCATTGTAGCTTCCATGTATGTGATTAGTTAAATTCATGTTTTAATTGAAGAAATGAATAACTAATTGACTAAATTAATGAAAGTTATGATTGTATTAGTACTAACTTAGAAAAGGTGGATAACACAGTACAAACATGTAGTATTTCCAAAAGGAAATGATGCCATCAAAGCGGTACAAAGATTTAATTAATTCAAAACTATTCAAAGTAAATAAGAAACCCAGAGCTATGTTTCCCCTCTAGATCCTTTAGCATCCACTGAAACATAAAAGAATACTTTTTAATCGGGCCTTCAGGTTTTCATTTCCATTTTTATCTAACTTATATTTTAGGAAATTCATTTTTTCTTTTTTATAAAACTGAAAATTGTAAAATATAAAATAGGACAAAAAATAGAATACTAAGAGACATTTTGAATTTGAAGGGTTAACCCATTCCCTCTTCCTATAAATATAAGAATTGGCTATTTTAAAAGGGATTTTTGATGTCCACAAGAATTTAATCTTGTAGAGGAATAAAAAGGAAACTTTATGTTCAATCTTTAACCAAAAAATAAGGAATTTCATAATGGTGTGTCTTGATTTCCTTTATAGATGTGTGTTTTCTTATGTTAATGCATGTTTCATATTTCTAAGTGGAAGATTATGATATTCATTAGCAAAAGCTGGTGCTTCCATATCATTCATTCCTATTTTCCCATTTATATATCTAGTCAAATTATTTAATCATACTACGTATGTAATAAGATTCACATTGATTCATTAGCTTAACGGGGCCCTACCCATCATATTTGATGTCAATAAAGCACATTAATTCTATTCATTTATCATTATTGTCACATATTTGAATGAAATATGTGTTTAATTTTTCACCTATGACCTTTTACCTCTCTTTATCCATTTTGGTTTAGTTTAATGTTATCAAGATAAATTCACCCATTCAACTTGTAATCATACATCCCATGACCCTACTCCTCCCTATGAGTACACATTGGATCACGTGAAAATTATTGACCTTGGTTATCCTAATTTGAGACATCTACAACCTAATTGGACCTCTCCCACATCATATTCTTACCTCCCATACATCCCTAGTCTATAGTGATCTTTTTGCACATAAGACAAGCCCTCTAGGGATCCCCCAAGGGCTCTCAGGAGCCTATTGATCAACCCAGGACCTTGTTTGACACAAGACATGGCTTGTGTGAAGGGAACCCTTAGGATAGGCTGCATGTTTCTCTTACCAAATTCATGGCCTAGGCCATGACTTGGGTATAACATGTTAAAAAGCCCCAATATGAATCCAAATGATAACAAATGGCTAGTTTTAGGTCATTTAATAGATTTAAGTGGGGATATATACCTCTTTATCATTCATTTAAGCCTCTCTCTTTCTCTTCTCATTACATCCTCTCTTGATTATTTTTCCCTCTCTTCACTCTCATTCCTTCTAGAATCTCTCTTGATTCATTCTTGGTACTCTTGAGCTTGATTGGGGATGGGGAATCCCATATGCTACTACACTCTTACTTGGAGACTCCATTGTTATTCTCAGTTGTTCCTAACTCCTTGGGGATTGATCCCAAGCTTCTAAATTTATCATTGCACCTGATTTGTGCACTTGTTTGGAGATTTTTCACCATTTCAAGTTCTCACTTCACCTCCTCCTTTGCCCTTGGCTCTTAGTTTGAACTTCAGCTTGCACATAGCTTGGTCTTCCTCCTACATTGCTTCCTAGCTTGGATTCTTGGTTCGTATAACATCTACAATTCATATTTGAGCTTCATCTTAGGGAAATTTTCTATGAAAAGTGAAACTCCATTGTTTGTGTAGTGTATATACTAGGGTTTAAATTGTTTAGTGAAATAGTTGTTTTGTATATTACTTAGAGTAGTTTCCAAAGTTATTGCATTTGTATATGTTCAAAGAATACTTTCATTTCTTGAAATATTCCTTTTTTTCACACCATTGATCTCTTTGTAACCCTTACTCATTGCAGAGTAGATATATGCATGCTAAAAAAAACTAGAAAACTTGCTTAGACATTCTCTCTCTCGATAAACTAGAACATTACATTGTTAGAAAATAATAATATTGAATTGGAAGGATAGCTCAAATCTAGAATAGGCATGCTCTTGAACCCTTTCTTGGAAACATCTTTATTACTTAAAATTTATTTCATTTGGCCTCAAAGTTCCTTAGATTCTTGATTTAAATTTTGGTTGTTATCTCTCTTCATTTGGTATGGTTGTTCTTGCTTTATTTATGTAATCCATAGTCTAGTCTTAGCTACTTGCCTTACTATGGTTGGACCCGTTAGATTAATTTTCATACATTGTATGCCTATTCATGTTAGCCCCAACCTAGTTTACAAGTATGTATATAGATTGGTGCAAGCTGGCGAACCGGATAGCCACTATAGATCTCCTATAACCCATAGAACCCTTGAGCCTTCTAGCCTCTTAGTGGATTACTTTAGCACCCTGCCAAACACTAGTGGTTCCATTTAGATTATTTGAGCTACATTCAGGAAAACTTAGTGAGAACACACATATGTTTTCACATTAGTTATATCATATTTAGAGCTTTCTTATCAAACTCCCCTCTATTAGCCATTAGGCTTTACTTTCAGTTGTGTTTTGGCTCTCACCTTGGTTGTTTTCTCTTGCTTTGGTTTTGTGTCTTTCTCCCTGTTAGCTCTCTGTTGATTTGAATTTTATATTATCTTCCATATTACACATGCTTCATTACATCCATGGTTGATCTCCCACCTTTGGGACACTAATCTTGATGGATTCAGGGTCTCGTCCCTAATCTCACTAATTAACAAGTCACATTTATAATGGAACACCATAGACACCATAGGACCCAAGATCTTCCCTCAACCCAACATGGTAGTCTACACCTTTTAAAATTTCAAAATGGAATAAGATTGGTAGGACTATAACCAATAAACTCAATCTCCTTTTGACTACTTTGAGCTTCATTCATCTGAGGACATTCTATCTCAGCCTCATGATGTTCCCCATTCACCCATTCAAGGTGATGAGGATATCCTTAAGCAACTAGGGCCTGAGTTACATATAATCATTAATGATTATCATATACATCTTCATGTGAATTAAGTGATTCTTTCTCCCCCTAGGAGTTAGCGAAGTGCCTCCTCTAGAAATAGAGCCTACACCCACTTAATGTTGAGTGCCTCAACCAATTCTCATGTGAGTTCCCCACCTATTTCTTGGCTAGAGACTCTAGAGTAATAACACCCTCATATCCATGTTATGGGTCATAGGTATTCTAACTCAATGAGATATCCCTAGCATGGGGATGCCTCCCATCTTCTTAGTCCTTCTTTTAGAGTTTTTGATGAGCATGTTGATTTTGATTACAACTTGCAGACTATAGATCCATGTGATGCATATCAAGAGCATAAATGACCACTATTTAACCCTTGTATGATGGTACATGACTAGTACCATGGATATATTGGTCATCATGACCATTTTTAGGAGTATGCCATGTCTTCCCATCATCCCCATGGTGACTGTCACACTTCTTGTGTTCATTCTCCACCCCATGATAGATATGATTTTCATCATGAGTGTCCTACTTGTCAATAACCTCCCCAACATCATCTTATCCATAGTCATGGTGATGCCTATGGGCATAGGCAACATCATCACCATCATGAGCCCCCTCTCAGATTTTGTCACCAACCTGATATTAATCAAACTTATGAAGATCTCTATCAAAATACTCTAGCCACTTGGGTGCATGATATTCCCCTTCCTAATCCCATCCTTAAACTACCTAAGTTCAATGGGATAAAAAACTCTAGTCCTAAAGAGCACATTAAAATTTTCATGATAGTGTGTATGGATTGGGAATAAGATGAAGGCATGATCTTGAAGCTCTTCGCTCATTCTCTATGAGTAGAAGCTCTTGTCTAGTTTTAGAATCTACTACCAGATTCTCTCTTTAGTTTTTATCTCCTTTTGGATGACTTCCCCCAATATTTTGATATCTCTAGGCCTTTTAACCTCGACATCAAATCACTCACTTCTATGGTGTAGGCCAAGGGTGAGTCAAACTTTGTTTTTATGCGTAGATGGAATTTAAATTTTCATACATGTAGGACTAAATTCTTAGATGATCAGCTTTATATATCTTCACGTGAGCATTGAGGTATGATGTTCACCTTACGGCCCTCAAGTGTGAACCTACCTCTTATGATGAAGTTGTTAATGAGTGTCTAAAGAATGAAGTGTTTGAGGTGCATGCAGGCATGTGGCCCATACATTCCCAAAAGTCATCCTCTTTACATGGTCATAAATATAATGTTCTCAATGATGGTTTCACTAATTCTCCTCTTGAGAATAAGGATAAAAAGGACATCTGTGAGGTCAATGCTTTGAGAAAGAAGCCAGCTAAAAAGAAGGCTTTTGAATCAAGCACAATAAAACAACATATGGTGTTTCCTTATGACCCCACCAAGTTTTATGACTTCTATCAGATGAGGGGGCATGATGATAACAATTGTGCCACCCAAAAGTTTGGTGTGCAAGCCTCATCTTCATCTCAAATTTCTCCTCTTGCAGGACCCAACCATAAGTTGAATGTTTTCAAGAAGGCTATGCTCAACCATGACAAGGAGAAGAATAATAAGAAAAAGAAATCAAAGGCTAAGGCCTTGTGTTCCCCTTCTTGCTCTTTCACCTCTTTTGACACTTTTTCCTAGGTTGACCTAAGAAGGAAAGCCAAGCATGAGAGTATCAAGGTTGTTGTTTCTATCGACATAGCCTCTATTAGGTATAAGTGCTTTGTCAACATGCATTCTAGTCAAACCACCGATAATGTTGGATAGACAAATAGTGTTAGACCCCAAGTTTATCCCACGAGGGGAGGAATTCCTAAGGTCAAATTTGACATTTGGCATAACATTGCACCCTAGTCTAGACAACATCCTTAATCTATCATAGAGGAGTTGCAGGGCCTCTCAGCTAGGATCTCCATTTGGGACCTTTTTTGCCTTTGCCCTGAGCAAAGAGGTCTCATCTTCAATGAGTTTGGTCTCCCTCATGAGGCTCCACTATATGATGATGTCAAAGTTTTGTTCAACTTTGATACACATGAGCACCTTCATCCTCCCATCTTATCTTTTGACCCAACCTCTTTGTTAGACACTTCAGTTCTTGCAAAGAGGGCTCATTTCCCTCTCTACATAGAGACTTCTATGGATGATTAATATGTCAAGCAATGTATTATCAATGAAGGAGCTATGTTTAACATCATGCCATTGCATGTGTTTAATGAGCTTAGGATCAGTTGAAAGAATCTCTCTAATTCTCACCATAAATGTGTCAGTTTCAATAATGACATAGTTACATTAGTTTGGAATGTGAAGCTCTGGGTTAAGTTTGGCCCCAAAATTTTTAGAGTCAAGTTTTGTGTGTTAAAACTTGATCTTTCATACAACATGATTCTTGGCCATCTTTAGATCACTTCTATGTAGGTCATCACATTGGCCACATTTTGCATGGTGCAATTTATGTACGAAGGTGAGGTTCACACATTGAAGGCTAACCTAAATCCCTGGGCATTGCTCTATGTAAATACGAATCCCTAAGGTGAGTCTTTGGTTGTCTCCTCATAAGGGTTTGTAGATTTTCATACACTCCCCATTTTTGAGTCTCATTTCCTCAAGGATGAACGTTTTGATTCGGATGAGTATTGATCAGCGTTCATTCTTGCAAAATCCAACACACATCGGTCAACTCCCTCTTCTAATCCATGACACCAAGCCAACCCATATATTTTTGGAGATATCTTCTAGGATGTCTCTTTAGATGTTGAGTTCCCCCTAGTGTCATGCTTTACCCACCAGAGTGTAGTCTCTCTCCATGGATCTCTCATTGAGACCACTAAGATGGCCAAGTCTAATCTTGAGTGTTGTTTCATTCATGTTATGACATATAACCTATTAAATAAGAGAAAGGATTACACTAATCTCATGTGGGTTTGTCATAAGTATCATTATCCCCTTAATCACCTTGGTTTAGATATTTATCTCATAGATTGACCAACCCCAGACCTTCCCATGGTAAATGTCTTGGCAATTTAACCTGAAGTGTTATATGAGTCACTTCCTCCTACACCTAAGTGTTTTGAGGAAGGTAACACTATGGATGTTGAAGGATCCATAGATATCAACCTTGGCACTTCAACAAGGCCTAAGATCATCAAAATTAGTATTAGCCTTTCTCCTAAGGAATGGGATGTTTTGGTCACATTCTTGTGTGAATTTTTAGATGTATTCACTTGGGAATACATTAGTATGAAGGGCATGGATCCTAATATAGTCATCCATAACCTCATTATGGATAACAAGACCCAACCCATTTGCCAAAATAAATGGCCCATGGCTCTTAAATTCCACCAGTTGGTCAAAGTAGAGATTGAGAAACTCATCCAAGTTGGATTTATCCAAGATTTTGACTATCCCTGATGGATTTCCAACAATGTCCCTAATCTCAAAAAAAATGGGGCCATTCGGATTTACATTAACTTTTGGGATCTAAATATGGCCTACCCAAAGGATAACTTTCTTACTCTTTTGATAGACTAGGTTGTTGACTCTACTGCTAGTTTTGAGATCATGTCCTTCATAGATAATTTTTCTAAGTAAAACCAAGTCCAAATTGCACCCAAAAACCAGCACAAGACAACACTGACTACCCCATGGGGTACCTTCTGCTACACCATCATGATTTTTGGTCTAAATAATGTTGGGACCATGTATTAATGTGCCATGACCCACATTTTCCATGAACTTATCCATAAGATATTTGAATGTTATGTAGATGATCCCCTTAGTAAATATCATAAGCAAGATAAAAATGTGTGAGATTTCATAATCATCTTTGAGCATCTTCAATAATATCACATCAGTTTCAACCCTGAGAAGTGTATTTTCAGCATTTCAACTAAAAAGCTTCTTAGCTTCCTAATCTCATAAAGGGGCATTAAAGTGGATCACAACAAAATTAAGGTGATCCTTGAGATGTTTCCCCCATGTAACCTCATCTAATTATAGTCCTTCCTAGGAAGACTCAACTTTTTTAGACATTTTTCAGAGGAGTATGCTCACAAATCCATACCTCTCACACATCTCTTATGCAAGGACACTCCATTCTTGTGGTTTATTGAAATTCAAATGGATTTTTAGGAATTAAAGCATCTGCTTCATAATCCTCCCATCTTGATGGCACCCATTGAGGGGCATGAGTTCATATTATATACCTTTTTCATTGATATTTTCATCAGTGGCATGATATGCCAAAAAGATGACACCGGTAGGGAGAAAGCTACTTATTACATTTCTTGCATGTTGGTTGGCCCTGAACTCAAATATTATTGTGTTGAGCATTAGTTCCTCTCTCTCATCTTCACCATAGAGAAGTTATGGCATTACATGTTGGGATAGACTACCAACATGATTGTATAGTTTGATCCACTTTGCTACTTGCTCAATAAGACACATCTTGCTGGCAGGACTACAAGGTGGATCATGATTCTTCAGGAGTTTGACCTCTGCATTGTTAACCAAAATTCCACCAAGGGCTTGGCTATGGCTGACCAACTTGTTCAATGTCCACTACCCACTCCAAATATGGAGATGGTTGATGATTCCTTTCATGATGAGATGGTTTACTTGGTTGCTTGTGTTGACGTCTCTAAGTGTGATTGGTATTAGGACATTGTTTATTACCTTATAGACCAATCTTATCTCGACACTGCATCTTCACAAGAACACTATCGGATATATAAGCTCATTATTTGTTATGTCATCATTGGTGACATCTTGTTCAAGAGGGGTCTCGATGGTGTGTTGATGTAGTGCCTCACCCCTGAGGACATACCTCTCATGCTTGAGGAGTCCCATGAGAGAATTTATGGTGGCCACTTGAGAGGTCAAGCGACCACTCAGCGTATTATTAGGATCATATACTATTGTCCTACTCTTCTTAAGGATGCAATCTAGTATGTAAGAAGTGTAGGATGTGTCAAGTCATAGGGGATGCTATTAATGCCTTGAATCCTATTACACTCTATTTTGGCTACTTGGCCCTTCTCAGTTTGGATTCTCAACTTTATCAGTGAGTTTAAACCCAACTCCTCTGATGGCCATCACTGGTTCATCACTGCCACTGACTATTTTATGAAGTGGGGTGAGGCCATGCCTCTCAATATCATGTGTGGGAATACCATCACCAAGTTAATTTTAAACCAACTTATTTATAGGTTTATGTTTCCCATGATGATCATGGTCGACAATGGCTCAAGCTTCCAAAGCCTCAACATGCATGAGCTTATTGAATGCTTTGGGTTCCAGCTCCATTTATGCTCTACCCATTATCCCGAGGGAAATGGGAAAATAGAGTATTTAAATAAAACTTTGAATAAGATGTTTCTCTATGCCATTGCCCAGTCTAAGATAAATTGGCATCTCATGCTCTATCTTGTCCTTTGGGCCTATCGGACTAGCTTCTGAATGGCCACGGGGTAACCCTATACTCTCTCATGTATAGGTCTGAGGTTATTCTTCCCTTAGAGGTATTAATCGCTTCACTATGGGTTAAGATGTTTGTTTCTCTTTTTAATGAGGAAGAATGTGCCACTTACCTCACTAAGCTTGAAAAGTTAGATGAGTGACGCCTGGTCACTCTTGAGTACAACCATGCTTACTAGCACTATAAGTGCCACCAATTCAAGAAGTTGGTGCACCCTCATCAGTTCAAGGTGGGTAATATGGTCCTTATTTTTTATAAGGATCACTATAAGAAGGGAAAACTCACATATGAGTGGTTTGGCCCTTTCATCATCATCACCTCTCTAGAAAATGGGGCTTTACATCTCTCAACTCTCAAAGGTGATCCCCTACGGCACCCAATCAATGGGTTCCACCTCAAGACATTTCATTTATAGGGTTGCATGGCCCTCTAAGAAAGTGGTTTATGGTGGTAACACAAACCTTTCCTCTCTTTATTACCATAAACCTTTGATCCATTGGTATATGTGTGTGCACATGGGTTCTTTATTAGTAGTTCTTACTATCTAATCACATGTATCTAGTAGTCTGTATCAAATGAAAAATACACATCACACATAAAATCATATACACACATGTGTTAATAATGCAAAAACCACTATATATATATATATATATATATATATATATATATATATATATATATATATATATATATATATATATATATATATCACAAACAATACATGTTTTTTTCTAGGTTATTTACATGAGCTCACGATCCATAAAAACTGCCATGTGAGTGGCTACATATGCATGCCTAGTGAGCCTATGACTAGGTAGTATATATGATAGCCATGCTTTAGGTGGAGATTTTGATCTCTACCTCTTAACTAATCAAGCTACAATCTCTTCTAGTGTAGTCAGTCAATTTTCCCTCACTCTAGGTACCTTAGTTACTCTGGTCTGCTCTCAATCTAGCTCAACCCATAGCTGATCAATCTCAACCTCTGATCTCACTAGTCTCACCTTTGTCTCCACTGTAGTTTCCCTATGGTTTACCACCAATTATTTGTGTCATGTTAACCCAGCCTGTAGTTATAGAATCTTGTGTCATTTCCTCACCATCTCAAGTGAGGCTTATATACCCACATGCCTGAATTGAGTATGTGGCTCTACCCCTATTGATAAATGTGGTACCTACTCTATCAGTGGTGTACCTATCCACATCAAATAATATTTCCCTTAGTATTAGGTCTACTTGGGCTTTAGTCTAGCTAGGTTAGTCTCCTACACACACACACACATAGATCACATATGTTAATCATATATCTACTTTCACTAAGGATGAGTATCAAGATGAAGAAATATCTAACAAATACACTTGTCTTACTTATCAGTGTTAATGGCCTTTATGGCCCTCTTATTGGTCATGTTCCTCTTGGAAGTGGTGGTCTCATCATGGTAGCCTCTTTCCACCCTCTCCCCCCTCGCTCTGCCTTGCTTGCCTATCAATCTCAGCCTTAGCTAGCTTGGGTTGTACCCATCTCCCTCAACCTGTCAGAGCCTATCTCCCTAGATGATGGTATGATCTTTGTGGACCTTGGAGCTCCTCCCATCCCAAGTAGGGATTTACCCTAACATCCTCCATCCATGCTATAGACCTATAGGGATCTTGTATGTATCTTGATAATACCATCTAGATCCAAGGTGATTCGTATGGGACTTACCCTCTTTGTGACCTATGAAACCAATGTTAAGCCCTCTTATAGTGTAGGGTATGCCTCACTGCCATATGACATCCTCAGTCATGTTAGTGGGAGCCTCTTTTAGGCCCAAGATATGAGTAGACTAGGTTATGTCAATCCACCTGACCTTGTACACTAGATGTGATCCAATTATTGGTATAATCCTCAAAGGATATACAAGCCCTAGGCAAATATCTATCCTCCATTAGCTCATTAGACAACTCCTATCCATGATAATGGTAGTCATCTTGTACTCTAGTTGGCATAGAATTTCTTGAACATGGTCGATGCTATCACTATCCAGAGAGTGGGTACCCCTGGTGATAATTATGTGATCTAGACTCCATGGTTATTTTATTATGAGTGAGGTCCCACCAAGTATATCTCTATTGCTACTATGTCTTACACTGGTCATAACTCTATCTCTCTACCCATCAATTATACCCCATAAAATCTATAGACATCCTTAATGTTGAGGGTAACCTTGAGCTTAGGCCCCGGTTATAGCACATGCCTTTTGAGTACCCATGCAGTCACTAATGCATTCAACAAGTTTCTAGAGTAATGTAGTGAGGGTAAATGTACTATCTATCAAATTCATACACTCCATAGGCAATCCTAGTCCACCACTAGTATAACATCTGCCTCCTCAACTAACCATGTTATAAATCTCTCCCAGTTGGTCACCTCACATGACACATCTAGTTATGTTGGCCTCTCTCTCACCTATGAATGTCCTCCCTCCTATGGTAGGCTAATTCCTCCATGTGTCTACACAAGCAAGCAAATAGGCAAATAGATTAGTTAACTAGCTGAAAAATGAGTAATAAGTAAAAAAACTATTAAACTAATTTTTTTAAATCTATCTACCTCTTTTTTCTCCCTTCTCTCTCTTCTGGCCCATTCTAGGAGCTCCTGGGCTCTTTTGAGATCCCCAAGGGCCTATTTTGGCACTTTTTTGCCCAAGGCCATGAATTTATAGGCAAATCCATGGCCTGGACCTACCCAAGTTGTGGCCTATATTGGGATGCCCTAAGGACCCCCAGGGCTCCTTATTTCTCCCTCCACAGAGCTTTATTTGGACCCCCATTGGTCCCAAGTTATTCGTGTTAATGAGCCCATCATTTTGACTACTTTTTATACTTGATCCATCCACTGAATCATCCAAAATGAGTTAAAATCCATTTAGGGCCTCCCAAACCCCAAAAATGAATAAATTTGAAGAAATTCATTCATAAGACTTACCCAAACCATCCTGTGCATCTCTGATGCTCTCTTGTGTCCTCGTATGCTCTATTTGGGCTTGGGTTACTTGTGGACTCTCTTTTGGCTCTCTCAAAGTGAAATTAAGAGTGAAATGACCTCTTTTCTCTCTTTTCCCCTCTTGTTAGCCATTTTTCTTGCTTTTTATGGGCCCTTTTTGGGGTTTTCACCCATTTTTGCATTTTAGATCATGAAACCTCCATATTGAAGGTTTTGACACATTTTTAGCACATTAATGGCCTCTATTTTTTAATCATAGGCTTCCTTGGGCCCACTTTGACCCCATTTTGGTTCTCAGGATCCTTTCTAGGTCCCCATTAACCTCCTAGGCCTATATCCTATCTTATGGGCACCTAGGGATAAAAGTTACTTGTTTACTTCTTTTAGTTAGTCATTTCTCTAATTTTCCATAGTCGATCCATTCTAACTCCCTCTCTCTCTTTTATTCATCATGGTTATAGGTAAGGTTGACAGTTGGATATGATTGTTCAAGACTTGCTCTAGTCTTATCGATTGGTATTCATCTTCTCTGATCTTCCCCCCACTTTTTCTTGTTACCTCTCACCATAGCCAATGTTGGTTAACCATTATGATTGTGGCTTGATTTCATTATCTATTTCCCTCATGCAACTCACTTACATCACTTCACTTTGAGATCGCCTTTCTACAATCATTAGTCTTGCATCTTCGACCCCTATTATGGTGCACATCTTAGTGGTGATTCACACTGATGGTGGTAGTTAGGGAAACCCAGGACTATTAGATACGACTTGGGTTATCGATGATCAGTGGGGCCATGAGCTTGTTACGATTGGTTTCTTCCTTACTAGTGAGATAAATGATGAAACTGAGTATCATGTAATCATTAACACCTTGACCAATGCTTGTGAGTTAGGAATGTGATATGTGTATTTATTCTCTGACTCACTCTTAGTCATGTCTCAACTCATTAGTGTCAAGGTTATCCTTAGCTTTGAGTTTCTCTGCCTCTTTAAGGTAGTGCATGATTTCTCTCTTTTTTTGAGGATGTCCAGTTCACCCATATCCCTCATAGGGAGAATACTAAGGATGATGCCCTAGTGAATGTCATTTTGGATAGTATGATATTACTTGATGTCACTTATATCCCTTTTTTACAGGAGCTAGATCTGAAGATGGAGCTACAGTTGGAGTTAGATTTTGGATTATGTAGCATTTGCACTATCACCTACGGATCATGTCATCAAATTCTTATGCCACCATCCTTATTTGGTAAGTGTAGGTAATGTTTATTTTTATCTTTATAGTTCTTCATTTTCTTTGCTTTGGTGTGGCTTCCAACTACTACACAACACTCCTTGTTCATTTGAACACTGACTGCTTGTACCTCAGGGGTATATGTAATCATATTTCTCATGACCCTACTCCTCCCTATGATTATACATCAGATGTGAGGAATCTAGGAAGCACAACTGATTACCATATACAAGCAACTTAAATATGCGGAATTAAACCAGAATCACAAGTAACTAGAATTCAGAAATAACACAGAATATGAGAGACAATACCCAATTGTATTAATACTCTTCCATAAAAGAAATTACAACAAAGAAGATGCCACCTTCTTCCTTACCTCTAGGGCTCCCACACCTCAAGGGCATAAATAGTATATCTCTTCAAGAGCTCACTCTCTCTCTTATGGTCCCCACACACAACTCAAACATAGAGTTGGTGTTCACCTCCAACCAGTCAGTATCACTACTGCCAGTACACCAAGTATACACACATACTCAACTGAGCACACAACGCACTCCAAGTAGATCTCCCATGAACTTGAAACAACCTGCAACTCAAATGATCTTACTTTGAAAGGATCTACCTTGCCTTCCTCTTTGCTCTCTAACCGAGTACACATCGTACTCCAAGTAGATCTTGCCTGATCTTGCTACTTGTTGTGTTATTGTCACCTTGATCTTGCTGCCACCTATAAATCAACTTGGTTTTACACACCTGCAAACCTAGACCATGCATACACATACACCTGCAAATCAATTATCTTACTTACACATGTAGATCTCCAAATGTGGCCTTGCACACCTGCTGACCAAGATCCTACATACATGAAGAACCCTTCTAATTCTCCAAACTAGCACCCACACTTGGCACTGTGGCACTAGGAGGAACACACCATGCTCTCTTCACTCTGAAGGAGCTAATTTTGCTCTCTTACTCTCTAGCACAAATTACAATACAGCCCATGAGTCTATTATATAGATCACATGCAAACAATAATTAGACATCTAATCACAATAATTAGATCTACAGCTTCAAGTCTATAATTGGCCTTCTACATGCAAACACTCGGTTCGTTAACTAATTGTCTATGAACTGGGAGTTCTAGAATCGCACAGGTGACCGACTTCGGTCCCTGTCTGCTTGGAGGTGATCGACACCAGCTGATCCCTGACCGACGTCAGTTGCTCTTCTCACTGTATATGACCGACATCAACTGATCAACAACCTCTTCCATGTCTGCATCAGTGAAGCTTTTAGCTCCACAACCTAACAATCTCCCACTTGGAGATAAACAGCTACATTGTACCTATACTTGTACTCCATCTAATCTATTTCTTGGCTTGTATCCCTCTTTAAGCTCAATCTTGAAGACCAACCACCACACATCCTGTGGTGCAACACCTGTCATCCAAGTAACCTATCGCATTCGCATCTACAAACCCATGTAGAAAAGAACTTGACCCTGCATAGCATGTCGACTTACTGTTGGTCCCTCTCAGATACCTGAGAATCCATTGAACTGCCCTCCAGTGCTTCTTTCCCAGATCGGCTCCAAACTTTTTGACAGCTCCCACTACGTGGGCAAACTCAGGGAGTACACATGTACTCATCCTCATCATGTGATTGGGGACCCTGTTCTGTGAACTATCCATCCATAGGTGTGCTGCCCTATTTTGCATCCTGCACTACCTTCACACAATCATCCTGTGACAACATCAACTTGTGATCTCCCTGTCTCTAGGATTACTCATGCCAAAGAATTTTGCTGCTCCTAAATCCTTCATGGAAAACCATTAAACTAACCTTACCCTTAGCTCAGCAAAACCCTGTATGTCTAAACCTGCTAGCTAGCATACCATCCACATACGATAACAAGATAATGTTGCAATCATCATCCACCCTGGTAAGACAAACACAATGGTTACACTGACATTGACTAAAGCCTTGCTTTGTCATCCACCTGTCAAAACTTGTACCACTGTCTTGCAGCTTGCTCAAGACCATATGACCTAGCCTTCCATCTCACGTGTCCATTCTCTCTATTCTTTAACTAAGGTATCCATTTGTCTTTCAGTGCTTTCTTCTGGCTGGCAACCCTACCAAATCTCTTGTTCAGTTCTGCATCCTTATTCATGCCATGCTCTCACTGTTTCTTGGATCCTTCCTACTCTGCAGTGAGCAACTAGTATAAAGAAGAGGAATAATGAATTTGAGGCTTACATACCCTTTCAGTCCTCCATATGGGCATTTGAGACTCCTTGACAGCTTGATGTCTGCCCAAAATTCATCTCAGTGACCGACCTCGATCACCACATAATTTGCATCTGATCAATGTCGGTTCCATGCGACTGTCCTTTCTATTTACACCAATTTCCTGATCATCATTGATCTTACTTGGTCATCAACATCGATTCCATGACTGACATCGACAGCCACCCTGCCTGACACCACCAGCTCTGGTCTGCACATGATCGACATCGGCACCTGTCTGTTCGATGTCGGTTCCTCCTGACCGACGTTGATAACTATGTTCACCTGTGAGTGATGACTTTTTACCCATGAGCTCTCCATGGATCAAAACCCTATCCAAACTACCCTGCTCAGAGTTACTCAGTCCCATCCACTGATCTCTATCCATCATCTCCTCCATAAACACCAAGGCTTTCTAGTTCTTAAGTCTGTCAAAGACATCTGACTTCAGCTTAAGAACATGCATCTCCTTCTTGCTCATGTGCCCAACCCTACAAGGCCACGTCTTTACAATAGAATAAGAATCAATAATATAAGTAGATAGATAAAGGATACCTACTTTCTTACCACCAGCTAATTCAAGTGCATCCGTTGTGAGAGTTTTTGTGCATCTCTCATCACCCAACTTTCTTGAATAAATTAGCCATATCTTCAGAACCGGGACCTGCATGACCTCCTTCAACACCCATGTGTTGGCTGCTTGCAATTTCAGCTTCACTTCCCCTTTGCCAATTCTTTAGCAAGGCACACCAGCCCCTTAACATAAAAAAATACTCTATTTCAGACTGCATGGAAAGAGGCAACAAAATCTATAAAACAAGATTCTACTTTATCCAAGGAACATCCTAGAGCATCCTGTGTAACAACACCTACAAATCTACTTCTTCAATTCCTTCATGCTGATCTCCCACCAACCAGCAATATTTCTTTACCTACTCTTTCTTTCCATAACACCGTAATTGACCATTCATGCTTTTCAATTCCTCCATTCTTAGTGTACTTTCTTCTACCGTTGTTATACTCCCACTCAATTAGAAACCCCTGAGAGTGACCTGTAATCAAACACAAACTTGCTCCCTGCAACCTTTGCTCTGATACCACTTGTCAAGAATCTAGGAAGCACAACTGATTACCATATACAAGCAACTTAAATATGTGGAATTAAACCAGAATCACAAGTAACTAGAATTTAGAAATAACACAGAATATGAGAGACAATACCCAATTGTATTAATACTCTTCCATAAAATAAATTACAACAAAGAAGATGCCACCTTCTTCCTTACACACCTCTAGGGCTCCCACACCTCTAGGGCATAAACAGTAAATCTCTTTAAGAGCTCACTCTCTCTCTTACGATCCCAACACACAACTCAAACACAGAGTTGGTGTTCACCTCTAACCAGTCAGTATCACTACTGCCAGTACACCGAGTATACACACATACTCAACCGAGCACACAATGCACTCCAAGTAGATCTCCCATGAACTTGCAACAACCTGCAACTCAAATTATCTTACTTTGGAAGGATCTACCTTGCCTTCCTCTTTGCTCTCTAACTGAGTACACATCGTACTCCAAGTCGATCCTGCCTGATCTTGCTACCTGTTGTGTTGTTGTTACCTTGATCTTGCTGCCACCTGCAAATCAACTTGGTTTTGCACACCTGCAAACCTAGACCATGCACACACATACACCTATAGATCAATGATCTTACTTACACATGTAGATCTCCAAACATGGCCTTGCACACCTGCTAACCAAGATCCTACATACATGAAGAACCCTTCTGATTCTCCAAACTAGCACCCACACTTGGCACTGTGGCATTAGGAAGAACACACCATGCTCTCTTCACTCTGAAGGAGATAATTTTGCTCTCTTACTCTCTAGCACAAATTACAATACAGCCCATGAGTCTATTATATAGATCTCATGCAAACAATAATTAGACATCTAATTACAATAATTAGATCTACAGCTTCAAGTCTATAATTGGCCTTCTACATGTAAACATCCAGTTCATTAACTAACTGTCCATGAACTGGGAGTTCTAGAACCACACAGGCGACCAATGTCAGTCCCTGTCTGCCTAGAGGTGATCGATGCCAGTTGATCCCTGACCGATGTTAGTTTCTCTTCTCACTGTATATGACCGGCATCGACTGATCAGACTGATGTCAGTTTCTCTGCAACTCAGCAACCTCTCAATAACCTCCTCCATGTCTGCATCAATGAAGCTTTTAGCTCCACAACCTAACATTATGTGTAGACTACCAACATTGGTCATCCTACTTTGAGACATATTCCACCTATTTGGACCTCTCCCACATCATATTCTTAACCCCATACATCCCTAGTCCATATTGAGATTTTTACACATAAGATAGGCCCTCTAGAGACCCCTCAAGGGCTCTTGAGAGCTTGTTGACCAACCCAGGACCTTGTTTAACCTAGTTCATGGCTTGTGTGAATGAAACTCATGGCTTAAGATGCATGTTTCCTTCACCAAATCCATGGCCTAGGTCATGACCTAGGCATAACATGTCAAAAAGCTCCAATATGAAGCTAAACAGTAAAAAATGGCTAGTTTTAGGTCATTTGGTAGATTTAGGTGGGGATATATACCTCTTTATCATTCATTTGAGCCTTTATATATTATCATTACATCATATATTTATTCTTTTTCCCTCTCTTAACTCTCATACCTTATTTAATCTCTCTTGATTCATTCTTGGTACTCTTGAGCTTGATTAGGGATGGGGAATCCCATATGTTGATACACTCTTGCTTGGACACTCCATTGATGCTCTCAGTTGTTCTTGATTCCTTGGGACTTGATCCCAAGATTCTAAATTTGGCATTGTACCTAATTTTTTCACTTGATTGGATCTCTTACACCGTTGCAAGTTCTCACTTCACCTCCTCCTTTACTCTTGGCTCTTGGTTTAGACTTCAGTTTGCAAATAGCTTGGTCTTCCTCTTATATTGCCTCCTATCTTGGATTATTGGTTGGTAGAACATCTTCACTTCATCTTTGAGATTGATCTTAGGTCACTTTTCTATGCAAAGTGAAACTCCATTATTTGTGTAGTGTATATGCTAGGGTTTGAATTGTTTTAGTGAAATAGTTGTTTTGTATATTGCTTAGAGTAGTTTCCAAAGTTTATTGCATTTGTATATATTCAAAGAATACTTTAATTACTTGAAATATTAATTTATTGAACACCGTTTCTCTCTTTTGAACCCTTCCTCATTGTATATTAGAGATATATATTCTCAAAATAAACTAGAAAACTTGCTTAGAGATTCTCTCTCTTTTGCTAAACTAGAACATTGCATTGTTAGAAAATAATAGTATTGAATTAGAAGGATAGCTCAAATATAAAATAGGCATGCTTTTGAACCCTTTCTTGGAAACATAATTATTTATTAAAATGTCTGTCATTTGGCCTCAAAGTGCCTTAGCTTTTATAATTACATTTTGGTTGTTATCTCTCTTCATTTGGTATGGTTGTTCTCACTTTGTTTATGCAATCCATAGTCTAGTCTTAACTTCTTTCCTTACTGTGGTTGGACCTGTTAGAGTAATTTTCATAATTTGTATGCATGTTCATGCTAGACCCAACCTAATTTTAAAGTTTATTTATATCTTGGTGCAAGCAGACAAACTAGATAGCTACTATAGATCTCTTATAGCCTATAGAATCCATGAACCTTCTATTCTCTTGGTGGTTTGCTTTAACATCCTTGAAAACACTAGTGGTTCCATTCAGATTCTTGGAGCTACACTGCCTATAAATACTTTACATACTCTAGATTATTTTTTAGAGCTTTCAATAAATAGAACCTCCCCTCATAATAGAGGAGAGACTTTTCATCTCCTATACTATTGTGAAATATAGATTTATCACAAGATAGCAAGTATTTCACCAACATTTTTTCCATAAGGTTGTCCTCCAATTTTTATTTCCCACAAGATTCAGTGTCTAAACTGAAAAGAATATATGGAAATTCCTCCCAAGTATATTATGACATGTAGAAAAAATTTACTTGAATAACGTATCCTTCTATCATAGAGCCCTCTAGATGTCCTAATTACTTCACAAATCCCCTTAAGGTCTTCATATACCTCTCTGGACAAAACATTTATTGTGTGTTAACTACACCTTCCCTTTGAAGATCATCAACCAAATACATTAATAGATGGATTTGATATTCCATGAAGGAAGTAGGAAGTTCCTTTTCCAATTTTAAAACTATTTTTGTAATATTTATTTTCTCTTATTTTTAGTTCTTTTGAAGATAGCCACCTATTTTATAAATAATGTTAGTCGTGCAAGTTAATCCAATGTTTCCCATATAGCTAGTTGAGTTAAATTTTATAGAAAAAATCATATTAACTCAAAAAATTTGAAATCTTATATACTAATTTATTGGACCAAGAAGAATATTACAATATAGCCCCATTAATGATGGCATAATAAATATTTCATAGATAAATAAAAATGAAATGTGAAGTTTTTAAATTACATATTTGATTTAAGGAAAAAAAATAAGTGAATTTCCTTCAAAATGTTATGCCAATCATGTATTTTTATGCATATTATGTGTCCATTCATGATAAATGGATACATCATAGAGGACCCATTGTCATTTGGTGTGTGAATCTATTGCATTGTTTGATTCACCAAATTGATTTAGTCTCTAGTTAATATTCATGGAGCACCTTTTTTTTTTTTTGGATGCCTCTTTGTCTCACTAACGTTAATATATTCTTTATAAATTATAATCTCTTTTTCTTTGTTATAAATTCCATATAAAATTTATACATTCTTAAATTTGTGCATTAGATCCAAAAGATGTCCAAATAATAAACTTTCCCAATATGGGAACCTATAAAATAAATTTTTTTCTTAATTCTTACTATCATTTAAATATTTTTACTAATTTATAATAGCCATGAGATATCTCTCCACCAATATTGAGGAGTAATAACAATTTATCTTATGCAAGCTTGTGTGAAGGTTTGGTACCAATCCCCAAGTGACATAATCTTTAGAGGTTTTGTAGTATTAAGTTTCCCACCAAGCTTAATTTTATTTTAACATGGTATTCATCCTTCATTAATAAGAATATTTTATGGTTTTTAAAAAATAACCTTTTTATATCTTTGGATGACCTTCCACATAGTTGTTCATTACACCTTGGACATACATACTTTTTTTTTTATGTAAATACTTACATATAGAAATAAATTATAAACTTAGTTTATAATGTGTAGAAATAAATATATATGTGATAATTTTATTTCAAATTTAAACATATGATAAATACCTAAACAAACAACCATCCCAAGAAAATCATGAATAGTCCAACTTAAGATATAATAACAAGTGAATTTTATTTGACTAATGGATTTTGAAAGGTTATACATTTTAATGCCATCCCATAATTCTTGTAGCTCATCAATTATAGAATCAAGGTAGATATTAATACTTTTTACTTAACGTTTACCAAGGACCACTAATGACAACATTAAATGTTCTTTATGAATCATTGACCATGGAGGAATTTAATAATTTATAAATGTTACTAGCCAAATTAAATATCCAGTTAAAAAATTGGAAAATTGGTTAAAATTGTATATTTATAAAACAACATACACTCCATGACCTCTCTCTAAATTTTTCAAGCCACAAATACTCAATGTGTTGGCCATTGCATTTGAATCTGAAGGACTCACCAAACTCCATCAATACTTATATTCTTGTAATGCCATGACATTAACTCTATAAGTGACAACATAAAAATGCCCAAGTCCAAAAATTTTGGAAAAATGTCGCAATACCAAATTCGTAATGTTAGCGCCAATGACTCTTTATCTATATTGTAGTGCCATGCATTTGGGATAACTCACAAAATGTTCCTATTCCTTCCTAAATAAAATGAAATCATTTGTGCATGCATCATAATTGACATAGAGAACCCCTAAATATGATGATATTTGTTGTGTTTCTTGATATGAGGATGGAAGTGTGTTCTTTTCATGAAACAAACTAATTTTAGTAAGCTGCAATTAAAAATATATATAAGATAAATTAAACATAATACAAGACAAATAGATTATATATAAAACACAATATATAGTTAGGGAACTATCATCTAACCTCAATAAATAATTTAAATTTATGTTTAACCAACCAAACCTTGCTTTTAATTCCATCAAAGACAATATGCATATCGAAAATCTAGACACGCCTATGTAAATAAAGGATCTTGAGAAATTTTCAAAAAAAATTCCTCTTGTTCAATTTCCTTAGGATTATGATCAATATTAGATTATTCATGATAATAATCACCAACTTGATTGCCCACATCATCATCATAATGATCATGATCATCATGAATAGTGTAAAATAAATTATCTTCCATAATTTGAGGTCTAATGACCTCTTATTCTAGAATATCTTCACTAGAAGTTTCAAGAAAATGTATTTATTTATTCCAACACCCCAACATTTATTTTGAATAAAAAATTATAATATGATCTCCATGAATCCTTGTGATGTTATTAGGTTGTATGTCATCTTCAATATGGCACACTGGGAAGATGTACAAAGTCTTTTTTCTTTGTTAAAGCTGAAGTTGAATATCAGAGTCACTATTTCAATATTCAGTATTAGATACCTACATATTAACTTAATATTAGCATAATGTCCATACACATCAACATTAATATGGATTCATTTTAATATAGCATACAAAAAAATCATTTACCTCAAAGAAACTATTTTTTGGTGGAAGAGGTGCTCTACGAGTATGTCATCCTCTTATGTTACTTTAATTTCAACCCCTATCTCAATGATGAGGTTGTGATGAGTCTCCCTATACATATTATTCACACACACACACACACATGTACATGTGTGTATGTGTGTATGCAACCATAAAAAATGAATTAAATATTAGTACAAAAGATATTATTCTATGAAATATTAGGGTCACATACAAACTCATATGATAAAGGTATGCTCACCAATGAAGAGAATTTTTATTTTGAAGTAGGCCTCGATACATAATAAGAGATATGTACAAGGGATGATTGATACATATTTTATGATGATATACTATCTATAAGACAAGAAAATTTGCTTATATAATTTCAAGTTTACAATAATTTTATATCTCTATTCAAATTTTCCAATCTTTGAAAAAAATAAATCTTTGTCCTTAAAAAATCATGTAATAAAAATAAATTAAGTTCCTCCAATTTTTTCTAATAGATGTGGATTACATAAACCTCTCCTCCTTAATAGTTTTATATCTTTGTTTATCAATGAAATTGTCACTTATCCTTGACATTGTGAGAGATCTTTAGTTTCAATATCACTCATAAATTATATCATGTGTATTATTTATAGCCTCATTCTTTAATATATTTTCAAAAAAAATATTTGATCTAAAACGAATAATAATTATTACTTCATCGACAATTATCTTGGATTTATTCCACCTTTAATGTTAAATAACAGTTATGAACCAAGTTCATTCCCTACTTGATACTTAGAGATTTTGGTGTAGGCACAAAAATGGAATCCACTTAAGGAAAACCTCTCATTTTGTGATGTTTAATTTGGGCACACATACACACCAATGACCAAATCTGATTGATACTTTCAAATTACAACACATGAACACATTTTATTTATTCAATATGAAGGAAAATCAAAAAAATAATACAGTTCAACAATGGTAGTTTTAAATAAAAACTTTTGCACATAACACTTATTTAATTCACAACCCCCCAAGAATGAGTGCCATTTTCTTAAAATAGGAGGGAGTGGTCTGACCCTTCACATTCTAAGAGACCTTGGGCATTTTAGCTTCCATTCTTGACCCTGTTAAGCCTGAGAAATTTAAAATTATAAAAAAATGTGTTTTAAACAGCTATAGGAAGATCTTGTCAGGATTTTAGAATAGTTTGGGTATTATAAAGTTTTTATAGACCCTGTTGAGACTTTTTGTCTGACTATCACAACAAACAATCACTAACCTCATCAAGATTTTAGGTCTATTGGGATTTTAAAACCCCATTGAGACTCCCTCTAACCTAGTCAAGCTTCAAGTCCTGATTAACAAATCAAACACCACTTAAATCTCCCATAGACCTAGTCGAGATTTGGGCCCCAACTATTAATTGTAATTTTCACTCGTGTCCTCAAGACCTAATTGAGATTTAAGACCTAATTTACACTAACAATGTTTTTGAGATGTTTGCAGACCCAATCCGGGTTTTTTTATTTGATTAACACTATTGACATTGCTCAAGTCCTCCACATATATAATTAGGATTATGGACACAATTAACACTACAAGCACGCCTAGACTAAGTCAAGATTTGGTTTACTTGAACTTTGAAGCACCAAAACAAATTTTCATGCTAAGTGATAGTAGCAAAATTTGATTGCAATAACTTGATCAATCCACTAGTGTAGAAAATGGAAGAAAACAAAAACTTTAAAAATCTAGCTCTAAATAACCTCATCAAAATGAAAGAATAAAGAAAACACACATCACTCTATTTTTGGGTGGTGAAAGATAGCCTGTCTACCATGGATATTCTTGCATCATATTTCACAACATTATTTGAGTATATACCAAGTTCTCATGGTCCACTTTTCTAAAAATTTATCCAAGGTTACTAAATAGGTCTTTTCACATTGATTTTTTTTAATAAATTGAAAAAACATGGAAAAGATAAATGGTTAGACAACAATATATTATAATTGAGAAAAAAAATATTATAATATAATTTAAAATAAATATAAAAATAAGCTTAATTTTAATTTTTCTTTGATAAAATCACAAACTCATAGTAGTGCAATTTTATTTAACTTTTTAATAATTATTTAATATTTTTTTAATTATTAATAATTGTCATAGTTTTTATAAATGAAATTTATTATATTTCTTCTGTATTTTTTGTATGGATCTTTTTTCCCATATTTGAGGTCCATCGTATAAAACTATCACATGAAATTTGATACCTTGATTTCGTCCATAACTTTCATCAATGTTTAGCTTTGTCATTCTTGTAAGTAGATTCATCCAAGAGGATCCATCAAATTTAAATCTTGATGGTTGTTGTAGGGAATCATATTGTTGTTAAATCTTAAGAAACCATGTTCGTAGATGTTCTTGTTCTAGTGCTAGACAATTATCTTGATTTTACAGTGTGGTTAGATGAGTTATCTTATCCTTTGTTAAACCTTGATGTATTGTATGCCACATAATCACATGTGAGAATTCTTGATTTCAAAATATTATTGTATTGTGTTTGACTTAGATAGAACATAATATAGATTTAAACTCCCTAAGCCAAAAAATATTTATAATATATAGGATTACAAACATTGTGGTATCTATAATTATATTATTGTGACAACCCAATGATGAATTATGATTTGCACAAAGATCCCTTGTGTTCTAAAGTATTCACCCCCTTTCAATCATTGCATTGCCTTATAAGAAGGTCATCAATGTCATCACCATTGATTTTTAAGAAAATTCAGAATGTTACCTTTATACCCACCACATCTTTTTGAAAACATGTGGTGATGCTAATTTTGATTATTCTTTGAATCTTAGGGCATGGCTAATGACTAGTTCCCTTGGTTTTCACCTAAAGTGGCCTTAAATTTTAGGTTTATCCTACCCATTAGTACCCCATCCTACCCTTTAGTGTTCTATATATATTCACATCAAACAAATATTATTTTATAGCATGACATTATTATCTATTGTCATTATTTCTGCCTACCATATTTCACATCCATCTACGCTAGAGTTTTTGGATGCAATATACCATACACAGAGTGTGTGTGCCTTACTCTTGCATGCCCTTCTCCCACACAATCGCATCAAATTTTCATATACATTACTTTTGACTTGCCATTATAGTTTTGGCCAAAGAGTTATTAGCCATTTATTTCAAATCACTAAAAAATACTTGTCATCATGCTATTACACAACCTTATAATTCCTAAAAAATGTTAAGTAATCTGATGCAAAGAAAACCTTCTTCTAACAACACTTATTGTTGCTTGTTTCAATATGCCAACTCTTGACAAAGGTTCATAAGCAAACTTGCTTAATACATGGTTCAAGGTTTCAATATTTGTTTAGGTCTCTAATGATTATCCTCACACTCATTTAAGTCCTCTTTGGTTTCTTAACCAATCCACATAACCTCTCAATGCAACTTTCTCTACATACCTTGCTTCTTCATTGTGACAAGCTTTTTTATAACCTTTTTTTTACCTTTTTCAATGGTACGGTCAAATGAAGTCTAATCTTGAGAATATAAGACTATTCTATGACACCCTCTATTGAATTATATCGCTCTATGAAGTTTCCTATCTAGACTCTACTCATAAAATATCCCTTTCAAGGCTCTGTCTAGGCTTAATTAGGTCTCCTCTGCCATGTGACATAGTCATCTTTTGTCGTACACCTCTGTACCATACCAATTTAAAAGCTTAAAAATATTTTATTAGACATTCACTTATATCAAATTACAAAGTTTGATGATTTTTAATCAGTGAAAACTCCTGTAAGATAGGTTTTTGTTTAGAAACCCTAGCATAGGGTTAAGGCTACCTGTGTAAGCCCGAGAAGGGTTAAATTGCCTTTTCAAACTTTCAAAAGACCTTCAATCTACTATAATGATTTTTAAAACCTTGTATAACCACATTACACCTTTATCATTTCATTGGACCTCTTAAGATACATATATTCAACATTTAAGTCAAGCTCTTGGTTTGATTGTGTGTGCAGACACAAACTACTACAAGGTTTGAGCACTTTACCCTATGAAATATATATCCAAATGAATTGAAACTTCATAATAACCTTTAGGAAATCAAAACAAAAATGTACCAATAATTTTTAGGTTTCATCCAAGCTTCCATACAATCATTCTCACACAAAGTGCATACTCAGTCTACTTTATCACAACATATAGGAAACACAAGGTCTGCAAGTTTAATCCTTCACAAAATTAAGAGTGATTTCCTTGATTTCCATTGATATTAGCATTCATACATTTTTAAAATCCATTTTAAAACTGTCTCAAGCATCCATGTTTACAAATTTTATATCCCTATAACTACTCCAACGGTTCTTGGACTCATTCAAGAACGTTGAGAGGTTCCAAAACTATCTTAACTCCTAACACACCTATATGAAAGACTTATTTTATGACTCAAGTATGTGGTGGGGTGATATTCACCCCCTTCTAGAGCCTAAACAACAATATTACAATGTTAAAAATTCTCCAAACATGACCAAAACTTGACAAGGAAATTCAAAATTTCAAATTTGTAGAATTGGCAAGAAAATGCCAATTTCAATTTTTGACCTCTCTAAACACACCTAGACACCTGGAGAAGATTCTCAAATGTGTATTATGACTCCTAAAACCCTTCAAAGAACCTAAACATGCTATATGAACACTAAACATCATGATCAAGCCAAAATTGTATAAACAAACACAAGACAAGTATCATCCTTAGAAGGATGCTCCTGCATCATAAACTTTGCATGTGCCTTTTTGGAGCAACCCTAAAGGCCTTACATTAGTAGGATAAAGTTATATATATTTCATATTGTTATCTTTACATAATGAGGATTTGAGATGTTTAATTTTCATTAGCATATTAAGATAAAGTTATATATATTTCATATTGTTATCTTTACATAGTGAGGATTTGAGATGTTTGATTTTCATTAACATATTAGATTTTTTATTTTTGTATTCCATTCATATTTTATTGTTCATATAAGAATGAAAAAGTTGTGAATATTACATTCTCTAACCTTATAGCTTGCATTTTTGAAAATTGAAAATGTATATGTATTAAATTTTGTAATTAAATTAAGGTTATTATTATCTTGTTACATTACATGTTTTATTTTATATTTATTGATACAAATAATATAAAATAACATTTATTATTATTTTTTTCAACGTACACCGTTCTAAAAAATAAAATACATCATATTTTCTTATTTTTAAATAAATTTTAGATTTTTAAATATATAATAATATATCTCATACATATAATATATTTAATTAATATGCACTTTCTAAAAAACTTAATTATTTATTTATTTGTTCTTCACAAAATATAATAAAATAAAATAATCATCTAAATTTTAGAACTATAAAATCTAATTGTATAAAATCTCTTCAATAAAAGAATGAACAACCTTTCTAAACTATAGCATCCAATGTACCGAGTATCTTTAATAAAGAGTGAACAACCTTTCAATTTTTGATAAATGGACCACACATCCCTAATGGAGCTTGATTACTAATAAAATGCAATTCAATTTTATTGTCTTACTCGCACATCATGGAAAAAATTCTTATCAAACATAATACATATTCATTTGGGTTGAGAGAGATGCCAAACTCTCTACACCTTTCAAATATTTTCCTCAAGTGCTTCAAATTTTCACTTGCCTCCTTAGAGAAGACCGTCACATCACCAAGATAAACCAACATAATGTCATTGATCAAACCTTGAAAAGCCATATCCATAGCATGTTGGAAGGTAGCTCCAACATTTGACAATCCAAATGGAATCTTCCTATAGGTGTATGTTCCCCACTTGGTGGTGAAAGCTATCTTGTACTGGTCACATTCTTGTACCAGTATTTGATTGTACCCAGAGTAGCCATTTAGGAGAGAGAATCTTTCACTACCTGTCACCATCTAAAGAATTTGTTGCATACTTGTAAGGGGATAGTGATCTCTCAGTGAGACTCTATTCAGGTCTTTGAAATCCACACACAATCTGACCTCTTTATTCTTCTTCCTAATAGGGACCAAATTGGCCAACCAAGAAGAGTGTTTGATAGGGAAAATGATCCTGGACTTGATTAGTTTGGTGAGTTCCTTCCTCATGAGAGGTTTGATCTTTGGATTGATTGGCCTTTGCTTTTGCTTGATGGGTTTGGCACCTTTCTCCAGCTCAATGGTGTGTTGGGCCAATCTTGGATCAAAGCCCTTCAAATCATCATACTCTCAAGCAAAGACATCAACAAACTCTTGACATAACATAATGAAAGCATGTTTTCCCTCATTGGTACACACCTTCCCAAGTGCAAGCAACTTATCCTTGTAGATCTCTACCCTTTCACAATTTTTCTTCTTAGTTGACATGCTTTCTTTGTCTCTCTTGAGTTGGTCATCTTCATTGAAAATGCTCTCAAGAGTTACCAAACCATTGCGAAGTCTATTGGTCTTTAGTTGAACAATCTACCCATCATATTGTTGTTGTAGCTTGGACTAATTTTTGGAAGCGCACTAAGCTTCTTCCTACAATAAAAGTGCTAATTGTTGGTCACTTTCAAACACCTACCAATTGGTGACATTGTCTGGTATGGACGGCCTCACAATCACCTTTAAATGATGTTGATTCTTGCTTTGTCTCATCCGCTTTGGGATATCAAACTGAGCACCAACTGCTGCTAGTCTATCTGCATGCTTGATCTCATCTCTTAGAATGGAAGTGATGTTGAAAGCAGTGAAGTTCTCCACAAGGTCCCACACTTTATGCTTGTAAGACTTGAGTAAGGAGTTCTTGGTCAAGCTTTGACCTCTCACTTGGTTCAAAATCAACTCACTATCTCCAAACACCTACAATTCTTTGATTCCTCTCTTCTTTGCCCATTCTAGGCCATGAACAAGGGCCTCATACTTTGCTATGTTGTAAGTGTAGGAGAACTTAAACCTGAAAGTTAAGAAGTATTTATCCTTTGAAGGTGAAACTAGCATTGCCCAACCACCAGCTCCCAACTTGTTTCTAGATCCATCAAAGAATAGTTGCCACAATCCACAGTCCTCTTAGTCTATTTTCATCAATTTTGACATGAAAGCATCTTTCTCATGCATGCAGTAGAATCCAAGACTAGCTTCTTTAATGAACTTGTACCTCTACTGAGATTGGGCCAAACAATTTTTCCCTACAAAGGGTACCTCTACTGAGATTGCAGAAGTAGTAGTCTTTCTTTCCCTGACACCCCTGAATGATTTGATGACAATAAAATTAACCCAATTTAAAGTGTCACTTCCTTTCGTATTAATAATATCTCTTAAAGTATTAATAATATATCTCTTAAATATTTATGTAGATATGTAAAACTTATAATTATAGTTAGGATGGTGTGAAGTGTAATAATGTGTAATGTTAATAAAATTGTTTGATTTTAAATTTGATGTTCGATTAATTGTTATATAGGTGTTTTCTTTTTTATTTATAAAAGGTGATAAGAAATAGTAACATCGTCGGTATACGATGGAGTTTAAAGGATTTTTTTTTTTTGTAAAAGGAAAATTTCAACTTCGATGAAGTTATGTAACAAGATTGAGGTCTTATGTCACTAATCAATAAAAATTGTGAGGAATGTAATAGAATTGTTAATTATTGTGGCATAAAAATTTGTGGAAAAGGTAATAGAATTGTTAATTAATATGATATATGACAAATGGAAGATAAATGCTTTAAAATTGATATCTCTAGACATTTTTCAAATAGATATATTTAAGATATTTATACTTGTATGAAACCATTTATATATATAATTTGAAGTAGTTGTAGTGATGGAGTGTGATCATATAAAATGTCAACAAAAATGACTTATTTTAAATTTGACATACATTCAATCATTATAATTTAGAGAAGGTGATTTAAACATCACTATATCTTGAGTAACATTCGGAACCTTTTTTTTAAATATTTTCTCAAATAAAAAAAATTAAAAAGAAAATAATGGAATTGTTAATCAACACAAAACCCATCAACAACTAAAATTATTTAACACATTAAAAATAAATACTTTGAAATTGATATACCTAGATGTTCTTCAAATAAATACATTTAAAACATTAGTATTGGTTTTTTATCATCTATATACATTATTTACGTTAACTCTCGAAACTAATGTTCATGATACAATCGTGTGGGTAAAAATATCATAACCTTAAAATGAATTAGAAGCCCAGAATATATTTCTATTAAAAAAATATTTAAATTTTAAAAAAAAAAAAAAAAAATTAATCATTTAGAAATATTATACCCCAATAATACATATATTTCGAAACTAATATTCATAATAAAATGATGTAGATAAAAATACTATAACCTTAAAATAAATTAGAAGCCAAGAATATATTTCTACTACGAAAATGTTCAAATTTAAAATAAATAAATAAAATAACCATTTAAAAATATTATATTTCAATAATACATATATTGACCAGAATCCAAACTATTCAAAGATATAATAAAAAATATATATATATCATTTAAATAATAATTATATTGAAGTCATTTAGATAATGACAATAAATGTGTGTGTGTGTGTGTGTGTGTATCTAGTATATATATCCAGAAGCTTTTACTTCTTCTATTTTATTTGAAAGGGAAGAAATATATTTTTGATGTTGGTGTTTCAATTAAATGAAGAGGACGTAAAATTGAAGTAGAGAGGTTGAGATTGGAGACAGAAGAAATGATTAATGATGGTTTTCTAAGACCGATTGAAGAAATATTTCTTAAAAGAAGAATGATTTCTTCATACCGTTAATTCTTCTCTTGATGATATTTTGGGATTGGATTTGAGCATTGGTACTTCTTTCCACTTTAGAATCCTTTATTTCTTTACAACTTGGTTGTTGCATTTCACGATGTTGCCACTCCTTTTTGCTCGATCCTTTATTGTTGTTTTTTTGTTGTTTTTCCATTGTCTCTTTCTTGTTTATTTTTCTCTCTGTTTGCTAGTGTTTTGTTTCTCTTTTCTATTTGTTTGTCTTATTATAACATTTGGGGTTTATTTTTTTGTTTATTTGGGAGATATAAGCCTTCCAACTATACCCTGTATTAATTAGTGAACTCCAAATAAAAGCTTTTCTACATCTAATTCATAACACCTAATTCTGTAAACACATTTTCCGATTCATAACTTCAATTTTAAAAACGTTTACCAATAATTTAAAAAACATAAATAGATCTCATATATATAAACAAACTACAATAAAAACAAAAATTGGTCAGCTTCAGCATTCACCATCTTAAACAGAGTGATCTAAACACGTTAAGGTACAAACATGCAACGAGGCCTCTTTCATTTAATGGGTGGGTGGATGTCTTACTCCACTGACTTTCACTGTCAGTTTCACATTAATTGTTAAAAACAAGTGCAATTCAACATCCCCCAATCCCATGTCATGTCTAAAGTGGTATTGTAAGGCAGGCCGTTGTAAAATTGCTCTTATGCTTTCCATGGTTCTCAAAACAATGAACTCACAAGGATAACGGTCACTATGTTGAACATGGTTACAATGTAGTGAAACGTTTTTGGATCAAATGTTTTTACACAATTGTTTTCATAAGTATTGTATTAAAAATTATAATAAAAAAGTAATTGTTAAGTTTAACACAATATATATTTTTTTTAAATAGTAGACAAAAAAAGATGATAGTTGAGTGTTATGGTAGAATTTAATTGGAACCATCTATCACCGATTAATGATAAATTTATTTAATTTAATTTTTTTTTAAATTAAAATAATATGATTAAATTGAAATCATCTATCACCAATAAAATAATATGATTAAGGATAACGGTCACTATGTTGACCATGAAAACATTTAAGAGTAATAGTATTTTTTAAAGTCCATTACAATGTAGTCAAACGTTTTTGGATCAAATGTTTTTACACAATTGTTTTCATAAGCATTGTATTAAAAATTATAATAAAAGTAATTGTTAAGTTTAACAATATTCTTTCTTTTTTTAAAAATAGTAGATAAAAAAGATAATAGTTGGGTGTTATAGTAGAATTTAATTGAAACCATCTATCACTGATTAATGATAAATTTATTTTAAAAATTATTTTTTTAAAATTAAAATAATGTAATTAAATTCAAACTATTTATCATTAATAAAATAAAAATTTACTTAAAAATAATAAAACGATTAATCTATATGATATTTAATAAAAACATTTTATTGAATTTTTTTAGATAAATAATATTTTTAAAAAAATTGGTTATATAGATGTCTTTGTAAATCATTTAGATGTCAGTTTAAAAAAAAATAAAAATCAATGAATTTGTTTATATTCATTTCTAATAGTGTTTTCAATCTTAATGATATAATTGATTTGAGGGAGAGGATTCAATTGCATGGATCATTGGTTGAAAAGGCACTTGTAAATTAAAGTATTATTGATTGTTTAAATAAAAGTGAATAGTGAAGGGGATCAATAGCTGGGAATTTTAATATTGAGGTCCTACAATTTTTTTAAAATATTATATTATAATTTATTGTTTTGGATTTATGTAGTTTAACTAATTATTAGTCAAAATAAGTTGTTCGGTAGGTTTTTAAGTATTTTTCAAGGTTGTACGAAGAATTTTTTATGGGCATATTATTTTTTTAGGTGTGACTAATAATTAGGACCCTAATGTCCAATTTTTTTAATAAATTTAATCAATAATAATATACAAACAAACATTTTTTTTTACGATGGCTTAAAAATTAGTGCTTTTAGGCATGTTATTGAGTTACGATGGATCATTAATAAAAAAAGAAGGGACATGCTAGAAGACGCGTGGGTGATTAATATGCAACGATGGGCCATGTTTAATGACGCTTGGTAGTCTTTGTTTCCATTAATGTTGGAAGTAAATACCAACATGTGCACCATCAATCACTTGTTTGGCATGGATTTTCAATACTCTTCTCCTCAAATAGTCATGAAATCCTTATGTCTCTTCCGCCATCTGTAGCATTTCACAGAGCTTGTAGCATCAATATTTTGGAGGGATAAAGCATTATTTCAAGGTGTGTGCCTTATGCCTGTAACTGAATCCATGGCAATCTAAGGTTTTTTTAGTGTGTTTGTTGTAGACACTTAAAATAGGACACTTCATGTTGATCGTAACTCTCATAACCTCGTCTTCCAATCATGTTAACAAACCTTAATCTATCATTGCATTGCTTTCTAATCAATCTTCTATCCACACTAACATCTCTAGAATATTCATTATTCACCCCCCTCCCAATTAATTAATCTTATCATGACCAACCATATCAAATCCCACAAAATCTTATCACGTCACATTAATTAATTAACCATAGTTAATTAGCTAATCTCATCAATAGTGGGAAAATACATGGAATGCACAATTCCTATTTTTCATAAATCTAATAAATCTTGAAGTCAAACACATCACTTTCAAATCATGACATCATAAGGCATGGTGGGAGGGGCAGACCCATACCTCTTCCAAATCTCAAGGCAAGTCAATCCCACGCGTGGCCCATGCCTCATCAATGTTTGGCCTCACATGGCCCATCCCTCCCTCAACCATCCAAATTTGACCAATCCTCAACCATAAATCTTACACCAAGATCAGTGGTCCTCATCAGTTCACAAAAGCTATAAATAGAGGGCTCATCCTCCATTCTTAGAAAGTCTTGATAAAAAATGAAGAATTGTCAAAAATATTAATCTTGCAATGAAGTGTTGCCAAGTTTTCAACTAAGCTTCAATTTTCACATCCAACCATCCAAGATAAACATCAATCAAGCAAAGAGAAGTGTTGCTTGAATTGGTTCATGCGGTCTTCAAGTCTTTGTGACTACATACCCATCCCTTCCAAGTATAATCATACAACAAGAGGGTAATTGAAGGCATCTCAGTGATGTCCTTTCATGCCCATTTCATTTTAGTTCAATATGAAGACACTTACATATATTATGAAGCATTTCAATTTGTTTTGATTTATACTAACAAGACAAATCTTTGTTCTTAATGTTACATTTGGCACCCTGGTGGGATGATGCACCCACATCCACCTTTGAAGTCATCTTAGCCTATTTTCCATGTTGTTTTGAGAAAAAATTTATTAAAAATCTATTAAAATTTAGGTTTCTAGGACTTTGGCAGAATCAACTTGCACATTGGTAGATTCATACTCGGATTTAGCAGAAATGCTTCTATTTTGGTGGCATCATTGGTCCCCTGGCTATTTTCTAAACTTGTAAAACTTTAGCGGGATCAAAGAAAATTTTCATTATGTATGCAAGAAAAAGATACATAAAATTTCAATAATCATCCATTAGGGATATGCCAAGATCCCTTTCTAAATCATAATGAAACTCCTCCACTTCTAAGTAAAGTTCAATACAATTGCTCCATCCTTGACCAACCCATCTTTAATGAATCTATTTTTGTTAAATCACCCATCTTTATCAGATCCTAAACCATCAGTTATCCACCATCTTTGATGAAGGACCCATATTTGATGAGCCAATACTCGATAAACCATCACATGGCTAGTCTATCTTTGACCAACCACCTATCTTCAATGAATTACTGGTATTTAATGAACTATCTTTGATGACACCATCCTTGTCCAATCGTCCCATCTACCATCACATATAAAAACCTTCATCACCTGACACCACAAGCCTTAAGTGAAAATGGTACTTGTAGACAACAAACACCAACATCAAAATGCCTTCCATGTGGACAAGCCCATCCAACACAATAAATCGTCATCAACATCATAATTAGAACTAACATCAACATCTTATCAATTCAACAAGATGTCATTTATCATATTTGTCTTCCTCACAAATGAGGAACTCATTAGTAATAATCATACTTGGTTACATGTGGATATCCCCATGACTTATTTCTAAAGGAGAAAATATCCTATAACAAGCAAAATCCTCAAAATCTTGAATTACAATGGGGAAGGCCTTGATTTTCAAAATCATGGAATTATCAAACCCATCCATGTATACACACATAAAGGATCTCATGGCATCAGTTACACACCATCTACAACTCCATGTAAATCAATTTGGAAAAACCCCATCTAAAAATCAATGTTTTGAGCCATGTTTTGGGAAACATCTTGGTCTATCCTCTTAATGGCATTTTGGCAATTGGACACTTGGTTCCCACATGGCATGGTCCTTGGAGATCCCTAATCCATTCCTCGACATTCCTAATCACCCCTGTCATCATCCATTATCATCCAACATCTTCTTGAATTACTTTCATCCATTATCACTTTCATCCCAGGTGTTAGAACAAGTTTTCCCTTTTTTAGTGACCCCTTGTATATAATTATTCCAGAAATCCAAATACATGTTGTGCCTTGAATCAGTCCATATGTGTGTGACAACATGGTCATCATGGTTTTTCCATATCATGGTGCCTCCTATCATGTGATTGTACTTGAGTCTATCCATTGATATACCTCAATAATTTCACCTTGATTTTTTGATATCATGGTGCATTTTTGTCATGTATTTGTTAGATCAGGGGTCAGTCCTTATAAATAATATAGCCAGGTAACCATAGTGTTTTATATCATGGTGAATACTATCATGTTCAATATCAAAAATCAAGATGCAAATGATGTGGAGACTATGCAAAAATGGTTGTATATCCCCTTGCAAAATCCAAATCTAATTATCTTATCCATATTCGACCAAGTCAAGGTCAAATCATCTATTTAAATTTATTGTTCCTCATCACATTCCTCCCTTCTTGGGAGAACTTCGTTAGCCTGATGTCCATTTAGTCTATGTAAGCAACACTCAATCACATAGAGTTTATGATATCATATCAGCCATTCTTGTTCTTCTTTCCATTTCCATTCCCTTTCTTATTATTTTATCCATCATTTATGATAACTAATAATCCATGTCTAATCACATCATTCTTTAAATCATTATTACATCGGTTGGGGCATCCTTGTGTGCCCAATTTTTTTTAGCTTCTTCATTATTTGAAAATTTGTTATACCACCATCATGTACTTATATGTCAACCTATTAACTTATTTTCATTCATCAATCATCCATTAATGTGATCATCTTATCCTTAATCCATGCAATAGGTTAATTCATTGATTTATGCTTGAAAATTAATCAATCAATTCAATTCATTAATCAATCTTCTATCCAATACAAGCTCACAGTTTTTAATCCCTTGTGTGTATCCTTGATTGGGTAAAATTGAGATTGCATGTCATCATCGAGATAGATCATTCCCAAATCCAACATGCATCCTTTTCAAGATATTTAGTTCCAAGAATTTCCCTACTTGGGGAAAATCAAAGTGTGTAACTTATCTTGGGATGTATCCTTCCCAAATCTACCCTGTTTGGGGTACATCAAAGTGTAAAACTTATCTCAAGATGTATCCTTTCCAAATATACCCTTCTTGGGTAAAATATATCCATCATCACCAAAAATAAAAGCGTTCAATCATTATCTCAAGTGGGTTAATCTCATCAGTCCATTGTCATCTTAATATCCAATCATCATCAATTTATGTCCTTCTTCTATTATAGTGTCTTCCTCTCTTTTTTGAGAGCCTATATGGGCCCTTAATCCTCACATTCCCTCTCAATGGGGAATCATCCATCACATTCTTTCATCATCATTATTATTTAACCTTCATCCTTCCATCTTTCTTTTTTTTGCTTCTTCACTTCTTTGAAAAGTCATTACTCCACTCATCATGTCTTACAACACCCTTTCGAAGAGGGAAAAAACATAGACACTTAAAATGGGACACTTTGTGTTGATTTTAACTATCATCACCTCATCTTATAATCATAATAACAAACCATAATCTATCATTGCATCGCTTTCTAATCAGTCTTCTATCCACACTAAGATCTATAGAATATTTACTATTTATCCCCCTAATCAATTAATCTTGTCATGACCAACCATATCAAATCAAAAAAAATATTATCACATTACATTATTTAATTAACCATCATTAATTAGCTAATCTCATCAATAATGAAAAAATACATAGAATACACATTTACTAATTTTCATAAATCAAATAAATCCAATAAATCCTTAAGTCAACACATCACCTTCAAAACATGACATCACAAGGCATGGGGAGGACAAACTCTAATCAAACCCATACCTCTTCCATATCCCAAGGCAAGTCAAGCACATGCTTCACCAATTATTGGTCTTACATAGCTCATCCCTCCCTCAACCATCAAAATTTGACCAATCCTCAACCATAGATTTTACACCAAAATCAACGGTCTTCATCACTTCATCAAAACTATAAATATAGGGCTCTCCTCCATTCTTAGAAAGTCTTGATACACAATGAAGTGATGTAAAAAAAATTAATCATACAACTAAGTGTTTCCCAAGTTCTCAAATAAGCTTCAATCCTCACATCCAACCATCCAATCCAAACACCAATCTAGCAAGGGGAAGTGTTGCCTGAATTGGTTCATGGAATCTTTAAATATTTATGACTACATACTCATATGTTCCAAACATAATCATATGAAAAGAGGGTAATTAAAGATATGTCAATGATGGGCTTTCATTTTCATTTCCTTTTAGCTCAATCTGAGCACACTTGCATAGATTGGGTGGCATTTTAATTTGTTTTGATTTCTACTAACAAGACTTGTTATCATGAAATTTTAAATTTCATGACAACATCCCTTATTGAACTCCTATAGGTGATTCAAGGTGTTTCATTGACATGGGTAGTAAAAAGAAATGGACACTGAATCTATATCCCAATAGACAAGGCTTTGTTGGCATGCTAAACTCTACTCCAATCATTACAATGATAGTGGCTCAAAAAAGAATCTTTCACCTTTGTTTACTAAAATAACATATTATGGTTAGGTTTGCAAGAAGTGGTTTTGGTACCCTGAAATGAGGTTTTATGCCAAATGTATGTGCAACATATTGAGGCTTTCAAGAAGATCATTGAGATGAGTAAAAATGGTAAAATAGGTTGACATGAAGTGCATGAATCCATTATCATCTTGACCCATAATAAAATTAGCCATGGATTTATTATCAGGTGGTGATATGAATAATGATCATTGATTCATCCTTATCAATGGATAATGAATAATTCTCATATCATGAAATATTCATTACCTACAAATCACTCTAGAGATATGGCCTGAAGGCCAAGGATGGTGGTTCAGATTTTATTGACCCATATGTGTTTAGGGGTATCTATGAAGCAATTGACAGGGTGTCTCTTTATTTTATCTTTTTTTGATCCCCTAATATAGGTAGGTATAATAGTCAAAGCTGAACTTATAGTTTATTTGAATGCACCAATGGAGAAATCATAAGAAATTATGATATCAAAAATCTTGTCAGAATATATGCCTCTAAAGTGGGAGAACCCCAAAGAAGTTGATGATGTGATTGTGAAGAATGAAGCTTGATTGGATAATGGAATTATCATCTCTAAATTGGTGGAAGGGGTGAAGATTCATGCGAAGGATGGTTATTTTTGTCCTTATTTTGTCATAGTTTTTAAAACAATAAAAAAAAATTATATTAATAGTCAAGTCCTAATATGGTTTTAGAGATAAAGGGTGTGAAAAAATTGGAGCTAATTATGAGGTCCTGCCAAATGCAACATTAATTGTTGATCTTAAGCTCATGTCATGGAAAGTGGTCGAATAAAAGATTGATGACAATAAGGTGCTAAGGAAAATATTTAATAGGGAGATGACTACGAATGGCCTAATGATTAGACAATTGTAAAGGTCAAGTATTTCTTGGGTGATGTGCATACAAGCAAATGCTCTTGATCCAATTATAAATACTTACAATGGTTTTTACTATGAAGTCTTTATTCCCAATTCCCATAGAAATACCAAACTTTGGTTATAGAACTAGGCTAGCTAATTTAAATAAATTGGTGGTGTAGTGCCATATTGGCCCTAGGAGATTTGGCATTTGGTATTACACACTTCTTTAAGAAAGTCAATATACTACATAATTATTATATGTGTCATGGGAAAAACAACTTTGGTCATAAAACAAGATGACCCTTTGTTATTATGAGTTATGATTATGATGCCCCTATTGATGAGTATAAAATAGTGAGGCAACAAAAATGGGGGCACTTTAAAGATCTATGTAAATTTATTAAAATATATGAATCAACTCTGATCGACTTGCATCATGTATATTGATTATCTTATTTTAAAGGCACTATGGGTTTCTTGGTTTCAAATTATAAAATGCGGGTTTCATAAGGCATGTTTACGTGTTGAATGCCCTTTCTTAAAGCCATTCCACCTCCAAATAC
Organism: Torreya grandis; assembly: GCA_037957365.1. NCBI lineage: Eukaryota > Viridiplantae > Streptophyta > Pinopsida > Cupressales > Taxaceae > Torreya > Torreya grandis. The sequence goes on from JARHVA010000662.1 coordinate 1,959,719, forward strand.
ATTTAGAATCTTTTAAAAAGTTTTTTTGAATAAATAAAATATGATATAACATATACAACCTTTGTAAACACTATGGTGGCCTTTTCAAGTCTCTTACATGTAATATGACCCTTTAAAACTAATCACCCTTGGCAAAACCCATACCAAATACGTATGTGTCCTTTTCTAATGACTTTTACTTGTAAAAAACTTTTGTAAGTTTTGCATACATGTAAAATCCCATTTAAAAATCTGCCAACCATATAAAAAGCACTTTCAAAGTCTGCCAACCATGTAAAAGCCTCTAATATGTGCCAAATACCTTTTAAAGATTCTTATCCCTCCATGTGTATTAGAGCTCATGAAGACTTTAAAAATATTGTTTTCCACCAAAAATTCATCATATTGATTGTTTCAAAGGTTGGTTTATGATAAAATTCATGGTTTTTGGCTTTTCCAAAGGTAATTTTACCTTGTCAAGATTTTTTTCATGCCCATAATTCATGGTATATGGAGAATAAGGATTGTTTAACCAAGATAATTTGTGGTATTTTATTTTTTGAAGGTGGTTTTGGAAATAGAATTTATGGTGTTTACTTTTTAGATGGAAATTTTGGCATATAAACCCATGGTATCAACTATAGGTAGGCAATTTTGATAATATAAAACATGATAAAAATTTTGTGGCCTTTCTAAGGCACGTTTTACATGTAATTTCTTCCTTCCAAGCCCAACGTGCTTGTAAAATCCTCCTAAAAACTTTGCGAGCCTTCCAAACATCTTCTTTAATACTCCATATGGTCGTCTAAATCTTCAAAGTGGGTTATTGTTGTCTATTCATGGTTTTGATGCAATGGAAGGTGTTTTTCAAGGATAACATGGTATTGACATAAACTACAAGTGGTATTGCACATTGTGAGATTTTAAAATACCTTTTGCATGAAAAAAGGGCTCCTCAAATATGCAACATGCGATTGAGAGCCTTCAAGTCCACCATGCTCATCAAAATGTTTCTAATTGTTGTGTTATATTCCAAACCAATCACAAAAGAGGCATTGTTAGTTTTGGATTGGATTTATATAGCTGAGTGGGTTTTATATATGTAAAAATTCTTTCTTAAAATGTGTTATCTTCTTATATCTTGTTTATTTAGCATGCATGACCTTCTCAAATAATCAAAGGTAGTTTTCAAGAAGATATAGGTTAGTTTCAGGTATTGATTCATCATATCAAAAGTAGATACTCAAATTCAATCCCTTATTAATATATTTACTCCCCCTTTCATTGCATATGAGCATTTTTGAATGATTATACCAGGTGATTTCTCATTGCATGCATGCAAGCAAGTCTAAAGAAGTTTTAAAATCATTTTGAGGGGTTTGTAATGCTTTTTATAGAAACAAATAGGTTTCAAGTAGTTTATTTCATTCTTTGCAATTCTTGTTTGCATTGTGTGGTCTCTTGAAGATTGTTCTTACAAGAAAACTTGATTTTTCAATCCTACCACCATTTGTAAAATCTCAAGAAAATACTTTGCACACTAGAAGGACTACAATTAAGATAAGCTTGTAATCTATTGATGTTTTCAATATCATATTCATCAATTTGAGATAGTTAGATTCAAAGTGATTTCAAAGGTGATATCACATTCCTCTCCAAAATCTTCTCATGGGTTTGAAATAACAATTATATGCACAAAGAGATAAAATTTTGACAACTTGAATTGTAGAAGGTATCTTAAAGGTGGCAGATAGACAGGAAAATTTTCTCATGCACTCTCTAAAGTAAGCAAATAAATATGCATTCATTTAGTGTGAGTGATCTGGTCTGGTAATGTGTGTTCATTTATCATATGATTGAGAATGGTGCACTAGCTATCAATTTGTTGGATAAAAATGTGTGAATGTGTGTTTCATATTGGTTACAATAATTTTGAAATTTATTCAATGATTTAGATTGTACAAGTTCAAATCATCATAGAAAGAAGAATACAAGATTATTGCAGCAGTGAAACAAGGTTCTACTTAGCAAAAGGACTTATTTGTTTCTCAATAACCACTAAAAGTCAATTTTTATCTTTGTATTTTTCCATTTTTATTTTTGTAATAACTTAAAATGTTTTACTTTTTAAAGTTATAATGAAAAAGTAACAATGAAATAGAAATAAGTTACCGTAAAGGTGGTTATGAAGATGGTTATAGGTGGTTACAAGGCGGTTACACCTATTATAAGCTATAAATAAGAGTTCTAAGCTCATTTGAAAGTATTTTTGATAGTATGAGAACTTTTGGTAAAATGGAAGTAAGGAGTATATATGTACAGCCCCATGAAGGATCAATACAAAATTGATTTATATGACTTTGTGTCATAATTTTTTCTGGATAAATGATGTACATGAGTATGTTATTCAATTTTGATTCTTCTTCTTTCAATTTTCTAAAATACTATTGTTAGATAGTCAATGAATGCAAAGATTTGAGTGTAGAAGTTTTATTGAATCTACCTTAGGAATTTTTGCCATTGTGAAGCCCTAGTGAGATTAAAAATAGAATTTATGTCTATTTTTATTGAGAAATATGAGCTTTTGTATATCTTTATTTGTAATGTTATCCAATCTCCTTGGTGTATGTACATGTTCATATGTTTATAATATGTCTTTCCTATCTCATTTTTCTGATAAAGGTTTCCTATGTTAAAATTTTGAATTCATAGATTATTCTAGTTAGTTTATGTGTTTAGCTACCTAGAGTTATCATTTTTATTCCATGGGATTATTATAACAACTTTCTTTGTTTAACTAGTTATAAGTTTTCCATTCTCCCTCATTTTCCTCCTTTACATTATTCCCCTTCATTTCTCATTTCAGTCACGTTTTCATACTTTTTGGTTAAAGGTATGACTCCCATAGAAAACATTTTTATTGCAAATATCTATAAATATATCCCTTTTGCTTTCAATAAAGGTAAATCCAGTTGATAATAGGAGAGGGACTCTATCCCCACATTGTTGACTAAAAGTCCAATTCTATCCCCCTAACAAAATTTTCAGCCAACAAGACTAATCTTTGTTCTTGATCTTAACCCTGTAATACATGATTTTTAATATTATTTTAATCATTTTCTGCATGCCTTTACATCTAAATCAAATTTTTCCAGTGTTCATGACATGGCTTCAAGGTTTTCATTCACATAATAGTAAATATTATTATTTTTTAATCAAACCATATCATTATCTAAACTCACTGGCCATGTTTGAAGACGCTTGTGTTAATAATATGCAAAAAATATTTTTGAAGATGCCTGGTGGCCTACTAATATCATCATGCATGCCATCTTCAGCCTATTCAGCAAGGATTGTTCAGGTTAATCTTCCCAAAATGTAATGAAACCCAAATGCATGTTATTGTCATTATAATTATTTTTGTGTGCCTTTACATCTGACTGACTTTTACGTGTATGTGAATGAAAATATCAATGTTTTTATTCACATACTAGTAAATTTTATCACTTTTTAAAATTTTATATGCTATGAAGGGCCATGTTCAGAAATACTTGATGGACTTATGTTTCCATTAATGTGGCCAGTTAATGTTATTAAAGATAAAATCTACAACCTGTTCAATGTCTCTTGTTCAAGTCATACTCCCCTCACAATCATGGAACCCAAATGCCTCTTTTTTAGAATGAATCATTTCACAAATATTGTTAGCATAACCATATTGGAGGGATGAAATGTTACCCACAATTAAACCCATAATGTCGACATGTTTTCATTCACATCTGACTCAACCTTTCAATGGATTTGGATGGAAGCCCTCAAGATTTTCATTCACATTCATATCCCCACTTGAAACATGTAGATGATATAATTATTTCATAATTAAGTCTAAGGTTTATTTCTCCCTCCTCTGGCTAATTTGGTGGGCTTGCATGAGAATGCAGACTTAAACCACCTAGTTTGTCATTTTTGGTAGTTTTATAGGTCTGACAAATAGTTGGGACCCAAATGTGCAATGATGTTTTTAAAATTTGACCAATAATAATATATAAATGATTTTTTTTTTAAAATTTGCTCAAAATTTTGTGCACTTAGGCATCTTGTTGTATTTTTTATTTGAATTCATGTTATATGTTATTTATATTTATGACACATTTGTATTTCATTGCTTTGAAGTGTCATGTTAACCCTGTTTATTGTGCCATTTTAAAATTTCACTCACTTGCAGTAAATGTGAGATGAATAACAATCAAACCCAATGATGTCATGTAGAATGTATTGTTTAATAGAGATTGTAGCTTCAACATGTTAGAGGGATGAAATGTTACTTGCCTTAAACAATCTATAAGTGAACATTTTATGGTATGTGGAAGCAAGCCCTAAAAATTTTCATTGACATACCAACAAAAGTCATTGTCTTTGTATCAAATTTAATATTATCATTCGCATACCAGTAAATGTTGGGTCATATTTATTGAACCATATCCTTTTGTGAATTCATGTTGTTTTGTTATTGATATGTTGTGAATTAATGATGTTATGTTATTCGTTCACATTTTCAACATTACAAATATTCTTTACCTTAATTATTGTTGATAAGTTATCCATTCATGTTGTTGTGGTTTTTATATTTGAGACACATTTTTATTTCTATGCCTCTAAATTTCCATGGCTTCTACAAACACCCACTGAATGTTCACACACAAAAATGTTTATTTGAATGGAAAGAGACTTGAACTTAGGATGAAAGAGTGAACATTTACTCGTATACACACAAATTTTTATTTGGATGGAAATGTATTTGAACTTGGGATGGAAGACATATGATAATATTGGTATACACATAAAAAATAATTAATGATTGCACTACTTATTTAATTATGCATATGATTAATTCATATGTTTTCTAACACATTTTAGAATTCAACAAGCATGAAATTATTGCTTGCTTGGATGGAAATGGATTTAAACTTGAAATGAAAGACTAAACATTTATTGGTATGTGGATGAAATCCCTGAAGGATTTCATTCACATACTAGTAAATGTTATTATCTTTGTATCAAAATGAAGGTTTTCATTAACATACTGATTAATGTTATAGTCTTTATATCAAAATTAAGGTTTTCATTGACATACAAGTAAAATGAGGACTGATGTCCAATGATCTATATAAATTTGACCAATATTAATATATAAACAAACTTTTTTTACATTGACTTAAAAATTTATGCAGTTAGGCACGTCATCTAGTCATGGCGCATTAATAAAAAACAAAGGGCCATGTTAGAATACGAGTGTTTGTATGATTGAAAATTCTTGAGTATGTGAATGAAATCCCTAAAGGTTTTCATTCACATACCAGTAAATATAATTATCTTTGTTTTAAAATTAATATTTTCATCCACATTCTAGTCAATGTTGAGTCAAATGTATCAAACTAAATTGTTTGTGAATGCATGTTGTTGTGTTATTAATATTTTGTTTTGAAGTCATGTTGTGTTATTTATTCACATTTTAAACATTACAAATATTCTTTGCCATAGATATTTTTGACATGTTTTCTATTCTATTGTCAATTACTGTATTCATACATTATTATTTTTGACAAAATCTTAATTGTTGTAAAGGGTGAATGTTTACTGGGCTGCTCGAGAAAGTTTTAGAAATATTGTGTTTACTTACACTTTTTATGTTTGTGGAGATTTTTACTATTTCAAAAAAAAATCATTATGTTTCTTAACATGATATATGTTTGTTGAGATTGTACTAATTTTATGCTCTTACATTGGTTACACTCTTATTCTTAACACAATTATTGTAATTCTAATATTTTTATTTCTTGTATTATTTAAATGTGTTTTTGATGTTTTTTTTATGCGGACAATCATGACAAATTTTCAATTAAAGAGTGGTGAAGAACAATGGGGAACTCATTTTAAAGTGAATATTTCTAAACTTTTATTATGCTTATCATCCATTTCCATGTTGAATGGTTGATAATAAATAAATTTCATTTCATTACATAATCAAACCTAATAAAATAGATAATCATTACATTACTTAATGCACTTCATTACGTTACATAACAAACTGAATACATTTGATTACATAAGATAATAAGTAAAACAAAACTTACACCATCCAAGGTGGAAAAATAGAGCTATGCCCTTCGTTGGTTGTATTCAAAGAAAGTGGAGTTGCAGTTGGTCATTCAAGGGTTGTCTCCTTCCTAATATTTTATGCCATATTAATAGAATTAGGAGGATGGATCCCACGTAAGCAATTGGGGATAAAATGTTTATCATGTCTTTCAATATGTGATGTTGTTTGTGCAGAGGGTTGAATTTATTGCTTAAATGCATTTGCTATTCAATTCTTTTATGACCTTCTCCAAATTATCTCTCCCTTCTATCATGCTCTTTATTTTGATCATTTTCTTGACTTTGTTAAATATTCTCTTGCTCCTTATTTTACCTTTTTATTTCATTTTGAATCTTTTGTTGTTCCCTTATTTCCCTCTCACCCTACCTCAGGGATTTCCTCTTTTTAACTTATTATTTCTTCCTTACCTTAAATTCTTCAATCTCCTTCTTTTAGGACTCATGTTCTTTAAGCATTTGCCTATAATCATATGATGTGAGTATTTGAGATTGTATGCTCACCTTAGTGTTTCTTGATTTCTTTACAACACTTTCCACTGGAAATTTTAGAAATGTTGATATTGAATTTATTTTTTCATTCAATTATGGTTGTCTACAATCAAAGTCTTTGACTACATTTTTTACTATGTCCTCATTGGATCTAAATCAACTGTTGCATCATCTAAGCCCCATTTCCCGCTTACTGTGTAGTAATGAACAATCTTAGGTGGAATAAAAAGTGGTGATGATGGCTGTAAAATCCCCTTACCAATATGACGAACTTTGATCAATTTTTCTGATTTATGACTCAAAGGAATTTCGTCAAACACTAATCTGAATATTGCTGATCTGATATGATATGGTGCACTATTTGGTTTGGTTTGATCATTTTGAATTGCCACATATGTTTTTGAATGAAGCAAAGATAATATAACAATATAGCAATGATTGTAATGATAAATAGAGCTTTGACAAGGCACTTGTATTAATTTTTTGAGTATTACAAATGATTGTCATACAATGTTTCAGACTTATAACAGCGAGTATAAATAATAACAAACTTGCCAAACAGTAACGAACCTGATACAATGATGAATGTAGAAGATGTGCCTTTGGTTCTTAGATAAGTGAGGAGCTTGAAATGCAAATCTGGAACCAAGTGCTTCAGAATTTACAGCCTTATATCATACCTCTAGTATAGTGCCACATGAAAAATAACAATGCCTTACAATTATCCCTAACAGCTGAAACCCTTCCTCAATGTCCCCCTTTGCTTCTTAGCTTCAATGTGCAACTCTGATTGACAGTGCTTCAGACTTTTACAGTCTGATTCAGACCTAATTAGTGAGCTTAAATGATGCCCCAAGTGTCAATAAAGTGCCCAAAAATGTTTCCCAAGGTGAGGCGCTTCCCAAGAGGGCATACACAATGCTAAAAAGTGCCACTCCAAGGAGAATTCAACCAATGGAGAAGTCTGAAACAAAAATTACAGTCAACCATAAATCATCATACCCTTACCAAAATCGACCTCCATTGCCAAGCAAATCTTCTCCACACTAGGCAGCCTCAAAGGGATGTCTTCATTGCTTCAAATTGCACCTAGAACGAGAGGATCGAACCAAATACCATAGCTGTAATAAATCTTTAGATTTTGCAATGAAACCCTTATTCTTCCAACCTGCAAATGATCTCAATGAAGCACAAGTTGAGCCTCAAAAGTGAAGCCCACAACTGGTAACAATTCGGTTGATATTTCACAACCTCAAAGTCACACAACCAAGAGGGTTTTCATCCTCAATGGCTATTCTGCAGAAACCCTAGGTCTCCTCAACCACAAATCAATATCAAAACATAAACTTGGATGATAAGAAATGAGCCCAACACCTCCTTATATACTTTTTATGTCTCCACTTTTGGTGGGGGCTAGAAACTTCTAGAAATAAATAACTTTATTTCTTTTTTTTAATAAAATAAATTTATTATAAAATAAAGTTATAATTCATTAAGTAACTTTATAACATAAAGTTATAAAGATACTCTCTCTAGGTGTTGAAACACTAATACGCCCATGGGAAACAACTGAATGTGGTAGAGAAAACCCCTCGAAAGGCCAGGTAACTGTTGAAGTGACCCTCTAATCATCTTGTCTTGGCCTATGAAGGTTAATGATAGGCCAATCTCATCGAAAATGTGATGACTAGGAAAAAGGGGAAATTACAATGGCATTGACATAGACACATATGCTTTCATTACTTCATAATTAGTTCCAAGATTTGTTACTCCCTCCTTCAACCATTTTGATGGGCTTACAGTTTGGGTATGCAGTCTTCAACCATCTTGGTTGAAACTAAATGTTACATCCATTTCATCCAATTCATCTCCACTATTTTTGCTTTTTGACTATGATTTGTTTCCTATTCACTTTCATTCAATGCATCTACAACATTTTTTGCATTTGCTACCTATTCAACTTCAACAACACTTTTTTATGGCATTTACTCCATCTGCTACTTAGTAGCTTGAATATCTCTTGCATTCATCCTAGCCAACCTCATTACATTATTAGTTACACTAATTTCATCCTCTTCTAAATAGATTGTTTCACTTGGATTCATGTCATTGGCTATTTCCTCAGGGTTTAATGGCCAAATACTTATCCTTATAAATCTATATTTAATGTTTTTAGGAGTTTGTGTCATTTTTAATGTTATGTTGCCGAAAGTGGCCAAATTTTGTCTATTTATCTCGAAACCATGATGTGTATTCATCCATGACATCCTATCATTTTCAAAGTAGGCCTTAAATGGACAAAACACACTTACATCCAATGGATATAATTTATGGCTAGTATGTGTAGGCTATGTAAGCAGGTCAATCCCCAAAGTTCTAACCTATTAAATTGTTGATAGTGAAACATGGTTGTCGTAACCATAAAAATGAGATGATCATCATCATGTTCAATAACTATTATAGGATTAATTATTTTTATGTTCATGTTGGTGCCCATGAATACCTACAATAAGTGTTCCTTCAAAAGTTACAACCATCTTGTGTGTGTGATATTCCTTTTCTACCATTATATCAATAATTATCAACATAAGAGGTGTGGGAATGCCCACCAGAAGAATATTTAGGACATTATTTCATACTTTATAAGTGCACACTAATTTTTTAAATTAAAACTCTTTTTATTAATCTTCATTATAGACCTTAGTGCCTATGTCCTCCAACATGGACTTGTAGACATAATCCCCTATGACACTCAGCTAAGCTAGATCGCATTCCACAATGATCTATGGAAAAGTCTTATTAAAAGTACACAATTTGGTACTAAACATATTTTTATTTGTTGGAAATGTAATGCTTTGGACATTAGTGCCTTCCTATTCCCCATATCAGTCTATGATGGCATTGTTTCTGCTTCAAGTGATACTTGTGCCTCTACTTTCCATTACACTGTTGATTGATGAGGTAATGGTTGTTGCACCCCTAGAGCTATTGTTTGTAGTGGTGGTAATAAGAAATTATCCAAAGATTTTTATCATATAAATTCCACATATGCATCCAACATACTGATGAAAAATGGCAAGTGACAGGTGCCTTTGGGAGCTCATAGACTCTGATTTGGATATCATCATAGATTTTGGTCACTATAGCATATTTCCCCAAATCTCTCATGACATATATAGGTACCCATGGGTGTGAAAGGATAATTTATTGTATTTCCATTCAACATGCATTTAATCTACCTAACTACTCATAATATTATCATGTTTTGGTATAGGAAATGTTTATAAAGTTGGTCGTAGGCTAAAAGTTAGTATCTGGATTGATGGGGCATCAAGGGACTTCCATTGTGTGAAGCAGAGAAGACCAATAATTGGTATTAAAAGGTCTATGATGCCATGTTTATTACCTTCTCAATGTTCATGATGAGCCCAAAGAGCCAAAATTTAGTCTAGCTAAAATCTTCATTGAGTTGGATCATGTAGTAGGTGATGTCGATGACCCATTTTGTGGCCTACTTCACACTCTTAATTGTCTATCAAAATCACTTTGTGATGTATTTTGAGAGAATGCACACTAAAATATCTTTTACATATTTTATAGGGATCCACTAGATGCCCTTTTTTATTTTTCCCTTGTATTTAAATGGATGGGTGGTACTTTTGTTTTGTAAGGGCTCAATGATTTACCCCTCGCAGGTAACCATGTTACTTGTGTCATAGTATCTATGTTAATGAAAATAGTCACATCTTGTGACATATGAATGGTTCCTTCATTATACCAATTGATAAATTTAATCATCACCTCATCAAGTTTTCCAAATTTTGGTAATCATATTGGTCACTTTGTATCCATTCCTTGCAGGTGATGTTGTAATGTTAGGGTTCCTAGTTGTACTATTGTTAGTTATTATAGAATGAACAAATTGGCTTCTACTGTGTCAATGAAATTTAATGGGTTCAGATAATTGTATCTTATTTATTGGATTAAAATACCAATCCTCATCTCTTCCTTTCATGTATGGGAATTAATGTCAGGATCCCTGCTCACTAAGAGCACACTTGATTACCTTTGTATAAACAACTAAACACAGAATTTAACCAGAATGAATAAGTAACTAGAAATTAGAAATAACACAGAATATGAGAGATAATACCCAATTGTATTAATACTCTTCCAAAAGGAAATATACAATAAAGAAGATGCCACACTCTTCTTCCCACACCTCTAGGGCTCCCACACCTCTAAGGCATACAATAATCTCCCTCAAGAGTTCTCTCTCGATTACGGTCACAACAAACAACTCAAACACAGAGTTATTGTTCACCTCCACCAGTCAGTAACAATACTGCCATTCCACCAGTTAGTAACAATACTGCCAATCCAACAAGTACTCCACGTACTCCAAGTTTGAGTACACCATGCACTCCAAGTAGATCTCACCTAATCTTGCTACCTATTGTGTTGCTGATCTCCCTAATCTTGCTGCCACCTACAGATCACCCTGGTTTTGCACACCTGCAAACCTAGATCTCACACACACCTGCAGATCAACTGACCTTACTTACCATGTAGATCTCACCTGATCTTGCTATACTGCAAATCAACCTGGCCTTACACACCTGCCGATCGAGATCTTACACACCCAGAAGAACCCTTGTCCTTACCTCACCAAGTCCTTATGATTCTCCCTTAGATAGAACCCTTCTAATTCTACAGAACTAATTCTACACACCATCACCCCTGTGGATCTTCTACCATATCTTGCTCTCCTACAGATCTACTTGATCATACACACTTGGCATTGTGGCACTATGAGGAGCTAACCTTGCTCTCTTCCCTCTGAAGGAGCTAACCTTGCTCTCTCTATCTAGCACACTTTACAATACAGCCCCATGAGTCTATTATATATATCTCATGCAAAAAATAATTAGACTTCTAATTACAATAATTAGAAATGCAGCTCCAAGACTAAAATTAGTCTTAACATGCAAACAATCGATTCATTAAACAAATTGTTCATGAAACTAGCAGTTTTGGAACCGCACAAGCGATCGACGTCGGTCCCTGTCTGTTTAGAGATGACCGACGTCGATCGATCCCTGACCGATGTCAACAGCTTTCTATCCACCTCTAACCGACGTCAGTTGGCCTGACTGACGCCGGTGACTGTGACACTCAGCAACCTCCTCCATGTTTGCATACAGTGAAGCTTTTAGCTCCACAACCTAACAATCTCCCACTTGGAGATAAACAGCTGCACCTATACCTGTACTTGTACTTCATCTAATTTGCTTCCTATCTTGTATCCCTCTTCAAGCTCAATCTTGAAGACCAACCACCACACATCCTACAGTGCTACGCCTATCATCCAAGTAACCTGCCACATCCGAATCTACATACCCATGTAGAGAAGTCCTTGACCTTGCATAGCATGTTAACCTGCCGTTGGTCCCTCTCAAATACCTGAAAACCCATTAAACTACTTTCCAGTGCTTCTTTCCTAGATTGACCACAAATTTTCTGACAGCACCCACTGCTTGGGCAACAACAGGTCTAGTACACATGTACTTAACCTCATCATGTGAATTGGGACACTGTTCTGTGAACTGTCCATCCATAGGTGTGTTAACTGGTTCTGCATCCTGCATCTTGAACCTCACCACTACCTTATTCACACAATCATCCTGAGACAACATCAACCTGTGATCTTTCCTATCTCTAGGAATACTCATGCCAAATAATTTTGCTCCTCCTAAAATCTTCCTGGCATACCACTAAACTAATTTTACCCTTAGCTTAGCAAAACCTTGCATGTATGAACCTGCAACAAGCACATCATCCACATACAGTAACAGGATAATGTCGCGACCATTATCCAACTTGGTAAAATAAACACAATGGTTACAATGACACTGACTAAAGCCATGCTTTGTCATACCCCTGTCAAACTTGTACCACTGTCCTGGAGCTTGCTCAAGACCATATAACCTGGCCTTCTGTCTCATGTGTCCATTCTCTCTCTTCTTTAACCAAGGAATCCATTCATCTTTCAGTGCTTTTATCCTGGCTGGCAACTCTACCAAATCTCCCATTTGGTTCTCATCCAAGGAATCAAATTCCTCATTCATTCAATGCTCCCACTGTTTCCTAGATTCTACCTGCATTGCCTCTTCAAAACTTCCTGGTTCTTGACCATCAGTGAGCAACCTATTTAGGTAGTATAAAGAAGGCAAATAATGAATTTGAGGCTTACTTACACTTTTAGTCCTCCACATGGGTGTTTGAGACTCCTTGACAGCTTGTTGTCTACCCAAAATCCATTTCTTGGTTGACCCTGGTCTGTACCCGACCGATGTCGAATCCACTTGATCGCTGATGCCAGTTCCTTGACCGACATCGATGTCCATTGGTCACTGATGTTGGTTCCCTGATCGATGTCAGTCTCTCCCTGCCCGACACCAGTGACTCTGGTCTGCACATGACCAATGTTGATACCTGCCTATTTGACGTCGATTCTCACCTGATCGACACTGGTAACTGTGTTTTCCTATGAGTGATGAATTTTTACCCACGAGCTCACTTTAGATCAAAACCCTATCCAAACTGCCCTGCTCAGAATTATTCAGCCCCTGTGACTGATCTCTGTCCATCATCTCCTCCATGAACACCAAGGATTTCTATTTCTTAAGTTTGTCAAAGACATCTGACTTCCTCTTAAGAACATGCATCTCCTTCTTACTCATGTGACCAAGCCTACAAAGCCACGTCTTCGCAACAAAAGGAGAATCAATAATACAAGTAAGTAGATAAAGAGTACCTACTTTCTTACCACATGCTAATTCAAGTGCATCCGCTGTGAGAGTTACTATGCATCCCTCATCATCCAACTTTCCTGAAGAAATTAGCCTCATCTTCAAGACTGGGACCTGCATGACCTTCTTCAACACCCATGTGTTGGCTGTCTACAGTTTCAGCCACACTTCCCCTTTGCCAATACTTTGACAAGGCTCACCAACCCCTAAATAAATCTTTCCAAAGTCTCCATAGACATTAACACGGAAAAATACTCTATTTGGGACTACATGGAAAGAGGCAATAGAATCTATAATCCAAGATTCTACTTTATCCAAGGAACATGCAAGAGCAACCCGTACAATACCTGCAATACCTACTTCATTTCTTTCATGCTGATCTTCTACCAAGCAACAATCTTTCTTTACCTGCTCTTTCTTTCCATAATTTAGTAATTGAGGATTCTTGCTATTGAGTTCCTCCATTCTTAGTGTACTTTCTTCTGCCATTGCTATACTCCCACTCAATCAGAAACCCCTGAGAGTGACCTGTAATCAACAAACACTTAACACGCTCTGACCACCTGTTAGTGTACCTAACCAAGCTCTGACACCAATTGTCAGGATCCCTGCTCACTAAGAGCACACTTGATTACCTTTGTATAAGCAACTAAACACGGAATTTAACCAGAATGAATAAGTAACTAGAAATTAGAAATAGTACAGAATATGAGAGACAATACCCAATTGTATTAATACTCTTCCAGAAGGAAATATACAATAAAGAAGATGCCACACTCTTCTTCTCACACCTATAGGGCTCCCACACCTCTAGGGCATACAATAATCTCCCTCAAGAGTTCTCTCTCTCAATTACGGTCACAACAAACAACTCAAACACAGAGTTGTTGTTCACCTCCACCAGTCAGTAACAATACTGCCAGTCCACCAGTCAGTAACAATACTGCTAGTCCAACAAGTACTCCACATAGTACATAGGAAAAAATATTTGTTCAAGTAAATTGGCTATGCCTTCCATGTTTTATGGGATTGCAAAGACTCAAAATAAATAGAAATCTAGTGATTCATCTTGGAGTTCTTCAAGTTTCTCTCCATTACATATTCGATTCAAATGGTTTGCTCCCACATTTTCTCTCTCAAGATTCACATTGATTCTAAATTGAAATTCTTGAAATAACATCAACCACATAGATATCATTCCTCCTAACATGGACTTATTTACCAAATATCGTAGAGTTTAGTGATCAGTGAAAAAATCAAATGACATCATTATAATGTAGTGTTTGAACTTCTAGAGTGTGAACACCATTGTTAGAGCTTCTCATTCTATGGTTATCTAATTTTTCTATGTACTTGAGATTTTTTTACCTTATGAAATTAATAGGATGGTCCAATCCTCCATCTCCTAGTTATGAGAGAACAATTCCTACTATAGTCTATGAGGTATCTACATGTACATGAAATGATTTTCTTCACTCGAAAAAGACCAATATGGGATTTGTTACTAGACTCTGCTTTATATCCACAAACATTGTTTGACACTCATTAGTCTATTTGAACCTAGTGTGTTTGTGCAGTAGTTTCTTTATGGGCACAGATATAGCTATGTAGCCTTTTATGAATTTATTATAATATCATGTATGACCCAAGAATACTCGCACCTATATAGAGTTGGTAGGATGTGGTATACCCAAAATAACTACAATTTTGTCTTTCATCAACCAAAATCCCATCGCTATATATTATATGACCCAAAAAGACACCAAACAATGTAAAGAAAAAGTAGTTCTTTAGCTTTAATGCAATATGTAGATTTTAGAAACATTTCAAGCTTTTTCGTGGCTTGGATAGGTGCTCCTTGAATAAATAAAAACAACCTAATTATCTAGATAAACATATAATAAATCATGGATGAAGTCTTTAATTTTAGTAATCACATCTTTGGAGAACACAACAAGAGCATTGTTCAATTCAAAAGGCATTACCTTACATGCAAAATATCTCCATTCTATTTCAAATGTAGTTTTAGCTTGATCTTATGTTGTGATTGGTATCTGATGGTAGCCATTGAACCCATCTATAAATGAATATACTTCATGTCCTAAAACTAACTCTAGGACTTCATCTATCCAATCATTAATTCAAACATCATTTAGTACAAGGTAGTCCCTACATACTCTAATTTTTCCAAACTTTTTAGGTTGCACCACCATTGGGCTAACCAAGTTTTTTTTCCACCAAATAGATAAAATTTGTTTTTTACATTCAATCATGCACACTCCTATAGTTCTATATGCATCTCTCCTAGTGAAGGATCTACACAGTTTAATTATGCAAACTTTGTTGTAAATACATCCTAATAATCTCACATAATTTTTAATCCTTATAAAATCTCATTTCAAGTCTAGTGGTTGCCTAAATTCACAAGTTTTGGTGCAGACTCTACCCCAATATCCCCTACCAATTTAGTTAATGGCTCCTGGTATATTATTTTGGGGTCACATAGAATTAAATATTTCAATATTATTTATCATTCTTTCTCTTGAATATTAAGACTTCATAATTATTTATCTTTGGTTTGGTTTGTAATATTGGCTTTAGGATCTTCCATTTCTCACCTAGGCTCAAAAAATACCATAAAAACCAAGTCCTCATCATTATCACTGGACTAATATTATTAGCCATTATTGATGATTTTATTGTAAAGTTTTATTAAAATCTACTCATTTTGTTTAATTGCCTTATAGTTTTTTAGAGTTGTATTCAAGTCCCTATATGTTTCCTCTTGTGAAATGTAGTCTTGTGTACTACTGAGATCATCTGCTCAGACATGCCATAATATCTTCAGCTTTGAAAGGGCTTGGTGTATTAAAGGGTTCTCATCTTTGAAGACAAATGTTTGAATAAAATCATGTTGGACTTGTGGCCAATTATTACTCTCCATTTTACATTCTCGATACAAGTACCACACTAGAATAAGCACTAAAGTATGCTTTAAAATATGAACCCAGTGTTTAGGTTCTACACCCTGTGAAGACCACATATTTATGAATATGCATTTTTGGACATTTCCCTTCCAATAAAAATGGCCATGATTTGTGATCATAGGTACTATTTGAAATGGGTTTACAATAATTTTCAAGAATCTTCATAATGTCTTGAACCTGTGTATTACCCACCATGTCACAATATTACCTTTCATAGCATAATTTAGTGTACTGACTAACTGATCTATATATAGAACATGTTTCTCTAATATAGAAATAAATTGTCTCAAATCCTCAATTATAAAATATTGTAGTAATTATCGCTCTGTAGTGAAAATAGTGCATTGGCCTCACCTCATAATCTCCTCTTACCTAGTTCAGCATATGAGTATCTAAATCCCCATTCATAGAAGGCATAACTTCCAATGCTAGAATACCTTCTTGAGTGGTTTCAGTGTAATCCATGTTTGTCACACCTACTTGATATATCAACTCTACTTCAAACCTTGTTGGTGATCACATAAAAAGTGACTTACCTTCTCTTATTTGTAACTATGGAACTTGTGTCTTTGTTATCATAGGTCTGGATGAAATTTGTTTTGTTTGTTGTATCAATTGTTGATGCTTTATTTTGTTGTAAATATTGTCATCGATGTCAAAGGTCTAGCATTGGTGATAAAGTTCCCATTGTATTTAATGGTGTTTTTAATATTCATATCTTGGCTAATGTGTGTTAATATTTATTTAATATAACGAATATATTTTTGGTTGCATATAAGTCAAAAGAGGGCCCATGGAGAAGTCCAAAAGTCATGGGGTAAAGACAAAAGAGGAATGGGATGCATTTTCTCATGAAGAGTCATCTTGAGGAATTCCAAGAGTCACCATGTGAAGACAAAAAAGGGTATGGTGTATTTTTCCATGAAGGAACACTTTAAAAAATATGACAAGTCACCAAGATAAGGATAAAAAAGTAAAGGATGTATTTTGTTATAAAGGGTCACCATGTGACTTTTCAAATGCAAGGATATGAAGTGTCATGCAATTTTGGTGCCATTTTCCATGAGGATTGAAGGGTCACAAAGGGTGAATGCCAAAGGTGATTTGGAAAGCTATAAATAAAAGCTCAAGAATCCATTTGTATGATGCAAGAGAGTGCATGGTTTTGTACTTATTTTATATAAAAAAAGAGGAGAAAAAAGCAAGAGATATTGTAGAGTTCTATCAATTGTTGAGTAAGCAACATTGAGAGATAGTTGTGTTTTATACACAAGAGGGGTTGGTGCTCCTGTGGATTGGTGCTCACAAATATTTACAAGGGGTTGGTGCTCCTATGGGTTGGTGCCCACAAATAGTTGTTATGTTGGTGCTCGGCAAAGGGGTTAGTGCTCCTATAAGTTGGTGCTTGCAAACTTTGTAATTTGAGTTGGTGCTCATTCATATACTTGAGATTGTTCTCCATGGTTTTTTCTACTTTGGGTTTCCATGTAAATCTCTCTCTCTCTCTCTCTCTCTCTCTCTCTCTCTCTCTCTCTCTCTCTCGTGGTGCATGTTATTGTTTTAGTTTTATTGCATATCTTGAATGTGTGATTAAGTGGTTAAAGAAAAAAAAATAGATTAAGTAAAATATATATAATATATTGATTAACCCCTACCTCTCGATATATTTCATGCTTAACAATTGGTATCAGAGCAGGTTCCTTTTGAAAAAAATTTACAGATTGAGGTAGATCAGAGAAAGCACAATGGCTGGATCACATGAAGGTTTTTCTATAAATAAGGCACCTTTGTTTGATGGGACAAATTATACTTTTTGGATCATAAGGATGAGGACTTATTTGATGGCGCTTGGATTTGACATTTGGCAAGCAGTGGTGGAGGAATATGAAGAGCCACAGACACTTGTAACTACTCCAGTGGAAAAGAAGGCAAGTGAAAATAATGATAAAGCTTTAAATGTTATTTTATGTGGTTTATGTGAATCAAAATTTGTTAAAGTTATGCAATTTAAATCTGCTCATGAAACTTGGGTAAAGCTTGAGAATATTTACAAAGGTGATGGAAAGGTTCAACAAGCTAAGCTTCAAACTTTTAGAAGATAGTTTGAGAGTTTGAAGATGGAAGAGAAAGAAAATATAGCAAGTTACCTTTTGTGGGTTGATCAAATAGTTAATCAAATTCAAGGTCTTGGAAAAAAGTTAGAAGAATCAATCATGGTACAAAATATTTTGAGATCTCTACCATTGAGATATGATACAAAAGTTTCAACAATTGAAGAGATGAATAATTTAGCCAAACTAAAGAGGGATGAGCTATATGGTATTCTTACGGCATATAAGATGTAGACCTCACAAGATAAACCCTCAGAGAGAGAATCTACTTTCAAGACATCAAAGAAAGAGAAGGTTAAGATTCAAGAATCAAGTGACAGTTTTAGAGATGATGAAGATGATAATGGAGCTCTATTCATTTGCAAGCCCAAAAAAGGCACAGGTAAATATCAAGAAAAATTACCTTTTAAAGTTTTAATTGTGGAAAGAAAGGACATTTGTAGCTAAGTGCCTAGATAAGGGTAATAGTGATAATGAATAAGGAATGTCTATATATAAGAAGAATTTTAAAGGAAACTTCAAGATGGGATTCGAGAAGAAGAGTTTGTATGCTAACAATCCTAGCTCAGCCAAAGATAGTGGAGTTAGTGATTCATAAGAAGGAGAGATTTTATTCATGGACATACATGAAGATACCTCTGTAAGCAAAAGTACAAATTATCAAGAAGAATAATAGGATGAAGACGAAGTGAATCTATAAGGAGAACTCATTTATGCCTTAGAAGAGTTAAAATTTCTTAAGAAGAAGAATCAAAGATTGAAGCTCCAGATCGAGAAAAATGAAAAGAAGACAAATGAAAAAATTCAAGATCTACAAACACAATTTGAAGAAGCCAAGAAGAATGAAAAAGATCTAACGGCATAGTTGCAAAAAGTAAGTGAAAAATGTGAAAGGTATGTTATTGAAATTGCTTTTTTAAAAGTAGATCTTGAGAAAACAAATAAAGCAATCAATGATAGAGCAACCAATGATTCAAAATTTTATAATAGCACTAATATGTTGAATAAGATATCAAAAATTCAAAGATCAATGTCAGATAAGATAGGTATCAAATTTGAAAAAAAAAGGGGGAGGCCATTACTTTCACAGATAAGGTTAACATAGAAAAAGGAAAGAGCTATGCTAAAGCTCTTAAAAAAGAAGAAATAAAAAGGGAAGAAGTTAAGAATACAAAGGACAATTCAAATAAAGAAGGTTGGAAGGAATAGAGCTACAAAAGGTAATCAGGTCAAAAATAATCAAATAGGTCCTATTTTTATGGTTACTATTTTTATTGTAATGGATATGGTCATAAGAAAATAGAATGTTGAAAAAGGGCTAACAATTTCAAAAATAAGGAGAAGGAAACTCATGTAGAGTCAAGCATAAGCCACAACTTTTTTGCTCCTCTATTAGGCTTTAATGAAGAGGCCATAATATGTTACAAATGTAATAACTTCAGACACATAGCTCAGTACTGTAAAAATGTGTTTGAGTCAATCAAGAAGAACCAGAGTTTCAAGGTTCCATTCATCAAGAAGAAAGTTTAGACAAGTTCATGATAGAGGAAATAAATTAAAAAAATGTATGTTGGTATAGACAGCTTTGCATGCAAGAAATAAAGAAAATCCATGGTTTATTGATAGTGAATGTTCGAGGCACATGACAGGAGACAAGAGCAATTTTATAACCTTGAAGAAGATCAATGGTGGCATAGTGAAATTCAGAGATAATGCTATAGCCAGAATTGTCAAAAAAGGTACACTAAGTTTGGATAATGGTAGAACTAAAATTGAAAATGTTTTGTATGTATAAGGTCTTAAGTATTATATTTAGAGTGTAAGTCAAATGTTCGATCAAGGACACACAGATAGTGTTATGTAGAAGGTTATGAAATTAGGAAAAAATATTCAGATGTGTTGGTTGCAGATGCTCAGAGAATAGACAATAATTTGTATGTGTTATCAGACATCAAAGGTCAAAGATATTGTTTGAGTCAGATTAAATAAAGTTGGCTATGGCACAAGAGAATGGGACACATAAATTTTGACAATATTATCAACATCATCAAGAAGCAAGTAGTCAAAAATATTTCAAAGATTACAAAGGCATCCAACATGTTTTTTGAACCTTGTCAGCATGGAAAGCAAGCCAAAAGGCGGTTTAAAATAAAAGAATACTCGACCACTCAGATGTTAGAGCTTGTTCACACTGATTTGTGTGGACATATGAGAACTCAAAGTACTCAAGGTGAGAAATATTTCATGTTACTTATTGATAATTTTTCATGTATGACTTGGGTAATGTTTTTAAATAAAAAATCAGAAGCTTTCAGACATTTCAAAGCATTAGTTGAGAATGAAACCAGTTTGAAGATTAAGTGCCTAAATCAAATTGAGGAAGAGAATTCATGTTAGATCAGTTTATTGAGTATTGTGAAGACCATGGAATAATGAGACATTATTCAATAGCCAGAACTCCATAGCAAAATGGAGTAGTTGAATGGAGAAATAGAACGCTTAGGGAGAGGCAAGGACAATGCTAAATGAATCCAAGATACTAGATAAATATTGGAAAGAGGTAGTTGGTACAATAATGCATATCAAGAATAGAGAATTATTAAGAGTCAATAATGACAAGAGTCCTTATGAGCTATGGAAAGACAAACCAGCTATAGTTGATTATTTCAGAGTTTTTGATAGTAGATGCTTCATAAAGAGAACCGATGAAAACTAGGTAAGTTTGAATCTAGAGCAAATGAAGGTATATTTCTTGGTTATTCTTACAAAAGTAAAACTTATAAATATTATAACAAAAGAACCAAGAAAATAGTTGAAAGTGCAAGTGTCAAGATAGAATAAGATGGAGCACAAATAATTAGTGAACCAGTAGACATTCTTGAAATAATTGAAGAGGAAGCTTTTGAAGAATTAGATGAAGATGAGAAGGAGAAAAAGGACACTAAAAGCTCATCTAAATATGTCTAGAGAAATCATAATGAAAGTGACATCATCAGGGACATAAATGAAGGAATTCACACTAAAATAATGATGGTAAGTGAATTTGAGCAAGTTAATTTCTCTTTGTTATCCAAAATTCAGCCTAGATTTTTTTCAGAAGTTAGACATGATAAGCATTGGGTTAAGGCAATGGATGAAGAATTAAATCAGATAGAAAAGAATGATACTTAGGAATTAGTGCCTAGACTGAAATATCACAATGTGATAGGAATAAAATGGATTTACATAAATAAGTTGAATGAAAATAGAGAAGTGACCAGGAAAAAAACAAGATTAGTATGTAAAGGATATGCTCAAATTGAGGGAATAAATTTTAATAAACTTTTGCACCAGTGGCAAGGCTAGAGGCTATTAGAATGTTTCTTTCATATGCATTGTTTCAAAATTTCAAAGTGTTTTAGATGGATGTCAAATCTGCCTTCCTAAATGGGAATCTAGAAGAAGAGGTCTATATTGAGCAACCTGAGGGATTTATTCTTTCAAATGTTAGTAGCCATGTATGCAGATTGAAGAAAGCACTGTATGGATTGAAACAATGTCCCAGAGCTTGGTATGCAAGATTTGATAAGTACCTATAGGATTAAGGTTTTAAAAGAGGATTTGTTGACAATAATCTCTACATAAAAATAGAAGGTGAGCATCAATTGATTGTTGTGGTATATGTTGACGACATCATTTTTGGAGGAAATACTGAAAAGATGACAAAAGAATTTTTCGATAATATGCAAAAATAATTTGAGATGTCTATGCTTAGATAATTTTTATTTTTTTAAGATTATAAATATTTCAGTCAGATAAAAGAATTTTCATATCTAAAAGTAAATATGCCAAGGAAATGTTGAAGAAATTAGGTTTTGAGGATTGTGCACTAGTTGGTACACTAATGAGTACAAGAAATAAGGTGAGCAAGGATGAAGATTCACATATTACAGATCAATATTTGTATAGATCTATGATTGGTAGTCTTTTATATTTGATAGCATTGAGGGCAAACATCATGCATGCAGTAGGTATGGTTGCAAGATATCAGTCAGCTCTAAAAGATAGTTATGTTCAGTTGATGAAGAGAATATTCAGACATATTAAGGGGACATTATATTATGGATTGTGGTATCTCACAGGCAAAGATTTCACTTTGGTTGCTTATATAGATTCAGATTGGGTAGGTTGTTTGGATGACAGAAAGAGTACAAGTGGAGGAGTTTTCTTCCTCAGTGATAGCTTAGTATCATGGCTAAGCAAAATTCTAGAATTTAGTATCACTTTTTACAACTAAAGCATAATATATTATAGTAGTATTATTTTGTACTCAAGTGCTTTGGATGAAGAAAACTTTGGAAGATATCAAGTTAAAATATGATGAACCTATTTCTATTTTTTGTGACAACACAAGTATTATTAATATTTTAAAGAATCCAGTGATGCATTCAAGAATAAAACATATTCCCATCAGATATCACTTCTTAAGAGAGTAAGTTACAAATCAATAGGTTAAGATGGAATATATCAGTACTACATATCAAATTGTAGATATTTTCACAAGGCACTACCAAAAGACACATTTAAGTATCAGTGGGAGAAGTTGGGAGTAATTTCTTTTACTTCCTGCCATTGAGGATTGGCATCAGTTGAGGGGGAGCTAAGTGTTAACTCTAGGATAGGCCCTTTTCCATTGATGTCAAAGGGGGAGAAGAATAGAAATAGGTATAGGTATAGGTATAGGTATAGGTATAGGTATAGGTATAGGTATAGGTATAGGTGCAAAAATAGGTACAAGGAACATGTATAGGTTGCTACAGTAAGAGGGAGTTACTGTATATTTTTTAGATGGAAGTATATGTAGGTTGAAATGTGCATTACAGGTTTTAGGATGTGGCAATTTTAATTTAAGGTTGCCATCAATGACAAAGGAGGAGATTGTTGGAAATATTGTCATTGATGTCAAAGGTCTAGCATTGGTGATAAAGGCCTCATTGCATTTAATGGTGTTTTTAATATTCATATCTTGGCTAATTTGTGTTAATATTTATTTAATATTAACGAATATATTTGTTGTTGCATATAAGTCAAAAGAGGGTTCATGGAGAAGTCAAAAAGTCATGGGGTAAAGACAAAAAAGAATGGGATGCATTTTCTCATAAAGAGTCATCTTGAGGAATTCCAAGAGTCACCATGTGAAGATAAAAGAGGGTGTGGTGCATTTCTCCATGAAGGGACACTTTGAGGAATATGAAAAGACACCAAGATAAAGACAAAAAAGGAAAGGACACATTTGTTTATGAAGGGTCACCATGTGACTTTTCAAATGCAAGGATACGAAGGGTCATGCAAGTTTGATGCCATTTTTTATGAGGATTGAAGGGTCATAAAGGATGAATGCCAAAGGTCATTTGGAAAGATATAAATAAAGACTTAAGAAGCCATTTGTATGATGCAAGAGAGAGTGCATGGTTTTGTAATTTTTTATATAAAAAAATAAGAGACAAAAGTAGGAGATATTGTAGAGTTCTATCATTTGTTGAGTAAACAACATTGAGAGATAGTTGTGTTTTATACACAAGAGGGGTTGATGCTCCTGTGGGTTGGTGATCACAAATAGTTGTTGTGTTGGTACTCAGAAAAGGAGTTGGTCCTCCTACAAGTTTGTGCTTGCAAACTTTTTAATTTGAGTTGGTGCTCATTCATATACTTGAGATTATTCTCCATGATTTTTCCCACTTTGGGTTTTCACGTAAAAATCTGGTGTCTCTCTCTCTCTCTCTCTCTCTCTTGTGTGGTGCATGTTATTGTTTCAGTTTTATTGCATATCTTGAATGTGTGATTAAGTGGTTAAAGAAAATAAATCAGATTAAGTAAAAGATATATAATATATTGATTCACCGCCCCTCTCAATATATTTCATGCTTAACATATTTTTGGATAGAAAACATGATACTCTACAATTTACAATACATTATGCTTTGATTTTGTACCCATTTTTAACCAACTATTATCTCTGTAGTCATAAGGTGAATATGGATATTTGGGTATGATGTGTGGCTTTCTCTTAGATTTACTCAAGGGTATAATGATAATTTCATCCCCTTCGTGTGCCTCCAACTGATTGCACATTATATTAATGGTCATCTGACCATCGTAAGACCACTTCTTACCAATCAATGTAGGGTAGTGTATTTCATCAGTCTTTATGTCAATTAATTTGAAATATCCTCATAAACTTAGGTCATTAACTTTGATTTCTACATCCTCCAGTTGACCAATAGGTTCTACCATCCCATAGTCAGTGAGACTTGGTTTTATTGAACTATAAATGAGAGTCAATCCTCCAATAGCTTTCCATGTGGTCTGAGGAATCATATTGACTATGATTTGAAAATCAAATACAACATTTGGGACATCATATCCTAACAGTTCAATACCCACGTGGGAGTCAATATCCATGCATGAGTCAACATACAATGGTTTCTTAGTATTTACATGCCAAACTAATTTGTAATTACATTGTTTCCCTCTTTGTATGTAGTCTACAAAATTATGTATAATATTTATAATTTTATGTAATATATACTCATTTCATATAGTGCTTACCAACTTGAGTAGATTTGTCAAACTAGTAACCACTCCATCCTACATCATAATGCACATGATTTGACCATACATATGTGCATCAATTATTGTGAGGTCACCCTCTGATGCAGTCTGCTACTATATGTTTTTTAGAACTTGAACTACTTGATACATCAAACTCTTCTCTTTCACATGGTCAGGATATTTATCTTGTGGATCCTTAATAATTTGATAGTCATATGGCATTTCCAAGGGTGTTAATCCTTGTTCTATATGTTGCTTTCCAGTGACTATTTATATATACGCAATATCCCTCGGGTCCAAATTCAACATATTCTCATTTTGCATAGAGTTCTCTTTTATTTGTTTTTCTAATACTAGTGTAATCACCTAAAAATTACACTTGAGTGCTAATAGTGCTAATTGAAACCACCCATCCCTAACTTAGCACTAGACCTATCTTAGGGATTCTTTTCACACTTATCCAACCTTTGTGTGGACCATAGGCATCCCTAGACATCCAAAAAGTAGTCACATACCCTCATTTTGAGATCTTGGCCCTATATTCCTCATGTTCTGCCACCTAGACACTAGCACCATAATAGGGATAGTAGTGCCACATGGCACTAGTGTCCCAATTTTGGCATTATTATCTGTTCTCTCCTTTTTCACTAATAGATATATTTTAAAATCTAAGACCACCTAGGGTCAACCTAGACCTATTTTAACACCTACACAAGCACCAGAATTATATATATACATGACTTTTATCTCTCTAACCAATAGATGGAAATTAGATGAAAATTACACATATAAACTCAAAACAAGATGTGCCCAATTAAAGTTATCAATCCTTTTTCTACCTTACTTCTACATACAACCATCTATAGAATTTATAATCTCATATTACTTAGGTTTTTAGTCTCAAGCACATTCAAATCACTCAAGTCAATAATTGTACTAGCTTCACTTGAACTTGCAAGACCAAAACATCATTACTCCTATTCTAGCAGTTGATAATATTAGTTAACAAGGTTTGAAATTTATTAAACATCTTAAGGAAAGTCATTCAAATATACATTTTATCAAGGCAAAATATCTAGATACACAAGAAATGTTACATAAAGAGTAATAACTTAAATTTAAAATTTAAAATCATGCTAAGCCAACAAACATTATTAAAAAAGGCTTTCTAGCAAAAGAGCCTCTAAAACACCATATACCTACAATAAGCACAGTTTTAAATTGAAAAATCACAATTAATATTGCAAATTACAATTTATAAAGGTCAACTTCATAGTATAAGGCAATTCCCCATGCTCATCCAGATACAACATAAGTCAACACTAGCATTCTAAGTTATTATGATTATTATGATATCAACGATGAACAATACTCATATTCATACTGCAACAACATTCAACTACAACATAGAAATCACATTGCATGAGAGATTACCATTTATATTTTTGACACAAGCCACATTGATATTGAGTCTCCCATGAAACTCATCGGTTAGTTTGTTCCTTCTTGTACATACTTTGCCTATTTATTGCTCCTTGTATATAGTTTCATTTTCATGTTGCTTACAAATAGCTTATATACAGAAAATACAAAAAAAAATATAATATTCCAACACACATAAGCATTCAAATATTTACTCAGAAACTATAGATTATATATTGTATGCATTTCCATGTTTACACTTCTTATATTTGTCAGACACTACATATGCTAGTTATCTTAGTATAATCAATTTTATCATACATACATGCTTCACTTATTCTTGTCAAGTGATTGTAGATTGTTACATGTCTTAGGTCTAACACACCAATCCAGATTTGATACTATCTACCCATTGGGGGCATATACACAGATACATGGGTTCTTTATTTGACACATTCACCCATTTGGGGGCACCCTATACATAGTTTTGATTCCCAAGTTACATCTTTATAAACTCTACATTATAGATTTAGCATTATTATATATTGATATTGATCATCCTACACCTACTCAGATTTTTTGTTGACTAATACTACTTTAGACTCAGTGTATTTACATCTTATCTCTTACATAGATTTGTATTACATGTTCATGCATACTTTCATTTCTAGTTTTCCTTGTTTAGAATTGATTGTATCTCTATGATTCTTACTTCAAGTTGTCATTGATGTCATCTAATTGATTTTGTCATTGTTTTGAAAATAATAATGAGGTATGGTGATCCATTTGAATGTCTTGTGGTGCATAGCGAGGGATGATGTCATGAAGTGATTACAAGTCCTTGATGAAGGATGATGTCATGAAGTCTTGAGCATGGGATATCTTGTCTGGTACAAGAAGGAGAAAGATGGATTTGGGAGATGAATACAAAGAGCATAATAGGATTTCTAAGAAAATTTTAACATGTTTTTGAGGCATTGAAGCACCTAGGTATGTTTCAAAGTGTGACTACAGAGGTAAGACTCATAGGTCTAATATGCAAATAAGCTAGTCTCAAACTTTATCTGATCTAAGGGTCCTAAGGTGTTAAAAATACCTATTAATGATTAATATTAGTGTTATATCATATGATAAGGTGTTTTTACATATTAATGAGGTGAAAAATATATCTATATTGGTAATAAGGTCAAGTATTGAGGCTAAGTCCTTGCATGAGAGACCTAGTGTAAAGGCACATGCTTGGTAGCTTATTAAGATTAGGAGTATGAGACTTGGGAGTTGATGGATGTGAATATTTAATCATGGTATTATTAAATTTGAAATTTGGATAAGGTTTTGAGATAATTTCAATAGGTTTTCAAGTGTTTTTAAGAACCAATCATAATTGGTAGTTTAAAGACCTAACATGCATAGAGACCTAGTGTGGCCTAATAAAGGGTCAAAATGAGTTTAAAAGGTAATATATCAGATATGATAATGGATTTAGGTGTAATATGTTATTTCAATGGTTTTAACCAATCCTAAGGTCTTAATTTTAAAGAGGAAGCATGAAATTTGGTTTTAAGGTCTCTTGTGTATGCAAATTGAAGAATTACAGACTTGAGAAGGAACCTCTGATGTTCATTGCCATGTGTAATCATTGAATTGAAATATTATTATTTTAGGAGAGATTTGTAAGGGTACTTTATTACATATCCAATCATTATTTTGAAATTTTAGGGCAATACTGTATGAACAATTGTTAACACCAGAACTGGTCTAAACCCCTCTCAAAACCCTCACAGTGACCTGATTGGAGAGATATTACTATAAATGGAACAAAGTGGACTGGTAAGTAAATTTTAATGTTTTTATAATTAATAATACTCCTCCATTAATCTCTAGGTGGTAGTGTTTTATTAGGGTAGTAAGTAGAACCTACAAAAAACCCTTGTTTCTGAAGAATTTGATGTTGTAGGTAGGTTTGATCGGGTCAAGATTGAAAAATAAATGGAGGTTAAAGGTCAAGACTCATTATTAATTTCAATGTTTTTTTTGAGATAATATATATCTTCTATGTCAACTATTTTTTTCAATCAATTTGACCTATCGCTAAAATGGCTAAGAGTGAGAATAGTGAGAAAAACCAGTCAGAGTGAGAAACTGTTTAGGGATTGGTTACAGAGGATTAAGAATAGCTCTAATTTCTTGGGTTATTTTTTAAATGCCTATACCTAATTTTAAATTTATTTAATATGATCACATAGATGCAATAAAGTTCTCTCAAAATGACCTGTCTATGTGAGTTGAGATAGTGAAGGTGTATGTTTAAAAGATTGGTCTATGTGTTCCACATTTGATATTCAACCTATGTAAATTTGTGTTTTAATTTATTATAAGTTTTAATAATTATAATCCAACTTAATTATAATATTTTTATTGTGATCCTACATGTGTTATAAGTCATGTTCATCATGACTAGTTCAAAAGACAGAATGATTGTTCCAAGTCTACCAAGTGAAGTGAAGAGTGTGAAACCCTATGATAAAAGTCATTGCATCCAATTTACTTGAAAAAAAAAATTATACCTAAATTAAATTAATTATTAATTATTTATATAATAAGGAGATAAATCTTTAAGGTGTTGAGATATGGAAGCCAAAATGGCTTGTCAGACTGTGTGAGAATTTGAGACAGTAGATTGACAAATTGGTATATAAGACCAATGGTTGTCACTAAAGTTTGATATCTATCCATTTTTTAATGATATATAATACTAATATAAACTACTAATGTTCATTATAAGTGTTTAAATTACTCTTACATGAGCTAAAAATAGTATTCCTCAAGACTATGTTTTCAAGGTGTCTGATAATTTTCTGTGTGTTGGTGAGAAAGATGTTTTTGAGCTATTTTGCCTAATATAGAAGATTATAAATAATGGTATGATTTTTTATATATTACATATAATTTAATTCATTAATTTTTAGTGTTTTAAATTGTATAGGCAGTTGTTAAGAATCAAAAGTTCTTAACTATATTTTGGTAGTATTTGATAGTTTTGAGTGGTCATATTGCAAGAGTGTGTTTGAGGTGTTTTGCCTCATTTTGTGATGTTAAATGGACATGGTAGTGACCATGAGGTCATTTAATATCATTTAATTATATTTTTTCATATGGTAATATGTCAAAATTGCTTGTTTGCTTCAGATATGAGAGACAGACTTTTCCTATGTATAAAGGGCTAATGACGAGTAGGCCTATTAGCATGGTTCAAGTGATGAGTTGGTATAAAAGGTGGAATGAACCTATGAATATATTATAATGGATATATTTAATAATTTTTTCAATTTTTTTTTTAGGCTAAAGTTATTCCAAATGACTCAAGTGTAATGTGTGCTTAAGACAGACCTAATTGCATTAGGTCTCCTTTAGGCCTAATGGAGGTTTTGGCCCTTAAGGGGTATGACCGACCTATAGAGTGGTTGTATCACTTGTGTAACATTTTTTTTGACATATTAAAATAATTATATAAGTGTTTTAAGGTTCTTGGCCAACCAAAATGGGTAAGATCAAGTGTTGAGTATATAAATAAGGCCTAATTGGCCTATTTGAGCTAGTTAGAGAAGTGTGAAGATAAGTGAAGAAAAGGGATCATTGAATGATAATTATTATGTCATTTAGGACCATAATACTATGAAATAAATCATGATGAACATATAACATATCTTCTACAGGTGGATGATAAGGTCAATGGACCTAATGAGCCTAAAAGAGGCATATTGAGCAAGTAAGCCTAAAAGGTTGTTTGAGAGGGGTAAAAGACTAAGGAGAGATGAATGAGTTGATGGATACTGAGAGAGCATAAAGATAAATCATATGAGTTTTAAAATTTTATGATATTTATTGGGTTGTAGGATAGATAAGAGAGAGAGAGATGAATAAGAGGTCACCATCAGTTGAGAGAGCAACAAGGTGTCTTGAGGTGATCAAGCTTGTCTTGGTTGGGTTGGTGCTTGGTCAAGAATGGAGTTGGAGCTGAATTTCAGGTTTAATCTTGAATAATTTTTCATGAAGTGTCTTTTTTGGTTCCAAGTCACTTAGGGGGTTGGATCCTCCTTGCAAGTAGGTGTTTCTAAAGACTAGTTGAGTGGGTGTTTGACTAGGTAGGGGTTAGAGGTCCATCATATAAAACTATCACATGAAAGTTGTTACCTTGATTACGTCCATAAATTTCATCAATGTTTAGCTTTGTCATTCTTGTAAGTAGATTGATCCAAGAGGATCCATCAAATTTAAATCTTGATGGTTATTGTATGGAATCATATTGTTGTTAAATGTTAAGAAACCAAGTTCGTAGATGTTCTTGTTCTTGTGATAGACAACTATCTTGATTTTACAGTGTGGTTAGATGAGTTATCTTATCATTTACTAAACCTTGATGTATTTTATGCCACATAATCACATGTGACAATTCTTGATTTCAAAATATTCTTCTATTGTGTGTTGACCTAGATAGAACATAATATAGAGTTAAACTCCCTAAGACAAAAAATATTTATAATATATAGGATTACAAACATTTTGGTCTCTATAATTATATTATTGTGACAACCCAATGATGAATTCTAATTTGCATAAATATCCCTCGTGTTCTAAAGTATTCACCCCCTTTCAATCATTGCATTGCCTTATAAGAAGGTCATCAATGTCATCATCATTGATTTTTAAGAAAATTCAGAATGTTACCCTTATAGCCACCACATCTTTTTGAAAACATGTGGTGATGTTAATTTTGATTATTCTTTGAATCCTAGGGCATGTTTAATGACTAGTTCCCTTAGATTTCACCTAAAGTGGCCTTAAATTTTAGGTCTATCCTACCCATTAGTACCCCATCCTACCCTTTAGTGCTCTATATATATTCACATCAAACAAATTATTATCTATTATCATTATTTATGCCTACCATATTTCACATCCATCTACGCTAGAGTTGTTGGATGCAATACACCATACACAGAGTGTGTGCCTTACTCTTGCATGCCCTTCTCCCACACAATCACATCAAATTTTCATAGACATTACTTTTGAGTTGCCATTATAGTTTTTGCCAAAGATTTGTTAGCCATTTATTTCAAATCACTAAAAAATACCTGTCGTCATGCTATTACACAACCTTATAATTCGTAAAAAAAGTTAAGAAATTTGATGCAAAGAAAACCTTCTTCTAACAACACTCATTGTTGCTTGTTTCAATATGCCAACTCTTGATAAAGCTTCATAAGCAAACTTGCAAAATACATGGTTCAAGGTTTCAATATTTGTGTAGGTCTCTAATGATCATCCTCACACTCATTTAAGTCCTTTTTGGTTTTTTAACCAAACCACATAACCTCTCAATGCAACTTTATCTACATACCTTGCTTCTTCACTATGACAAGTTTCTTTATAACCCTTTTTTTACCTTTTTCAATTGTACGGTCAAATGAAGTTTGATCTTGAGAATATAAGACTATTTTTTTATACCCTCTATTGAATTTTATAGTCATCTTTTGTCGTACACCTCTGTACCATACCAATTTAAAACCTTAAAAATATTTTATTAAACATTCACTTATATCAAATTACAAATTTTGATGAATTTTCAGCAGTGAAAACTCTTTTAAGATAGGTTTTTGTTTAGAAACCCTAGCTTAGGGTTAAGGCTACCTATGTAAGCCTGAGAAGGGTTAAATTACCTTTTCAAAGTTTCAAAAGACCTTAAGTCTACTGTAATGATTGTTCAAACCTTGTATAACCACCTTACACCTTTATCATTTCATTGGACCTCTTAAGATACCTCTGTTCAACATTTAAGTCAAGTTCTTGGTTTGATTGTGTGTGTAGACACAGACTACTATAGGGTTTGAGCACTTTACGCTATGAAATATATATCCAAATGAATTTAAACTTCATAATAACCTTTAGGAAATCAAAACAACAATGTACCAATCATTTTTAGGTTTCATCCAAGCTTCCATACAATCATTTTCACACAAAGTGCATACTCAGTCTACTTTATCACAACATACAGGAAACACAAGTTCTACAAGTTTAATCCTTCACAAAATTAAGAGTGTTTTCCTTGATTTCCATTGTTATTAGCATTCATACATCTTTAAAATCCATTTTAAAACTATCTCAAGCATCCATGTTTACAAATTTTATATCCCTATAACTACTCCAACGGTTCTTGGACTCATTCAAGAACGTTGAGAGGCTCCAAAACTGTCTTAACTCCTGACACACCTATATGAAAGACTTATTTTATGACTCAAGTATGTAGTGGGGTGATATTCACCCCCTTCTAGAGCCTAAAAAACAAGATTACAATGTTGAAAATTCTCCAAACATGACCAAAACTTGACAAAGAAATTCAAATTTTCAAATTTGTAGAATTGGCAAGAAAATGCCAATTTCAATTTCTAACCTCTCTAAACACACTTAGACACCTGGAGAAGATTCTCAAGTGTGTATTATGACTCCTAAAACCCTTCAAACATCCTAAACATGCTACATGACCACTAAACATCATGATCAAGCCAAAATTGTATAAACAAACACAAGATGAGTATCATTCGTAGAAGGATGCTCATGCATCATAATCTTTGCATGTGCCTTTTCGAAGCAACCCTAAAAGCCTTACATTAGTAGGATAAAGTTATATATATTTCATATTGTTATCTTTACATAGTGAGGATTTGAGATGTTTGATTTTCATTAGCATATTTTTTTGTATTCCATTCATATTTTATTGTTCATATGAGAATGAGAAAGTTGTGAATATTACATTCTCTAACCTTATTCCTTACATTTTTGAAAATTGAAAATATATATGTATTAAAGTTTGTAGTTAAATTAAGATTATTATTATCTTGTTACATTACATATTTTATTTTAAATAAATATTAAATAGCATACACATTATTATTTTGTTAAACGTACACCATTCTAAAAAATAAAATACATCATATTTTCTTATTTTCAAATAAATTTTAAATTTTTTAATATATAATAATATATCTCATACATAATAATATATTTAATTAATATGCACCTTCTAAAAAACTTAACTATTTATTTATTTATTCTCGACAAAATATTATAAAATAAAATAATCATCTAAATTTTAAAACTATAAAATCTAATTGTATAAAATCTTTTCAATAAAAGAATGAACAACCTTTCTAAACTATAATATCCAATGTACCGAGTATCTTCAATAAAGAGTGAACAACCTTTCAATTTTTGATAAATGGAGCACACATCCCTAATGGAGATTGATTACTAATAAAATGCAATTCAATTTTATTGTCTTACTCGCACATCATGGAAAAAAATCTTATCAAACATAATACATAAGGGTATTCTATACGTATTGGGCCAAACAATTTTTCCCTACAAAGGGTACCTCCATTGAGATTGGAAAAGTAGTAGTCTTTCTTTCCCTGACACCCCTCAATAATTTGATGACAATAAAATTCCCCAATTTAAAGTTTCACTTCCTTTCGTATTAATAATATCTCTTAAAGTATTAATAATATATCTCTTAAATAAGTATGTAGATATGTAAAACTTATAGTTAGGATGGTGTCAAGTGTAATGTTAATTTTGATGTTCGATTAATTGTTATATAGGCATTTCTCTTTTTATTTATAAAAGGTGATAAGAAATAGTAACATTTTAGGTATATGATGGAGTTCATAGAATTTTTTTTTTTTTAAAAGAAATTTTCAACTTCGATGAACTAATTTACCAAGATTAAGGTCTTATGTCACTAATTAATAAAAATTGTGGAGAATGTAATAGAATTGTTAATTATTGTGGTATGAAAATTTATGGAAAAGATAATGGAATTGTTAATTAGTATGATATATGACAAATGAAAGATAAATTCTTTAAAATTGATATCTCTAGATATTTTTCAAATAGATATATTTAAGATATTTATACTTATATGAAACCATTTATATATATAATTTGAAGTAGTTGTAGTGATGGAGTGTGATAATATAAAATGTCAATAAAAATGACTTATTTTAAATTTGACATACATTCAATAATTATAAGGTATTTTTTCTTTTTATTTAGAGAAGGTGATTTAAACATCACTATATCTTAAGTAACGTTTGGAACCTATTTTTTTAAATATTTTCTCAAATAAAAAAAATTAAAGAGAAAATAATGGAGTTGTTAATCAACACAAAACCTATCAATAACTAAAATTATTTAACACATTAAAAATAAATACCTTGAAATTGATATAATAGATGTTCTTCAAATAAATATATTTAAAACATTCATATTGGTTTTTTATCATCTATATACATTATTTACATTAACTCTCGAAACTAATGTTCATGATACAATGGTGTGGGTAAAAATATCATAACATTAAAATGAATTAGAAGCCAGAATATATTTCTATTAAGAAAATATTTAAATTTTTAAATGAAAAAAAAATTAATCATTTAAAAATATTATACCCCAATAATACATATATTTCGAAACTAACATTCATGATAAAATGGTGTAGATAATAATACTATAACCTTAAAATGAATTAGAAGCCAAGAATATATTTCTACTAGAAAAATGTTCAAATTTTTAAATCAAAAAAGAATCCAAACTATTCAAAGATATAATAAAATATATATATATCATTTAAATAATAATTATATTGAAGTCATTTAGATAATGACAAAATATGTCCATATAACACTGTATATATATATATATATATATATATATCCGAAAGCTTTTTACTTCTTCTATCTTATTTGAAAGGGAAGAAATATATTTTTGATGTTGGTGTTTCAATTAAATAAAGAGGACGTAAAATTGAAGTAGAGAGGTTGAGATTGGAGACAGAAGAAATGATTAATGATGGTTTTCTAAGACCGATTAAAGAAATATTTTTTAGAAGAAGAATGATTTCTTCATACCGTTAATTCTTCTCTTGTTGATGATATTTTGGGATTGGATTTGAGCATTGGTACCTCTTTCCACTTTAGAATCCTTTATTTCTTCACAACTTGGTTGTTGCATTTCACGTTGTTGCTGCTCCTTTCTGCTCAATCCTTTATTGTTGTTTTTTTTGTTTTTTTGTTGTTGTTTTTCCATTGTCTCTTTCTTGTTTATTTTTCTCCCTGTTTGCTAGTGTTTTGTTTCTCTTTTCTATTTGTTTGTCTTATTATAACATTTGGGGTTTATTTTTTTGTTTATTTGAGAGATATAGGCCTTCCAACTATACCCTGTATTAATTAGTGAACTCCAAATAAAAGCTTTTCTACATCTAATTCATAACACCTAATTCTGTAAACACATTTTCCCATTCATAACTTCAATTTTAAAAACGTTTACCAATAATTTAAAAAACATAAATAGATCTCATATATATAAACAAACTACAATAAAAACAAAAATTGGTCAGCTTCAGCATTCACCATCTTAAACAGAGTGATCTAAACACGTTAAGGTACAAACATGCAACGAGGCCTCTTTCATTTAATGTGTGGGTTGATGTCTTACTCCACTGACTTTCACTGTCAGTTTCACATTAATTGTTAAAAACAAGTGCAATTCAACATCCCCCAATCCCATGTCATGTCTAAAGTGGTATTGTAAAATTGCTCTTATGCTTTCCATGGTTCTCAAAACAATGAACTCACAAGGATAACGGTCACTATGTTGAACATGGTTACAATGTAGTGAAACGTTTTTGGATCAAATGTTTTTACACAATTGTTTTCATAAGTATTGTATTAAAAATTATAATAAAAAAGTAATTGTTAAGTTTAACACAATATATATTTTTTTTAAATAGTAAACAAAAAAAGATGATAGTTGAGTGTTATGGTAGAATTTAATTGGAACCATCTATCACCAATTAATGATAAATTTATTTAATTTTTTTTTTTTAAATTAAAATAATATGATTAAATTGAAATCATCTATCACCAATAAAATAAAAATTTACCTAAAAATAATTAAATGATTAATCTATATCATATTTAATAAAGACATTTTATTTAATTTTTTTAGATAAATAATATTTTAAAAAGAATTGGTTATATAGATGTATTTGTATATCATTTAAATGTCAGTTTTTTAAAAAAATAAAAATCAATAAATTTGTCTATATTCATCTCTAAGAGTGTTTTCAATCTTAATGATATAATTGATATGAGGGAGAGGATCCAATCGCATGGATCATTGGTTGAAAAGGCACTTGTAAATTAAAGTATTAACGATTGTTTAAATAGAAGTGAATAGGGAAGGGGATCAATAATTGGAAATTTTAATGTTGAGGTCCTACATTTTTTTTAAAATATTATATTATAATTTATTGTTTTGAATTTATGTAGTTTAATTAATTATTAGTCAAAATAAGTTGTTTGGGAGGTTTTTAAGTGTTTTTCAAAGTTGTACGAAGAATTTTTTATGGGCATATTATTTTTTTAGGTGTGACTAATAATTAGGACCCTAATGTCCAATTCTTTTAATATATGTGATCAATAATAATATACAAACAAACATTTTTTTTTTTTACGATGGTTTAAAAATTAGTGCTTTTAAGCATGTTATTGAGTTACAATATATCATTAATAAAAAATGAAGGGGCATGCTAGAAGATGTGTGGGTGATTAATATGCAACGATGGGCCATGTTTAATGACGCTTGGTAGGCTTTGTTTCCATTAATGTTGGAAGTAAATACCAACATGTGCACCATCAACCACTTGTTCAACATGGATTTTCAATACTCTTCTCCTCAAACAGTCATGAAATCCTTATGTCGCTTCCGCCATCTACAATGTTTCACAGAGCTTGTAGCATCAGTATTTTGGAGGGACAAAGCATTATTTCAAGGTGTGTGCCTTATGCCTGTAACTGAATCCATGGTAATCTAAGGTTTTTTTAGTGTGTTTGTTGTAGACACTTAAAATCGGACACTTCATGTTGATTGTAACTCTCATCACCTCGTCTTCTAATCATGTTAACAAACCTTAATCTATCATTTCATTGCTTTCTAATCAGTCTTCTATCTGCACTAACATCTCTAGAATATTCATTATTCACCCCCCTCCCAATCAATTAATCTTATCATGACCAACCATATCAAATCCAATAAAATCTTATCACATCACATTAGTTAATTAACAATATTTAATTAGCTAATCTCATCAATAGTGGGAAAATACATGGAATGCACAATTCCTATTTTTCATAAATCTAATAAATCTTGAAGTCAAACACATCACTTCCAAATCATGACATCACAAGGCATGGTGGGAGGGGCAAATCCATACCTCTTCCAAATCTCAAGGCAAGTCAATCCCATGCTTGGCCCATGCCTCATCAATTTTTGGACTCACGTGGCCCATCCCTCCCTCAACCATACAAATTTGACCAATCCTCAACCATAGATCTTACACCAAGATCGATGGTCCTCATCAGTTCACAAAAGCTATAAATAGAGGGCTCATCCTCCATTCTTAGAAAGCCTTGATAAAAAATGAAGTGTTATCAAAAATATTAATCTTGCAACGAAGTGTTACAAAGTTTTCAACTAAGCTTCAATTCTCACATCAATCAAGCAAAGAGAAGTGTTGCTCGAATTGGTTCATGCGGTCTTCAAGTCTTTGTGACTGCATACCCATCCCTTCTAAGTAAAATCATACAACAAGAGGGTGATTAAAGGCATCTCAATGATGTCCTTTCATGTCCATTTCCTTTAAGCTCAATTTGAAGACACTTACATAGATTATGAAGCATTTCAATTTGTTTTGATTTATACTAACAAGACAAATCTTTGTTCTTAATGTTACATTTGGCACCCTGGTGGGATGATGCACCCACATCCACCTTTGAAGTCATCTTAGCCTATTTCCCATGTTGTTTTGAGAAAAAAATTATCAAAAATCCATTGAAATTTAGGTTTCTAGGACTTTGGCAAAATCAACTTGCACATTGGTAGATTCATACTTGGATTCAGCAGAAATACTTCTATTTTGGTGGCATCATTGGTCCCCTGACTATTTTCTAAACTTGTAAAAATTTAGTGGGATCAACCTATTTTTTGGCAGAAACATTATATCTGATTATATTTTTTGTGTTTTCAAAAAGTGGAAAAATTATTCTATTTTCTTATGGGAATACTCATAGTTCAACACAATCGCTCTATTTAATTGTATTTTATATGTTTTCATAAAGTGGTGGAATCACTTTCTTTTGGTTGGAATGCTCATATCTTGATGAAAATGCTATGTCTAATTATATATTTTATGTTTTCAAAAAGTGACTTACTAACCCTTTATTACACGTTATCGCTTATCCAAGATCAAATCAACACAAAACAAAACACATACACATTTGGTTTAGTGCTTAAAATTAACATATATTTTGATTTGGTTCACTAAAAAGGAATGTTTGCTTGTTTTTGCTTGCTTGTTCATGTTTTTTTAGGATATTCAAAATGTTATGCTCTCCTCTTGCACCTATTAGGTGACCTTGAAGATCAAAAACATTTTTTATTATCTTTTGGTTATCCCCTATCCAAACTAAGCTACATCTGCTTTCCTCTTGTGCCTGATAAGAGACCGAAAGGATCAAAAATAGTGGAGTTATTTTATTTTCTTTTTGGTTGTGTGACTTGGACTTCATAACAAAGCACAATTCTCTTGGGTTCAACAACTAGGACTTCATTCCCCAGCATCAATACCAACCTCATGTTTCGATAGGGTATAAAAATTGAGGGAAGATTTGTCATTACTAGTTTTACAATGTCATGTTTTGCATGTAATATGACATGAGGGGATTTGATGCTCCAATACCCAGACCCTAGACAACACCCCTTGAGGTTCAATTTTTTGATGATACCCTATTGAAATCATATATATGGAGTATACTTGAAGGCGCTAGACCTTCTCATGCATCTCATTAATCATCCTCTTCCATGAATCTAGGCCTCACGTACCGAAAGGTATATTGAGGATGCCCTTAGTTGAGTTTTTCTTAATCCTATTTTAATGCTTATCGATTGCAAAAAGTTTGTAGTGTAAGGGAAACCAATTTATCCACCAAGATACTCACCACATACTACTTTAAGTGAGGGTTAATAGATTAATCTAGTCCCGCTTATTGTGAGGTAGATATGTGGGTTGCATATCAAGTGCACACCCATCATTACTATCATAGGCTTGTGTTTCTTGTGTGTTCTTAATTGATCCTTGTGCATAACCAGTTTGACACCAAATCAAGTCAAAATTCCAACATTCAAATCCAAACATCCAAGGTTACCTTTGACCAAGTCAAATCAAGTCAACAATCAAAATCAAATATATATAAATGTCAAATGTCAACCTTGGACTAAGTTAAACTAAATTCAAAAATCATAAGTCAATTCAAGGTCAACTATGACCAAATTGGATTAAGTCAAACACATCCAAAGTCAACATTGACCAAGTCAAATTAAAATCAAATATTCAAATCAAGTCAAACATCTAACTTAGACCAAGTCAAAATGAATCAAATTCAAAATTCAAATCGCAATCAAATTCTAACATTCCAAAGTCAAATGTCCAACTTGGACTTAGAAGTCAAACATCTGAAATCAAGTCAAAATTCAAATCAAGGCCACATCCAACTAATCCAAACATCAACATCCAAAATCAAATCTTATCCTTGTAGTTACGTTTAATCTCTTGTACCTATCGATTGGGATTAACAAATTCATGACATCCATCATTTCTCCAATCAAAATCAAAAATCACACCAAATCCTAATAAAAAATAAACAAAATTGCATTCAAATTGAGCCTAATTAACAAATTCTAACCAGTCCAAATCCAAATCCAAGTCTCATATAGGCCCAATGGCATCCCACATAATTTATCCAAATCCCCCATCTACTAGCAACCATCTAAATCCTAATATCCCTCATAATCCTAATCCAATTCTACCATCACCATCCTAATGTCAAAACATGATCGGCCAATTCAAACATCTTATCCAACAAGTATCCCACCTAAAATCCCTTTCGGATCCTTCATCCATTAATCTAAAATCCCATACTTTACAATCTAACCATCATAACCATCCAAATCCTAAGCCACATCAACCCAACCATAGCCTACCATTTCCCCTCCAAGGATCATTGTCTATGCAATAAAAAGATACATCAAAGTTTAATAATCATCCATTAGGGATATGCCAGGATCCCTTTCTAAATCATAATGAAACTCCTCCACTTCTAAGTAAAGTTCAATACAATTGCTCCATCCTTGACCAACCCAACTTTGATGAATCTATTTTTGTTAAATCACCCATCTTTGTTAGATCCTAAACCATCAGTTATCCACCATCTTTGATGAAGGACCCATATTTGATGAGCTAATACTCGATGAACCATCACATGGCTAGTCTATCCTTGACCAACTACCTATCTTCGATGAATTACTAGTATTTAATGAACTATCTTTGATGACACCATCCTTGTCCAATCACCCCATCTACCATCACATATAAAAACCTTCACCACCTGACACCACAAACCTTAAGTGAAAATGGTTCTTGTGGACAACAAACACCAACATCAAAATGCCTTCCATGTGGACAAGCCCATCCTACACAATAAATCATCATCAACATCATAATCAAAACTAACATCAACACCTTATCAATTCAACAAGATGTCATTTATCATATTTGGCTTCCTCACAGATAAGGAACTCATTAGTAATAATCATACTTGGTTACATGTGGATATCCCCATGACTTATTTCTAAAGGAGAAAATATCCTATAGCAAGCAAAATCCTCAAAAGCATGAATTACAATGGGGAAGGCCTTGATTTTCACAAATATGGAATTATCAAACCCATCCATGTATGCACACATAAAGGATCTCATGGCATCAGTTACACACCATCCACAACTCCATGCATAAATGTTTGTGACACTTTCATAGTTTATAATAAATCCTTGTCCAATATTAAAACATGATTTATTCATAATCCCTATGAGGACCATGTTGTGACACATCCTCTTATTAATTCCATCCATCCTTTCCACCATATTTAAATTCAATCTCTCTCACCCATCGATTAGGACCAATAAAATCACTTATAGTCAGCGTTCTTCTATAACAATCAACCCATTGAAAAAGTTTTGATTGGTGTTCAACCAAAAGAGCATAAACTTGCATTAGCATATCCTAAAGAATATAAAGTGTTCCTCAATAAAAATTAGTCTAACTATCTAGAAAATCAAAATCCAAATTCAGCATCCCCTAATGAAAACCTTCTTTAAGGTACTATTAGACAATTTAAATCAAAATCAAAGTCATAAATCTAAATCATTTAGGGAAACCCTCTTTGAGGCACTATCAGACCCAAATCAAAATCAAAGCCTAGAAAACCAAGAAAGGTATATTGGTGAAACCTTTAAAAAACATTAATGGATGAGCAAATCAATCTCCCTCCTTAGCACAATTATAGGAGAATTCCAAATCACATGTTGAAAACACCATTAGTATGAAAAAAAAATCTTTCAAACATATAATTGGTGGATACTATTAGTCTCATGGAACATGAGATTATTGGTCTTAATCCCCCTTCAAATCATGATAACATCCCACCTCCAAACCTTCACATAATCAACAAACATCCTCCATCCAATATGCATTTTGCTTCAGTCAACCCAACTCGGTAGCCAACCCAACTCAGCAGCCATCACAACTAGCATGCCAACCCTACTTGGTTTCCAAATAAATTTGTGTGTTTGACATCTCATTGCCAATGAATACAACTTGTCATGCTTGCCGCTGACTGGTTAATTCCAAGATTCTAAGCCAAGCTAATTGTTTGCATGGTCAGCAACATCCTTAATAATAAACATGGCATTTTAAACCGCACCTATTTGTTTGGGATTTTTTATTCGTCAAATAGCATGCCTTGTTTATTGGGATTCAAATGCTATATGTGGAAATGGAAAAATATTGGAATGGTCTGCTAACAATACAGTTCGTCTATTGGAAAGAGAGGTGGAATGATGGCTAGCGAAAAGTGGATGCCTCTGATAAAAAGGTGATCGAAGATTTGCATTAGAGGACAATGGACACCGAGAAAAAAGTTGAGCACATAAGCCATGACCATGAACGCCATTAATGATGATGATGGTCTCTGGCTCTGTTGAATGTATTTACACAAGGTACGTCGATGCCTTCGCCATGGAAGACAACCATTGGTGTCCCTATGAGAGGGACCGGTTGACCGTTTGGATGATGCAAAACATTTTATGTTCAGCCAAGGATGAGAAGACTCGGGAAGAGGAGCTCGAAGGGTGTGGAGACCATTGAGTCATGGGAGACGTGCTGGGATAAGGATGCAAGTCCAAAACTATTTAACATTTTATTCAATTAACATGGATCGATGTGGTGTTCTATTAGTATGGATCGATACATTATTCTGTCAGCATGGCCTGAGTCTGATTGATGGTTTGAGTCTCGGTGGAGCTAGTGGAGGGTTAAACAGAATACATCGGGTTTTTGTTGGTAACGCAGACCAGGCCTGAAGCATATAACATGCAGCTGAGTTTTGACTAAAAAAGGAGACCCATGTGGACGAGGAAACTCTGGTTAAAGAGCTCGCTATTGTTCAAGCAGGTACGTTGGAAATTTCATAGGCTGGACTCTCAAACACGACCTCGAACATATAAGAGAGGAAATTGAGCCTATTAATCTAATGGTGAAACAGAGTCGATCCTGATGGTAAAGGCATTTCATCTACATAGCAAGGTCGTTGGGCAAGATCGGTTACTCTATGCTGCAGGATATTTATATGCAGGTCTCGTATAAAGGAGAGACCACCCAGTCCTAAATCGTTGGTTATGGCGAATACGTATTCAATCTGCGTGTTCAATCTACAGACTCAATCGATGTGTTCAATACCGAGTTGATGCTTATGCATCGATTTTATCATGACTATTTTTATACACGGTTCGATTCGTGAATGGACTATCTAATAGGACCATTAGTCATGAACACAGATAAAAAGCCTGTGTTGTTTGTATTCACGGAGACCTCGAGTAACGTATGGCTTACGTAGTCATACAAACCAGACCGAGTCTATACTCACAACGTGTTCTTCTATTTTGTCCTTTGTGCTAGGGAAGGTCCTTTAATGGTGTTGTAGATACTGTATTCATTTTGATGGGACACATATACAACCCCGAACGTGGAAAATAAGTGCGTTGAGAAAAGACCATTGGTCAGGTACGTGTGGTAAGTTTCTTTCTACAAACTAAGCCTCTATTGTTTCCTTTTTCTTCTCTTATTGTAAGGTTTGTGACCATGAAGAAATGTATAAGTGGCTATTGTGAGGAGGTAATACACATATTTTGTATGGGGCTTTCTAGCCATAAACAAAGGTTATTTCAGTTACAGGTATTGGCAGACATAGAGATAGATAAGGAAATTATGTATTGATTTTTAATATATAGATTAGTAACTGTTTTTTTGTTGCTTCTATTTGTACTCTAGAGGAATGTGTATGGTTACAGGGTTATTATCGAGTAACTATGTTTTTAATTGCCTTTATTTTATAAGTCAGTGACTATGGAAAGAGGGATGTACACAGTGGTCTTTGAGACCCAGATATTGCCCATTTGTCAGAGTGTTATAGATAGCCTTAATAGAGAAGATATTGCCCATTTACAAGGAGAGAAAATATAATGTTGTTGATGAAGGACGATTGCTTCAGAAAGGGCCTTCACTATCAGAA
The DNA here is from genome assembly GCA_037957365.1 of Torreya grandis. Taxonomy (NCBI): domain Eukaryota; kingdom Viridiplantae; phylum Streptophyta; class Pinopsida; order Cupressales; family Taxaceae; genus Torreya; species Torreya grandis. The sequence goes on from JARHVA010000662.1 coordinate 2,004,070, forward strand.
TTTAGCAGTGATACAGGGTTCAAAAATTCATTTGATGTAATTTTAAAATATTGATATCTACATCTTTTAATGGATCAATTCAAATTACGAACCCGAAGACGTAGCCCAAATGGGTGAACTTCATTATCATGTCTTGTGTCAAGTATTTCATTTTTAGTTTATTCGGGTTTCTTTTAATTCAATTCGTGAATGAATTTAACGAAACAATAGAATGAATTATGGAAAGTTCAAATTTGATGCAAAACAGGGAGTTTTAAGTTGGAAAATGACTAGTCAAGTTTATCTAAACACTTTTATTCATTCTCAAAATTTTAGTATCCATTTACGAAAAACTATTTTATACCCAGTTTACGGATCAGGAGTATTTATTCCTTTACTCTCTCTCATGTCTTTATGTATTTTTATCTCTTTACTCAGCTTTATGTCTTTTCTAAGTTTTTTTTTATAATTTTGATCTCTCTTAAGTAAGGATTGACTTATGCATGTTTCACTTGTAGGGCATGCAATAGAGCATGATTCACATACTCAGATCCAGATTCACAGGCTTCACCTCTTAGGTAAGTTGAGGTATGTTTCTCTATCCTAGTCATTTTGTTTTACTGCATTTCTAGAATAAAGGGAGGGCAAATGTAATCACCTAAAACTGACATGAGTGCTAAGAATGCTACTTGAGACCACCCATCCCTAGCTTAGTCCTAGACCTATCTTAGGGCATATTTTCACACTTATCTAGCCTTCATGTGGACCACAAGCGTCCCTAGACATCCCAAAAGTAGTCCCAAACCCTCATTTTGAGATCTTGGCCTTTTATCCCTCTGGTTCCACCATTGGACACTAGCACCATAATTGAGACACTAGTGTTACATGGTGCTAGTGTCCCAATTTTGGTATTATTGCCCTTTCCCTCCATTTTCCACCAATGGATAACTTTTCAAATCTAAGACCATCTAGGGTCATCCTAGACCTCTTTTAACACCCATACAAGCACTAGAACAGTATATATACATGAATTTTATCCATCTAACTAGTAGATGGAACTTAGATGTAAATTACACATACAAATTGAGAACAAGTTGTGCACAATCAAGGTTATCAATCCCTATTTTTCTCAAATTTTTCATATAATCATATACAACATCGTAATATCAGATTACTCAAATTTTCAATCTTAAGCATATTCAAAGCACTCAAGTCAACAATCATACTAGCTTTACTTGCACTAGCACTTAGGTAAGGAAAACTACATCAAGATTGATCTCTCTTCAGAGTATTGGTATGTAGGCAACTCTCATAACAGCGGGGCGTTGAAAATGTCCAGTCTACCCCACTAACTACACACTTTATTGCTTATATCAATTAGATGCCATACCAACATGGAGGATTAGGGTTTGCTCATCAAATCAGTCAAAATAGGTTATATATAGAGATATAAAACTCACATGTGTAGAAATAGGCTTGACAAATCCAGACACAAGTGCACACAGAAGCTCAAAACTATTATGCACATATTACACTACTGCCAAAATAGGGACACTAGTGTCATATATTGTTATTATCTAATTAGGGTGTTATTATCTAGGAGGGGTTTTGACACATATATCATGTTTGCGACACTAAGACCAGGCTCTGTCTCAGTTTTTAGCCTTTAGATCTCCCGTTTCAGTCATTTTCCAGCTAAGTTCTTATTTAAATTATTTATTATTATTTTTAAAAAGGTCAAATTGAGTCAACTCTATTATAAATCAATGGTTACATTTATTTAATATTTCTACCCTGATTTAATATACTCAAATCTTTAAAAGATAAAAAAAATAGACAATCTTCAGTGTGGTGTTGTCCTGAAACTCTACAATAAACACAATACATTTGTCTCTAAGGATTAGTTAGGTAATTTCATGCAAAGTTATTGTATTCCCCACATAAGTAGCAAACAATCTTGTCTGGGGTTACCTCCTTGGTATCCACCATCATCCTCTATATCCTCCTTATCTCTGTTGAAATCCCCAACCTTGTTGTTCACCATCGTAGTCTCCTTACCATTGTGGTGTAACCTACCCCAGTTTTTGTTGATTTTTATATCCCCCATATAACCCTTGTGGAGAATATGGGGTCCATCTTGTTAGTTTTTGTTGAGGTGACATAGTAATCCATGACTAATAATATTAAAGAGATGGAGAAGTCCATCATGTCTAGTATTGTGGAGACTACGGTGTCCATTCTACTAAACCCTGAGGCTAATACTGAGTCGCAATGGTCATTTCTACATTTGGGCTTGGAATGTTGGGTTTCATAGTAAGGATGTGATGCACAACTAATGTGAAGACATTCTTAGTGATGTCTTCCTTCAATTGTTAGATAATTATGTAGTTTTTATCATCATGTTTATTTGACTAACAAAAATTATAGTAATATATGTGATTATTGGGTATACTACTTTAAGAGATGACATTTTACAGTTGAATGTCCTACTACCCAACATATCTCATAGAATTATGTTTTTAACTTTGGGAAATCATTCATATGGTGCCCCTCTTTTTCACACTTCATACACCACAATTCTAACTTTACCCTATTACTTTCATGCAACTCATCCATCTTACATAAAACATCATCTAATGTTGCACTAGATTTCACAGTAGATTGTGGACTTTCCCCATAGTCTTCTATATGTTCCACCTTGAGTACAGTTGTTCTAGCATCAGACTTGAAAGTGAACTAGGTTTGAGAAATGGAAAACCTAATATGAGGTTGAAGACCCTCTACAAACCATGTGTCCTTATATGTATCTTGAAACAAAAAAATTACTTTGTTCATTATATCATAGAACATATAATCATAGTCCTATATTGATTCCTCAGACTTTTGACAAATTTATATCAAATCTTGTATTATTTGACTTGTACATTTATTCATTTTGAATTCTCCTATTAGTTGATCTTTGACATCTTGAAAGCCCGATTTGGCAACATCTCTTTTGTATATGAATTTTAGAGGTCTCCATGTCAAGTATCCTATGAGATCACACTTCTTTACATCATCTGTAGTTACATTTTTCATTTTTCATTTCATTTTGCAAGTTAATAGATACTACTCGGGGTCAGTAAACCCATCATATGATGTCAAAGTGACAAAAACACCTGTGTTGAGAGTCATTCTTCCTATGTTCACACTTAAATCTAATGGTCATTATGGACTAGAATTTGTCAAAGTCTAAAGATTTACTTCAACTTGAAATCTGACCTCAATTAGTTTCTTCATATCCAACACTTTCTTGGTGTTTTCATTATATTTTCTAAATTTATCTGTAAAAGAGTTAAACTATGTATTATATTTTCCAACTTATGCACTTTTTCTTCTTTCTGTTGATAAATTAGGCATGGGGGATGTGCATTCTTGAAATGAATGATCCATGTCTATGACTTTTGTTTTATTTTAACTTGAACCTATTTTAATCCTACGACTTAACATAATTTATTCAAAATATTGTTTCTTCTCTTCTCCAAATAATATCCTCCCTTGTAACTATGATCTAAAACTATTTTCTAGCTGATCTAATCGCTCTTATTCTCTCTTTCCAATTTATTTCATCTCTTTTGCATCCTTTTTCTAATCATTGTCCATATTTATGCTCGCATTGACACCTCCTTTTCTGTTGGGACCTCTCATTTCCTCATCTTCATCCTCTTCATGTTTGTAGCTCTTACTTGAGCTCTCAATCTTCCTTCATCTTTGAAACTCTCTACTCTACTCCTAATCATAATTACATTAGTATTATTTTGTTTATTCCATATTCTTTATTATCACAGGTCTCGCTCTAGCCCTAGAATTAACTTTCTATTCTACCTCTCTGTGTCCTCAATTTTATGGGTTCAGGGTCAAGTTTCCCTTCTTAATTCATCATAATTCACTTCATTATTGCATACATCCCTCTAACACTCGAAGTGACTACTCCATGTTCACTATAATAGGCACCATGGCCTTTTCCATGACCAACATTTTCAACATGATAGGTAAGCATTGCAGAATTTTTTTTTGAATACCTCTTACAAATAAATCATGTGCAGTCTTGAATGCTATATACCCTTGTACAAAAAACTCAGTAGTATATCCATAAATGGTAGCCATTAGTCAATGATTTATTGTGTATGTTCAATTGGTATCTATATTTTGTAATTGTTTTATCTTTTCCTCAGTCCAAATAAAGTGCTCTATTTCTCTCATCTTGAAGAAACAATACTCAATTCTTGACATCCATGTAGCTAACAACCTAATAAATTTGCACCAAAATATTTTGTATATCTCACCATGTACATCCTTGTTTATGATTTCTCTCGTGGAGCTTCCTATCCTCTTTGCACCTTCTTGTATAAAATTGTGAATTCTCTCATCTAGCCATCACTCCAAATCTCTATGTCTAGGTAACCATCTCAGCGTGTTTCAATGTTCCATGCTTACCACACCATTGTTAGAAGATGTTCCTATAAAACCCATCAAAACATGTTAATTTAGATTGTTTGTGCAAAGTATGATACAATGTATATTCAAGGAATCTACTACAACAAAATAAAGTGGAATCAGGGTAGAATTATAAAATAATTAACATGATATCACAGTCTTAATTTACCAAAACATTTAGTATTTCAAATGATTAATAGGGTACAAGAATATAGTATGTACCTATGCAAGTAACATGTGTAGACATACAAAAGAACCATTATCAAATCTCTATATTGATCTCTATATTTCAGAATCATTTTACAATATAAACGAGCATTATTTATAGAGCGTATAAATACTCTATCGCTTCATATTTTAATGTTTCACTACAAACAAAAGGATTCTTTGCATTTTTAGACTATTGATGTGCATTTAGGTGTCGAATACATCAAAAAAGATATATAAAGTACAAAATAGTGCAAATCACACACTTGTCAAATAATTATACTCTGTGATTTTATGACCATGTTCAATTACTAATAGGGATTAACTGCAACATTAATGGAAACAAACCTATCAAGGGTCTTCGAAAACGGTTGTATATTAATCACATGAGCGTCTTCCAACATACCTTTTGCATATTAATCACACAAGCATCTTCCAACATGCATGTTAAATTCTGAAATATGTATGAATTAATCAAATCCATAATTAAATAAGCATAACAATAATTAAAAAACATTTGTGTATATCAATATCTCATGTTCGTTGAATTTTGAAAAGTGTTATAATATATATGAATAATTAAATAAGCAGTGTAGTCATTAAAAAAAGCTTTTTTGTGTATACCAATATTGTTGTATGTCTTCCATCCCAATTTTAAATATAATTCCATCCAAACAAGCATTTTTGAATAGGAAGATTTAGTGGGTGCTTGCAAAAGCCAAGGAAAGTTGAATGCAGGGAAATAGAATTATGTTTTAAATATAAAAAATACAATAATGTGAATGGAAAACATATAGAACCCAACGGGCTTTTCTATGGAATATATTATTTAACAGAAATTGTAGCTTCAACTTATAAAATAGATGAAACATTTCATACCTTAACAGTGATGTTAAATAATATTTGTAATTTTTAAAATGTGAATGAATAACACAACATTAATTCAGAGCAACATATAAATAATACAACATGAATTCACAAAACAATTTGGTTTTCTAGTACAAAAAAACATTCAATGCTATGTCAATGAAGATTTTCACTCTACTCCCCTGGAATGTGGGCAATGAAAAACTGAACTTTGCTTCACTGAATTTGGATATGATATTGCGCTTTCTAATTAATAAAATTATAATAATAACTTTGCAAATCAAACATTGGTTGGTCTAGAATTTTTTATTTATATAGATATTGTATCTCATAAACCATTTTTGAATGTGTATGGGAATGGAGAGGTGTACAAATTCTATAAATCTTCAATCTTGTAGGGGGATAATTAATTAAGGATATTTGTTGCTAATACTATAGATTATAAAGCCAAATATTTGAATTTTGAATAAAATAGGATGTAATAAAAGTGTACGTGAATAGAATATTGGAGATTTTGTCTTCAAAAACTTACAATTAAGATGTACAATTTTGACTTTGTCTCTTTCATTTAATTAATAAAGTTGGTGTTTTTGAATTATTGGCACCTAAAAATATATGAAATGAATGAATGTAACATTTTAATAATGTCAACGAAACCAAGCAGTGTATGGGACAAAGCGTTGTGACAAAATTGTTCTATGTTAACAACAACTCTTGATGCAAGGGTTACCTACTAATAATGTAAAATTTATAATTTCTTCTCGATACTTTCCTACTATATATCTTAATTATAAAATTTGTTCTATGTAATATTCCCTCTTCAAACAACACAACTAAGTTGTTAACCCTCAAGTTGTCTTTGTACTTGATACAAATATCATTATATGTTGTACATTTTATAATGAAGTGTCACTTTGTCTCCACAACTCCCTTGTCACAAAATAAACATGTTCTTGTTTTTCATTTTTTCTTGGGCAATGTCCCCTTGTCAATTTCACACCTAAAATGACGTGAGTTAGTCTTTAACTATACAATCAACATATTTGCTTTCCATTTGATTGTTGCCCTTATGTATTTTCTTCATGCTCTCATATTAAATTAAATGTTAAATACTTTCTTACATCTCACCTATTTTTTCCACATGACTATCTTGAATTTTTCTTATATACTTTTTAATTTTTTCATATTAATGTTTGAACATTTTTACAAATTGATATGCCATTTATTTAATTATTTATAATATGTATATAATATTTTTAATATAAATTCATAATTTTTATATTTTTTATCTAAACAATGATAAAACTCTTGTTTCAATGTATAAATTACTTTTATCAAAAATACACAAACACTTACATATAATTAAATTAAAATATATATAATTTAAAAATCATTTTATTATAAAAATCACAACTATTAACTCCACCTAATAAGTGGTCCTTTTTCTTTAAATATATAATCATCACAATAAATCAAATCAACCAACTAACCAATCAAATAAATACATAATTTAATCCTTATCTAACTATCCACCTTAATTTTCTTCATATTAAAAATTCCTTAATTTAAATACCTTTAAAAAATATGTACATAAATTTAAATGCCCAAAATAAATTTAATGGCATGTAAAGATCATACTCAGAAAAACATTTTTTTTAATAATTATATATATACTCTTCTCCCTTCCCATAAATTTCCTTGTAAAAACTTAACCCTAAGACTAAATAAATCAATATTGGTGGCAGTCAATATGTGAAGACAGAATCTTAACAAGAAGTTGAAGCTGTCAACTACTCAAAAGATTGTGCAGATTTGAAGTTTGAAGATAAAGATACTTAATATGTTGAACATAGAACGGTCAACTTAATATGTTGTTTGATGCTTGGACTCCTAACAACTTAATCTTAAGGGTTACTATAATTCATCATTAAAAAATCATGCCAAACAAAAAGTTTCCAACCTGCTAATTTATAAAGAAATTCTTGTGCCCACACAAATTAAATGGAGAGATAGGATATAAGCACGTGGCAAACTTAAGTCCATTGGATGAGATGTTGGGAGAGCCGTTTGAAAGGCTTAAAAGATGGATAGCATTTAAGGAAGGAAAGTGACGAGCATGGTTAATTAATGTTTCTAAGAATTGGTCAAAACGTTATAGGAAGAACCAAAATTATAGATTAATATTATTAATGTTTTATTTTTTTATTTTTTTTTTGGGTTGGTGGGACAAACATAGGAGTTTGAAATGTAAACAGGGGCATATTAATTTAGAGGTGGGTACCTAAGAGTATAATGTGTTTAAGTTTATTAATAATGGGTTTTTATGTTAGATTAAGTTTCCCTCCTTTGTATGATTGAGATTAAGAGAATGATGATTTATTTCTTTACATAAATTTAGTTTATATTTGAGATAATAGTTTTTTATAATAAAAATTTGTATTTATTTAATGTAAATGAAATGTTTGGTTATGTAATAGTGTTTTGTTAGTGTCGATTTTTCTATATTTTTTATTTTAATGTCAATTACGTGTTTTTCAATTTTAATATGGATGAATCTCTTTATTTCACTGATATACAAAGTTTTGTCAATATAAGACATGTTGTAGGAATACTCAATTTTGTATACTCAACTTTTTGACCAAGGTTTCACATTATCCTTTATTAACTTTAGAGACTAATTAAGTTCATTGGTATGTAAAAAGGTGGTGGAAATGTTTTGGCATTTAAGGATCTTAGCAATCTTGTTTGAGACCCTTCAATGCTACTTGAGACCACCCATCCTTAGTTTAGTCATAGACATATCTTAGGTCCTATTTTCACACTTATCTAGCCTTCATATGGACCACAGGTATCCCAGACATCCCAAAAGCAATCCTAGACCCTCATTTTGAAACCCTGAACTTTTGTCCCTCGGGTTCTACCACCCTAGACACTAGCGCCATAATAGGGACACTAATGCCACATGGTGCCAGTGTCCCAATTTTGGCATTATTGTTTTTTCCCTCCATTTTCCACCAATGGATATCTTTTCAAATCTAAGACTACTTAAGGTCAGCCTCAACCTCTTTTAACGCCCACACAAGCACTAGAACAATATATATACATGACTTTTATCCCTCTAACTAGTAGATGGAAATTAGATGTAAATTACACATACAAATTGAGAATAAGTTGTGCACAATCAAGGTTATCAATCCTTATTTTGCCCTGATTCTGCATACAACCATACACAACATTCTTGAGCTCAAATTATTCAAATTTCCAATCTTAAGCACATTCAAAGCACTCAAGTCAACAATCATACTAGTTTTACTTACACTTGCACTAGCACTTAGGTAAGGAAAACTACATCAGGCTTGATCTCTCTCCAGAGTATTGGTATGTAGGCAACTATCATTACAGCGGGGTGTTGAGGATATCCAGTCTACTCCACTAACAACACACTTTATTACTTATATCAATTGGATGCCCTAGTAACATGGAGGATTAGGGTTTGCTCATCAAAACAAGTTATATACAGAGATCCAAAACTCACGTGTGTAGAAATAGGCTTGACAGACCCAAACATAGGTGTACCTAGAAGCTCAAAACTATTATGCACAAATTACACTACCGCCAAAATAGGGACACTAGTGCCATATGGTGTTATTGTCTAATTAGGGAACTATTATCTAGGAGGGGTTTTGACACATATAACCTATTTATGACACTCAGACTAGCCTATGTCTTAGTTTTTAGCATTTAGATCTCTCATTTCAGTCATTTTCCATCTAAGTTCTTATTTACAATATTTATTGTTATTTTTAAAAATGTCAAATTAAGTCAATTCTATAACAGATCAATGGGTTGTTTCTATTGCATATTTCTACCCTGATTTACTATACTCAACTCTTTAAAAGGTTAAAAAATTTAGACAATCTTTAGTGTGGTGTTATCCTAAAACTCTACAATAAACACAATACATTTGTCTCTAAGGATTAGTTAGGTAATTTCATGCACAGTGATTATATTCCCCATGCAAGTTGCAAACAATCTTGTCTAGGATTACCTCCTTGGTATCTGCCATGATATAATCCTCTATATCATCCTTATCTCTATTAAAATCCCCAACCTTTTTATTGACCATCATAATCTCCTTACCATTGTGGTGAAACCCACCCCAATTTTTATTGACTGGCATATCCCCCATATGACCCTTGTGGAGAAGATGGGGTTCATCTTGTTTATTTGTTGAGGCAACATTGTAATCCATGACTAGTAATATTAAAGAGATGGAGAAGTCCATCATGTATAGCATTGTGAAGACTATGGTGTCCATTCTACTAAACCCTGAGGCCAAGACTGAGTTGCAATGGTCATTTCTACATTTGGCCTTAGAATGTTGGGTTTCACAGTAAGGATGTGCAACACAACTACTGTGAAGACATTATTGGTGATGTCTTCCTTCAATTATTGGATAATTGTGTATTTTTTATCATCATGTTTGTGTGACTAACATAAATTTTAGTAAACTTTGTGATTGTTGGGTATACGATTTTAAGAGATGAAATTTTACAGTTGAATATCGTACTACCCAACATATCTCACAGAATTATGTTTTTACTTTTGGGGAATCATTCATATGGTGCCCTTCTTTTTCGTACTTCATACACCATAATTCTAACTTTACCCTATTACTTTCATGTAACTCATCCATATTACACAAAACATCATCTAATGTTGCACTAGCTTTAACAATAGATTATGGACTTTCCCCAGAGTCTTCTATATGTTCCACCCTGAGTGTAGTTCCTCTAGCGTCAGACTTGAAAGTGAACTAGGTTTGAGCAATGGAAAACCTATTATGAGGTTGCATACCCTCTACAAACCATGTGGCCTTATATGTATCTTGAAACAAAAAATTACTCTGTTCATTACATCAAAGAACCTACAATCATAGTCCTATACTGATTCCTCAAACTTTTGACAAATTTATATCAAATCTTGTATTGTTTGACTTGTACATTTATTCATTTTGAATTCTCCTATCAGTTTGTCGTTGACATCCTAAAAGCTTAGTTTGGTAGCATCTCTTTTGTAAATGAACTCTAGAGCTCTCCCTGTTAAGGCTCCTATGAGCTCGCACTTCTTTGCATCATCTGTAGTTACATTTTTAATTTAACATTTCATTTGGCAGGTTAACAGATACTGCTTAGGGTCAGTAAACTCATCATACGGTGTCAAAGTGATAACAATACCTACATTGAGGGTCATTCTTCTTATGTTCACACTTGAATCCAATGGTCGTTGTGGACAAGAATTTGTTAAAGTCTTAAGATTTACTGCAACTTGAAATCCAACCTCAATTAATTTCTTCATATCCAACACTTTCTTGGCGTCTTCATTATATTTTCTAAATTTATTTGTAAAAGACTTAAACTATGTATTATATTTTCTAGCTTATGCGTTTTTTCTTCTTTCTATTGATAAATTAGGCATAGGGGATGTGTACTCTTGAAATGAATGGTCCATGTTTGTGACTTCTCCTTCATTTTAACTTGAACCTATTTTAATCCTACAACTTAACATAATTTCTTAAAAATATTATTTCTTCTCTTCTCTAAACAATATCCTCCCTTGTAACTGTAATCTAAAACTATCTTCTAACAGATCTAATCGCTTCTCTTCTCTCTTTCTAATTTATTTCATCTATTTTACATCCTTTTTCTAATCATTATCCATATCTGTGCTTGCATTTGCACCTTCTCTTCTTTTAGTTCCTCTCATTTCCTCATTTTCATCCTCTTCATATTTGTAGCTCTTCCTTGAGCTCTCATTTCTCCATCTTTGAAACTCTCTACTTTATTCCTAATCGTAATTACATTAGTATTATTTTGTTTATTTCATATTTTCTGTTGTCACAGGGCTCGCTCTAGCCATAGAATTGACTTTTTATTCTACCTCTATGTGTCCTCAATTTTTTGGGTTCAGGTTCAAGCTTCCCTTCTCAATTCATCATCATTCACTTCATTCTTGCATACATCCCCCTGACACCCGAAGTGACTACTCCATGTTCGCTAGAATAGGCACCATGACCTTTTCCATTACCAACATTTTCAACATGATAGGTAAGCATTGCAAAAAAATTCTCTGAATACCTATTACAAATAAATCATGCGCAATCTCGAATGCTATATACCCTTACACAAAAAACTCGGTAGTATATTCATAAATGGTAGCCTTTAGTCAATGATTTATTGTGTATGTCCAATTGGTATCTAGATTTCATAATTGTACTATATTTTCCTCAGTCCAAATAAAGTGCTCTATTTCTCTTAGCTTGAATCAATAATACTCAATTCTCAACAACCATGTAGCTAACAACCTAAGAAATTTACACAAAAAAAAATAGTATATTTCGCCATGTACATCCCTGCTTATAACTTCTCTTGTGGAGCTTCCTATCCTCTTTGCATATTCTTGTATGGAATTGTAAATTCTCTCATCTAGCCATCACTCAAAATTCTTATGTCCAGGTAATTATCTCAACGTGTTTCAATGTTCCATGCTCACTGCACCATTGTTAGTGAATGTTCCTATAAAACCCATCAAAACATGTTAATTTAGATTATTTTTGCAAGGTTTGATTCAAAATATATTTAAGGAAGTTACTACAACAAAATAAAGTGGAATCATGGGTAAAATTATAAAATAATTAACATGATATTGTAGTCTTAATTTACCAAAACATTTAGTATTTTAAATGATTCAGAGGGTACACAAAAATAGTATGCAACTACATACGTAACATGTCTAGACATACAAAAGAACCATTATCAAATCTCTATATTGATCTCCATATTTCGAAACCATTTTACAATACAAATGAGCATTATTTATAGAGCATACAAATACCCTGTCGCTTCATATTTCAACATTTCACTACATATAAAAGGATTCTTCGCATTTTGTAGACTATTGATGTGCATTTAGGTGTCAAATACATCAACAAAGATATATAAAGTATAAAATAGTGCAAATCACACACTTGTCAAACAATTATACTCTACAATTTTCTAGCCATGTTCTACTACTAATAGGGATTAACTGTGACATTAATGGAAACAAACCTATCAAGGGTCTTCGAAAATGGTTGTATATTAATCACATGAGCGTCTTCCAACATGCCCTTTGCATATTAAAGACACAATCATCTTCCAACATGCACGTTGAATTCTAAAATATGTATAAATTAATCAAATCCATAATTAAATAAACATAACAATCATTAAAAATTATTTGTGTATACCAATATTTTCAAGTTTGTTGAATTCTGAAAAGTGTCATAATATATATGAATTAATCATATGCATAATTGAATAAGCAATGTAGTCATTAAAAAAGCATTTTTGTGTATACCAATATTGTTGTGTCTTCCATCCCAAGTTCAAATATTATTCCATCCAAACAAGTATTTGTTTATATGCTAATAAATGTTCAATCTTTCATCCCAAGTTCAAATCTTTTCCATCCAAACAAGCATTTTTGAATAGGAACATTTAGTGGGTGCTTGCAAAAGCCAAGAAAAGTTGAATGCAAGGAAACATAAATGTGTTGTAAATATAAAAAATACAACAATGTGAATGGAAAACATATAGAAACCAATGGGGTTTTCTACGAAATATATTATTTAACAGAGATTGTAGCTTCAGCTTATAAGACGGATGAAACATTTCTTGCCTTGACAACGATGGTAAAGAATATTTGTAATTTTTAAAATGTGAATTAATAACACAACATTAACTCAGAGCAACATATAAATAACACAACATGAAATCACAAAACAATTTGGTTCTCTAGTACAAAAAAACATTTATTGCGATGTTAGTGAAGAACTTCACTCTACTCCCTTGGAATGTGGGCAATGAAAAACTAAACTTTGCTTCACTAAATTTGGATTTGACATTGCGCTTTCCAATTAATAAAATTATAATAATAACTCTGCAAATCAAACATTGGTTGGTCTAGAATTTTTTATTTATAGAGATATTGTATCTTGTAAACCATTTTTGAATGTGCATGGGAATGGAGAGGCGTACAAATTCTATAAATATTCAATCTTGTAGGAGGACAATTAATTAAAGAGATTTGTTGCTAATACTATAGATTAGAGACCCAAATATTTGAAATTTGAATATAATAGGATGTAATAAAAGTGTAATTGAATGAAATATTGGAGATTTGGTCTTCAAAAACTTACAATCGGGATGTGCAATTTTGACTTTGTCTCTTTCATTTAATTAATAAAGTTGGTGTTTTCAAATTATTGGCACCTACAAATATATGAAATGAATGAATGAAACATTTTAATAACGTCGACAAAACCAAGCAGTGTATGGGACAAAGCATTGCAACAAAGTTGTTTTATGTTAACACCAACTCTTGACGCAAGGGTTGTCCTACTAATAATGCAAAGTTTCTAATTTCTTCTCGATGTTAACTCTCCTACTATATATCTTAATCAGAAAACTTGTTTTATATAATATTCCCTCTTCAAACAACACAGCTAAGTTGTTAACCCTCAAATTGTCTTTGTAGTTGATATAAATATCATTATATGTTGCACATTCTATAATGAAGTGTCACTTTGTCTTCACAACTCCTTCGTCACAAAATAAACATGTTCTTGTTTTTCATTCTTCCTCGAGCACTATCCCCTTGTGAGTTAGACTTCAACTATGTAATCAACATATTTGCTTTCCATTTGATGTTTGTCCTTATGTCTTTTCTTCATGTTCCCATATAGAATTAAATTATTTAATGTTAAATATTTTCTTTCGACTCACCTATTTTTTCCACATAGCTACCTTGAATTTTTCTTACATACTTTTTTATTTCTTCATATTAATGTTTGAGCATTTTTGCAAGTTGATGTCCCATTTACTCATTCATTTATTTAATTATTTATGATATGTATATAATATTTTTAATATAAATTCATAATTTTTATATTATTTATCTAAACAATAATAACTCTTATTTTAATGTATATATTACTTTGATTAAAAGTACATAAACACTTATACATGACTAAATAAAAAATATATATATAATTAAAGAATTACTTTATTATGGAGAACATAATTATTAACTCCACTTAATTAATTAAAAAATTACTTTATCATGAAAATCAGAATTATTAATTCTACTTAATAACTTGTCTCTTTTTTAAAAATATATAATTATCATAATAAATCAAATCAACTAACTAACCAATCAAATAAATACTAAATACATAATTTAGTCTATACCTAACTATTCACCCTAGTTTTCTTCATTTTAATATTTCCCCGATTTAAATACCTTTAGAAAATATATCCCCTTAACCCAAAATAAATTTAATGGCATGTAACCAAAATAAATTTAATGGCATGTAAAAATCATACTCTCATTTTAAAAAAGAGAGAAAAAAATTAATAATTATATATACATTCCTTTCATATAAGGAGTGCCCACATAGTGACTCCTCTCCCTTCCCATCAATTTCCTTGTAAAAACTTAATCCTAAGGCTAAATAAATGAGTTATTGGTGGCAGTCAGTATCTGATGACACTATCTTAACATCTTGAAGTTGAAGCCGTCAACACTTAAAAGATTGATTGTGCAGATTTGAAGTTTGAAGACAATTATATGTTGAACATAGAACGGTCAACAGAATATGATGTTTGATGCTTGGGACTCCTAAACAACTTTATCTAGTAATTATTATTTAATAAAAAATCATTAAAAAATTACAAACCTATTAATTTATAAAAAATAAAAATTATGTGTATATTTTTAAATCGATATATTTAAATCATTTATTATGATGAATGAAAAAATATATAAAAAAATTACAAACCTATTAATTTATAAAAGATAAAAATTATATATATATTTTTAAATCAATAAATTTTAAAACATTTAATATAATTTATCATCCAAAAAAATTATGAAAAAATTACAAACCTACCCATATATAAAGAAATTCTTGTGCCTAAACAAGTTAAATGGTAAGATGGATATAAGGACGTTGCAAACTAAAGTCCATTGGACCACATGTGGGGAGAGCCGTTTGAAAGGCTGAAAAATAGATAGCATTTTAGGAAAGGAAAGTGACAAGCATGGTTAATAAATGTTTCTAAGAATTGGTCAAAACGTTAAAGGAAGAATCACCAAAATTATAGATTAATATTATTAATTTTTTAATTATTATTATTATTACAAATATAGAAGTTTGAAATGTAAACAAGGGCATACTAACTGAGGGTTGGGTATTTAATATGGGTCTTTTTAAGTTTATTAATAATTGGTCTTTACATTGAATTAAGTTTTTATTTATTTCTTTGGATTCTTCTAATTTATATTTGAGATAATAGTTTTTAACAAAGAAGAATATTTATTTGAGCAATCTAAATACAATGCTTAGTTATGTAAAAATATTTTGCCAATATCAATTTTTCTTTTTATTAGTTTAATATCAATTACATGTTTTTTGATTCTGATGTAGATAAATATCCTTCTTTTGTTGATGTAAGGGATATATTAAGAATACTCAATTTTGTATACTCAATTTTTTATTAAGGTTTTTCACATTATTCTTTATCAACTTTAAAGACTAAGTTTGTTGATGTGTAAAAAGATGGTGAAAATGTTTTGGCGTTAAAAGATCCCAGCAATCTCGTCTGAGACCCTTTCAACATATGGTAAGAATGCTATTGGCCGTGTGGTTATCAATTTTATGTTGTTTAGTGTGACAATCCTTTGTTTGTTTAAAAATCCTTCATATTGCTTACTTTTGTAACCATTTTTCTTGAAAAACATTCTTATACCTTTCTCTCAAGTTGATGATATTTATAAGCAACATGATCTAAATATTAATTAAGTGAACAATTTTATGTTCAACTAATAAAAATGTTTAATTTACAAAGAACCTACCAAAAATTAAAAAAATGAGGGCTAAATGAATACCCTTCAAAATTTCTTAACTTAAAATCATTAAAAAAATATTGATTAAAAAAATATTACATAATTATATACCCCAAAAAATATTCATTTTATATGATAAACTGTAGAAATATTACACGATACTTCTCTCTCATCCTAATATTCTCAGAAGCGTGATGCGAGAGATTTTTTAAAAAATTACAGGATCATAACCACAAATCTTCATTTTATCTAATGGACTGTGAAAAGAGTATCTTTAATATTTAATGAGAGGTGAAACAGAGAATACAAAAATAAAACTTCCACAAGCTTTTTATTTTACAGTACACACAAAAATGTTTGTGTCAGGAAAAATGTGTAATCACGAATCATCATAAGGCAAGGCTTATAAGAGACCCTAAGCCTTGCAGAGTCCATTCCAAATACCGATAGATTGGAAAGCACGTCAGATATTTTTTAAAACTGAGCCCTTTCATATTAAATGCGAGAAACAGGTTAGACGGGGAACAATTAATGATCCAGGCAATTAATGCCTCGTCCGACGGGTCGTTGTGCGTCCGCAGTCCACCTCCTCCACCACCACCAACTTCTTCCACTTCCACATTAATTGCGACCCTCGCACAGACCACCATGATTGCTCTCTCCCACCACGGCCACGCAACATTTGCAGTGTCCCGTCCATGTCTCTGCACAAGCAGCAGCAAGCAGTGCAACAAGAAATATCACTGTAACACCCAGATAATCCATAGCACCTGAAGAAATCATAAACAACCTGATAATTATAATCTGACAACACTCAACAAATTCCGATAAACAAGAATGAGTTTTGGAATTATATAGGGTTTATGAGCAATACCTTAAGTACTTAAATCCACAGATTTCATCGTCTGATCAGAGAAGAATTAACACAAACTCATGATTTTCTTTTCAACTTTGATCCAAAACAGCATTTCCTCACTCACGCTGATTGTTGAATCTGTGAGGCGAGAGAAGGGCCTCAGGGTCTCCCGATCGAAGCCTGCTGGGAGTAAACACAGAAAAACTCGATCTTTTCACGAACAAGGGACTGGTCATGGACCGAGCTCTGCCTGATTGCTGCTGCAATGGAGGACTCAAGCTGCCGCCTCTGATTCTTGTCAAGTTGCCTCCTCCATGACTGAAATCTCTCATACAGCGCCGCCTGTGGTGGTAATCTCTTGCTGGGGACATTAACATGGAAGAGAAATTATTAACAGCGGATGACGAAGACGCCGACCTCCCTCTTGTTCTGTTGAAGAAGGGAGACCTCAGCGAAAAAAGCCCCCCGCCCTTTGAATTGAAGGGCGAATTAAACTTCTTGAATGCCCTTTTCCATGGCGAAGAAGCAGACGCAGAAGCAGACGCAGAAGCACCGGCCAACAAAGAATCCAAAGACGTCTCCCTATTTCTACTGTAATGATCATTTTCAGAGCATCCGAAGGAATAAGATCTCGTCAAAACAGGCTTAGAATCCAAATTCTCGAAACTATCAATTACTTCATCACCAGCCTCCAAATCTATAACGGCCGTGGACGGCAGCAGCCCTGAAAATTCCCCTGGACATTGCTGCACATCATTGTTTTCACTGTTGTCGTCTTCTTCAGATCTAAAGTTGTCATGTACAACGCCTGCAATACCATGTTCCAAATTGGGACGTATCCTGCCCGCCATGGCAGGCACAAATGGGGACATACCTGCGTTGTAATTTTGGCTTTGATTTATTACCACGTTTGCTCTGCACAGCGGGCAGTTGGCATGTGACCGCAGCCAGGCATCGATGCAGCCGACATGGAAGGCGTGGCTGCATTTGGGAAGCACCCGCAGCGTCTCTTTCTCTTTGAACTCCAACAGACAGACAGAGCAATCGAGGCCGCCGTCCGAGAATTTGCCTTCGTCTTCCTTTCTGAAGATGTACAGCGGAATGGATTTGATCACGGCCTCGTCCAGGCCGTACGTGTGGTGGAAGATTTGCCAGGCTTCCGGGTCCTCGAAAATCATCCCTCCGTCTTCTAGCTCCTGGGATTCGAACCCGCGACGCCGTGGACAGTTCTTGCAATACTTGTACACGAATTTGTAGTAGCTTACGATCAGGACGGCGCTGCCCAAAACTGCGACCATGGCGATGAGGGCCGGGCTGAAGGTGGCGGTTGCGTGTTTGGCCGCTGGTTCTATGCCTGCCACTGGCCGGGCTGCTCCTCCTCCTCCACCCCATCCGAACGCATATGAAGCTGGGGAACCGTCCCATGCGTGGGATTTCTGCGGAGCCAAACTCATAGCTAAGAAATCACCGCATACCCAATTGTTTTTAATGGCAGAAAATGGAGGAAAGAACCTCCATTACAGCACAGAGAGACACCATGGTGGTTCTGTTTGTTTCTTTGTTTTGAATGTGCATGTGAATGGGGAAGACGGAAGAGGAAGAAGAAAAGGACCGGCGTGGCTGCGGAGCATTGAATAATCTTCTGAGACTCCCGCTGGTGGTGCTGTCACATTTATTATTAACATACCACCTATATCTTATTAATTGGGTGACGTCGTTCTCGGAAGGAGGACTTCTATCTAATCAATTTATGCTGCTTTTTAAATTTTTGTAAGCCTCCCTCGGTCGAACAGGGTTTAGACCAGATTCTTGTTTTTAGGTTAATTTTGTGTCACCACTTTCCTTATGTCACTCTTGTTGATGGTGGGAGAGTTTTTGTGTGGAGAGTCATTGTTTTGCCAAATTTGCTTTCTACTTCAAATGTGAAGGTGTAGACCCTCAAAAATGCCATTTTACTTTAAAATTAATATTATTAAATTACTGTGATGATATTTAAAGCTTGAAACAACTTTCACCTATCTCCATATAACCCTTACATTAGCTTAATATACAACTTGATTTATGATTAGGATCCTTTCTACGATAATTTATACAGATATGACATAATTATTATATATTTTTAAAAATTATTATATACTTTTAAAAAGTAGTTTTATTTATTAACTTTTTCCACCTTTCTCTTTTAAGGATCCATCATGCGTACCAATTTTGCCAAAATTGAATTTGATTATTTATAAAAAGACAAGTGATTAAACTCACTTCATATCAGAGATACTTATCATGATTATTCGTATGATTTTCACAATCCATATAGACATGGCACAATTATTATACACTTTTAAAGCGCAACGTTGCCCATTAACCTTTTCCACCTTTCCCTTTTAGGGATTGGTGTCATGCGTACCAATTTGGTCAAAGTTTGAATTTATTTATTTATAAAAAGACAAGTAATTAAACTCACTTCCTATCAAAAGTACTTATAAAACAATCATCAAAGATAATTTAGAAACACTTCATTAACATTATTACTATCATTAATTTTTTGTTTATTGCAATTTTTTAATACACTTTTGAGGGGTTTGACAAATTAAAAGGGAAATACTAACCCTATCCATCCAAAACCCCAAATCAAATCCTTCTCAATTTCAATTTTGCAATACTAACTCAAAGAGACCTTCATTTCCCAAATTTGGAAGTTAGAACATGTGAATTTTCGACAATAGATGACACTTTGAAAGTAGGCGAACAAAATTGGAGAGTCGCTTTGCAAGTTATAAGGCTTGACTAGGTTTGCCGATACAATGCTAATACATACTAGAACTATTAGTATTGTCATGACACTACCCCATTTTAGGCTCAAATTCAATTGGTGAATAAGTTTAGATAATCACATGTTGATGTAGACAATTTCATATTGTGACAATAAGTTCATAAAAAAATCACAAACACTTGTTCACATGAGCAATGACATTTTCAAAAGCTAAGAGCCCTTTATCTCCTTTTATGTCTGATTACATAAAAAATTAGGTAGTCTTTATTATATTTTTCATATTTTATAATGCTTATTTTGAGATAAGCATATTTTTATGCTTACATTTTGGTGAATCCAATTGTAATACACGTCTTAAGGTTTCATCGTTCAATAAACCTACTTTGTGCATGTTCCTAGATATAATATTTGACTTCCTTTATAAGTGTTTTTTACTTAAAAGTGTTCAATCACAAACCATAGGTTCTCTTCAATTTCTGAAAATTTCTTAAAAACTAGCATGTTTAGCTTTATGTGGTGGGTTTTCTTCCATGCTTGTTTTCATTTTATGCCACCAAAATTGAATCAATTTTAAATTTAATTAGAAGAAGTGCTAGACTTAATGAAAGGGTCCAAGTAAGCATTTTTGTAGACACAAAAAAATGGTCATGAGGCATTTATTAAGTGTTAATTCATGTGTTTTTAGCATATTTCTCTATTTGTCAATTATTGGCCCAAATAAGGTGTTATTAGCACGTGTGTTAATGTCTGAAAGTCCTTTTTGTAACTCTCCAGAGACCTTTCTCTCTCCTCAAATGCTTTATGGTCTTATCCTAGAAGCATCGACGATCCTAACACTTGACCAGTAACACTGATGCTCTTGATCCATCTCTTTTTGGTCTCCTCTAAGTTAGGATACAACCCTCTCCTTTGTTCCATCTTTTTCAATTCTAATTATTTGATATTGGTTCATGCACCTATAGAGTCTTAATTTGAATTCAATTATCTATATATACACAAGTGTTGTAGTTCATTTAATAATTAAGTATACATAGAGAATATATTTAGCATTCATAAAGAAATCATAGGTATGGGAGAGATCAAGCAATCAATTGACCATTTATCATTATCAAAAATTAACATTTCTATGTGGAACACTTTCACTGCATGGCCTAGGATTTTATCTATGTTATGCAAATTACATTTTTGAATTCATTTATTTTATGCAATTTATTATTTTTTGACATTTTTATATTGAAGTAACCACCTGGGGATAATAATTATAGGGTGTACTAGAAGACATGTGTTGGAAGAATGGCTACTGAGAGGGGGGGTGAATCGGTTGCTCAATGTTTATCTATTCAATTTCATTCAATTTTTCATGAGACATTCATTCATATAAAAGATTAATGCATACATAGGCAGCTATACAAGCAAATCATAATAGAACACAGAAATTATGTGGGAAACCCTCTTGGAGAATAAAACCCAGTGAACCATGCACATGGACTATTGTCCTATAATGACAAGATTCAAAGTTTAGTGAAGCACCCACTTCATAAGGAGCTCCAACCCCTACTGTTGGGTTCTCTTTTTAGGTCAGTGTTGAAGCCTCTTCATAACAGGTTAGCGCACTGGCCCTATCACATGAGGTTTGAGTCTTGTGCACTCACTTGAAGCGTGCAGTGAAAGACCGATTCTTGAAAACTTTGAAACACGACATGTGTTTACTCATTTCTTATCAACCAAATATCATACTATAGTTTTTCGACAAATTATACTACCATTACTAGCAAAATATAAAAGAAAAAGAACCCATGACTTCATTTACTTAACACATTTCAATATTCAACATAGTCTATTGCTCAAAATACCATATGATAAACATTGGATTCTTATTAAGCACTTATGGATTACAAGACAAAATGCTCTATATCCGTTCAAAGGTTCACACCCAAATCCTCTCCTCTCAAATGTTTAAAATAGGGGTTTTTATACTTATTTTTCCCTATTCAAGTGTCAAGTTCCCAATCCAAAATGGACATATGGCACACAGATTCTCAACAGGTTGATTGTCCTAGCTCTTACAATTAATTATTCCTACAGAATCAAGCTTTTACACCCCTAGAAGCCTGCTTTATGTTATACAATTATTTCCAAGTGTTTTATTCCTTGTGGGTTATACAAGGCCTCCAATCGATGGGTTTGAAGTGTCCTATTTGATTTATTCTTCAAACTATTCTCACGTTCTTCACACTCCACTTCCCTCACACTCCCCTAGTCTTCTGCTTCTTATTTTGGATCCTCTACTCTTGGGTTCCTCATGCCATATTCTCTTGACTGGGTCTTCTCACGTTGGGTCATCCACACCATTATCCTTCTGCATCCTTCAAACCTCACGCTACTAGTCTCACGCCATGGTCCTCCCATGTCATGGTTCTCTCATGCCATACTGGTAATTACATGAAAATAGATAATGGTCCCTCCACACTGCTTGCCAAAATTGAAACAAATATTTGGTCAAAATTGAGGAGCCAATATCACCCCACACTAAGTTATTAGTTCATCCCAGACTAAGTTGTATTGGCATCCTCAAGGAACTCAAGCCCTTTCTACTTGAGTTTTTTCCTCAGCTCATCCCAATGGGATAAGGCATCGAGAACGTTAGCAGTTATTTTCTTAATGGTCTCCTTTACTGCTTTCAACTCCTCATGCTAAATTGGAGTCTCAGTCTTCTCCATCTATTCCTCTAGGGCTAAGCTAGCTTCCTTTTCGATGTTCTTTAATTCATAGACCTCCTTGTCAACCTATCCTTAGAGAGTGGCAAAACTGGCATTTATTTGTTGACGATGGTTCTTAATGGTGTTTTCCATCATTTCCATGTCCTTGATGTTTTTATGCACTCAGTGCAGTCTTTTATTAATAAGGTTACATCAACCGCTTGTTGCCTCAAGACCTCTTCGTCATTGAGTTGAGCCTCTATTATTTTATTTGGGCATGCCATGCATGTAAAAATACTATCCAAAATTTTGATAACCTCCTTGAATCTTTCCAAAGTACTATGACAAATATCTGTTGTAATGGTGAACTGCTCCAAAAATTCCTAGGACTCATCTCTGGGCACAGGGTGCTCCTGAATCTTTTTGAGCAAAATCTCAACTGATGTCTCTAATTTTCCTAGGGCATACATGTTGACGTTGGAAAGTGCACCCAGTGGCAAGAAAACAAGTTCCTGCCTTCTCCTCGCAACATGGAAACTCTCCTCTCGCTTGTGGGACCGGCGAAGCTGGAGGAGAGAGTCTCTAGATAAGAGCTAACTCCCTTTGATGCATCGTGTTGTTTCCAGCAAAAGTTAACAGGTATATATATAATATAGGGGGGATGAAAAGGGAGAAGAAATGAATAGAAAACAAGCTACCTACTCTAAAAGAGGTGATGCACCAAAATAAAGGTTGACCTTCACACATCCACTCTCAGAATCAGACAAATGCATACATACACTATGCACTTGGCAGAAGGACCAGGCTGCAAGAAACTATCAGGGAGGCTTCAATGGAAAATCCAAAACAGAGATCACCCAAGGTGCTGTGAAACACACACTTATGAAGTAATTTCTTCTGCTCCTTCACTCCCAAATACTGCTCTTCTCCTATCAGCTGCAACAATGGCGCCTTGTAGACAGCAGGTCTGCTGGTGTTGAACCTGTGAGAGCATCAAAAGACAATGACTTGACACAAGCAAACATTCAACGCATACACAGAAATGTCTATCCAAAATAGAGGTAAAAAAATTGCATTTGTATTGATCCAGGTAAAATTTTTGCAGAGCTGCACCCTTTACAAAATGTGGAAGATGATTACAAAAATGACCAAGTTCGCAATATATAGGAGAAGCAAGGAGGCCATTTGGCACTCCTACTCTTACAAGTGGCATACGTGTCCCTTCATGAAAAGAAAAAAGTCGCTCAAAATATTAATGAGCTGTTCATTTGTCTGCTCGAAATCTGCATTTCTTGCTTGGGTGACTTACACGATTTGCCTTCCAATTTAATGCAAATGGAGAAACCGGTTGTTGTTCCCCTAGCTGCTTGTGTGCCAAATGATCAATTTGTGGGCACAACTTCACCTACTGGAGTCGCTTCTTCAATTTGCACCATTTGGACTTAATTGCTCACTCATTCTTTACTTATCGCTCTGTCCAATTGTTTTTTATGCCATCAGGCAGTAAATGCCTTCTATTTATGTTACTTGGATCGCTCAACTACTCCCTGCCCTATCATCTTTGCTTGCCACTTGGAATTTGTCCCCTTTTAAAAATGTGCGGTCTACACTGTTTGTCGTTTGCACCATTTGGGGACTGTCAAGCAATAAATCACCTGCACTTTGCCACTTGGACTGCCATGTCACTTCTGCGCCATGTCATTCCTCCTTGCTTTGTCACTTTGTCATTTGTCTTTTCTCAATTTTGTCTCTTTTGGCTTGTCAACCTCCAGGGGCGAACACTTAAATGGATCACTGCATTCTGGCTCCTTTTTTTCCATGGTTTTGTGTTTTTTGTTTGAAGGCAAATGGCTATTCTATTCCTTTAAAATTGACTCTTTTATGGCCTTCATGCTTTTAAACATTAACGGACATTTCATTCTATTAAATTTGATGGCCACTGCGACGTCATCGAGCCCATGTGGCATCATATCGGATCCCTTGTCGGCCTTTGCATTTATAGCGGCCCAAATCCTTTGAAATATTTGAAGTGTCCGCCCGCCCTCCAAAGGGCACTTTGACTTTGACTGTGCCTTCAGCCAAGGGCAGCCCCTTGAACCAAACCGTTGAACTTAGCATTGAACTTGAAGATGAACTCTCAACCTGAAAGTGACTGGCTTCGAAAAGCTAGAGAAGAAGTTGACCACAATTTTGCTAGGGGGCAAAAATTGGTCAACAGATTGGCGACTCACAGGGGAAGCATGCCTGCTATTCTTAGAACCCAGTTGCCTTACAGTCAATTGGGCGCGGAGTCAGATGCAGCTATGAAAGAGTTAGCAACAGCCCCAAAAGATCCAAGAATCAAACATGAAACTTTTACCCCACACGCGAAGGGAAAACACACAAGGCTAAAAACACTACCTGTGTAAACTGCACTTAGGGAAAATAGGAAAAAACAACTGAAAGCAAACTATTATATACAGCTAACCAGGAACGTTCGCCTCCCTCTTGGATCAAAAGGAAAACTTCTCAAGTCTCCTTCCTGGTGAGAAGACTTATGGTGCCAGGCAAATAGCTGAATGGAAAAGAGGGTTGGTGACCTGCTCTTCTTGCCTGACACCTGAGTTGGCTAGAATCTGAGTGGATCAGATTCAAACATGCTTCTAACATATATATACTCTGCTTGTCCATGGAAGCCTATTGAATGTTGGTCCTTCAAATTGGTGCTCTTCACCAAGAAATCTGTGGCTGCTAGCTTATCACCGTTAGCCCTTTGATATGTATAGCTCCTCTACAGTGTGTCATGGTCTGACCCGTTTCCTTCTCCTTCATTGCAGGCTCTGTCAAACTCATCCTCTACTCTTTCAAGGCCTTCCTCAAGGAAGACATACCTCCCCTTTTCCTCCTTAAAGATCAGGATCTCTAGATGTTCAAAGATATTCTCCTGATCCTCCTCCAACTCAGGGTCCTCAGCGTAGTCGTCCTCATCATCAAAACAGCAAGGAAGTTCATCAAATAGAGGGGAAGAGAGCTCACCATGCATTTGTTCCTCCTCGTATTGCTAGAACATTTGCATATGTGCAAGACCTACATCTTCTCCACTGCTGATGGTGTCTTCACAAGGAGCATCAATGATGATTTCTTCTTCGTCATTGCTCGTGACAGCTTCTTGAAGGATTGCAGATTGGATCTTCTGCTCCTCACTCGCCTCTTGTAGAATAGGTTCCTCCTCGAGAAGGGTGAAGTGGAGAAAACATGTGGAAGAGGAGGTAGTCCTTGAGCTAGAATCGAATGATTCTCCTCCTTCCACTTGGTTGGCACTTCATCAATATTAGGTGTGGCCTGATAGCTCTCTTGGAGGTGTGTGGACGAGCTGGGTTCAGACAGGTCCACCACACGTTGGCTGAGGAATCTCATTTGGGACTCCAACTCTGCAATTCTCCTGGCCATACGTTCTTGAAGCAGCCTTTCTTGGAGATCACCAGCATTATCCTCTTCAAAGCTCTGAGCTAGTTCCTAGCATTCCTTCCTCCAACTTGGAATATGCACATCATGTTGAAAGACTTGGGGAAGTTGAGGGATGCAAGGAAGAGACTGTTGATGCACTAGAAGAGTCTCGAGAAGAGGGACATGCTGGTTGGTGGTACTCCCCCAATGGAAGATTCACAATATAAAGGATTGGGAAGATCGATCTCCATGGGGGGTTGCTCTGATGCCTTTTGATGTTGGAAAGCCAGGCACACGGGATTGAGAGCAGATGCATCAGATGAGCTGGAGTGAGCAAGTGCAATGTGATAGAAAGGATTTGGTGCAAAAGAGGGGGGTTTTTTCAGAATAGGAGGGGTCACACAAGGCTAACTGCCTTGAATAAATGGATTTCTACATTCTGCTACCTCTTCCTTCATGGATTGCGAAGCTTGTGCTTGCCTAAACAAACACTCCTCTTTTTACATCAACTCCTGGTGATATTTGTACTGCTCCTCCTCTCTGTTGATCTCCATTATTTGCCTCTCAAACTCCAATGCCATTTCCCTTATCGTTGTAGGGCAACTGGGAGAGCTGCTTGAGGGGACACCATAAAGAGGCTGAGTCTGATCATGGTAATATGAAGGAATACAAGGCCCATGATTTTGTGCAAAGGGATTATACATAAAGAAAGTAGATTTCTAATGGCACCAGGCTGCTTAACCAATAGATTCAACTCGGAGTCTCCATTGGTGTTGATGCAAAAGCCTCCAAAGGTTGGTCGATTGAAGAACACACCAAAAATTCTTCAACTCTTTGGACAAAACTTGTCCTAGTTGGTCCCACCGGGTGTGCCAAAACTATTGACATTGGAAAGTGCACCCAGTGGCAAGAAAACAAGTTCCTGCCTTCTCCTCGCAACATGGAAACTCTCCTCTCGCCTGTGGGACTGGCGAAGCTGGAGGAGAGAGTCTGTAGATAAGGGCTAGCTCCCTTTGATGCATCGTGTTGTTTCCAGCAAAAGTTAACAGGTATATATATAATATAGGGGGGATGAAAAGGGGGAAGAAATGAATAGAAAACAAACTACCTACTCTAAAAGAGGTGATGCACCAAAATAAAGGTTGACCTTCACACATCCACTCTCAGAATCAGACAAATGCATACATACACTACACACTTAGCAGAAGGACCAGGCTGCAAGAAACTAGCAGGGAGGCTTCAATGGAAAATCCAGAACAGAGATCACCCAAGGTGCTGTGAAACACACACTTATGAAGTAATTTCTTCTGCTCCTTCACTCCCAAATACTGCTCTTCTCCTGTCAGCTGCAATAATGGCGCCTTGTAGATAGCGGGTCTGCTGGTGTTGAATCTATGAGAGCATCAAAAGACAATGACTGGAAACAAGCAAACATTCAACGCATACACAGAAATGTCTATCCAAAATGGAGGTAAAAAAATTGCATTTGTATTGATCCAAGTGAAATTTTTGCAGAGCTACGCCCTTTACAAAATGTGGAAGATGATTACAAAAATGACCAAGTTCGCAATATATAGGAGAAGCAAGGAGGCCATTTGGCGCTCCTACTCTTACAAGTGGCATACGTGTCCCTTCATGAAAAGAAACAAGTCGCTCAAAATATTAATGAGCTGTTCATTTGTCTGCTCGAAATTTGCATTTCTTGCTTGGGTGACTTACACAGTTTGCCTTCCAATTTAATGCAAATGGAGAAACCGATTGTTGTTCCCCTAGCTGCTTGCATGCCAAATGATCAATTTACGGGCACAACTTCACCTACTGGAGTCACTTCTTCAATCTGTGCCATTTAGACTTAACTGCTCACTCATTCTTTACTTATCGCTTTGTCTAATTGTTCTTTACACCATTAGGCAGTAAATGCCTACTGTTTATGCTACTTGGATCGCTCAACTGCTCCCTGCCCTATCATCTTTGCTTGCCACTTGGAATTTGTCCCCTTTTAAAAATGCGTGGTCTACACTGTTTGCCGTTTGTGCCATTTGGGGACTGTCAAGCAATAAATCGCCTGCACTTTGCCACTTAGACTGCCATGTCACTTCTGCGCCATGTCATTCCTCCTTGTTTTGTCACTTTGTCATTTGTCTTTTCTCAATTTTGTCTCTTCTGGCTTGTCAGCCTCCAGGGGCGAACACTTAAACGGATCGCTGCATTTTGGTTCCTTCTTTTCCATGGTTTTGCACTTTTTGTTTGAAGGCAAACGGCTATTCTATTTCATTAAAATTGATGCTTTTGCGGCCGTCATGCTTTTAAACATTAACGGACATTTCATTCTATTAAATTTGACGGCCACTGCGACGTCATCGGGCCCATGTGGCATCATATCGGATCCCTTGTCGGCCTTTACATTTGTATCGGCCCAAATCCTTTGAAATATTTGAAGTGTCCGCCCGCCCTCCAAAGGGCACTTTGACTTTGACTGTGCCTTCGGCCAAGGGAAGCCCCTTGAATCAAACCATTGAACTTAGCATTGAACTTGAAGATGAACTCACAACCCGAAAGTGACTGGCTTCGAAAATCCAGAGAAGAAGTTGACCACAATTTTGCTAGGGGCAAAAATTGGTCAACAATACCCATCCAATGATATGCCATCTAATAGTGTTGGCTCTTCCTTCAAAATTGTTTTGCAAAGGCTTAATACCTTTACCTTAGCCTCAATGGTCTCTTGAAGTTGTTGCTTCACATAGGCCACTTCCTCAACTAGCGCCTACCTTTCAGCATACACTTTATTATACATTTCCACCACCTTACCATGTTTATTTTCAATCATGCATGCATCTAACTCTTAAAAAATAGTTTGGTGCATCACTTCCATGGCAAGTTTCAAAAATGTGGTGGTTGTCATTATTGGGGAGAGCTATTATGGATCAAATTTCATGAGGTTCGGCAGTCCTAGGGCATCCGGGTCAGAAAAATGCAATCCAATGGAACATCAAATTGAGGCTCTTCATTATACATCTCTAAAAATAATGATAATTACCTCTTTGTTTCTTGGGTCATGTCATTGGGGTGGAAATGCTTCCAAAGATAGAGTTTCTACTCATCTATGTCGAACTGGTATCATTAACGTAGATTAGATGGCACTCTCTATTTTGGTTCCCCCTCAGTTGGCCCCTTCCCCTTTTTTGGGTCTCATTCAAGTTCTTGATGGCTTTCAGTAGCCATCCCATTCATTCCAATCCCTCTAGTATTCACTTGATCAATGGCTGGGACCTCTTGCACAGGGGATGGAGTCTTCTCTAGATCATATTCCAAATTATGTATTTGCTCCTAGGAGGGGTCCTTTTGGGGCACTCATCTTGGAGGGTGATGAGGTGTTGACCCAATGGTAGTCCTTGGAGAAGGTGTAGGTGAAGGTGGTCATGGTGGTGAAGGTGGGGGAGTTGGATGAGGAGAAGGTCGAGGTGAAGGTGGGGTAGGCGAGTGGGAAGGAGTATTATGAGGTTAAGGTGATGCAGATGGTGAACTATGAGATGGAGATGGGGATGATGATGGTGAAGATAAAGGATGTGGTGATGGTGAAGATAAAGGATGTGGTGATGGCAATGAATGATGAACTGGCATGGAAGGTCGTACCTCCACTATTTTCTACCACTTTTGGGGGCCCTACTACCCACTTATGTTGGTGCTTGGCTTAGATGACCTCTTTTTCATTAGTACCTGGGGAATCCTCTCCTTGGGTTCCCCATCTTGAGGGTACTAGTTAGGGCATAACATATAAAATAGTTTGTGTACCTATTCCCCAACCAAGATATTCTTTATCTTAATACTGGTCACGCTAGTTTCTCCCCTCTCTATATAGACCTTTTTTCCAAGATACACAAACATCTTCTAGAGGGTGTGGTTCTCTACATCAATTCATTTTGCTTGTATATTGATCGGTTGTACAACATAGATTATGTTTACATAATTGATAAAGTAGTGTGCAGAGAAGGCATATGGTAGCTTAAGCCATGCTGAGAGCTCGCTCAAAGGAATCATCTAAATACGTGCCAAGGAGAAGTGTTGCTTTACAAAAAAATTTACTTTATCCTCTATTTAGAAGGGTAGATCCTTTGGAATGCACCATTAATTCTTAAAATCCACCTTTGTTCCATCAAACTAGTACTTCATCTTCAACTTATATGTTGGAGTGATGTGTTGAGGGCAGGTGAAAGCTTTGTAGCTCTCAATGGGGGACTTGTGAGTGGGGGGATACACCCAGTTCAGAGATATTAAACTGTAGTGAGGCACGTTGATTTCATCAAAAACCAATAATAACAAGATTTCCCCCAAGAAAACATGAACTTAGGCATTATATGTGCCTTTACTACATCTTCAGCTATCTTTTGGGTAGAGTACAGGGCCCAACTGTACTATATTCTCTAAACTACTTGGTTTGCTATGTGAAAGTGGGCCATATCCACCTCCTTCCATCGATCAATCCCTCTGACCTTGGTGGAAATGATATGTGCTATGACTCTTAAGGTGAGATCTTGAAAGTTTGTGATGTGCATTGTATGTCCCTACTTTTGATACATAAGTGCAGTGGTAGTTTGATATATTTCCTCTGTATCTACCAAGTCATCCAATACATTGACCCCTGAGCATTGGAGTCTTATGACCTTGCTTACCATCTCTGCATTGAACTTCATGTTGCACCCTATAAAGTGGATGTAATCCTCATGAACATGCGAGAGGAGGAACTGAACTGCCTCAGTAGGCTTTCCAAAATATGGTAGTTCAAAGAGTTGGAAAAGGCCAACTTTGTCCAGTTGGTTCTTGATGGTCAAATCATAAACCACTTGGTTTCATGTGTTGGTCTTCTGGACCTGATAATCATTTTACAACTATACCTCATTTCCTAACTGGTGGTGGTTTTAGTCAAATACAATCATATTTACCACCTTAGAGACCCATTTTTCTACGTGCAAGATTGACTCGGGGTATTGCATTTATTCTATGTAAATGGTTTGAGGGGGAGATGGTGGGGTGATCTGTGATGAGGATGCATGTGCCTATTTTCCCTTTTTCACCATTTTAGCTTCTTCTATGATCTCACTCTAAACTTTTATGCATTGCTCTTGTCTTGGTGTCTCTTCTAGGTCTTCCAAAGGCTCCTCTCTTATAGGGAACCACACTCCTCTGCTCACCTCTCTCTCTTCTAGTATGGTTAAAAAGTTTTTCAAGTCTTTTTGCCTTTTTCTTCAATCACATTACCCTCTGTGGTGCTTGAAGGTTAACCCTCGACCATCCCATGTCCCAAATCAATACATGGTGGCGTTCAAACTTACCTTAGCTCTCGATCTTCACACTTCAATAATGACAAAACTTGCAACCTGTAATTTTTACAAAGAATGACCTCAACCCACTTCTACCTGCATTTGCTCTTAATAATCTTCCTCTACTTAAAAATCCTCTTCGCGTCTTTGATTATTTCTCAATCACTCTATTTCAAAATGAGATTGACATCGTCTCTAGTTCTTTGTTTCATTAATCACTTGAAGATTATAGCAAGGTAAAGTGTAGAATGGCTTCTACTTAGTTATTTATATGTTCTTTGGCCAATCTACCTCATTAATTTATTTCCTCTCCTTATCATTTCTAGCCATAAATGTGTCTCTTCTAATAGGCTTTGTACTTTAGATCTTGCATCGAGCCTTTAGTGTTCTAACAAACTTGTCCCATCATTCCACTCACATGCTTATTTTTATGACTAACCTTATTGCATTAATGGTCCATTCCTTCCCATGCCTTTCTTGGAAGTGGATGATATCTGTCCCATTTTTTTGGAGTAATGGAAACCAACTATCACACAAATGGTGGGAAATTGTTTTATTAAATGACTCACACATCATTAATCACTTGCATGACATGTATGATTCTTGCACCTTTGAAACTTGCATGACCACATGTTATGTCGTGTATTCATATGCATAATATCTTACCCCACACTAAAAGGGTTCACGGTCCTCCATGAAAACATCTAAAAGACTAAGAATTTTAAAAAGTGAGTCACGTGCCTCAAGGGCAATGCTTTTTATTTAAAATAGGAAATCCTAATCTAATGGCCTTAAGCCTTATTTAAAAAATAACACAAACTTAAACAGAATCACAATCCGGTCGAAGTTGACTCCCATTATAGTGTCTGGGGAGGAATTAACCATCTATTCACTTTAGCCAACATGCACTAGTAGGTTGGATACTATGAATTATGAATGATCCATCCCAATGAAAGTGGACCTTCCCAAGGTGGCACGTGAACTTAGAGTCAAGAGTAGAACTTTCATATGTAGGGTGAAGATTTTGTTCTTTACATGGTGATCATGCCATGCTTTCTATTTCCATTTCTCAACATCTTGATTCTAGTGAGCGAGAAATTGAGCCTAATCTAGTTTCATGAGTTTATTGCACTGAGATTCAAAAGATACATCATCATCAAGGTTTCTTATATGTGGTATCCAGAGAGATGGAACTAGGAACTCGACTGGCATGATTGCTTCCTTTCCATATATCAGGTTAACTAGTGTATTTTTGTTGAGGCATTTGTATGTGGTTCAATATGCCCAAAGTACTATAGATACCCTATCATCCCAATTAGTTCTACCAATATTGTAGATTTTTTTCAAAGTGGTATTGAGGATCTTGTCAAAGGATTCTACTATTCCACTGGCCTATGGGTGATATGATGTTGTCTTGTGATGCACAATCATGAATTCAGCCAACAAGATTTGAATTATCTCATTCAAGAAGTGGGTTCCTTGATCACTAGTGAAACTTAGAGGACATCCAAAATGTGTTATAATTTTTCCCCTAATGAACCGCATGACAGTCACTATTGTACAGTCTTTGGTTGCCACTACCTCAGCCCAATACAATAAGTAGTCAGTTGTTATAATTATATACTGTGAACCTATTTTTCATCTTGTGGGAGTGATGCACCCCAGAAAGTTTATAGCCCACTTTTTGAGTGGTTTTTTAGAAGAAATTAGGTGTAATGGCATGGCACCTCTACTATTGGGTCTTCCCAAGTGCTGAAAAATATCACATTACCTTGTATATGCCTTTACATCTTTAAATAAAGTCGGCCACCAAAGTCCACTGAGCAACACCTTGTGTGGGTAGCTTCCCCAGCATAATGTTCTTCAGCAATACCTTTGTAGATTTCTCGTAATACCACAAGGTGCTAATGTTGCATTACACAATGGTGCAGTACCTCATCATGGTCCATCTTATACAGATCTCCTTCTATGAGTTGATAAGGTACGGTGCGAACCACAAGTTATTTCTTTTCTTGTAAAGTGAGAGAATCAAGTGCACAACCAGTATTGAGGAATGCCACAATATCCTCCAATTCTTTAGGTACCCTAGCAACTTGGAAAATTTGTACGTCATGAAGGTCATCTTCTATAACATGTGCAAGTTCTTCATTTTTAATTTGGGATAGATGATCAGGTCCATAATTGGTTTTCCCAAGTTTTACTACTATGAAAAACTAAAATTCTTAGAAGATAACTATCCAACGACAAATTCTTCCATGGAGAATTGGCTTGTTGATGAGATAATTTAAATCCTCATGGTTAGTGTAGAAATTGTTATACCAAATGCATCAAATGGACATGAAAGGGTTTTGTCCAATCTAGAAATTGTAAGATAGGAGCGGTAACTAGTTTTTCTTTCAGAGTTTCATTTTTTTTTTGCAAGAATTAGTCCATATAAATTGTTCATTATGTTTTAATAGATCTTATAGTGGCACTATAATCTTGGCATAACCCTAAATGAACTTCCTATAGTAGCTTGTGTGTCCTAAGAATGTGTGCACCTCGTGCTGAGTTTTTGGTGATGGCATATGAAGAATGATAGAGACCTTGGTTGGATCTACCAAGAGTCCCTCTTTACAAATGATATTCCCAAGGAGTACCCCAAAAGGTGTTGCAAATAGGCATTTCTTCAAATTCAAGGAAATTTGTAACACTCGACAATGCTCAAGCATGAGTCTTAGATTGGTATAGCGGTCTTTGATCAGCTCGTATACCATCCAGTCATCTAAGTGGACTTGGAAAAACTTATGGATAAAATATTTGAAAGCCTCCAGTGTTACCTATGAGAATACCATCGAGGCATTCTTAAACCTGAAAGACATGATGATATAGGAAAAAGATCCCAATTTCATAGCAAATGTGATCTTAGAGTAGTCTTTCTCAGTTATCTAGACTTGGTGATACCCTAAAAACTTGTCGAGAAAGGAGTATATCTCACAAATGGTAAAACCTTCTAGAATTTCCTCTATGAAAGGTGTTGGGAAAGGATTGGTGACATAGGATGCATTCAAAACATGATAATCCATGCAAATATGAATACACCCATCCTTCTTGATATTGATTACCATAAGACTCACCCATTCAGATTCATCAATAGAAGTAATTACTCTGACATGACACATGTTATCGATCTCTTCTTTCACATGCATTCAGAGGTTAGGGTTTATCCAGTATAGGTGTTTATTCATACGACTAGCACCATCAATCAACTTTATATGCATCTTCACAAGAGAAGGGTGAACCCCTTTCATTTCATTGTAGTTCTTTGCAAACACATCTTGATATTCTTTTAGTAGCTCAAAGATTTATGAAATTTCTATCTCGATCTAATAATTTTTAATGGTAGCTACCTTAGGTTCCTTCTTTGTGCCAATGTTTAGTTGAACAGTTCGAATGGGCCTGTGATAAGGATTGTCTATGGGGGAGTTAGTGTCCCAAATAGTTTATGAGATATTACTTGTAGGAACATGCAAGTTGTTACTTACTGGATCGAATGGAGTGGATCCTTCTCCTTCATCTACTTGAAAGATGAGCTTCTAATTTCCCAAGTAGATTTCTTCATGACAATCTTCACTAGAAACTACCAATGGTGAAAGAGTTGGTTGTCTAGGAGGCTTATTGAATAAACCCAAGGGTTCCTCCAATTCTTGATGAATATGATGCAGGTAGTCTTCCACCAGATTTGGATCCCCATTATTACTTCATATATGGTTTGAAGAGTAAGGCGTAGGTCCATCCTTGGTGAAGAGTAAGAAAGTGCAGATGTCATATTTTACTTTAATAGCTGATAGAACCTTATTCCCACGTGCCTTTCTTCATGTATGTACCAAGCTCATGCCCAAGTGTATAAGGTTCCATAGAACGTATGGACCCATAGATATTCTGGTAAAAATGTTTCCTCAGCTTGCCATATTATTTCACACACCTCAAGATGAGGTTCAAGTGCTTTTATGCCACTATAACTGAGTGTACCTCTAATCTTATTTTCATGGTGAAATATATGATGTAGAGCATCTCGCACTTGATCTCAATACAAAAGGCATTTTTTATGCATACACCACCACCTAGCGGCAGTGCCATTCAAAAATTTGGTCTAATGACCTCATCTGTTCATTTTTGGTACCATAGAACCCTTTGAAGTGCTAGATAAAATCATGTACCTCCATTTGTCCATGAAACCATGGAGCTTCATCAATTCTCTCTAATGGTGGTCCTTCCAATGGTCCTCATATTGCTAAACCCATGAGGCAAACAAATTTGTGATGCTTAAGAAGTTGACGTGGGATGTTTTCATCTATATTGATGGTGCTGCATAATCTTCTAGTGAGATCATAATTACCATGGGCCCAATAGTTGTAGGCATTACTTATTGTATCTGAGATAAATTGGTTACCCATCTAGCAAAGAATACCATCTGGCATTAGATCATGTTATTCATCATATCGAGCAGTTACATTATATAGATTGTTGATGTCTTCATCAACGCTTATGGGTCAATTATAGGTTGGTCCTTATGCTTGGTATTATCATGTGTTGATTGATATTTTCAAAGCTAATGTATCATTTTTTAAAGCTTAAATTTTCATGATTTTCATAACACCATGGCTTTCCTAGTAAGGTTGGGTAATCATCAACCTCTGCCAACTCCAAAACCTCAAAATATGCTTTGAAGGGAACCCTAAGTATTTCAACAGTAGCATTTTTAAGGACTCTGATAGGGTGCGCATGAGTCTTGTTTTCCATGAACAAGACATGAGGTGAAGGTTGCAAAGTTGGACTAGACATTTTCTACCAAGCATCTTTAGTGATAAAATTTACTTCAGTACCAATCTCTACTAGAATATCCTAGATTACCCATCTATTGATAGTAGCATTGACTAATATTTCTTCATATTTTAGGGAAGTGGAACTAGGACTTTCCTGACATCGAGCATGGTTTAAATATCAATCTTTACTTTGTCGACTTAGATGAGTGTGAATTTCATTTGGTAGGTGATCTTGACCTTTAAACCAATGCTAAGATGGGGAATGATGTCTTCATCAAGCATGTATTTTCATAGTTATTGAAAACTATCCCTCATTACTAGAGGTTCAGTTTATCTTTGCACTACGACACACTATGTGACATCCCTATCCTTAAGGTATTGAATTTTGCCTTGGAGCTCATGCACAAGTGCCATTGTATCTTGAAGAACATCCTTTTGTTGAAGTACATTAAGGTATTTCCTAGCTTGTGGTTCTTTTAGACATACCTTCTCAATTAGATTGGGTGTAGATTACATATGGCCCCTGTTACAAGTAGTAATATTAACTTATTATACAATAGGGATGGTTGTTCAAGCGCACCATTATGGTTCATCTATATGGATCATATCAACACCTTTTTCATTTTGGTCCTTTGTGATGGCTGCATATGGGCACTCTTTTAGTCGGTGGTCCTTTTTGTAGTAAGCACAGGTTGGGTATTCAGGGCAATCGCTCTGATAGTGGTCTAGAGAACCACACTTATAACAAGTCCTTAGTGGAAACTTGACACCTCTTCCTCATCCTCTTTCCTGCCCATGATAGCCACCATTATCTTGGGAACTAGTGATTGAGGCTTGGCACGTGTCACGCGCTCGAGCCACATGAATATCAATAATTAGATGACAATCATTAGTATCGTGAGTATCAACATCACAAAATTTATAATACGTAGATACTTTAGTGTTTGTGGCCCATTGCAAAAGTGGACATGAGTGAACATCATGTTCATCATGAAAAATCTCACAAGCTTGTTTTAGGACTGCATGAATGTTTTTACATGGGAAATTATTTCATGTGTGTCCTTCAGTTTCATAGTCGGTACACCAAACACCACTACGTGTCTCATGTGCATTGTTTGCTGAAAATTTTTCAAGATGAGAAGCCATGGATGCTATTTGATCCTCCATAAATGGACTAATCCCAGTATCCATACTTCTAACTGCTTCAACATGTAGGTTAGCCTCGAGAGCCTCTTGTGCGTTGGTGAATGTTTTTTATGACAAGGTTTATTAAAAAGGTAAAAATAATCTCCCTAGGAACCATTGTGCATGTTGAGTAGGATTGATTTCAAAGGACAACTTAGAAAGCAAGGTCTTAAACTGTGCATCATATTCTCTTACGCTCTTTGTAAGTCCTTACTTTATGTTTTTTAATGCTGCTATACTCTATTTCTCAAACTCAAGAATATCAAATTCTTGTAAGAATGTTACTTTGAGTTGGTCATAGTCGACCACTACTTGTTGAGGTTTGAATTTGTGATACCATTTGTGTGCATGTTCTAAGAGGGTGGTTGTGAACTATGTTGTCTTTCACTCAAATGACATAATGACATGCACCCTCCAAATTAGTTCACAGTTATGAACATGTTCAGCTACATTTTCCACCCCATGATACTCAAGTAAGTATAATGTCATTTCATAATAAACCATAGGTGGTTGAATAAAGGATTGCTGAGAAGATGCAACTCTTGTTCTTGGAGGGGGTCCACTTCCTCTAGTACCTCCTCCTAATCTTCTCTAGTGCTTCCAATAACAGTACTCATGGGGAAAGGCATGGTGGAGGGTTGATTTCCTAGATTGGGGCCTATGTTTTGGCCTTGGCCAGATCTTCTAGGCATTCTAAGTTGTGCCATGGACTTCTCTTGAAAATAAAAAGATGTAGATTCTAAGTTACTTGCCTAATGGCCTGGTCTCAGTTTCCCTTATCCGTTCAGCTTTTGAATATGTACTATCTATATCCTAATTATTTATATGTACTCTAATCGACTCGAAGGAATGAGCATGTACTATGGTAGGAGAGCTTGGTTGACTCGTATTGGGTTCATCTCTAGCAATCAATCTCATTTATCTGCAAGATAATAGTGGCAAAGGTTGTGGCCCATAAGTGATGGATTCTTCACATGCATTTAGCTCCCTATGGCTCTTCATAGCGCTCCTCGAGTGCTCCCAATATCTTCTCATGCCACTAACTCCCATGATCCTATATCAGGCTTCATCACTCTTTTGTTTTCATAACGCTCACTAGCTTGCTACCATGTTGAACCCATAATCTTGAACCAACCAATAGTCTCCCCTCCAAATGTGTGGTTCATGCACATGATATTTTAGCCTTCCATGGGTGGTGTTTCCAACCCAAGATAAATAATTAGATTTTTGATCTCAAAAGGAAATAATGAAAGATATCATCCCCTTGGTTCTTTTAGAAAATTGAACTTTGCTTCCTCAGGACATGAATATGTGGTCACAACATATTCTAGGATGTAACTATTCTAGACACCTTTCTGCCAGTAATCAACTACTCGTATCTAGGAAAATTTTATTTGTGCTAAACTCCTTTGCCATTCTAATGTCCATGACTATCTTCATCCAAGGTTCCAGGATCATCCTTGAGCATATGCTAAAACCTAGGAATACAAAAGAATAGGGACCTCAAAAAAGAAAGTCTCATAGAATGAGTTGTAGATGTTTTTTTCTACCCACTATCATGCAGAAACTCTTGGTTCAAGATATGGAACCACAAAATTGTCTTC
Organism: Torreya grandis; assembly: GCA_037957365.1. Taxonomy (NCBI): domain Eukaryota; kingdom Viridiplantae; phylum Streptophyta; class Pinopsida; order Cupressales; family Taxaceae; genus Torreya; species Torreya grandis. Next base: position 2,043,209 of record JARHVA010000662.1, read on the forward strand.
AACACTGGTAATCCATTATTAAATATTTTATAATGTAATGTGCTCAAACATTTCCCATAATCATGCTCCAATTGCTTCAAGTTAGGGAAATGGAACCAAAATATTGGGTTCTATTTTTAGGTTGACGTTGAAGCCTCTTCTCAATAGGCTAGCGTGTTGGCCCTATCATGCGAGGGTTGAGTCTTGTGTGCTCACCTAAAGCATGCAACAAAAGATCAATTCTTGAAGACTTTGAAACATGACATGCATTTACTCATTTATTATCAACCAAATATCATATTATAGTTTCTCAATAGATTATACTATCATTACTAGCAAAAAATAAAAGAAAAAGAACTCATGACTTCATTTACTTAACACATTTCAATATTCAACACAATCCATTGCTCAAAATACCATATAATAAACATTGGATTCTTATTAAGCACTTATGGATTACAAGACAAAATGCTCTATATCCCTTCAAAGGTTCACACCCAAATCCTCTCCTCCCGAATGTTTAAAATAGGGGTTTTTATACTTATTTTGCCCTATCCAAGTGTCAAGTTCCCAATCCAAAATGGACACATGGCACACGAACTCTCAATAGGATGAGTGTCATGGCTCTTATAATTAATTATTCCTATATAATCAGGGTTTTGTGCCCCTAGATGCCTGCTTTATGTTATACAATTGTTCCTAAGTGTTTCATTCCTCACAAGTTGTACAAGGCCTCCAATCGATGGGGTTGAAGTGTCCTATTTGATTTATTATTCAAAATGTTCCCACATTCCTCATGCTCCACTTCCCTCACACTCCCCTAGTCTTCCACTTCTTGTTCTAGATCCTCTATTCTCCAGTTCCTCATGCCAAATTCTTTTGACTGGGTCTTCTCACGTTGGGTCATTTATACCATTATCCTTCTGCATCCTTCAACTCTCACACTACTAGTCTCATGTCATGGTCCTCCCACACCATGGTTATCCTGCACCATGTTGGTACTTAAATGAAAATGGACAATGGTCCCTCTGTGTTGCTCGCCAAAATTGGAACAAATACTTGGTCAAAATTGAGGAGCCAATACCTACCTAGTTGAGCACCCACCCAACTAGTCTTCTACAAGATCAATCTTGCAAGGAGGTTCCAACACGCTTAGATATATTAGTACCAAAAAAGTTACCTTTGATATCTGATCACCTTGGAACACCTATTGCTAACTCAATTGTAGATGACAACCTTTTCTTGAATTATTTACCCTTCAAACTCACTCAATCAACTTCTCATGCCTTCTCGCTCAATAAGCCCTTTCCTTGGAAATATTAAGTCAATTAACCTTGTTAAAAGCCTAAAAAAACATAGTTAGATATTCATAACATATTTATCTCAGTCTTGATTATATCCAATCTCTCAACTTGTTCACAAAAACTCTATATGCTTTGTTCAATAGCTCAATATTCTAATTAGACAAAATAACCTTATTAGACCTTGCCTTTATACTCAATTCTTTCTTTCACTCATCTTAGTCAGCCAAGATCCTTACCACTCTTATATTAGGATTTAAATAGATCAATACACACACTTCACGAGTGAAATAAGCCATACATTAGTTGGTCATAGTCCACAAGGACCAAATCCACCATTAGGCCTAATGGAGACCTAATGCAATTAGGTATGTCCTATCCACACATTAACAATCTAACCCTTAGGGATACTTCATACCTTAGAAAATAGATGAAACACTTCATACATGCCTCCAATATACCCCTAATAATATCACCTTGGGTCCCAAAATCTATTTGGCCCATTTCACTACCTGGACCTACCAATTAGGTCTCCTCACCAATAGGCCTTCTCTCTGCCTGTAAGTTTATCTTGAAATTTTGAACCAAATACACAAAATTATCACACAACCAATGTATAAAATCACATTAAAAGGTTAATAATTATTTATACAAAATTTCCAAGAAGCTTTGGTCTCCACCATATAGGGCAAAAGGCTTCAATAACACTCCTGTAGGTGACTTACTCAAAAACACTAAATTCTGTCAAAACACAATCAAAATCACTTGGATTTCCAAGCTTGATAAAGGACTTATAATGAGAAAAAATGAATTCATATGATCCTATTATTCCTTTATAACACCTTTTATAACTTTGGATAAACCATCTTAATGAAAATAGACTCAGACACATCTTTTTCACACACACAAAAAAGTCGCCTGTAGGACATAAAATACGGTTAAGAAAATTAGCTTGTGGAACCCCTGTGGGGATAAATTTATGATATTAAAATGGATTTTTTTAATCCTCAATCCTCATTATAATATATTTGGATATATATATATATATATATATATATATATATATATCTATATATATATATATATATATATATATCTATATATATATATTTCATTTTAATTTACCAAAATTGGTCTTACAGACCAATCTCACTAAGTTACTTTACACAGAGTCCACTGTGCTAGACATGCTAGTTTGATGACAACATTTGCTTGAATATTTGAATTATAAATACTTATAAATTAATTAAATAGGATTAATATGTCTTAAATTATTACCCCATGCCTTTGGATCCATCCCTAATCCTCTACAACCAATCCCTAAACTCATATTCATTTTCACTTAGTTTTTTCACTGTTATGCTCGTTAGGCCAGTTTAGTGATAGGCTACCTTCCAAGACTAGTTTTGCATAATTTAAGTTTTAAACATGCTTAAAAAATTTCATGAGCATAAAATATGAGTCTTAAACATCATCCTCAATTCAATTTCATGCTTTAACCTGGTCAAACTTGCCTATAGCATCAAAAACATTAAAAACAAAGGTTTTCTTGTAGCTTCTATTCACTATCAAGACAAACCAAAATTACCTGGGGAGATATTGAAGAGTCCTTTACAGGGTCCAACACTAAAATAATTCAATTTTACCATTATGCTCCAAAACCATTTATATCTTTCCTATTGGGTCTGAGTAATGGTTTTAGGAGGGTTTTGACTGCCTTACCTTCTTAGCAATCATTCATAAAGTATTGTCCTTCAATCCTAAAACCAATGAGAAAGATTTAAATATAGGGACATTAAACAACCAAAATGAAGTTATCATGATATCATTCAAAGTTTTCACGTGCCAACGAGCATGAGAAACTTCTTATCGACTCTGTAACCCTCAATTTTATGCCCATAGTCAACATTTTCATCAAGAATATTGCTTTCTCCTTTAGGACATGAATTCAATATTTGTAAACATGAATAACATGACCTATCACACCTATTTAAATAGTATCAAGAGCTATGGAATCCTTGAAAAATATCTTGACCCCTCCTTAGGCCACTATAGATCACTTGTGCACTTAGGCCTTAAACTGCCAAGCATACATTGAGTATGTTCATGCCTTGAAACCTCCTGAACTAACTTCAACACTCTACCATCATGTAATACAATAGACAAACATGTTATCACACTACCACCCTTGCTTACTCAGGTCTCCAATGGCTCAACTCATCATGCGACCAGGTTTATCTTACTAAGGCACCAATCATGTAACTTCTCACTAGGTCTCTTTATACAAGATATTAACTTTAATCTTGTCCTTTGAATTCATCTAAAGGTTTATTTGTCTTAGCCTCACCACAACCTTCTATCATAACCTCATGAGAACTTGTTGACCCAAGTATTTACCTTGTATGTGTCTTTAGTAATTTAGAGTTTCAAACCCAAATGCTTCCTTTATATTTGAACATGATCTTGACAAGTCACCAAACCTTAGAAAGAATACCGAGTTGCATTAAAATTTTATCTCAGAGGAGAAATGAAACTCCTCAGTCGCACACACTACTTCACCAAGCATGACATTAATCCTTACTTTTAACATGAAGGATATTCAACTTGACTTTGACATCAATGACAATAATACTGCCTTAAAACCAACACTAGGAACATACCTCAACAATATCCCCATTTTTCATTGATGGAAAACATTCTTAATCATGGTAGATCATTCTCCAATACTTGATCCTAAAACATGAATTTTTCTCCATCTTTGACATTAATGACAAAGGTTCATTTTCTTAGTAGTTTATTCGATCCTTGGACCTGGGGTGCCTTTATCTTTTCTTTTCAATCAACCTCATCAACCCTTTAACATAGAATAGGCTCATATACCAAATCATGAGACATGATTGACTTCCTTTGTCTACATGAAGATTTAATACATTTTCAAAACTATGACTTGGTTTGATTAATTCATCATACAAACCTTTTATGACTTGTCTTCTTGTATTTACATCTGTAGTAGACTTTTCAACATCTCCATCATGACTGAACCTTTAAAATTGAAGTTTTCTTATGTTCACATAAGTCCCCCTATGACCATGCATCCTTTGTGCTTCTTACTTTCTAGTGGAGTGCCTCTATGAAGCCTAATGGAGTCATTGTTGCTCTAGAGCACTAGACAACATGATTTTTGGAGATCCCTAAATCTCCATGTCCTTGCAGGATTGAGATTCCTTCATAATCCTCTTGTGCTTGATTTTTCCTTCTGGCTTGACTCCTTCAGTCTTTACTTGAGAAATATTCTGACTTGTTTCATTAGTCATGACTCCTTTATTGACTGTTATGCCCCTAACCTATCACATGTATGAGGATAGTATTAGCCGACTTGTGGCTTACTTATCCCTCTTTGATGTTATATTAAATTTATCTATGCTTTATTTTGATTATTAGGTCGGCCTATGGAGTAACCAAGGCCTAAATATACTATATATAGGAGGTAGTGGGTAATTATTTATCATCATATTGTGAATTTTGCTCTTATTAAAGCTTGTGGAGGTTGCCCCCTGGAAGTAGCTTATCTATTATCATATATTTGGATATATTTTAGTCATATTTGGATATAATTATGCTATTATACTTAATTCTTGAAGTAATTTCATTGCAAGTGGTATCAGAGCTGCGATTTGGGCAATCTTGTGGGCAAAACACTAAATTTTTAAATTTTGTGATATATAAAAATAGGTTGCAAATTTCTATGCAAATTTTTTACTGGAGGTCTGAAATAATCAAATTAAGCTTCCATTAAAATTTCATCTCATTTGGATCTATTTTACAAAAGTTATCACTATTTTATGGTTTTTCATAAAATTGCTCTATAGTGCGAAATTCAAAGAATTTTTCTAGAGTTATTTACATTTTTGGAAAGCTTAGAAAAAATTTGGCTACGGTATGTTCTTTGTATATTTTTATTTGAGGCTGACATAATTCCAAAATTGCTTGGTCAAAGTTGGGTCAAAAGTGCCAATAAGGGTCGACATCGTAAAACCCTTTTATGGCAGGTCCACAAACTCGGGGCTGAGGAAAGGGTGTTGAAACTCTAGGTAAAAATCCTAACAAAGAAGAGATGGAGTTATAAGGGGGATGTACTAGACCCTTTGTACCAGGGTTTTCTGACATAGATCACAAAGTGAGCCAGCTTGACTATAGTGTGTAAGGCATTCAAAGTGAGGTGCAAGGCATACAATCTAATATGCAATCCATACAAGATAGTTTGGGAGATATCATGACGGATTTGAAAATTAATCAGTCAAATCATCAAGCTAACTCTATTTCACACCCCACCAGGGTGGTTCTCCTAACCAGTCAACTTCAAATCTAACTCCATGGCCACAAAGGAACCTATTACCAAAGGTGGATATGCGCAAATTTGATGGAAAAGATCCACTCAATTGGATCAACCAAATGGAGAATTTTTTTTGACCTACATCAGATTCCAGGTGGATAGAAGGTTACCATGGCATCCTTGTATCTTGAACCTAATCAATTCATTTGGTATCGATGGTTGTGTGCTCAAAAGAAAAAGATGACTCTCAATGTCACCTGGTCAGTTTTTACAGAGGAGCTGCAATTACACAATGGCAATAGTGTGACAGAGAATTACTTCAGCCAACTGGCAAAATTGTGACAAATTAGCTCTGTCAAGGATTATATTCATCATTTTTAGAACCTGTCCTTACGTGTGGAGACAATTTCTGAAGCAAACTTGAATGACCTATTTTTGGGTGGACTCAAGGACCACATTCAACATGAGGTATGCATGTTTAATCCACTTAAGATTTTTGATTCTATTATCATGGCATGTAGAGCTGAGGAAAAATTCATAGCCAACAAGAAGCATCCATTCACTCACTTCAAAGATCATAGCATATCATCACCAACATTTCCTCCACCTACTAGATTGACCCCTCAGCAAATTGAAGAGAAGCGTACAAAAGGATTAAGTTTCAGTTGTGACAGCAAGTGGAGTAAAGGACATAAATGTGCTGAGAAGAAGTTATTCTACATTAAGGGACCAAATGAAGATGAAGAAGCCAATGATGCCTCTAATGATGATGAGGAAGATATAGAGGAGGTACCTGAAGATTCCCAGCGTATAATCTCTTATCATGCACTTGCAAGTATTAACACTCCACAAACTCTTAAGGTGGTGGGTTTCCTCAAGAAGCAGAAGGTGATAGTGTTGATTGATTCAAGGAGCACACATAACTTTATAAACCATAAGTTGGCCACTTGATTGAACTATTTCATCTACCTAGCACTAGAATTTTAGGTCATTATTGCAGATGGTGGCATAATTAATTGTTCAAGCAAATGCCATAGTATTAAGCTTACTATGGGTGGGTACAAGCTTGACTCTCCTATGTTTGTTATTCCCATGGGTAACACAGACATTGTTTTGGGAGTCCAATGGCTCACAACCTTAGCTACCATTGAGATGAACTTCCAAGAACTATTCATGCGCTTTCATTCTGAAGGTAAGAAAATTGAACTATGTGGATTACATGCAAAATCTCCACAATTGATTAGTTCACATCAAATGACCAAGATGCTAAAAAATGGGGCAGAGGGAATTATTGTACGATTATGCTCCATAGAATTTCAACCCACACAAGCATCTACACATCCTGATCTACAAATAATTCTTGAGGACCACTCATCTATTTTTGGGGCCATGCCAAAAGGACTACCACCAAAAAGAGAACATGATCATGCCATTCAACTAATTCTAGGTAGTCAACCACCAAATATCAGACCATATAGATATCCATATGCACAAAAGAGCAAAATTGAAAAGATGGTCCATGAGATGCTGGAGGTAGGGATCATCAAGCATAGCCAAAGTGCATATTCATCACCAGTGGCCATGGTACGGAAGAAGGATGACACATGGAGGATGTGCCCAGATTATAGGGAACTCAACAAGTACACCATAAAAGATAAGTTTCCTATTCCATTAATTGATGATTTACTTGATGAGTTGCATGGTGCTAATTATTTCACAAAATTGGATCTTCGCTTGGGGTACCATCAAATTAGAATCAAGGAGGAAGATGTTCATAAAACTGCTTTTAGAACACATGAGGGCCATTATGAGTTTTTGGTAATGCCCTTTGGTCTTACAAATGGACCATTTACTTTTCAGAGCTTGATGAACACTATTTTTAGGCCTTTTTTAAGGAAGTTTGTGCTAGTTTTCTTTGATAACATATTGATTTATAGTCAGACATGGGAAGCAAATCTGCAACATGTGAAACAGGTGTTGATAGTTTTGGAGAAGCAACAACTTTATGTGAAGCCATCTAAATGTGCTTTTGGAGTACAAGAGGTAGAGTACCTTAGTCACATTGTTTCCCATGAAGGTGTCAAAGTTGATCCCTAGAAGATCAAAGCGATAATGGAATGGCCCATGCCAAAAACTCTCAAAAACCTTCGAGGGTTCCTTGGACTAACAGGTTACTATAGAAGATTTGTGAAAGGTTATGGTAGCATAGCAGCTCCACTCACTACATTACTAAAGAAGGATGCTTTCCATTGGAATGATGATGCCACCAAAACATTTAAGAAACTAAAAGTAACTATGTGCACCACTCCAATTTTGGCAACTCCAGACTTCTCACAGACATTCACTGTTGAATGTGATGGTTTTGGGTCTGGATTGGGGGTAGTACTAATGCAGGAAGGAAGACCCATTGCATTTGAAAGTCATCAATTCAAAGGAAAGAATCTACAAAAACCTGTCTATGAGAAAGAAATGATGGCTATTCTTCATGCAGTTAAACAATGGAGGCCTTATCTGATGGGTAGACACTTTAAGGTGAAAACGGATCATGATAGTCTCAAATACTTTTTGGAGCAAATATTATCATCTAAGGAACAACAAAAATGGGTAAAAAAAATGTTGGGTTATGATTTTGAAATCATCTACAAGAAGGGTAAAGATAATGTAGTAGCAGATGCACTATCTAGATAGGATGCATCCACATAAGCATTACTTTGTGCAATGTCCATGTTGCAAGAAAATTGGGTGGATGAAGCTAGGTTAGAATGGGAGCAAGACAAGGATACACAAGTTCTAATTCAGAATCTCCAGCAAAGTAATTTATCCTCTGACAAATTTGAATGGAAAGGTAATGTCCTATGGTATAAGGGTAGGTTATACTTGTGCCAAAATTTAGAGCTTAAGCATAAGATTCTTGCAGAGTTGCATGCATCTCCAATTGGGGGACACTCAGGGTTCTTGAAAACTTATCATAGAATTAAGAAAGAATTATTTTGGGAAGGACTCAAGGGAGATGTACAAAAGTTTGTGGAAGAATGCTTGATATGCCAATAGAATAAAGGTGAAACAGTTAAGACCCCAGGTCTGTTACAACCATTAGTAATTCCTAGTCAAAGGTGGGAGGAAGTTTCCATGGATTTCATCACTGGGTTGCCTTATTCTAAAGGTAAGAATGTTATCTTGGTCATTGTGGATAGGCTTACAAAATATACCCATTTTGGTTCTCTCTCACACCCATTTTTAGCAAGTACAATAGCAGCTATTTTTATGGAAGCAGTTCTCAAATTACATGGAACCCCAAAAATAATTGTAAGTGATCGTGATCCTATTTTCACTAGTAATTTTTGGACTAAACTATTTTCTTGTTTGGGTACTCAGCTAGCTCATAGCTCATCTTACCACCCTCAATCTAATGGACAAACTAAAGTGGTTAACAAATGTTTAGAGGGGTATCTCTGTTGTTTTGTGATAAACAAGAACATTGGGTTAAATGGCTACCACTTGCAGAATGGTGTTATAACACATCTTTCCATACCTCTTCTAAAATGTCTCCATTTCTAGCACTATATGGTTACCATCCACCTTCCATCACTTCTTCATTAAAGGTGCACACCAAGGTTCGAGATGTGGAAGAGCACATTCAACATCAACAAGAGGTTTTGGCTAGTTAGAGAGAATTTGGCCTTGGCACAAAATAGGATGAAGCAACAAGCAGATCAACACTATAGTGAGCAAAATTTTGAGGTGGGTGACTAGGTATTTGTTCGTTTACAACCTTACAAGCAGATGTCCTTGAAGCAACAGAAAAAGGACAACAAACTTGATCCTAAGTATTATGGCCCTTATCAGGTTCTACAAAAAATTGGAAGTGTGGCTTACAAGCTTGAGTTACCTCATTCATCTCACATACACCTAGTATTTCATGTTTCCTATTTGAATAAGGTCATTGGACAGAAAGTTTCAGCCCAAACAGAGCTCCCAGAACTAGATGAAGAAGGATGAGTCATTTTGGAACTAGAGAAGATCCTCCAAACACGTACTAAGAGGTTGAGAACCAGAGAGATTAGGGAATATTTGATCGAGTGGAAAAACCAGAGCAGTGAAGATGCAACTTGGGAAGGTGAATATTTTCTGCAATAACATCCAGAGTTGTTCAACGTTGAGGACAATGTTAGTTTGAATGGGAAGGGCATGCTACGCCCCTAACCTATCACATGTATGAGGACAATATTAGCTGACTTGTGGCTTACTTATCCCTCTTTGATGTTATATTACATTTATCTATGCTTTCTTTTGATTAGTAGGTCGTCCTATGGAGTAACCAAGGCCTATATAGACTATATATAGGAGGCAGTGGGTAATTATTTATCATCATATTGTGAATTCTACTCTTATTGAAGCTTGTGGAGGTTTCCCCCTCGAAGTGGCTTATCTATTATCATATATTTGGATATATTTCAGTCATATTTGGATATAATTATGCTATTATACTTAATTCTTGAATTAATTTCATTACATTGACAAATTGAGCTAATAAAGAATATTCTTGGCATTCTTTTGTATCTTGACTTTGCTCTATCATGGTAAATAATCCATTTGAACTTGCAACCTAATTATCAACCTTAGATATCTTAGGCTCTCACTTGTTGTTTATCTCTTATGTTCTATAACCCTCAAACATCTTATCTTGTCTTAAAATATTATGCTTACAACACCTTGAAATGTGACCAATCTTATGATAGTTAAAGCATATTATCTCTTTAAATGGAAACACACTATAACCCATACCTCTTGGCTGATGATTCTTCTCATAGTTCCATGCAAATTCATTCTTGAAGGGATTTATACAATGCCTTGCTCTATGACCAAACTGGTTACAAGAATAAGAATAGCCCTTAAAATGATTAGCATACCTTATAGTGTTAGGATGCCTAAAAGTGTTGGCCTTCATTCTATTAGTACCATCCTTCTTAGGCTAATTATTAACCTTTTTGACTTTAGTTGTATCCTTATCTTGATCTCCAATGAAACCAAGACCTGTATTATCATCAATAGTCTTTTAACTACTTAAAAGGTTGTCTATATCATTGGTGCTCTTTTCAAATATTACAAAGGACTTAACCTTATTTGATGCTTGTTTCAATTCAACTCTCTAAGAGTTCACTTCAACCACATACCTTGCACATTCTTTTTCTTTTTCTTTTAGGCCTGCAATCATAATTTCAAGTTGGCTTTCCACTTATTTGACTATTTCCTTTTGCTCCTTGGAATTGTTGCTTAGTCTAGATTCAAACAAGTTGATTTTCTCCTCATAGTCTTTGACAAGAGATCTCATCACTTTGTTCTTTTTCTTGAATATCTTCAGTTCTTCTAGGGTATTCATCAACTTAGCTTCAAGATCCACCTCATCACCTTCTTCATCTAAATCACCAATAGCACCTCCAATCCATATGGATTCTTCTTGATTTGAGAAACTTGCTTCTTCATCCATGAAGAGAACATCATTGAAATCAGGTCCATCATTCTCATGATCACTCTATGAATTACTTCTCTCACTCTCATTAAATGAGCTGCAATCTTCCTTGGTTTAAAGACTCCTTTTATTTTTGAAAAACCTTTTCTTGTTGTCATATCTTCTAAAGCTTTTATTGCTCTTATCAGACCTATAAGACCTTTTGTCATCATCATGAACTTCATCATGCTCTTCATCATTCTTAGCCTTGTGCTTAGAAGGGAATTTATTAACAAAATGTCCTGTCTCTCCATAATTAAAACATTTGAAAGGTAATTTACCCTTGTACTTACTTGAGCTTATCTTTAGCTTCCTTGTGAATAAAGTTATCAACTTATCATCATCAATATTACATTCATTTTCATCTTTAGCCTTCTTTCCTTGTGTCTTCTTCTCCTTTGGATTATTTTATACTTTGAATGTAGCTTCCTTCTTTGTAGGTCTTCCTTTAGTTTTCCTCATCTCATAGGTTGTTAGAGTTCCATGAAGTCCATCCATCTCTAGCTTGTCTAGATCCTACATTTCTTCAACAACACATACCTTGGAATCAAATTTTGGAGTTATAAACCTTAATACCTTTTGAAAATTAATGGCTTCTTTCAATTCTTCTCCTAGACCTCTTATGATGTTGACTACCTCATCAACTTTTAATAGGTAGGCTGCAGTGGTCTCATCTTCATTCATTTTTAGATTCTCAAATTATCTTCTATGCATTTGAAACTTAACCAATTTAACCTTGGTGTCTCCCTCATGATTGTTTTTCAACTTACCTTTACAATTTCTACCTCTGATAGGCCACACATAATGCCATTCATTGATCTTCAGTTATTGTCACTAGCCTTCTTAACTATTGCATCTATAGGAGGAATAGGGGGTGATGTATACCCATCCAAGGTTGATTTCCAAACATAATGGCCTTGGGACATCAGCTATGTCCTCATCCTAACACTCTAAAAAGCATAATTGGATCCATTAAACAATGGAGCTTTGCTTGTGGAAAAACCACTTTGTGCTTGACTAGCCAATGTTTAGAAACTCCTTTAGGTTTTAAGACCTCCTTCAAAGGACCTACTCTGATACCAAATGTTGGAAGAATGCATAATTAGAGGGGATGGGGGTGAATTAGTTTCTTAATATTTATAAATTCAATTTCATTCAATATTTCACGAGACATTCATTCATATGAAAGATTAATGCATACATAAAGTAAATATACAAGCAAATCATAAGAGAACATAAAAGTTATGTGGAAAACCCTCTTGGGGAATAAAACCCAATGAAACATGCACATGGACTACTATCCTATAATTAAAATATTAAAAGTTTTTTGAATCACCCACTTCACAACCTTGAGCTCCAACCCCTACCTAGTTGAGCACCCACACAACTAGTCTTCTTCAAACTCAATCTTACAAGGAGGCTCCAACCCCCTTAGGTAGCTTAGCATCAACCAAGTTACCTCTACTCTCTGGTAAGATTTTAACACTTGTTTATAATTCAATTTTATATGACAACCTTTTATTTCACTATTTACCCTTTAAACTCACTTAATCAACTTCTCATGCCTTCTCGCTCAATAAGCCCTTTCCTTGGAAATATTAGGTCAATTGACCTTGTTCAATACCTACATAAACATAGTTAGATATTCATAACATATTTATATCAATATTATTATGATATACAATATCTCAACCTATTCACAAAAACTCTATATGCTTTACTCAATAGCTCAATATTCTAACTAAACAAAATAGCCTTATTAGGCCTTGCCTTTATACGCAATTCTTTCTTTCACCCATATTGGTTGGCCAAGATCCTTACCACTATTGTATTAGGATTTAAATATATAAATACACATGTTTCATGAGTGAAAAAACTCATACACTAATCTCTCATAGTCCACAAGGACCAGATCCACTATTAGGCCTAATGGAGACCTAATGTAATTAGGTCTGTCCTATCCACACGTTACCAATTTGACCATTAGGAACACTTTATGCCTTATAAAATGGATGAAAAAATTAATAAATTACTATAATAGTCACATAATAAGTTTACCTTGGGTCCCGAACTCCATTTGGCCCATTTCACTACTTGGACCTACCAATTAGGTCTCCGCACCAATAGGCCTTCTCTTTACCTATACGTCTATCTAGAAATTTTGAATTAAATACAAAAAATTCTCACATAAACCATGCATAAAATCACACAAAATTTTTAATAATTATTTAGACAACTTATTACGAAGATTTTGTCTCCACCACATAAGCCAAAGGCTTAAAGAACACACCTGTAGGCAACTTACTCAGAAACACTAAATTTTGTCAAAACATAGTCAAAATCACTTGACTTTACAAGTTTGATAATGGAATTAAAATGAGAAAAAATACATTAATATGATACTATTATTCCTTTATAACACCTTTTATAACTTTTGATCAACCATCTTAGTGAAAATAGACTCAGACACATCTTTTTCACACACACATAAAAGTTGCCTATAGGACATAAAACATGGTCAAGAAAATCAGCTTGTGGAGCACTTGTGGGGATAAATTTGTGATATTAAAATGGGTTTTTTTGATCCTTAATAATCCTTATAACATCTATGGAGAGATATATTTCATGGTCATTTACCAAAATTGGTCTTCAAACCAATCTCACTAAGTTGCTTTACATAGACTCCACTATGCTAGACAAGGTAGTTTGATGACAATTTTTTTTATTAAATATATGAATGATAAATAATTTAAAGTAAATGAACTAGGATTAATAGGTATTAAATTATTACCCCATGCCTTTGGATCCATCCCTAATCCTCTAAAACCAATCCTTAAACTCATATTCATTTTCACCTAGTTTTCTCACTGTTCTGCTCATTAGGCTAGTTTAGCGATAGGCTACCTTCCATGATCAGTTTTGAAAAATTTCAGTGTGAAACCTAATCAAAAAAATTCATGATAATAAAATATGAGTCTTTAACATAATCCTCCATTCACTTGATGCTTTGACCTAGTCAACCTTGCCTGTAGCATCAAAAACCTTGAAAATAAGGGTTTTCTTATAGCTTCCATTCACTGTCAAGACAAAACAAAACCACCTAGGGAGATATTTACAAGTCCTTTACATGTTAAAAACACTAAAATAGGTCAATTTGAACATTCTGAGCCAAAATAGTTTAGATCTTTCTTATCAGGTCTTAGTAAGGGTTTTAGGAGGGTTTTGACTACCTTACTTTCTTAGCAATCATTCATAAAGGATTTCCTCTCAATCCTAAAACCAATTCCAATTATTTCAAGTTAGGTACCTTCCAAAACTACCATGAAGTTCTCAATATCTCATGCAAATTTTTCATGTGCCAACGAGCATGAGAAACTTCTTCTCGGGTCTGTAACCCTCAATTCTGTGCACACCATCAACGTTTTCAACAAGAATATTGCTTTCTCTTATAGACTATGAATAAAATATTTGTCAACATGCATAAAATTACCTATAAAACCTATATAAATGGTATCAATAACTCTATCATCCTTAAAAAAGATCTTGGCCTATCCTTAGGCCACTATAGATGACTTTGTACACTTGGGCCTTAAACTGCCAAGCATACATTGAGTATGTTCATGATTTAAAACCTCCTGAACTAACTTCAACACTCTACCCTCACATCATAAAACATCCCAAAATTTTCTCACACTGCCACCCTTGCTTACTTAGGCCTCCAATGGCTCAACTCATCATGTTACTAGGTTTATCTTACTAAGGCACCAATCCTGCAACTCATCACTAGGTCTCTTTATACATGAGATAAACTTCAATATTATCCTTTGAATTAATATGAAGCTTTATTTGTCTCAATTTCACCACAACCTTGTATTATAACCTCATGATAACTTGTTGACCCAATTACTTACCTTGTATGTGTCTTCGATACTTTAGAGTTTCAAACCAAGATGCTTCTTTCATATTTGAACATTCTTGACAAGTCACCAAACCTTAGAAAAAATACCAAGTTGCCTTAAAATTTCTCTTATAGGAGAAATGAAACTCTTCAGTCACACACACCACTTCACCAAGCATGACATTAATCCTAACTTTTAACATGAAGGATATTCAACTTGGCTTTGACATCAATGACAACAATACTACCTTAAAACCAACACTAGGAACATACCTCAACAACATGCTTTCCTTATAATTTTAGATATCATATGGATACCAAAGGCATCCTAATGAAAAAGAATAAATTTGTTATTTTAGGCACACAAGATTCACACCACACAGATTAGAGCAAAGAAACAAGAAATTAAAACTAAGTAGCCCTAGTTGGCATCTTAATTTGGAGTTTTGTTTTCACCTAACTAGAAGCGTTGATGCTCGTAGCACAATTATGACACTCCTAGCATATTCATGACACTTTTGGAACTATCTCATATCAGATCCAAATTTTTGGGCTAGCTTTGCAATAGGACTTATAACATGTTTTCAAGATTAGATTTAAGTATTTATTTTCATATTGCAACTTATTCGAGATATGTATCAAAACCTTGTGTTTACCCTACTAATTGATTTGGAAATATTAGTTGGGTATTATTTTTGTATTTTGAATGTGTTTTGATGCATAATTAAATCATAATTCATTTATTTGTGATATATTTAGTTGTAATCCATTTATTTGCATTAGGTATTGTTGCCAAATCCTAGATTAAATTTAAATTAGTCTTGAAAAAGAAAAGAAATCTAAAAGTGTGTCTTCTTTGAAAATGAATGTGCCTTTCAATAATGATGTGGATCCTTTTTAAAAATGAATGATAATAATGTGCCTTTTTAAAAATGATGTGGATGATAGTTATGAATGCTTTGACTATGATGCACATGTGAATGCTTAAGTCAATGTAATTCTTGAAAGTAGTCAAGAGCCCGTGACTCAAAAATACTTCTAGTGAGCCAAATGACATAATTAGTGCTTAATTTAAAAATTTATTCTTAGAAAACAATAAAAAATAGGATGAATATACTAAAAATAAGTTGAATGTGAAAGCTTTCACTAATTTATACTCACTTCCCAACCACCTCATAATCCTCCTATTACCAAGATCTTGCATATTCACAAGTGTCTATTCAACCTAACATAACTTATTCTCAACCCCAAATATAAATGTATTTACCTTCCATATCTACCTTGGAGCAATACATTCATCCACTTGTCATTTTTATGTTCATTCCCTACACTATTCCCTTTCTAAATTCCACTCCTTGACCCCTGATCCCATATTCTCTCCCATCCCAAAATCCCTCCCACAATCCTTATATTCTTCAATCATCACCCCTTAAAATTTTAGAAATGACTAATGTGATGCAAACCCTTCATGATATTAAAAATGTAATGAAAATATTTTATAAAGGATTTCATAAACTAAATAGTAAGGAGGAACATTCGATGATATTCTTATTAAACCTTTGGCTCGTGAAATTATTTCCAACCCTTTTCCTTTATTGCGCCAAAATTTGAGTTGTCTCATGGAAAGAAAAACTATTCACATCACATTATAGCCTTTTATGTCTCTTTCATACACTTTTCTTATGATGACAAAGTATTGACTAGGCTCTTTCCTAGTGTTTTACCTTATTTTGATTATGTGAACTTAAACAAGACAAAACTAAGCAATTATTCAAGTTATTTAAAGTATGAAAATAATATATGAATTGTAATGTAAAAGGAAGAAAATGATTAAAAATTTGTACCTAATATGAATGGAAAAAACTAAGAGATTAATATACTCAGTGTGTTTATTGTTATGTTCAGGTCTAAGACTAAATACAAGTG
This sequence comes from Torreya grandis, assembly GCA_037957365.1. Lineage (NCBI taxonomy): Eukaryota > Viridiplantae > Streptophyta > Pinopsida > Cupressales > Taxaceae > Torreya > Torreya grandis. The sequence goes on from JARHVA010000662.1 coordinate 2,060,155, forward strand.
ACTGAAGGGCTGAAAGTGGACAATGAGTTGCTCATATCAAGAATTGGGTGTCTATAACCACCAAGAAAAATCCACTAGTCTATGGATGTCTACATTAGATGATAGATTCTACCTTCTACTAGATTCATTTCTGTGTATAATGTCTCTCTATTTCATTACAATCCACTACATATGGTTTTTAATCTATCTTTGTGTGTGATATTATGGCTCAATGTGTGCATGGTATCCAAGAAACCTTTCTCCTTCTCTTTGAAACCCTAGGTCCACTTTTAACACTAGGTTTAGGCATGCACAATGGGAAGAAGGTGGGTTGAGCTGACCTCAACCACTCCCCAATGAATGGTTGAGTGTTATTTACAACTATCCAATACTCTGAAGAAAAAAGTTAAACAACATGTAGTTCTCCCTGTTAGTGTATGTGTGCAATGGTCCTCCTTTATTGAATGCATGATGTAATATATATTTTGACACTTATAAAATGGAAACTTTCACTTGGATTGATTGATTCAGAATTTGGGTATGACCTACTTATGACTGATTGCTTAAGTGGTAAGTTTAGGGTAGTCCTTTTGAATGTGTAAAAGTGTATAGATGTATCTTTGAGGAGTGTTAGATGATCCAATAGGATTAGACCTATTGTGCATTTATATAGGACTTTTTAGGTACTTTCTATTCTACCAAACATGCAAAATGTATGGGGTGACCCATAAGGATGTTTTGAATTTAAAATCTAATCATTTCTCAACACGGGGATGAGTTCATCAGAGTTGAACACATACAAAATTTAGTAGACTTTTGAGTTAGTCTAGACTTTAAAAAAAATGAGATTGCTAATATGACAATATGGAGACAATATGAATGTGTTTTTGAATAGGTTATACACAAACTAGGGAATTTGTGTAGAAAATTGATATCAAATCGGAAAGGTAGGACCCATATAAAACATGCGGATAAAAGAGAAGTGCGTAAGATCCATATGTTGATGCACAAGTCATGTAAGGTGAATATAGGTAAAGATTGACATGACCAAGTGTCTAATACTATTTTAGTGTCTAATTATAACATTGAAATGAAATATAATGCTATAATATAAGGATAAATAGATTTACATGAGTGTGTATAACACACTTTGTCTTTGGGAGGAGAATCTAAGTGTGCAACTTGCTCTAAGCAAACCCATAATGAAAATGCAATAATCAATGTCCACAAATGAAAATGAAACTTTTAAAACTTAAAGTGCAAGAAATAAATACATTTATAGGTGGGTGAACCATGTTTCCCCTTGTGATGTTGTTGGAGATGATGCTTCCTATTGAAGTATTAGAGAACTATGTTTCTAGCTTAAATATATGGAGAATTGGAATTCCTACTTAATCATTTAGATAATTGGGGGTGATAATGCCCCAGTGGATAAATTAACTAAGGCAAGAGCCATGGGTTGGGAAAATAAATGCCTCAACCCTTAGGGAGTAGTGTTAGGCCATTTAGGGCACAAAATGTCAATCACACTTCTCATTTAAGTAATATTAAACCTCAAGATGAAAGAGGAAGCCTATGCTATGATCAAGAATCAACCGTTGTAGAAAAACTTATAAATTTAATATGTAACCTTTGGTACCATCAATTTCATGCTCTTAAGTAAAAAAATGTAATAGTGTGTGAAAAGAATTTTCTTGCTCCATAATCTAATCTAACAAATGCCAACATGATATAGAATGCTATGTGTTTATATGTCATTTTATCCCAAATCTAAAAAGTATGAAAACATGTAACTTATATTCATATAAAATGTGTGCATATGAATTGCATATGCCCCTAGAATTTGTTCCAATCTATAAATATGTGTCCCTTAATCTGAACCAAATTGATAACTTGAATTAATATGAACTCTCTGAATCATGTAATTTATCCCAAAATCTTCTTTTTTGTACATGGAGGTTTAAAAATCTATGAAAATCCTACAAATATTTCTCCATTTTTATGTGAGGGATGTAACTTGTGAATTACTTGTCTCAAAATAAAAGAGTTAACTATGTCATGTTATGTAAAAAGATGTAATCATTTAGAAGCATGTGCTAACATGTGGATAATATGTCATCGTAGTAATGAATATTATCAAAATATATGTAAAACATGCAATATAAGGTATACAAGTGTTATGTCAAGATAGATATATAAATTAGGCACACAATAGTCACCATCATTGATATAAGCACCGAATAATGAACTACACAAGAAAAGTGCATGATATGAATCATGATACCATCCACAAATAGGGAGGTGTGTGATATGATCATGATACCACAAACTTAAAAAAATTAGCAAAAAATCTTAAATTTATCCACTCATAAGCACACAATGCCATACACACACAATAAAAACACACTTAATAGCACTCATTGTCACACAAGACCAAGGGCCCAAAGAAAGAGTCATGTAATGAAAACTCAATCAAGAAAAAGTAGTAAAAGAAGAGATCTCAAAGAAAGATGAAACAATGATACACTCAATCAATTAATGTCATATACTAAAGCAAGAATAATCAATGATTATCTTATAAAGAATTAATTAGAAACAATGAAGCACATAACAACCAAAACTAGGCTATATTATTAACTTATGTCAATATCATAACATAGTAAAATAATATATCCATGAAATGTAACACTAGTAAAAAAATATAAGCAATACCAAGACATTTGTAAGCACTCAATGCAGCTCAACATGATAAATATAAATATCATAGAAAGATATAACCTATAATAATGTAACCTATGCAATGATATGCCCCCAACATTGGTATGGCCCCAGGGTATATTAATGTTTTACATCTGTGCATCCATATATTATATATAACTTGCATGTCCTGAATCTTACTCATATATGTGTGTGTGTGTAAAAAAAATGATATGTAATCTACCAAACATGTGATAAATAACATAAATAAATAATGGATATTAGCAAACATGCCATGCTTAGGTCCTGATTCTAGATTTTTTGAATATTTTATATTTTTAAAACATTTTGAACACATGTATAAAATAAAAGAGAGACAAGTATCAAGGCTCCAAAATATAATAATGGTAGGGATATCAACATTCCATTACACATGTTAAAGCATAATTAGCACCAAATGTAATAGCATGGCAATGTGGAAGAAGTTAAGCCAAGCAATATGTCCCCATTGTATATGTGAATTGCAATAATGTAGGTCAATAGAGTATGTAAAGATAAGAATAAGCATGCCCTCAATGGGAAAGAATCAATATGTACTCATGTAACATGGATATGATCATAATCACAATGTAAGCCATAATGTGTATGAATAATCAATATGCAGATGTGAGCAAGTAAGATGTTGCAAAAGAAAGGGCACTGGTATAAATTTGATATGAAGTATGTGTCAGCCAATTTCCACCCCTAGGTTTTCACCTTTCAAATTTGGCCAAGTCCAGTACTTAGCTTTTCTTTAGAATAAATGTTCTTTGACAAAGCTCACAAAAATACCAAGTGTTATTTCTTTAGGAAAGTCCATTTTGACCTTTGTTCTAAGCCGTTGCCTAATTCTTTCAAATTTTTTTGTTTCAAAGCATTTTATTGAATTCTTTCAGACTTTTTGTTCGAGGCTTTTCCTTAAGAGTATTTCTTTGGGTTTTCTTCGGGCCAAGTGATGAATTCTTTCAGATAATTTGTCCGCACAATTTTTTCAAAAGTACTTTACAATTTCTCCAAAGGACTCTTTCAAGCCAAAAAGGACCCTTGTAATTTTTTTGAAGGGCACTTTTCAAGTAAAATGGACCAAACAAAAAGTCTAGAAGGTACATTTAACTTTTTTCGAAGGGCACTTTCATTTTTTTGAAGGGTATCTTTCGTCGAAAAAAGGTTCACTTTATTTTTTTTGAAGGATCATTTGCAACTTTCCCAAAGGGTATTTTATTTGGAAAGTGGTCACTTTCATTTTTCCGAAGGGGCACTTGCATTTTTGAATGACCATTTCCAAAAGCTCGAAGGACCATTTATAAAATCCAAATGACCATTTCAACTTCTTCGAAGGGATTTTCAACTTCTCTAAAGGGACTAATAAAAAAGCCACAGGAAAGGAAATGAAGAGAAGGAACTTCGAAAGAATTCATTCAGACTTTTTGTCTAAGGAAATAGACAAGCAATGAGCCCGAAGGAAAAGACTCGACAAAAGGTCCAAGAAAGTAAATAGAAACAAATAGCCACAGACAATTTGTCTGAAGAAAAGGTTTAGAAATAAAAGTTCGAAGAAAATACCCAAAGGAGTGATGGCCCGTAGGAAGTCAATTTTAAACTACAGATAATAGTCAATGTTATTCAAAGACTTGATGGGAAAATAAGAACAAACATGGAGGTGGCAAATGGTCTAATCTTGAGCATCTGGAGTGGACTAAGTGATCAAAATGGACAGGTTAATAGAGTGATTCATTGTTGGTAGTTGATCAAGTCAAGGAGCTTCTATAAAAATTGACAAATATAGGTGTCCATAAAATAACTATAGTTAGAAAGAGCATTTTCTAACTACCATCATGAGTTCCAATAGTGTGATGTGTCAGATTTTCTATTTTTAGTTTCAAACTCTCATGGATGATCTTCGATAGAAGTAGTTCCCTATGCCACTCCTAAAGGTTTGATGCCACTTTCCACCATTCTCATGACTTGTTTTGGACAAGTAAGACTCTTGACATGGCATGGCTCGCTCCTCCATCTCTCTTATGGATCTGTAACTAATTTTCATGTCTATGACACATATCCTTGTGCCTCTTTAGCTTCTCCTTTCTTTCTCTTCCTCAAAGTTCTATAAATTGGGCCATTTTGACCATTGTAGATAACCACATTTTTGATATGGTGAAGCCCTGCTGAAATAACATTGCACTTTGCTTTTAAACATTGAATACAAGACCAATTTTGAGTTGTAAATTTTTGTTTGAGTGTGTGAGTGATGTATAGCAGAGCTGAATGATAACATTATCCTTACTCCCTTTATCCTTCATGTTTGAACAAAGGTTCTGATGTTAACAGGTCATGTGAAGTGTGTTGAATATATCAAACTCTCTTTCAAGTATGCAATTGTATCTATGGTTTGCAATCTGCCCCTTAGGTCAATTATCTTGTTGATTGTCTCACACATGTTACCTTCACATTGAAACACTATGTTAGTATCTTTCAATGCATGGAATTAGTCTTGGAAAACAGTGTTACTCAGTAGAAGTGTGATAGTCGGTGGGATAAATTATTGGTGGATCACCTCTTTAGCATAGTTTTTCTATTTCATGCAAATTCTCGACTCTTTTCATGAACAAGCAGTAGATTAGGTTGTAGACACTTAGAGAAGAATTTAGGGAGTTAGCCCTTTTCAATCCTAGAGACTCATCTCTCTTACAAGTTCCCACAAACTTGAGGGATGATTCAATGTTGCATCAAATTGAAGGAATTTCATAGAACATCCTAGGGTGCACAATTTGATGACAACAATATGCACCATCGTAAGGTAGATGTCATGAATGTCTAGATCAAGATAATAAATCAAAAGGAAAATGCCAAGTGAAAATATCATAGTCATAATAACATGAGGGCTAGAAGAATGATCAATGCACGGCCATATGTACATATGTATGCCAATAATATAAGAATATTTGAAATAAAAAATTAAGCAATTATTAATAAGCTATATACAATAAATTATGTTCTTTCTAACTAATGGTCCCTTCAATGGGACACTCACACATATATCTCGGCTCCTTTAACCACCTTTCATGTTTGTCATTTGTTGAGCTCTGTATTATGATATCTTTTGTATCATGTATCTTAGTTGCCTTTGTTAAAGAATTAGATATTATTGCCTTGGCATTGGTTGATGAAATGGGTTCTACATTGTTTTCTTGTTCTGAAGAAGCTTCCTCTCTTGAAATAGTTACAATCACATAATTGAAATTGAATGTAACATAGTCATGATTCTTACCAAGTGTGGCATCCAATGTATTTAGCCATGAATTTTCTAGTATTGCATTTTACTAAACCAAAGTAGGGTCAATGTGAAATATAAAAAAAACATGTTTTTAGACCAAGAGTTAGAAACAACTAAATGGATCTGACACATTGCTTAGGTTCAATAATCTTATCCAAAATTTAAATGTCATACCCACGAGATTAAATAAATGTCATGCTACATACATTGATTTCATAAAAGTTTTTAATCTCAACCTTGGTGTATTTCATGTCATTTATGCAAGGACCAAGAATCAAATGCTTTAGATATGAGGAATGATTTTTAGTTATCCCTTAGAAATCATGCTTGTGACATTAGTATTCTTAGGTACCTCTTCCTTTTGAACTTCCTTCTTAGCCAATATGATTTGTTAATTTCCTTTTTCATAAGTACACTTTGTTCTTTATCTTGCATTTTTTTTTGTAAATTGTATTTTCGTTATTTCAATTGTTGTAACCTTTTTTTTTCTTTCCAATTATTCATTTTGTAACATTTCCTTTTCCAATTGTTCTTCATGCAACTTTTCCTTTTTCAGTTGTTCCTTATGTAACATTTCCTTTTCCAATTGTTCCTTTTGTAACCTTTCCTTTTCCAATTGTTCCTTAGAAAATGTGACCATAATTTGAGTAGGTTTATCGATTATGGAAGTTGTGCTTGAATTTAATTGTGTTTTAATGGACGTATCCATTGTAAGATCACCACTATTTTGTATTTTGTTCTTCAAAGCCCAACAATTATCCATATGATGTCCATGAATTCTATGATAGGAATAATAGGATTTGGATCTCTTTATATGACACATAGGAGGAAAGGTGATCAACTTGTTTCAAAGCATTTCCCTTAAAGTTTAACTTGAGAGTATTGTTAACCTTGTGCACACTTATTGAGTTATAAGTTGTAGATGTATTCTATTATTTGACGCATACTTGAGATGAAATATTTTGAAGCACAAAATTCACAAGTGGGGTTGCAAAAATGCAATTGACACTAGCATACTTAGGATTCATGGTATATGCAATCTTATCCTCAAGTGATATAATCTTTATACACACTTTATTTTGGAATGCCTCTATGGACTATCTCAATAACTATCTAATCTAGAATTGCTTCACAAGCACAAACCCTAGACACTTCTAATTGAATATGCTTATAAAGATCAACAAGAGGATGCATGGGAGGTGAATGGGGATGAGGGGGAACAATCTAATGACCCCGCTTTGTACTGCAATATATGTCACCCTACCTCTTGGGATAGTGACAACATGGACTTCCATAATAAAAGGATAGTAGATATTATGACCTTGAGAAGGGACAAAAGAAGTCATACATAGAGATATTTTATATTCAACATTCATGTAAGGTGTATTACTATAGAGATTTAAGAATTACTCATTATTGCTTGTAGACTTAGTTCTATTAACATAAATTTGATCCACTTTATTACATGATTATGAAAAGTATCACATATTTCAAGCCAAATACATGTAAATATAATAATCATTGCTTGAAGCATAAAATATACATTGTGAATATCCATCATAGCAATCATACAAGTGTCTAAAATAAAGAACCAACCACCTAAAAAAAATTATGAATAATTTAAAAAAAAAAATGTTTTTGATAAATCTCAATAGATAAATGAAATTGAATAAAATATTTTGAAAATAGATACACCCTTCATCCTCTAGGATAAATTTACTAAAAATAGTAAAATGTTAATTCCAAAAAATAAGTATCTAATTTTGATGAACAAAAATAGGTTTTTGATCCAACCAAAATGAATTAAAAAAACCTCTAATAAATTTGATTTTTTTTTTAAATTTTTTTTAGATATTATCCAAACAAGGAACAAACTAATAAATGAAGCCCAAATAGGAGAATAAACATGAGACTCTAGGGCAAAAAAGGAGAAAATCATCAAATTTACACCTATGAAGATGGAATCAATTAGAAAATTAGGGGTCAAAATAAAATTCTAAGACACAAATATAAAACCCTAGAAAGAAGGATAAAACCATAAGAGAAAACCTAGGGTTTGTTGCTATGTTCTAGAAAAAATGTATGTTCACCAATATGTTTTACCTTATTTTGATTGTCTAAACCTGAACAAGATAAAACTAAGGAATTATTCAAGTTGTATAAAGTATGCAAATAATATATGAATCTAAATGTAAAAGTTTGAATATGATTAAACATTTGCACTTACTATAAATGGAAATGACCTAAGGGATTAAGATACATGACATGTTTATTATTTTGTGTGGGTCTAAAACCGAATGTAGATGACATTAGGGCTGAAAGTAGACAATAAGTTGCTCAGATCAAGATCTGGGTGTCTGGAACCACCAAGATAAATCTGCCAATTTGTGTATGTTTATGTCGAATGATAGTGTATGCCTTATGCCAAATTTATATGTGTTTTAGTATAGGTCATTGTGCATGCTTGTAATCTGTCTTTGTTCATAATATCAAGGCTCACTATGTGCGTAGTATCCAAAAAACATGTCTCCTTCTCTTTGAAACCCGAAGTCTACTTTTGACACTAAGTTTAGACTCATCAAAGGGGAAGAAGGTGGGTTGAGCTCACCTCAACCACTCCCCAATGAATGGTTGAACATAACCTACATATCCTATACTCTGAAGATGGAAGTCAAACCACATATAATTCTCCATGTTAGGTGTATGTGTGCAATGGTGTTCCTTTAATGAATGCAACATGTAATCTAGATTTTGACACTTGGCAAATGACAACTTTGGCTTGGCTTGAGTGTTTTGTACTTTAGCTAGGACCTGCTCCTTATGACTGATTGTTGAATTGAAAAGTTTAGGGCAATTCCTTTGAATGTGTAGAAGTGTATAGATATATCTTTGAGAAGTGTTAGAAGATCCAATAGGCTTAGACCTACTGTGTATTTGTATGGATCTTTAAATACTTTCTCATGCCATCAACATGTGAAACATATGGGCTGACTCATAAGGATGGTTTAAATTTTAAAATTGATTGTTGCTTGGTGCAAGGATGAGTCTATTAGAGTTGGACGCCTACAAAATTTTCCAGGCATTTGAGTCTGCTAGACTTGTTTGAAAGACAAGAATACTGATGTGATGATTTGGAGACAATCTGAGTATGATTTTGAATAGATCAAACATAGACTAGGGAATTTTTGTTGGTAATTGATAGGACCCATAAAAAGTATGTGGATAGAAGAGAAGGGTGTATAAGAGTCATATGTGTATGCACAAGTCATGTGAGGTGAAGGTAGGTCAGAAATAACATTGTCAAGTGTTTAATACCATATGTTAGTGTCTACACCTAGAAGTCCAATAGATTATACCTTTGGTTAGTTTTATGCTCTCCCAAGTGGGCTTGTTCATTACTTCGAAGCTCTTATATATGATTTCTTGCTTCATTTTCAAATTATTAACATGCAAATTACATTTCCTAAAATACGTCAAATTAAATAAGGTACCAAAGAAAACTTCAGAGAGTATATGCTTAGATTCAAAACAATGATTACTAAAATGAGCTTTGAGGCGCTAAATAGTGAACTCCAAAATATTTTTGTTGATCTTCCAATCATATAAGGGGAAGTTTTTTTCAATTTCTCTCATTATTTCAATAAGATTTGAATGTTAGAAAATTTGAAATGAAACTTCTTAAGAAAAATGCTCTCAAGCATCGCGCCAATATATCTTGTTTTTCAAAATCTTCAAAATTTCCAAACAAGCCAAACTTTAAGAATAGAATCAATGGTGGTGGGTTTTCAACAAAGAGTAACTCTAATAACACAATCAAAGTTATAGAAAAATTATTTTAGAAGATTATTTCAAACAAAATGAAGAGAAAGGATACAATTCACTAGGCTTAATGGCACTCCACAATAACATTTAAAGAAATTAATTGATAATGACATGATCACTTTACCTCAAGTGGGATACATCAATCATTCAAAATATTTGCTAAAATATTATGATTTGTATGCATTTTTTTAAACTATCATAGAGTACAAGGAGCTATAACAAACAAATGCATTATATTAGAGAATAAGACTTGAGATCTAATTGAGAACAATCAAATTCAAGTAAAAGGAAAAAGCAATGTTGTGAACCAATCATGTCTCCTTCAAATCAAAATCATAAAATCAAGCATACATTGTTCACCAATTGCCATCAACAGGGGAAACTCCTTATTCCCTTGCGTATGAGGTACAATGAATATCTACCTTAGAGAGAAAGCCTTTGAAACACCTAATCAACATCATGCATTTTAAGAGGTTTTATGCATGAACCTCAATTTGTTCAATGTTGTCATTCTATTTCATGTTTATACTATGGAAATATGGGAGAAGACTTTTACTTTTTGTGCATGTTACTCCTTTCTTTAGCTTTATGCACTACGTTTTGATAAATAATATTGCTAATATGCTGTCTACGATGTAGGATTTCCACACTCAATCTATTTTATGTTGTTAATATTATCTATGATGAAAGATTTCCAAGGTTTACATACTCTAACATGATACACTACTTCCACGGTTACTACCTCTAACATAGTTTCTGTGGTACTAGTTTTCTATGATAGAATGTGCAATATGATGCTATTTATAACATGATTTCCATGTTACAAGATTGTTGTATACTACAATTTGGATTTAATCATGTTCCTAACATGGTTCTCATGACACATGAATACTATGATACAATGATCTTATTTCTAACACGGAGTTCATGTTACAAGATTGCCATGACACACAATTGTTATTCCATACACATACTAATACTCATTATGCTTTATGTTTTCTATGTTGTCACGTTCCTTATCATGCACATGTATTAGGAAAACACAGGGGAAAAACTATTTGCCTTGCACATGTTCCTCATTGATATATCTTTTTTCACTGACTCATTGTAATGACCGATTCAACAACATACATGCTATGAATTCCATTTTCCATGTTGTAATGACTATAATTTTATTATATTTTGAGGCAACACATGGTAAAATATATTTTTGTGTATTTCCTCAAATGTTATATCTTTGCACACTATGGTATTTGATGATATGTTTCAAAAATGCATATATTTATTTTGAGATGTGAGTTTCACAAATGCACCCCAAATATCAAAAGGAGGATGTGTTACTCATTACATTTTATGGTCATGCTTTCTTCAACAATATGACACATCTAAGGGACTTTTGTTGTATATCAGGGACAAAGAGGTATGTGACCCATCATACTCAATGACTCGATGCCTTAGATTCATTTTCAAATGTGGTGACTCATCGCCTAGTGACACATGGGTTTCAACTCCACTTCACCTTATTCTTCCTCCAACAATATGACGGATCCATGAGACTTTCGTTACATACTGAGGACAAAGGAGGTATCTCACTTGCAACTAAATTTTCATTTAGCATTTGCTTTTTCCACTCACCCATGTTTATGCAGGAAATGCTTAGATTGCACATTTTTTCTCACTAAAATTATGGTTGATTGTGAAGAAGATTGTTTTTTGGGACCTTATGGATCAATTGCTTCTAGTTTTGATTTTTTGATGTACATACAAACTTATGTGCATAAGTGACTCTTTTCCACTTGAGTGGGATAATCCACCCAAATTTTTTTTGACTGATTGTGAAGATTTATGAATATGAACGTTAACAATCCAACATGTATAACTCTTGTTGATGTGATTCCCACATAATTCACAAGGATGAAGATTTCAAAATTGTCTAGACTTGTGATCCCTTCTACCACATCAATTGCAAGTGAGTAAACGAAATATATTCCACACGTGTTTGATAAAAATGCATGTATTAAATGTTGAACATATTGTTTTTTTATAATTGAATCATTGGGATCCATGTATATTACATATGTATACAAGTCTACTTCCATGGCAGTGGAACTTGTGATGGTTTGAGAAGATTTTTTGGTGTAACTAAGACCAAAAATTTTGGGCCTCATCTTTTCCTCAAGAGTTTTTTGAATTTCGTGACCATCATTTTCAAGATCTTAACCAATGTACATCCCATTTTCTCTAAACATCTTGAAATTGATTTCTTCGACTTGTTTTTCAAAACTACGAAATGAGTATGGGAAATGTTGGGATTGTGAGCATATAAAATAAGATACCAAGGTTTTTTTTGTTCGTATTTTTTCATCTGTGACGTGGTTTCTTGCTCTATCATCTCTTTAACTTCATTTCTCTAGTATGGCCAAGCCCTATTGAATTTCATTTCCACTGCGTCTTTTTCAGCCAACTATTGTAGAAGCTTCCCCATAATGTGGTTGCATAACATAATCCTTCAACAATATGGTTTCCGAATTCGGAAATATTCTTGTGTTTCCTTAAATAGTGACTCATGCTCATTTTGGAGTGTTGAACTACATCTTAGATTTGTTTCCATTAACGTTGCAAGATTATATTTGTAAAATGTATACAAACTGACTAGATACTATTTCTTGGTTGTAAGAAACTGACTTTAATACCATTTCTAGGTTGTAAGAAACCGACTCTAATACCATTTATAGGTTCTAAGAAACCGACTCTAATACCATTGATAGTTTGTAAGAATCTTCTTTGATAACACTAATTCAATTATGATCGACAACACACTAAATGTTGGAACTTAAATGTGTTATAGGCAAAAGCAATCAAATTATTACAAAAATTGTAGCATAAAGATAATTGAAAGTTGTAACAATATGAACTATGAATGAATGAAGATAAAATATACATTAAAAGAACAATATATGTAGTTAAAAAGGTCTATTTATTTCATTGACTTGAGGGGTATGTACTACCATCTTTGAGAGGACATGCAAGTAATTATTGTCTTATTCATACAAGAATGTACCAATTTTTTAGAAGAAATGTAAGGCAATGACACCCATATACAAAAAAGGTAATGACCTCTAAGAAGAAATGTCAAGCTACGACACCCATATACAATAGAGGTAACACCTCTTAAAAGAAATGTGAAGCTACCACACTCCTCATGCTACAACACTATTTTTCACATTTTGATGGCAGTTCCTTTAAAGTTATTTTTAATAGGAATGAACAATCTAAAATTACAAACTAAAAAAATTCACCCTGGGATGTGAAAAGCCATGTGACAAGCATTCCCTTCGGAAGTTGTAGGTATGTGTTATGACTTGAGACTCATAAACAATTTCAATTTCAATAATTTTAGTAATTTCAATAATTTTTGACACATCTTCGTATTTTGCATTTCTAGGGGCCTTAACAACGTCTATCATAAAATTTGACATGAAAGCAAAGAGGAATGACTTAAAAAAAATTATAAAGCTTTTCAATGCATCTTACAATTTTAGATGTTGAGCACTGTGAGAGACATAACTCCAACAAGATAACAATCTGAAGGGGAGGTGCCCATCTTAAGGTGGGTCCGGGGAAAATGCCACCTCTATCCCCCATCATCACAAATGATAGAATCAAAGTCTTGTCCAAGCAAGGTGCACACCAATAAACAATTTGAGAATATAGATAAGCTTCACATTAGCTTTGACCAATTTCACTAATAATTCTTCCAAGATGCAAGACTAGGCTTTGAGAGGAGATATAAATCATTACTCTCTTATTCAAACAAGAAGGTAGCAATCTCTAAGAAGAAATGTGAAGCTACTACACTATAATTGATGCAACAAAAGTAACAATTTCTTATAAGAAATGTGAGGCTATCACACTTTCCTTGTGACTTTCATTGCATTGCCACAACACCAAATTTTACATTCTAATGACAATTCCTTTATAGTTATTTTTAATATGAAATGAAAACTCTAAAAAATACAAATCAAAACGATTCACTATGGGATGTAAAAATCCATGTGACAAGCATTCCCTCAAGTCCTTGTGAGTATGTGTTATGACATGCAATTCATTGCAACACAGTTTCAATTTTTGTAATTTTCAAGATTTTTGATGCATTTTGCATTTTTTAGGGCTTTAGCAAACATTTTTTTAAAAATACGTTTGAAAGCGAAGAGGAATGAGTTACAAAATATCCGAAACTTCTTCAACACATCTTACGGTTTCAGATTTTGAGCACTATGAAAGACATTGACTACAACAAGGTAACCATCTAGAAGCAAGTGCCCATCTCAAGGGGAGGTTCCTATGTTTAAGAAGAGGTGCCCCAAACTCCCCCGTGTGTCACCCATCATTAGAATTGGCAAAACCAAACTCTTGTGAAAACAAGGTGCACACCAATCAACAATTTAAGCAAAGAGAGAAACTTCACATTAGTTTTGACCGACTTCACTAATACACAGGAGATGAAAACATTTTCAAATTGCTTATTAAAATGTTAAGCCACTTTGTTTTATACGCTTTCACTACCAATTAAACAGTTGAAACTAAAAGTCCCAACTCGCGTATAAACTTTGGATGTTGGAGGATAAAACTTATGCCATTTATCTTGTGCAATCAATCATTGACCAAAAAAATACGGTGTAAATTTTTCTTTGAAATGGGCACTGGAAGATCTTAAAAACTAGGACGGTGATTTTTTTCCCATTGTAATCTTGTGTAATACCAAAACTCTCAACAATGCCTTAAGTTCCTAGAGGATTTCAAGTACTCCACCCCCATTAGTGTAATCAAATCAAATCTAGTAGACACGGTTCCAATAAGCTTCCTTAATAATATATACCACCTGGTAGATGCAAAGATTTTGTAAGCTTTGTTGTAGAATAGTAAATGATGTTTTTTTTTTGTAAAATTCATTGCAATCAAATATATTAAAATGTACACGACAAAAATAATATTCAAGTGAAGGTAGAAGCTTGGATGGTAAACCAAGAGAATATAATTTTTTTTACTTTGTTATTAATTATTGTAAGCCTAGATTCAGGTGAAAGCATATAAATCTACATAATATAAATGTGAATCTTTTTAATATTAAAATTGTCTTTTAAAGCACAAGACAGTGTTCATGTTGTATAGGGACAAAGTACTTTGACATAACTACCAGAATGAACCAAGGACCTGATAAGCCTTCGGCATTCCATTTGAGGGCAGTTCATTAAGCCTTGTAAACATTCACAGCTTCCTAATTTATTGTAAGGCTCTTCCAGTTGTTAAAATGGTTTCTAAAGGTGCCAAGACCAATTCCACACTTAAATATGCCCTGTGACTGATCTTACAGACTTCCTATATTGCCTTCATTTTTGCCTAAGCTAGAAGACCAGTCATGCAATATCAATGTACCCAACAAGGATTGGACAAATTTTAGAAAATAGTTTTACAAGCATGACTAGCCATAACATTTCACTTAGTTCTTGCTATTACAATTAAAAATGGTGAAGGCGATAGAACCCGTGGCCCCAGGAAACCAACGCTCCTAACATAATGATCCTCAAAAATCAATTAGAATTGCTGGCTTGCATTATTTTGTAAGGTACATGAATGTTAATGCTTTCTCTAAATTACATTTTTATTAAGCAAACAAGATTTCTGGATAAATTAAGGGTGGAAAAATCAACATTTCACACCACCTTTTGTGGTCCATTATTAGGATGGATGATAAGCAAACATATGAAGGCTCCTTATCTAGAAAACCCAGAATACAATGTGGCGTAGAGATCACCAATATTAACAGTCACCAATAATTAATGCCCATAGCTGAATTTTCTTTTCACGCATTTTTTTTTTCAATATGCTGCAACAATGCACAATTACTATTGCCCATATTTGTATTGAGAGTCCTTCCCAAATACGCAGCAGAACATGAATCAAGTTTCAAGCACTCATAATTTTAAATGAGCATGAGGATAGAATTACAGCTAGCACTGAAAACCAAAAGAGTGTTAGGGTACATGTTTGCCTAGCCCCCATTCGCATCAGTCCCCATTAGCCAATATGTGCCACTGCTAGCTCATAGGTGGCATCTCCCTACTGTAGAATATCTCTTTGCCAGGCAGGGTATGTCCATTGACATCTGCTACCAAATTAAAAGTCAAAATTAAATAATAAATGAAATATAATAAAGCATTCTTTGCTCCTCAAACAGAAACAAAACAGGCCGCAAAACACGTCGGCAGAATTTTGAAAGAGAGGAAGATTATCATACAGCAGAGGACTGCTAGGAGAAAAAACTTAGTTTTCATTTATGATGAAATGTCTGACAATTAATTATAATTTTAGAAAGTTCGTAATTTGTATGTGTAATAAACATACCCTCTACCCCTGTACTCTCATACCCTGATCAAATTGCATCCCCGTCACTGTTCCCATACCCATGTCTCCCAGTAACTATGCAGGTAGCCCATGCTTAAGTTGATCCAACATACAACTGCAATCAGAATCCTTGTGTTCTTATGCACCTAAGCCAGAATTTGATAATGCACTATTGGCTTATAAAATTTGTGAAAAATTGTTGAGGCTTCAGTTAAGGTAAACAAGCAGATCAAGGAGTTTTCCATCGTTGCAAGGACCATGCTACTTTTTACAAGATATTCACCATGATTGATATTATAGAGACTCCAATAGAATCAATACCTCACTTTCAAAGTCCAAAACAGGAGTATAATCTGTTCAAAGTTAAAACTCAGAATCAGCTTGGCCTTGTTTGCAAAACAACAAAACAATTGACAAAATAAAGTGTCTAGCAAGTTCATATACAGGTAGAACTAACAAACTACATTAAAGAACAGTTCTAGTCAAATCTTTCAATAAAACTAAATACTGAAAGGCCCCATAATGTGACGAGTGTAATTTTATAGTACTTACGATCCCCAGAGATGTACATAATTTAATTTTTCTAGCACTTACAATGTTGCAGATATAATGAACAAGAGAGCATTTGCAATCAGATGGAATAACACCACATTTTGAATAGCTCATTGAAGCACAATATTGGATGGCAATTGAATTACTTTTCTGTAAAAATATAATTACAAATGGAGCATGGTCGTCCGCAAGCAGTCGTGATTGCTCATTTCCACTCCTCACTGGTGCATTCAATATTTGTAAGGAAACAAATTCGAACATAAGATACTCAATCTTATCATGGGCATGAAGAAGTTTTGGATCTTAGATCGGTATACAAATTAATGTTCTTTCACAAGTAAAAGCACAATATTACAAAGCTTGAACTTCCTTTCCTTTGACGTGTAACACTTGGAGCCTGTGAAATTAGAGATCAAGGGACTGATGCCAGTCGGTTCAGAGGCATCTACAAATTATCTCCTCAAAGATCCCCAATTTCGACTAACCTGACAGTTTACGACAGGGTTACAACCACAATACACAAAAGTTTTAACTTTGACGCCCAAAATAAATTTCAAACAGTTCAAACAAAGTGGATTAGATTCACATGTCAAATACAAACCTGGGGAGTAGTAATTTTTGCTGTTGGTTCATTGTTGTCATCATTCTCATCTTCATCATCATCGATGAACATTTGTCTGACTACAGAATTTCCTGACTTCCTTCCCCTTTTGGTTGTAGAACCTGCAGCTCGTCCCCTTCCCCTCCCCTGTGGGGCAGGCCTCTTCCGTCTAGCACTTTTGGGGGTTTCATCAGGCTCCTGAAAATATTTATAGAAGCTCCAGTTGGTTAGAAGCAGACAGCAAAATATCAGCAAAGATGCCATATAAGAATTTAGGTTCTACAATAAAATTTCTAAAGCTCTATTAAAGATTCCACAGTCTAACATTAACTCCCACAAACTGGACAAAAAATAAAAAGTTCGGGAGTATCTTACCAAGACATTCTCTGGTTCATCTATTTCTTCTTTTCCAATTTCATCACTCGAAGATGAATCTACATCTTCTTCATTGATAACACCACTACGAATTGCCGCTGATGCTGCAGCAGAAGCACTTCTGAGACAGAACCAAATCACACATTATAAAAACAGGCACCAACAAGAAGAGAATGTGTTACCATATTTAATGGGTTCCACAGATCCCGTTAATGATCTGCCTCCATCTCTTAGTTGACTACAGGGGGAGATCAGGAATCTATATTCCTTTGAAATGCTATCACCCCTCTTCGGGGAACTTGGTTTTGGAAAAGAAACATGGTTGTATGCAGTGAAAGTATTTTGCCCCACTGAAAGAAAGAGGAAGGAACTTGACAAAGAGGATACAATCTTACAACTAAGCTCAGGATATATGATACAAAATTGAGACAGTATGAGAAACTAAGATTGAAAATTGAAAGAAACCCCATCTCTATAATTTGTAACCAAAAAACTTTGCATTTATAGTTTATTGCCATACACTCACCTCTCTGAACCACGTTTTCCCAAACTAACATCCAAGGTGGTTTGCTTGAGACCACCTGAACCTCTTCCTCTACCTCTGCCGCGCGTTCCTCTTCCAGTACTTCCTGTTATGTCAGTTGCTATTGCAGAAGCCTGTGATGATTTTGTCCTCTGTCCCCGACCCACAGGTTTTGCCTTCGTAACCTTTACAGGTTCATCTTCTTCATCACTGAATGCACTTTGGCTGACTAGTTGTGATGAATTTTTAGTTTTAGTTACCTGCAATATTTTAAAATGTTTGATTAGGAACTGATAAGCAAAGATTAAAAGTAAAGTCAGTTCATTTCATTATGTAAAAAGTATCTTCCTTTTTTCGTTTTAAAATATGTAAATAAGACATAATTTGATTGAAAATAATAAGCACTTCAAACATGACCATGATGTAATTGCTTGTACTATGGAGAGCTCTACTACCATACTGAAACAAAAGGCAATGCATACAAGTTAAATAATCAGTATGATGAATTTTTATGCTATGCAATAAGCTGATTACCTGTGAGGGCTGAGAACTTGACCCACCAGAGAAACCTGTTTTTGGGTGTAACACTCTCTCTTTTTCACGTTCCTAGATTAAAGAATGAACAAATTAGCAAAAAATAAAGCTCAGTGTTGTTGGTTACCTACAAACAATGAATAAAGTTGTAGGCATACTGCCTCCAATTAAGACTTTACCTGCAACATGTACAAACCACAAAAAACTCATGGCACTTTACCAAAATTTCACTCACCTGCATACATTGTCCCACTTTAAGGATGACATCCTCCTCCTCTTTGATTTCCAATACTTCTGCTTCCTGAACCAGCTTATTCTGAAAAAGCCATCCAACAGATGCATACTCGATTTTCAATCTAAAAAAACAATTCAATGAAAAATTCAAACTTAAATTTATCAACTTGTTACATTACCCGTGTCTCCAGAAGATTGTGCTGCACACAAGAATGGAAGGCCAATTTATCATCTTTGTTAACAAATTCATGCAGTGCAACATCTAGATCATTAACTGGAAGGATCTCCATTTTCTGCAATTGAATATACATATTAGAAGGATTGCAACATGAGCCGAAACTTTCATAAAACAAAATAAACAACCACGAACAGGGTTAGAATCTATAAGCAAGAGCTATAATCCATCACAGAAGAACAAAAATGAACGAAGATTGTACCATTATCAAAATAAGCAGTTAATTAAGAATCAGAATGAGATAAATATATGGTCATACATGACACCATATAGTTTTTTTTTTTTTGTTTTGGAAATAAGAAGCAGGACGCCAAAGGGAAAGAAACATGTGACTTTTTATTTGATTTGGCAAATGGTCCCCTTTTTATCCATGGTGAAACTTTAAACTTGGATGAGATGCCATAACCGAGGGGTATCTGCTAGTTCAAAGGCACCCAGGACTTACACGTCCTCAACCATTACAGTAGACCGCACAGACTAAAATGCAGTGTTGTAAATTTTCATTTTCTAAACTAGCTGTTTTAACATTTTCCTGGAATTTGAACCTGCACTTCATCATTAAAAATTCGTTAATTTAGCACTTGAACACAACCCAAATGATAAAAGAAACACAGATGATGGCTAAATAGAAAGGTAGCAATATCCACAAGGAATGCTAGCAATAAGAATCAGAAATAAAACAAGAGTTGAAGTGTTTTGCATCCCAAGTGCGTAGAAAGTGTGTTACTGTTTATGTTTTTAATACTGTAGGTGGCCCTAAAGCTTAGTTACCAAGTCCAGAAATATGGGTTTGTACAAGAGGGAAACAAAATCTGAAAATCCGGTTAAGAAAAAGGTGTGTGTATATAGATATTACATATGCTAAATTTTAATTGTTGGCCCGAGAAAAGCAAGTTGTTGGGGATGTGGGTTTGCAGAGAAATAAATTTTTAGGTTTTAAATAAGAAAAAATAATTAAAAAAATGTTCAGATATGATCAGATCGATTGGATTAGTCTGAAAAATCCCAGTCCTACAGGATCTGGGCAGATTGGCAGGATTTGATAACCGTGCCCCAAAATATAAGAAGCCAGATTTTAGTAAAATAGGAATAAAATTTAATAATAGATAAGGGGTCTAATTAGTTTCATCATTGATTGCAGATGTTGTCCAGGAAGGTGTGACAACTGCTCATCTTCGAACGCATCACCAACTATATTTTCTCTTCAATTTTTTCAAAACATCATCTCCCATCCTGTGTGGCAGCTTTGCTAAGGGTGCCTTTGTAATTTTTTGGATAGAGAGGTCTTCTGCACATATCTTTATCCCTGTATAGTGTATAGTGATACATCTCTTAATTACCCTTCAAGTATAATAAATTCACATAGTGTTGTATCTGTAGAAAGTATTGGTATAAACTAGTGCAGTATTTGATCAATGTATCCAATTATTACTAATATATTATGATTGCATTTTATTGCTGCGAAAACATCAGTCGGTTCCATTGTGTTGGGACCTAGGTTGTAACTTATAGGTCAACATAACAGTGTTCAGCATGTGTCTGCACCAAATGACGATTTTTCTCCATATCACTGACATATTTTGGTGCTATTCTTTTGATAGAAGACCAATTTCAAAATCAACCAAGCAAAAAGATGCTTGGGTTGTGGGCATCGTTAGAATATGGAAATAAGTGCATGAAGACTATGGGGCACGCTGAAGATACCATCAAAGGGTTGAACAATTTACATGGCATTTTTGTGTGGATTCTGTTAGAATAGCTAGGTTAAGTAATTCATCATTAAGTAATTGTAAAAGTGAGCTTGTTATTTTATAAAACAAGTCACTTAGTTTCTTTATTAGGATTTAGTTAATAAATCAAATGTTGTTATTCTCGTAACAACTAAGTAGTTATTTAGTTGTTTTGTTGGACTTCCGTAGAAGTTATTGTACCCGTTTTGTTTTGTTTATATGCAACATAGTTGCGGTTACATAGCTGGCTGAATGAAATATTTTTTTGTTCGAACTATAGTTTACCAGAATTTGATATCAGAGCTCTTAAGGTCATGAGAAGCATGTGGAGAAAATAAATGAACGTAGCAAGAAAGCTGATGGATCTGTGATGAATAAATTGAGCAAGTGAAGAGCCCACACTGAGGGCCATGTCAACAGTATCAGAGCTTTGCTGCAAGTTTCCCCCTCAAATTGTATTGCTTGTCGGAATGAAGCTCTTGGACAATTGAAGGATTCTGCAGAAAACCAATTACCAGTGCTGCCATTTATTCGAACGACTCGAGCCTCGCAACTACTTCAACACGCCGGTCTGAGGCTTGTGACTGTCCATGGCGTAGTTGACCATATTTGTGCATTCAAATAGCCACACATATTGTCTAAGCACATCAGCTGTTCCCTGAAACCAATTTGGATTTCCCGTACTTTGCTGTGTTGCTGGTTTTGTTCTCTTCTTGGTAAGTGGATAGCCAAAATCAGAAATTGCCGGAGTTGCTGGGCAAAACCAACACATATCTACTATTGCTGATTGCATTGGGAGAGATCAGAATCCTCCAAACAGCCCACGGTTTCAACCAAAAACAAGGTTGGTCCATTATTTTTTAAATACATAGGCCGCATTTTTTCCACTATACATATCAAGTTTTGCTTCTCTTTGTTCAAAGGGCTTAATAGCCTGAGTGGCAATAAGATATTTTACTAAAACCTTACACCATAGAGTGGTCAAGGGGTCAAGCCCACCACTATCAAGTAGTAAACATTTTTTTTAGTGGAATAATTTTTGTTATAACTTCAATCGAAAAGAGGTGGCATTCAAAACTAGGGGAATGACAACTTTTTTCTTGAAATATGAATAGAGGGGGTTAATTTTTTCGAGAAATTGTAGAGGGGAGTGGGGGATGGGGGCTGGGTGTATTTTTTTCTCTTCTAACGGAATTTTCTTTTCCAAAAATTGTAAATTCTGCAAATGCATTGTCACACTTTCTATTTTCCCACAAAATCAAAACAATGAAACAAAAAAAACCAGATTATCAAATCTCACCAAATGCAACGTTCGGAATTAGAGATGCCTTTGGTTCACGTTTACAGGTTATGTCGTCGCACTTGAATTATTGCATACAGAGCCTAAAATAGTTGTAACAACATCTAGGTGTCGTCCTTATAAATTGTTGGGGAGTAATAAGGTTCACATTGCTCATTTAAACCATCCCTTTGTTACCCATTCACCACGATTGTTTGGCATAAATCTTGACAATTGGATTATCCACGTATATAGCGAAGTTATGCCCGCATACAAAGATTTCCACTAAGTAGGTGCAATTGATTAGACGAATCCTTTTTATGTACTGTCTTGATACCACATACCACTTCACTCTCACATACGTAAATGTCTCTTTCATGTATTGTCGGGTATATCGAAAGGACGAGCTTCTTCCATGTACTGACGAGTATATAGGAAGGGCATGTATATCAAGAGGTGTGGTACATCAAATTAATAGTATATAGAAAAGGGGGCTTATTTGGAGTGATAAGGAACCTATTCATCTCCCTTTGTCAACTTGTTCACAATGGCCAAAAATGGACCAAGATTTGTTCTGCCAGACACTCGGCTTCTTCGAGGTGACAACTACGCAACATGGAAAACCAAGGTACAAACACACTTGGAATTTCACGACATATGGCTAGTTGTTGATGGTACATGGACCCGACATGACATTGACACTAATCAACAATGAAAATTTGATAAAGCCAATAAAAAAGCAAAGCTAATCATCATGTTCAAAGTCTCAGATGAGGTACAACCTCATATCCGGAATGCCACTACAGCCAAGGATGCCTTGGACAAGCTCAAGACTGTCTACAAGGCAGACAATCAAAATCAAATTTCGCATCTACAAAGCCAACTACATTGCCTCAAATTGAAACTAGAGGTAAAAGTAGAAGCTTTCCTATGCCGTGTTGCAACTTTGCAAGCCTCGCTTCTAGCATTAGGCAAGATAGTGACATGACTCCTTGGTTCCATTTGTCCTTAAAGTGCCGCCCCTTGCATACATAATTTTTGTGACCACTCACAATGTCACAAATCAAACACCAGCATTTGAGACATTGGTTAACATGTTGCAACAGGAAGAAGCCATGCAAAATGCAGAGGAACCAGATGAGGAACATGTGCTTATGTTGCATCAAAAGGGAAAGAAGTCCATGAAGGGTTCTAAATCAACCACTAAGCAAAACAATCAACAAAACCAACAAGGGAAAAACCCTGTTCCCAAAAAGTCTGTCTCATCTGTGGCAAGACATGACATGAATTGCAAAACTGTTGGTACAATGCATTCACACAAGGCTCATCCAACAAGAAGCCCAATTCACAGAATTCACCACAGGAAGAGAAGAAACAACACCTGTCCAAATGCCATTGGAAAAAGAAACCTTCCAGATCACATCAACATGGGAATGTTGTAGAAGAAAACGATTCTTCGGATGAGGATCATCTATTTGCCACTCAAACACATGAGGACCCCACTTCTCTCAATTCAATTTGGTAGGTGGATTCTAGCGTCACAAGGCACATGACCGGGAGAAAGGATTGGTTCTCCAAGTTGAATCCAATAGTGTCATGGGGCAATGTCTCTCTTGGCGATGATATATCATACATAGTTCAAGGTCGTAGTGGCATCTCTCTAAATATTGGCAGTTTGTACAATTACAAATGTTCTATATGTTCCAAAACTCACTAAGAACTTGTTGTTTGTAAACCAATTGCTCGATCACACCCAGAAGGTTGACTTAGATTAGGAAAATGGTCAGAAAGTTTCTCATTAAAAACAAGTCCAAAGGCTAAAAAGTTGTGGCTTGAGCTTCTAGCATTGGCAAAATGTTCAAACTTGATGTGGTATATAACAAACATCAATCCCTTGTTGCAAAGGCTATAGACATAGAAAATTTGTGGCATCGTAGATACAGTCGCTTGAGTTATGAGTATCTACTAGAAATGAGTAGACAACAAATGGTCAAAGGCCTTCCCACACTCAAGCACAACACTTATTCCGTAGAAGTTATTGTAACCATTTAGTTTTGTTTATATGCAACATAGTTGTAGTTGCATAGCTGGCTGAATGAAATATTTTTTTGTTTGAACCATACTCTACCAAAAGATTCAAGAGATTAAAAAAATTATGGTGCTTGATCTGAGGTTGCTTGCACAAAGATTTATTCAGCTAAAAGAACAGCGTAATCTTACCAATATGGGGAGAGAATAACTTTAAATGGTATGCTAGAAGCAAAGATACACCTAGATACACACTTAACTATCTTTTGCAAGGATAGATGATGACGCCCCTTGTTTTTCTATCCCAAGCCTTGCTACAAACAGGAGACATGTGCCAAGGTCCTTCCCTCACAAGGCTAAGTGTATGTGTACTTCTAATGGTTTTGGGTTTCTTTAAGATTTAGTCACTTTATGTTTCGTAGACATTCCCCTGTGAGCATTATCATAACCTGCATTGGACCTTTTGCTGTGATAGATGATGATGTTGGTTCTTCGAGCCCGAGCCTTGCTGGCCTCTTGTCATGATTTCTTGCTTTCGTCTTCATCAGGTACATGCTTCCTTGAGGAATCTGATCCTCACAAGATTATCTGTACATAGTGTTTATGATTCATAATTTAATCATTTTAGGCATACCTAGTGCTTTGTACTTGTTGGGTGAATATTTTGTCACCAGTTGACTGATGGGAAAAATAGGTTGTTTCAACCACAACATAAAGAGATTGATCAACCAATTGTGTAGGTTTACCACATCAAAATGGGACAAATCTCTCCTCTCATCAAGGGGAGGTTTCCTATAACTATGAGGTGCTATATACTATATATATAAGCTGAAAATAACACTCAAGGGTAGGATAACACCATTCATCTCTCTTTTTTCAGAGATGATGTTCACAAACAAAAGAGAAATCCTGGTGAAAACACTGAAGGCACTTCTCTTCTTTCAGAAGTGGTCTGCAGCTAAAAGCAGGTATTCTTTTTGGAAAGTCAAAGTAACTGTAACAGGGCGCAATAACCAACAGAATGAGGTGTAGCACAAAGTCTCCACCTCAGCTGCCAAAAAGTGAAATACGAAGGACAATGGGGGCACAAAGTCGTCCCAAGCTCCTTTACACAGAAACAAACTGAAAACACACACACTAAAGACAATTGTGGTAGCACAAAGTCTCTCCACAGTTGGCTTTAGGACACCTTCTTGATTATTTCCACTAGTTCTACTTATTTAATTAAATAGACAAAAACGCATTAAGGAAACAGACATAAGAACAATTTCCTCAACAACACAAGCTATTCCAACACAAAGTCTGAAAGGTCACTTGTTTTCACATTCAAATAAAAAATATATAATTGACAATTTGAGCTCAAAGTCTCAAGAAAATGCCTTTCAATTTGGGAAGAGTTTTGCTTCTATTAACCAAAGAGATCTCCCCTGCATAAAATAAGAGATTACAACATATAGCAGCCAAGAAAGGCTTGACGCTTTGTTTCATGGAAAGGCCCATGCCGCATTCAATGCCTTGAATGTATTCTCAGTTCAGTCAAAGGAGTCATGTTGAAACAGGGCATCGACCTTAACTGTGGCATGTCATTCATCTCAAATGTCTCCTCCAAAGTATAGGCTGCCTGGTCCTCTTCCTGATATTTGCGCAGCTGTCCACTTCGCCTTTACTCGATGGAAAAAAAAGGCCACGTCCTTGATTTGTTTGCGCTTTCTGATATCCACCTGGTAGACTGTTTCACCAACTAGAAATAACTCCTGTGCAGATATTTCTGGTCTTTCCCTCTTTTCTTAACGCATTTTGTCTCCTCCTCGTGATCTGAGTTCTCAGGCTATCTTTTTCCTTTCTGCTAGCTCTTTCGGCTCCCTCTTCAGCTAGTCGCTGAGTTTGTTCTCAAGTTCGCGCCATATTTGAAAATCAACAGATATTTCATTACCCTGAATTTGACATCCGCGAGGACGTCATTGGTTGTTGGTCGCTTGAACCATATTGAACCTTTGAACCTTGAGAGTTCATTGGTTCCATGGTTCAACGGTTCGGGTGGTCCAATCGGCTCCTTGGTTCAATCGCTTCTTTAGTTCAATCGCTTTCTTTCCTCTTCGGTTGAACAATCTCTTCAAACTTGTCTCTGGAATCTTCCGCTTCCTT
The DNA here is from genome assembly GCA_037957365.1 of Torreya grandis. Classification (NCBI taxonomy): domain Eukaryota; kingdom Viridiplantae; phylum Streptophyta; class Pinopsida; order Cupressales; family Taxaceae; genus Torreya; species Torreya grandis. The sequence goes on from JARHVA010000662.1 coordinate 2,086,607, forward strand.
CCTTCGCTCGAAACTTCCTTGAACCTTTGAACTAATGAACTTTGAACCATTTTGGTTCAAGGTTCAACGGTTCATTCTCTTTCTTAGAATCCTTTGTTCTTCTAAGTCTCTCGAAGTTTGAAATTCCTTCGACTTTCTGTCTTTGGAATCCCCCGAAAGGAAGGTGTCCCTTCGGGCCTTGAGAATGGTCCATTTCGTGGTTGCCGAGAGTCCCCCGCAAGGGTACTTGCTCTTCGGGGTCCTTCGGGTGGCCTTGTTCTTCAAATCGTTCGAACAAAATGTCCGAAGGAAATCTTTCTTCTGCCTTTGCCGCTTTCTGTTGGGCCTTTCAACATTCCTTCGGACAAAATGTCTGAAGGATTTCTCTTGTGGAATTTTTGCCGCGGAAAATCTTTTCGAAAGATATCTTTTTGTTCCTTGCCCTCCGCAAGGGCACTTGTCCTTCAGGCTTTGGGAGACTCCTTTGAACCTTCCGATTGAACCAACAATGGTTCAACAGTTCATCGATTCAATACTGTGTTCCGCTTATCTAATTGACCGCTTGAACCGATCGCTTTGAACCAATCCCGTTGAACCAACTCTTCAAACTTTATTGAACTCGTTGAACCTTTGAACCTTGAACTCTTTTGGTTCAAGGTTCAACGGTTCAATCTTTCTTCTTCGAAGTCTTCTTTTCGTTAAGTCTTTTGAAGCCGTTGAACTTTTCGAAGCGGTTAAACTTTGAACTTTTCGAAGCGGTTAAACTTTGAACTTGCCAAAGCGGTTAACTCTTTAAGTCTACTGATTTCATTGAACCTTTGAACCTGTTGAACCTTTGAATCCCTTAGCTGAAAAAGCTTGAATAATTGAAGAATTGGAGCACTCTAAACATTTTTTGAGAAGAAAAGAGAGAATTTTGGTCCTGCAGGACCAAAATAGTTGATATGTTGTCCCAAAAAATGAGTGACAGATTTTGGGAACAACTGGCTCCAGTTGGGGAACTTCCATCGATTGTAAAAACAATCGAAAAGAGTAGAAACCAAAATCTCCAGTGCCTTCAAGTATGCCATTGGGCTACTGAGTCATGCTACCCAAAAAAGAAAGGCGCAAAAAAGAAACAAAAACGAAAAGCACAAAACAAAACTAAAGATTATACAAAAATATACATATGTACAAATGATCTTATCTGATACTTCAAGAATTGAAGTGCTTCAAATACTGCCCATTGTGAGGCAGAGAAAAAAGAGTGCCGTCTTGATACTTCAGTAGGAAACTGTTTTCACCATTGAGCTGATGGATAGTAAACGAGCCTCTCCATAGGGAATTAAATTTTCCATGCATTCCCTTTGGTTCCCTTCTCTTGTCCCATAACAGAACTTGATCTCCAATCTGGAAATCATGGGTTTTTGCTTTCTGGTAGAAGAGCTTCTTCACCAGACTTTGATGCGCAGCAATTCGGTCCACCACCATAGTTCGCTGCTCGTCCAGCTCAGTCAAGCAGATGATCCTTTTGTCGATGGAGCTTTCATATGTTTGGTCTTCGACCGCCTTAGCCAATTTTAATGCTGGCAATTCCAGAGTGATTGGTATCTCTGCATTGAGACTATACAAAAGTTGGAATGGTGACATACCTATCGCCCTTTTGAGTGTAATTCTGTTTGCCCATAAAGCATCAACCAATGCTTTATGCCAAGTTTGTTGGTTGTCATCCACCAGCGTCCTGATGATAGTCACCAGGTTCTTGTTTGTAAAATCCCCAACCAATAGTGACTGAAATTTGTCAAATTTTTCTGAGTTTGATGCTTGGGAATTTTGTCAAACACTTGCTGGTTTGTATTTTCAGTTTGCTGGTCTAATTGATTTTCAATATGTTTTGTAGAGATTTTACTAGTCTTGAACAATAGATTGATAACAAACAAGGTAGACAATATAGCAATAATAAACAATGCAAATTGTAGCCAACTCAATGCCTTTTAATTCAATTTTTTGAGTACAAATCAGTCTGATATAAATGTGCTTCAGACTTACAATAAAGGGCAAAATGATCACATACAAGCAATAAAATAAGAGGAACCTGATTACAAATGGTGTAGATGAGTCCCCCTCAACACGGAATGATGAATGCCTCCAAATGATGTAAATTTTTGAGTTGTCTTCAGACTTGCAGAGATCAGATCAGATCTTAATATTGTCACAAATCATGCACCAAATGCCACCAAACTGAATGGGAAGGTTCCTTGAGGCTGGCCGCTCCTTTTGGGGCGTGTATGATATTTTTTGGAAGCCTCTAAGACCAAAATTGACCCCTCACTAAGTTGCAGACCTGAACTTTGTTGGAGGATGAAATATAAATCAATTGCAATGATATAGACCCCCAAACTGCCCTTAATATCTTCCTCTATCCCAGCCGCTCCTCAAATCGTTGGATGTTAGAAATATGGCTTCATCAAAGCAAATCGAATTCTTTCATGGCTGCCATGTAACTTGCAATATTATTTCTTCAAAAACCAATTCTCCAAACCCTAGCAATGAAGTCCAAATGAAGGAGCTGAATACTCCTTCCTCTATTGCAACCCTTAAGGTGATATTTCACACCCTCAGTTATGCCTTCAATGGAGTTGTTCGTCTCCAATGAAATTCTGCAGAAACCCAAGGCTCCACAATCACAAAATGCTCAAATACTCAACATAAGATGATTAGAAGCTTGCCCAAGGGTCTTATTTATATTTTTTTCTTTAACCTCTCCAAGAAGCTTCTAGAATTATGTTTTAATTTATTTTATATTCCCCTTTTATAAAATTACTTTATTTTAAAAATAAAGTTATAACTTCATAAAGTAACTTTATAACACTAAATTATAAAGTTACACCCTCTAGGTGTCGAAGCTTCCATAAACCCAAGGGGAACACTTCAAAACGATCATGTAGAGCCAGGGATAGGCTAAACCCTCTACGAACTGATGCTTATGAAAATGGGGACATTAAAGTCCGCCCTCCTTGAAATTGCTTGTCCCCAAGCAATCTCAGCTGCCAAGAAAACTCTACTCCACCTGGATCCCAAATGACTCTGTAGAGTGCCCGCAAAGATACTGAATCATGCTCAGCACTGTTGTGAACCACTATCATGATGAAAAGCAATCTATCATACAAAATGATCCCTGTATCCCAATACAATCTGTACTCACATTCATCTACCAAATCCTCCTGATCATCAATATAAGCAGATTGTATCTCATATAGATCTCCTAATTCTACAGAGACAGGGGATGACACTATAGATGATTCTTGTTTCATATCAGTAATAGTTGACAGGCGTATAAATGAAACATCATTTGAGAGAAGCATTTGGGGAGGAGCCAAAATCTCTTGTTCTTGGAGAGTCTTGCTAGATTGGATGCACGAAAATGTACCACTCAGCTGTCTCTGATGTTTATTTGCCCAGCGTTTTGCAGCTTCTCTTGCTAATCGCCATCACTCACGTGCTTGCATGCTTTCCCTTGCAGACCTAGCTGCTGCTTTCCTGGCTTTGGCTCTTCTTCTTTCACGAATGATAAGCACTTGGTCAGAACAGTTGTAGATGAGCAAAAGCAGGGTTATTATTGCAACAATAAGCATTATTCCATAAGCTCGAATGTTTTGGTTAGCTGCATATGGCTTGCAAGATGTCAATTGATAGCATCTTCTCTCTGAAGTCGAGCCCAGTCTGCAATAGTGTCCATCACTGTAGTCTAGTTTTTCAGTGGTAGTTGGACAATAAAATCCAGCTGAGCAGAAAACTTCAGATGTGCTCCCAACATCGACCCACCGATCTGCCCCTCCACAAGTGTAATTGTCCTTTCCAGGTGGCAATTGATAGCGATATGGATCACATAAGCTTGTAGAACTATTCAGCTTGGCTTTTGGACAGTATGCACCTAAGGGACATGGAATCATGCATGTCAAGCCACGAGGACAAAAAAATCCAGAACATGGCTCGTAATTTTCAGTTCGAGCAGGCATTTCTTTGGAATTTTGAGGATCAAACGGGGTAGAAGTACTACTTGACCATCCTGATTCACATCCTGGAGTCCATGATGAAGTATTGCAATTTTTGTTTCCATTCCCTTTAAGAGTAAGGCTGAGATCTTCAAAAGAAACTTCAATTTTAGGTCGAGTTCCATTTAAACTAGCCTTTGAAATGGCATCTGTCAGAGTCATGTGATTTGTCTGTGTCATCTTTTCTTTTTCTATTTCACCATAAGCATACTCAAAAAAGCGAGTACGACTCTGGCCAGCAAGATGCTTATGAGCTTTGTATTTCTTAATATTATGATCAGTAAAAGCTAACATATGAGACTCTTACGATCCTCCTGTATCTGATAACTTATCAAGCCATCATACCTGCTAACACCATAACCATCATGTAACCATGTATCCATATGAAATCCCTGTGATATAGGAGTAGCAATCCCTAGCAGATTCGTATCAGCATGATGGATAGCTAACTCGCAGGCTCTAGTTCCAACTTCTGTAGATGGCAACTCTTCATTCCACAATGGATGGTATAAGCCCCCTGTCAATCCACATCGATGCATCAACCAACCCTCTGTATGTGAACTAAAAGAAAGGTGATGAACTCTCCTCACTATGTAGTCATGGTAAAAAGCACCAACCTCTGTCAATGTTGACCATCATAGTCCTGTTTTGTATCCCCTGACATGGAACTAACATTAAGGGAATCAAGTGTATTTTCATATTCATCCCTCAATTGGATGAGGAGTCTCCTAATGTGATCTATCCCCTTTCGCCTTTCCATGTTGGAGAGATTGACCTTTCCTTTTATGTTTTGAAGATGCTGTCTCGCCTTGATAGCCACTAATCTAGCCTCCTTGGCCCTTTGTGACCACATATCACATAAATTTTGTGTCCTTTCCACATCCTTCCAAGTCTGATATAAAAAATCAGAATGCTCATGACTTGTATTCATCCCATAAAATCCATTTTTTGCCCCCAATTCTTGGGTACCATTTATAGATGATTCCAAGGTATCGTCATTCTCATGTTGTAGAAGTATTTTCTCATGCTAAGGTGAAGAAATGTGGCTGCTGTCATCAGCAGACCTGTCATATTCTTCAAGCTTTACAAGTGCATTTTTATTGGAGTCTTCATGCCCAACACTTACACTTTGTGAACCAACACTTGTAGACTCATCTTCACAAATTCTCCCATGCGTAAGAGTAGTTACCTCATAAGAATGAGGAAGAACATCGCTGTCCCAATTCAAATCTTTGGAATCTTCTTCTTCGTTGTAGTCATCAAACACCATCAAGTTTTGATGTGTCTCATCTTGTCTCCTAGCTGCCATAAAGAACCGATTTTCTGAATTATGAGAGAAGTGATTATGCCCACTCAAAAGTAGACAAAGGTCAGCAATCTCTCTATCTTGATCTTTCACCAATTGGACAGCCTTGTCCCTATCTCTAACCAATTGTAGGTAGTCTTCTTTTATCAATTCCAAAGCATCTTTGAAGGGATGCAAATGTGTATGAGAAATGCCATGTCCCAATCCCTTTTGTCTTTCCTCTCTTTGAGCTGTCCAAATGAGGTCTTCTAGGTGTTTGCGAGTGCTGTCCATTCTTGACAAAGCATGAGTTATTCCATTTTCCTTCACCACCATTTGCACTTGCAAATCTTCCCAAACCAAAGGCTTTTGTTCCAACTGTCCTTGGCTGCCATAGTCTGATTTTTCATGATGTGAAGGTGAAGTAGCACTATGATCATCCAAAGAATCCATACCATTATTACCCATATCATTAGCATGCTCTATGCTGGCCTCCAATGTAGAAGTCTCAAGTGAAGCTTCTTGCAAAGATGATATAGACAACTCATTCCCCATGGCTGCCCTCATATCCTCTTGAGTCAAATCAACATGTCTAATTGGTGTAGGGCTGCCATCAATGGTTGATATCATATCGCAAGCTCCTATCTCATGAGAATCAAGGGACATAATGCTGCTGTCCTCAAACAAATCAGTAATGACATCATGCCGTTGTAAAATGTCTCCATCATGTGTAGTCAAAACACTAGTGGCTGCTCCACTAAGTAAATGATTAACTTTCACATCCACCTTTCTATCTTGAGCCTCCAATAGACTTTCAGATGTATGAATAGCATTCGTCGAACCACCATTTGATTCTTTACCATGATAGGATGAAGCAATGTTAGGCTCACCTAATGAAGCATCACAAGAAACCTTATCTTTATCTTCAAAGATCACTTGCTTTTCTCCGATCTTGAAGTCATCATGAAGTGTCTTGTGCCCAATATCTTTCTTAAAAGTCTGATTTTTGCTCTCCATAGGATCAGCTATATGCTGGTCACTAGATGATGAAAATTCATTGTAAATATTTCTAGATACTTTCTCTGTAGAGACCTCTTGTTTCTCCTTTTTGTTTTGTAATGTAGCCCCTTTAAAAATGGATGTCATATACCATGCTAATTTGTCTATGGTTGCAGGGTGTGAAAGCCATTCACCCATCCTTTTCTGACTTTGTCTAAGCTTCTCCAATTCTTTCATCATAGCATTTGACTGCATCATGGAAATAGTCATGCTGTTCAACTGAACTTCCAATCTGCAGCTGAAACTTACCCAACAGGTTGGCAGGAAACCGCTCTGATACCACTGTAAAATCCCCAACCAATAGTGACTGAAATTTGTCAAATTTATCTGAGTTTGATGCTTGGGAATTTTGTCAAACACTTGCTGGTCTGTATTTTCAGTTTGCTGGTCTAATTGATTTTCAATGTGTTTTGCAGAGATTTTACTAGTCTTGAACAATAGATTGATAACAAACAAGGTAGACAATATAGCAATAATAAACAATGCAAATTGTAGTCAACTCAATGCCTTTTAATTCAATTTTCTGAGTACAAATCAGTCTGATATAAATGTGCTTCAGACTTACAATAAAGGGCAAAATGATCACATACAAGCAATAAGATAAGAGGAACCTGATTACAAATTGTGTAGATGAGTCCCCCTCAACACGAAATGATGAATGCCTCCAAACGATGTAAATTTTTGAGTTGTCTTCAGACTTGCAGAGATTAGATTAGACCCTAATATTGTCACAAATCATGCACCAAATGCCACCAAACTGAATGGGAAGGTTCCTTGAGGTTGGCTGCTCCTTTTGGGGTGTGTATGATATTTTTTGGAAGCCACTAAGACCAAAATCGACCCCTCACTAAGTTGCAAACCTGAACTTTGTTGGAGGATGAAATATAAATCAATTGCAATGATATAGACCCCCAAACTGCCCTTAATATCTTCCTCTATCCCAGCCACTCCTCAAATCGTTGGATGTTGGAAATATGGCTTCATCAAAGCAAATCGAATTCTTTCATGGCTGCCATGTAACTTGCAATATTATTTCTTCAAAAACCAATTCTCCAAACCCTAGCAATGAAGTCCAAATGAAGGAGCTGAGTACTCCTTCCTCTATTGCAACCCTTAAGGTGATATTTCACACCCTCAGTTATGCCTTCAATGGAGTTGTTCGTCTCCAATGAAATTTTGCAAAAACCCAAAGCTCCACAATCACACAATGCTCAAATACTCAACATAAGATGATTAGAAGCTTGCCCAATGGTCTTATTTATACTTATTTTTTTAACCTCTCCAAGAAGCTTCTAGAATTATGTTTTAATTTATTTTATATTCCCCTTTTATAACTTCATAAAGTAACTTTATAACACTAAATTATAAAGTTACACCCTCTAGGTGTCGAAGCTTCCATAAATCCAAGGGGAACACTTCAAAACAATCATGTAGAGCCCACCAAAAAATGGATAACTGCCGACTGGACCCTCTATCCATCTCGCCTTAGCCTACGAGAGCCAAGAATATGCTAAACCCTCTACGAACTGATGCTTATGAAAATGGGGACATTACATTGTTGCTCGATTCTGCTTGGCTATTCCCTTGTGAAAAATAATCAGAAGAGTGGAAGAGGGTAATTCCATAGTAAAAACAGAACTGAGTAATCTCATGGGAAGAGAAACAGGCTGCATTGTCTGTGACAATCTTGGTTGGGACCCCAAACTTGAAAATGTTCTCCTTGAGGAAACTACATACTACTGAAGTAGCATGCTTGGCTGGAATAGCTTCTACCCATTTGGTGAAGTAATCTGTGGCTGTGAGGACATAATCATGTTCAGCACTTGAAGACGGGTTTACAGTGCCAATGAAATCGATTCCCCATTGCTGAAATGGCTCTTCTATTAACATTGGCTTAAGAGGCAAAGCAGCTAATTTGGGTCTTCCAACGAACTGTTGGCACAGTTCACATCTTCGTACCCATTTGTATGCATCTTGAAACAGAGTAGGCCAATAATACCTGGCTCGCAGAATCTTATGGGCAGTTACAGGTGCAGAAAAATGTCCTCCACAGGCTAGATTATGGAAAGACTCAAAAAATTGATTCTGCTGCTCTTTATCCACACAGCGAAGGAACACCCCATCGAGGTTCCTCTTATACAGACCGTTGTCTCACAGGTCAAAATTGGCAGCTTTTAACTTGACAGTCCTCTTTTCTTTACAAGACAGGTGAGCAAGACAATCACCATAAGTAAGGAAATGAGCAATACTCGAATACCACTCATTCGTGGTGAAGACAAAGAGGATTGTTGGTGTGTCTTCAATTTCTAATTCTTCATGCCCTGTTTTTTTCGGCATGTTGTCAGCAATCAATTGGCAGAGGCCCCTTCCTCGCACAAGCTTCGTTAGTTTGATAACCAGATCAAACCCCTGGATTTTAGCAATCCAATTGCCCCTTTTGGTTCCAAACTCCTGCTGAGTTAATATGGATTTGACTGTGGTATCAGGAACCAGGGCAATAATGTGTGAATTCAAGATGTAAAAATGGAAGTGCTTTACTGCCTTTACCACTGCATAAGCATGCTTCTCTAGATTTAAATATTTCAATTTATGAGCTTTGAGAGGGCAACTCATGAAGGATATGAGAGATTCCACACCCTCTTTGTTCTGTTGAACTAGAATTGCTAAAAGTGTGTGCTCGAAAGCATAACTATACATTGTGAAATCTTTGGTATAATCTGGACAAACCAAAATTGGGGCATGGGCAATAGCTGTCTTAATGTCTCAAAATGCCAATTTGCCTTCTTCAGTCCTACTGAAAGAGGTCTTTCCCTTCATCATGTTCACAATGTGGCGAGTCTTCTCGGCGAACTCAAGAATGAACGTTCGTAAAAAATTCATCTTTTCGAAGAAAGAGTGAACTGCAGTCTTACTTGTGGGCAGAGTAAGCTCCTGGATGGATTTGACTCTTTATGAGTCAATCTTTATGCCTTCTCGGGATACAATGTGTCTGAGAAGTTTCCCTTCTGTAACCCCAAATACAGACTTCTTGGGATTTAGAGAAATGCCATTCTAACGACATCGTTCCGACACTTGTTACAAATGGCACACATGCTCAGGACGATGCTTGGAAAAGACTGTTAAATCATCAAGGTACACCACAATGAACTTACCCATTTCGTCTTTGAAAGCAAGGTCCATTGCTCTCTAAAAAGTGGTGCCAGCATTTATCAGCCTGAATGACATTCTTCGATATGCAAAGGTGCCCCAAGGCATTGTGAAGGCAGTCCTTTGTTGGTCTGTTTCACCAACTTCCACTTAATTGTACCCTGAAAAGCCGTCTAACATTGATAACATCTCTGAACCAATCACCGTCTGAAGGACTTGATCCATGATGGGCAGAGGGTAATTATCCATTAGGGAGGATTGATTCAAATTCCTAAAATTCACGCAGAGGCGAATCTCGCCATCTTTTTTCTCACAGGTACTATGTTTGCAATCCATGTGAAATGATGGATTGGAAAAATTATTCTAGCGTTCAGCATTTTTTGTATTTCAGACAGAATAGTCCTTGATATCTTCGGATTATACTGCCGGGATTTCTGCTTGTAAGGCACCGAATCACTCTTGAGAAGAATTTCATGTTGAATGTCTTCAGGTTTGAGTGACTTTAGATCATCATAGGAGTACGCTAGAACATCCATGTACTGGCGAAGCAGGGCAGTAAATTTAAGCTTCTCATCTGGAGTGCAGCACTTTCCAATATTCACCATCTTGAGATTTTCTTTGGTACCCAAATTTATCTGATCAAACTCTTGGGAGGAGCTTGAATCCATTTGTTGCTGTTTGATGAACCTGTCGTGCTTGTCAAACAGTTTCTCAAGGGAAACCAATCATTTGGAAATTTTATTCCCTTTTAGCTATAGGAATTCTTCACTTGCGTCTGAACTTGTTTTAGGGGCTGATTCAAGTTTCTGAGGTTCACTACCTTCGAAGTGAAGTTCAAAGCTGTCTTTTTGTTCCAAAAAGGCGATGATTCAGTTGTCGCCATTGAATACAATGCCAATGATTGGCATTGTCAGGGACACTTGGTCGAAAGCCCAGTTCGATAATGTACCTGTCTCCCTTAAAATTTGGGTGAAGAACCAAAAGAGTTGCAGAAACAGCTAATGCATCAACTCAATCATTGAATTGTCTGGGTACTGCAAAGATATTGAAAGCATCAAAGCTTTCAATTTGATCTCAAATTAGATTACAATAATGACGCAATCTCTCATTTTTGATTTGGTACAGGGTCCTGACCTGGCAAACCACCAACTCAACATTTCCTTTGGCGTGAAGGAGTTTGACGCCCCTATCTTGAGCGGCCTTCAATCCAAGCAGCGGCGATTCATATTCAGCAATATTGTTGGTGTTGCTAAACTGCAATTTGTATGAAAGAAACATATCTCCTTGAGGAGATATTAACACAATCCCGGCTCCAGAACCGGTAGAAGAATAGCTACCATCAAATACCAAGATCCAAACATCATCAGAAACTGATTTTTTCTTAAATTTTTTAATTGGAGGGGAGGATTCTTTTGTACTTGCACTGCGTTTTACAAATCATTCTGCTATTTTGTCTGAATCGATTGTTAGGCTGTCACATTCAAAAATTTCATCAGAGGCCACATGAACCTCCTCCGTGGATAAGAAGTAATTACCCACGCTTGAAGACTCAAACAGAATTTGAGCTTCAGGCGCTGATGTTTGAGTGACCACATATTTTGCCTCCTTCTCAGGGAGCAATTTCTGCATGACGCCTTTGACCGAGATCCTCGCTTCAGACAGTGCCATACTCAACTCGCCACCGACATCCCTGCAAAAATTTCGCCCAAGAAGAATGCCATATGACACTGGGACGTTGGCCACTAGGACTGTCATCTTAATTCTCTTGTCCGGGAATGCTGCAAATGCAAATTGAGTGTCCTTGATTTGTCCCAGTAGTGGCACTTGTTTGTTCTCCATGGAGAAATATCTCCCAAATGTCTTGGTCAATGTGAGACCAAGAGATTCTTCTACTTTGGCAGGGATGACATTATCAGATGCCCCTGAGTCTATGATACAATTGTTCAGCTAATGTCCATTTATCAACAAAGAGACAAAATGGTTTTGTCCTCCCGGGAGCAGTAGGAGTAATGACAAAGTTATTCCGGGTGGATGTGGGAGTCACCTTTGGAGCAGCAGGTCCTGCAGGGATGGTTTAATTCTTTACACATTAAACCAACTTATCCAACTGCTCAGGGTTGGATTGCAGGAATTCAAATTCAGACATTTGAATTTGAATTTTCTTGACATGATCGACTATGTCAAACGTCTGAAATGAATTAAGAACAGGGAAAGGCAGTTCATCCTTTTGATTTTTAGAGGGGAGGACTGATCTGCGAAATCGAAGTTGAAGGTGAAAGCGTACTTGAAGTACTTACTTTTTTATTACTCACTGGGTCCTTTGACTGGAAAGACAGAGAAGTTCCTCGTTTGGCAATTGAAATTGCAGGTTGAGCTCGCTCCTCTGTTTTTTCTTTATTAGCTTACTGGGCTAACTAGCTCTGGGACCAGGTGAATACAGCATATGATCCATCAAATGTTTCACCTTTACTTTTGGGTTCATCTTGGAATTTAGGAAACCAATGTTGGAGTCGCCAGCTGATTCTTCTTGGTCTGCTGCAAAGAGATCAGCGTCATCTTCTGGGTTAAACTCAGGCTGGAAGGAAAAATTAGATTCTGTTTCGAGATATCCAACAACTAAGTTGGCTGGTGCTGCTTCAATGGCAAGTTTCTCTTGTAGGGGAGGAAGACGATTTGGCTGCCCTTGATTTCTGGCAGCATTGCCTTGGTATGATTGATTCGGAAAAGTCCTTGGTATATCTCGATATGAAGGAGCAGAAAACATTCTTTGCGCCATTTGCTTTTTGAGAGCTAGCAACTCATTTGCTAGCTTTTGCACCATAAGATCAGTGGTGCCTATAGATGGATATTCAGAGAATGAAGAAGATTTATCTCTGTTAGGATCTCTCCTTATCTTCCTCGCCAAGATGAAATCATCTTTCACCTCAGTAGCTAAATCTTGAGCTGTAGCAAGGTCTATGTGGCCAACACGTCTCAGTAGAAAACTCACTTCAGACAGCGGAGAGTTTATGAAGAAGCATTTGAGATTCTCAGCTGTTAGCTAAGCAATGGTAGGGATCCTGTTCCTCAGCTTGTCAAACTTGGCTATGAAGTCCCTCATAGGTTCATGAGGTTCTTTTTTCATTTGTGTGTGATCCGGGCAACAATTCGAGGTGACTAGATCCGGGCAACAATTCGAGGTGACCATTCGGTGGCAGTTAATTCCTCGACTTTTGTATTGTCTTCATGTTGTTTTGTCCTCGAGCGTTGCATTGTATATTCTCGAGCGTTGCATTGTTTTAATGCTGGGACGTATGTCCTCGAGCGTTGTATTGTTTTAATGCTAGGACATTAAGTCGTCACCCATTAATTCCTTGAGCCATGCAATCTCCCGCGGTGGTCTTCAAACATATGTATAAATGCATTGTAACCCGAAAGGGAAAGATAGACATCTCTTTGCAGAGATAAGCACATGTTTTGTATTGCGGTTGTTAAGTAATACGATGTCTCTTCTCAGAGAATCCATTGTCATTGTGTTATTTTTGTGCTATTGGAATATTCGTCAGCCAGAACTTCTGAGTTTGGGATCAATGGTATCAGAGCGGTTTGTCTTGAGATTGTATGTTCCCGAGGACGAGGTCAGGATACAAGAAACTTGGGTGGGAAGCGACAAAGCTTCCAGACGCTCCCTCTACGCGCCCCAAATGATCTCAAATGGCGGACGACACCGAGACATCCGATCCTTTCAAGGAAATGGTGAATGAAGCCCTCCAGCGGCAACAAGCGCAGATGCTCCAACAATTTGCTCAAATTCTTCAAACACTTCCGATGGAAAATTCTGGTTCTGCGGCTACACAGCCGGGCTCCTCATCGAGCGAGCTTCCTTTCAGTGCCCCAACACCCTTCAAGGTTCAAGTAAATTTTGATATTCCCACATTTGAAGGCAAAATCAATGCTGATGTGGTGGAAAATTGGTTGGACCAACTGTCGTCCTACTTCTCAGTAAATAAGTTCACCGATGGAGAAAAGATCACTTTTGCTCTTTTGAAATCATCATTGCCCGTGAAAAACTGGTGGGAAGTGTACAAAAAGAGGTTCAATTCGGATATCATTGGCCTTAGGGTGGAACCCACCAGGGACGATTTTACGGAAGCAGTAAAAGAAGAATACTATCCCCTCGACGCATATGATGATCTGTACATACAGTGGCAACAACTCCGCCAAGGCAAGGACCAATCTGTGCAAGATTACACAGACTTTGTCTGCAAGATTGGGCATTAGAGAAAGTGAGAAACATAAAACTCTCAAATATCGTGGTGGACTACAATGGTACATTCGGGGGGAAATGGAACTCTTCAATTTGGAAACCCTCGGTGAGGCATATAACTTTGCAAGAAGAATACGAAAAGCCAACCTTCAAAAGGGAAAAGCGACAAGGAAGGTCAAACACGAGGCCAAAACTGGAAGGAGTTTCAGGATAAGAAATCCTAGAAGGGGAAAGCTGGAAAATGGTGTGATTACCACAAAACTGGAACTCACTCCAAAGAAGAATGTCGAGCCATCAAGTCGCTGCTCTCTGAGTCACAATACTCGACGTCTACTACTCTGCCTCATACACAACCTACAGTCGAAGAAGACGAAGAAGAAATTGTAGACGCTGAGCCCGACACCATCGTCGCTTCGTCACAAGCCCGTGAGGAAAGACCAAATGACAAAGAAAGATTGTTTCACTCCAAATTATGGGTAAAAGGTAAGCCTCTGCATTTCATTCTTGATAGTGGGAGTCAAAATAATTTAATCTCAGCTAAAGTTGTGAAAAGTCTAGGTCTATCCATGAAGCCTCATCCAAAGCCATATAATATTGGGTGGTTAAGCCCAGGGAGAGACCTTCGTGTCACCCATCAGTGTCTTCTTTCATATGCTATAAAACCATTCCAGGATGAAGTCTTGTGCGACGTGGTCAATCTAGACGTTTGTGATGTCCTCCTTGGTCAACCGTTCATGTATGAGCGGCATGGCATCTATGAATCCCGAACCTGAAGGATCACCCTCACTCTTGGAACACGGCGCTATAGGGTACTAGAGGTACCACCTCCCACATCTGTTTCCCTGATCAGTGCTAAGCAATGCAAGAGATTGGTGGAGAAGACAAAGCAATTTGTTCTCATGATGGTCAAACCACAGAGATCCAAGGAGGCCGATGTTGCGGTCCTAACTACACAATCAACACAACAGCAAGAGCAGATAGGACGAATCACAGGGGAATATGCTGACTTATTCAAGTCACCCACAGGGGTTCCATTGCATTGCCAGGTAAAACATTCTATCGATTTAATCCCAGGATCACCTTTGCCTAACAGTCCTGTGTATCGCAGATCAGTTTTGGAAAACGATGAGATAAAAAGATAGATTCAAGAATTGATCAAAAGGGGTCACATCAGGCCAAGCTCTTCACCTTGTGGTCGCCCAATCGTCTTGGCACCGAAGAAAGATGGAACATGGAGGCTTTGCATTGACTACCGAGCCTTGAATAAAATCTCCGTGAGGAATCGCTACCCTCTCCCCATAATCGATGAAGTGCTGGACCAGCTCCGTGGTGCGAAGTTCTTCACCAAATTCCCATTGATCCTACAGATGTCTGGAAAACTGCATTCAAATCTAAGGAGAGGCTCTTTGAATGGTTGGTTATGCCTTTTGGCCTAACTAACGCACCTACAACCTTCATGAGGATGATGGATGACATCCTACGACCCTTCACCAACTCATTCGTGGTGGTCTACTTAGATGACATTCTCATCTATAGCAAAACATGGGAAGAACATTTGCAACATGTCCGTAAGGTGCTTCAAACTCTTCGGGAGCACAAGTCGTACGCAAATCTTGACAAATGCACATTTGGAATGGCGACAATTTAGTACCTCGGGTACATTGTGAATGAGGAAGGAGTCCACCTCGATCCAGAAAAGATTCGGGTTATTTGAGAATGGCGCACACCAAGGACCCTCACAGAGCTTCGTAGCTTTTTGGGCCTTGCAAATTTCTACCGCAGGTTTGTTCTTGGATTTTCGCATATGGCTTGGTCACTAACCCAAGTTACTAAAGGAGCTAAAGCTACATTTCAAAGGTGTGAAATACAACAAAGGGCATTTGAGACTTTGAAGAACAGACTCTACTCAGCCCCTGTTCTTGCTTTGCCAGATTTGCATCAACCGTTTGAGTTGATGACATATGCATCTGAATATGCAATGGGCGCTGTCATCATGCAACACGGCCATTCTGTTGCATACCACAGTGAAACTTTCACTGATACAATCAGGAAATATCCAACATATGATAAGGAGCTCTACGCCATTGTACAAGCCTGCAAACACTGGAAACACTACATCCTGGGGAAAGAGATGGTCATCCACACTGACCATAGACCATTGGAATTCATCCAGATGCAAAGCAAACTACGAAATGAGAGGCACCAAAAGTGGGCCACGTGTCTTCAGCAATTCCACCTGATAATCAAACACAAAAAGGGGAGCTCAAATACAGCGGCAGATTGCCTAAGCCGCCCACCAATTACTGCACTCACAACAATGCTTGACCTGTGCAGACATGAGACTGCCACTTGGGGTGCTCTATATGAAGCAGATCCTATCTTTGCTGACACATATCAAGCGCTCCAAAAAGGTGAACATATTTCTGACTTCTATTTGCAAAATAATGTCCTCTGCCATATGGGGCACATCTGTGTTCCTGTTGCAGAGCAGCAAAAGATAATATGGGAAGCACACTTTAGTAGGACAGCTGGCCACTTTGGTATCGAAAAAACATTGGCAGTTCTTCAGAAACACTTTTACTGGCCCCATATGCGCAAAGATGTGGAAAGATATCTCAAATCTTGCACCCCGTGTGCAATCGCCAAGCCAATAAATAAAAAGCAAGGATTGTACACGCCATTGCCAGAACCAACCAGGCCTTGGAAATTCGTTTCAATGGATTTCCTCTTAGGTTTGCCCACTTCCAAACATGGCAAGAACTGTATTTTTGTGGTAGTTGATCGTTTTTCAAAAATGGCTATTATGCTTGCTTGTAAGAAAAATATGTCTGCTGAGGAAATTGCTCAACTATAATTTAGTCATGTATGGCTCCATTTTGGTCTTCCCAAGTCCATTGTCTCAGATCAAGATAGCAAGTTCCTGAGCATCTTCTGGTCCGCTCTATGGAAAATGATGGATACTAAGCTGATGAAGTCCACCGCCTTCCATCCATAGACTGATGGTCAGACTGAGGTGGTAAACCGCTTGATTGTTCACATGATTCGAATGTATCACTCCAAACATCCACGCACATGGGATGAGAGACTTCCGTTCATCCAACACGGATACAATCGGGCACTACACAGCTTGACCAAGCACAATCCCTTCCAAGTATGTTTTGGGTTCCAACCCATGGCACCAATTGATATAGTTGTTCCATTCTCCACCATGGAATACATAGCTCATGGAAGCTCTGAGGCATCAAAAGCGACCAAGTTTATTGAACACATGCAGCATATCCAGGGACAAGTTCACGACATCCTGGAGAAGATGAATCAGAAGTATCAGCTACGCCATGACATAGGATTGCACACCATTTTGTTGTGGGTGACAAGGTTTGGTTACGGCTTCAAAAGGAACGGCTTGCAGGCCCACACAGAAAGATCTGGCCTCTGCGATATGGTCCATACACCATCACCAAAAAAGTTGCAGAAAATGCTTTTGAGTTGAACCTACCAGCCTACCTTGGTCTGCATCCAATATTCAATGTGGAGCTCCTCAAACCGTATCACCCACCTCTATTGGACACTTCAGTTGTGGCAAAACAACTAGACATTAATGAGCTTGATCCACAGAGTCTTGCTCCGGTAGAAGAGGATCAGATTGTGGATACTTGGATGAAGACAACAAGAGGACGCTCTATTCCGCTGTATCGAGTGGTCAGAAGAGGCCAACTTAGCCACCATGGTGAGTGGCTCACAGCGAATCAAATCAAGACACAGCTACCCCACCTGACGGGAAATCTTGACGGAATGGAGACCATTGCTTTTCGAGGGAGGAATGATCCGGGCAACAATTCGAGGTGACCACATCCGGGCAACAATTCGAGGTGACCATTCGGTGGTAGTTAATTCCTCGACTTTTGTATTGTCTTCATGTTGTTTTGTCCTCGAGCAATTATATCCTCGAGCGTTGCATTGTTTTAATGCTGGGACGTATGTCCTCGAGCATTGTATTGTTTTAATGCTGGGATGTTAAGTCGTCACCCGTTAATTCCTCGAGCAATGTAATCTCCCGCGGTGGTCTTCAAACATATGTATAAATGCATTGTAACCCGAAAGGGAAAGATAGACACTCTTCGCAGAGATAAGCACATGTTTTGTATTGCGGTTGTTAAGTAATACGACGTCTCTTCTCAGAGAATCCATTGTCATTGTGTTATTTCTGTGCTATTGAAATATTCGTCAGCCAGAACTTCTGAGTTTTGGATCAGTGTGAGCTGGGCCAGCAGGGCATGTGCATTTTCTACAGGCTTGAATCTGGCTTCAAATTTGGCTTTGAGAGTGTTCCAGTCAGTCACTGACCGAGCTTACAGATGGTTGAACCAATCTGCAGCAGCGCCTTGTAATGTCTCTCCAAACAGTCTGACTGCCATGTCCTCATACTCCACGCCTATCACACCACAGGTTATGCTAAAGGCTGCAATATGTTCATCAGGATGAACTCTCCCATCACCAAAGAATTTGAGAAAATTCTTCCTTGAACTGCGTGGTAGCTCATGTAGAGGTGGAGTTAAATTGAGTGGACCAAAAGAGTTACCCCAAGGGCCTTGAACTGCCATGATTTGATTACTGAAAGGAGGGATAACAAGTGCTTGAGAGGTATGTATTGACAAGGCTCTGCTAACAACAGAAATGGACGCTTTGCTTGGTAATGGAGACCTGATTTTAGTAGGAAGAAAAATCCTGGGTCGTTGAAGATGAGATGGTGAAGGGAAAGGATCAAAAACACTTTGCTATACCAACTCAAATACAGGGTCAACAATACCTTTAGCTCTCTAACTTCGGGTATATCGTGAATCCGCCAGAGTGTAAAGTAAAAATGGAAAAGAACTGACACTGCTTCAATTTGAAGCTTGAGGCTTCAAACTGCGCATTCTTCCCCAGCGGAGTCGCCAAGAACTATTGGGTGAATATTTTGTCACCAATTGACTGATGGGCAAAATAGGTTGTTTCAACCATAGCATAAGAAGATTAATTGACCAATTGTGCAGGTTTACCACATCAAAAGGGGACAAATCTCTCCTCTCATCAAGGGGAGGTTCCCTATAACTATGAAGTGCTATATACTATATATATAGGTTGAAAATAACACTCAGGAGTAGGATAACACCATCTATCTCTTTTTCTTCAGAGATGATGTTCACAAACAAAGGAGAAATCTTGGTGAAAACACTGAAGGCACTTCTCTTCTTTCAGAAGTGGTTTGCAACTAACAGCAATAATTCTTTTCGGAAAGTAAAAGTAACTGTAACAGGGCACAATAACTAGCAGAATGAGGTGTAGCACAAAGTCTCCACCTCAACTGTCAAAGAGTGAAATACGAAAGACAATGGAGGCACAAAGTCGTCCCAAGATCCTTTACACAGAAACAAACTGAAAACACATACACTAAAGACAATTGTGGTAGCACAAAGTCTCTCCACAGTTGGCTTCAGGGCACTTCCTAATTACTTCCACTAGTTCTACTTATTTAATTAAATAGACAAAAACACATTAAGAAAACAGACATAAGATCAATTGCCTCAACAACACAAGCTATTCCAGCACAAAGTCTGAAAGGTCACTTGTTTTCACATTCAAATAAAATAAATATGATTGACAATCTGAGCTCAAAGTCTCAAAAAAATGCCTTTCAATTTGGGCAGAATTTTGCTTCTATTAACCAAAGAGATCTCCCCTGCATAAAATAAGAGATTACAATATATAGCAGCCAAGAAAGACTTGGCGCTTTGTTTCATGAAAAGGCCCATGCTGCATTCAATGCCTTGAATGTATTCTTAGTTCAATCAAAGGAGTTATGCTGAAACAGAGCATCGGCCTTAACTGTGGCGTGTCAATTCATCTCAAATGTCTCCTCCAAAGTATAGGCCGCCTGGTCCTCTTCCTGATATTTGCGCAACTGTCCACTTCGCCTTTACTCGATAGAGAAAAACAGGCCGCATCCTTGATTTGTTCGTGCTCTCTGATGTCCACCTGGTGGACTATTTCACCAACTATAAATAACTCCTGCACAGATATTTCTGGTCTTTCCCTCTTTTCTTAACGCATTTTGTCTCTTCCTCGTGATCTGAGCTCTCGGACTATCTTTTCCCTTTCTGCTGGCTCTTTCGGCTCCCTTTTCAGCTGGTCGCTGAGTTTGTTCTCAGGGTCGCGCCATATTTGAAAATCAACGGATATTTCATTACCCTGAATTTGACGTCTACGGGGACGTCATTGGTCGCTGGTCGCTTGAACCATATTGAACCTTGAACCTTTGAACCTTGAGAGTTCATTGGTTCCATGGTTCAACGGTTCGGGTGGTCCAATCGGCTCCTTGGTTCAATCGCTTCTTTAGTTCAATCGCTTTCTTTCCTCTTCGGTTGAACCATCTCTTCGAACTTGTCTCTGGAATCTTCCGCTTCCTTCCTTCGCTCATAGCTTCTTTGAACCTTTGAACCAATGAACTTTGAACCATTTTGGTTCAAGGTTCAACGGTTCATTCTCTTTCTCAGAATCCTTTGTTCTTCTAAGTCTCTTGAAGTTTGAAATTCCTTCGGCTTTCTGTCTTTAGAACCCCCCAAAGGAAAGGTGTCCCTTCGGGCCTTGAGAATGGTCCATTTTGTGGTCGCCGAGAGTTCCCCGCAAGGGTACTTGCCCTTCGGGGTCCTTCAAGCGGCCTTGTTCTTCAAATCCTTCAGACAAAATGTCCGAAGGAAATCTTTCTTCTGCCTTTGTCGCTTTTTGTCGAGCGTTTCAACAATCCTTCGGACAAAATGTCTGAAGGATTTCTCTTGTGGAATTTTTGCCACGAAAAATCTTTTCGAAAGATATCCTTTTGTTCCCTGCCCTCCGCAAGGGCACTTGTCCTTCGGGCTTTGGGAGACTCCTTTGAACCTTCCGATTGAATCGACCGATTGAACCAACAATGGTTCAACGGTTCATCGGTTCAGTGGTTCAATACTGTGTTTTGCTCATCCAATTGACCGCTTGAACCGATCGCTTTGAACCAATCCTGTTGAACCAACTCTTCAAACTTTATTGAACTCGTTGAACCTTTGAACCTTGAACTCTTTTGGTTCAAGGTTCAACGGTTCAACAGTTCAATATTTCTTCTTCGAAGTCTTCTTTTCGTTAAGTCTTTTGAAGCCGTTGAACTTTCCGAACGGGTTAAACTTTGAACTTGCCGAAGCGGTTAACTCTTTAAGTCTGCCGATTTCATTGAACCTTTGAACCCGTTGAACCTTTGAATCCCTTAGCTGAAAAAGCTTGAATAATTGAAGAATTGGAGCACTCAGAACATTTTTTGAGAAGGGAAGAGAGAATTTTGGTCCTGCAGGACCAAAATAGTTGATATGTTGTCGCCAAAAATGAGTGACGGATTTTGGGAACAGTACTTCACATAATCTAGGTTACCTTCACCCTAGTATTTTTCTATCATAACTAAATGTACTCCGAGTTCCATTGCCCTGATTTTGGTCACTTGTTAACATTGTTCCATTGACCTACTTTGGGTCACTTGTTAACATTAATATAATTTCTTTCTTTCTTTCTTTAATGCTTAGTGTTTGGTTACTTTTCATAACCTAGGGTATTTTTTTACCCTCGCTCTATGTTTTGTTGTACTTTCCAAGTCCCATTGACCTATGCTGGTTACTTGTGGGCATTAATTAAACTTCTTTCTTTGTTTTTCTTTAAAGTGTTTTTTAAGTCCCCTTTCTTTCTTTTGTGCCTACCCCACAATAAGAGGCTCTCTAATCTTTGGTGAAAGGTCCATTGGAGTAGTGGGTCTTCATGAATGTATTGCTTTTACCCTATTTGGCTGGTTATCCTCTTTTAGAAAAGGCAAAAGATTTTGCATGTAGGTGGTGATCTGAAAGCCTTCAAATCAATTACTTTATCTAAAAAATTATGGTGTTTGATGCTTAAAAAATTGCATCGCCATCCCCTAGCACACTCTTATGCAATGTTATAGGAAACACTACAACACTTTTCCATTATTTCCATGTTTCATATAAAGTTTTGGTAATGTTTCCTACTATATAAGTGGAGAGTTCGGGGTACTGGTGAGATAGTTTTAGGTAGGTTTTTCCTCTAACAGACTTTTGAAATCTTCGTAACATTAATTTTGTCAAACAGATTTTTTATTAAAATCTGAAAAGTGCCAGCTGCTCAATTAGAGGGAAAAAAACTCCTACAAGTGAGAACTGCAAGCTGAAATAAATCTATAAACTTAACCATGCAATAAGCAATCCGTTTAAAAAGATCAAATGCCTCCAATAAGATTGAGAATGCTTAAAGAGAAAGAACATCTCTATTGAAACAAAATAAAGCCTTCATCCAAACTCGGGAATGCATCGTCGCCGAATCAAGAAATACTTTTGTCAAAATATACAAGCGCCTCAGAATGCATCTTTCAAAGAATCTAATGCTCCAATGAAGACAATAAGATGCTTCCCCTCATTAAATATGTACTCTATATATTCCCATTAACCCCCAGGTGACTTTTCACTTCTTCCCCTATCAAAATTCCAATATAAATTTACCACTAATATGAGGTGCAAAAATTAATGAAACTTGAAATATCAAGGAAATGTTCCTTGGATTCTGGATTGCATTTCTAAACTTATACATCTTGATGACCACCGTGACTTATTTGGTTGGTCTATAAGATACAAAGTACAACAACACACAAACAATAATGTAATGTGATAACATCAGAATATACATGCTTGGTGTACCTTAGATATCTCATGACAAATAAGGTCGTAATTCATAAAATATGTGACGTAGAGTTATCTGAAAGTAGAGTAAACAACTGATATATGTGAAAGCATAATCAAAGACTATATTGCAGTCTATTAGACATAAAAAATAAAAAACATACCAGATTACTTTCTGCAACTAGAAGCTCAATGTTTTGCTGGTTCAGTTCTTCTGGTCGAAGGCGTTCGGCATCCGAAATCTTTTCTGCACAAAGCCAATAAATTAATAACTATTTTGGTCACAAGGCATCTAATGTTGATGACGAGCTACAATCAAAGCCAAACTTCAAGAGAGAGCTTAGGGAAGATTGTTAGAAAGCTTGTTCAAGAAATTAAAGTTCATTTTAAAGGGCAGCATAGAGTTTAAGAAATCTAGCTCCATGAAATTACAACATACACTTTTTATTGTTAAATACAACAAGAATTAGTTCTGCAGATGCGCAAAGTAAAGGTTTAAATTTAGTCAGTAAAGTGAAGAGTAAACAATCTGATAAACTAACATGAGAAGAAATGCTAACAAAATCAAAGCTATAACAGAAAGATAAATGGTGCACACACACGATACACAAGATTTTCACTTGAGAAAACCCTTTCAGGGAAAAACCCAGCACAGTAACTCGTTTAATGCATTAACTCTACGTTACCGGTTCGTCGTTTTTAGGAAGCGTTGGGAGGTCGGGAGTGTTCTGGGCATGGGATTGGCTTCAATCCGTGATCCCAATGCCCAGGGTTCTTCTATGGGCACCCGGGTTCATCTGCAACAATAACCGGATCAAACTCGGGTGCCCAGGGAAGAACTCTGGGCAATGGTATCATGAATCTGCAGCTTTTAGCTTTAAAAAACAGTCAACACCAGTGTTTTTTTTTTAAAATCATTTTTTCACAAAAACCAATGACATTAAATATTAAAAAACACATTTCCAAACTCTAAAAGGCAAGTAAAAACAAAAGCTAAAGCTAAAACAATACAAATGATAAAAAAAGGTGACACAATCAAAACCACTTTCCTCTCATTTTTCTATTTTTCTCAATGCATACTTGTCTTCCATTGTTGTTGTAGGGTTTAATCTTCAAAAAACATCATTCTAATCATTTGCCTACGCTGATTGACGAGCCCATTTGCTGTCAAGGTAAGATTTGTATTGTTTCATTTATTTATTTTTGTCATATTTAAAAAAAATTACAAGTTGCTGCCCTAATGTTTGTTTTGGTTATTTTTTTTGTAATTTTGTGTTTGTTTTTCAACTTGTAGTTATATATACTACAATGTCTCATAGTTCTTCATCCGTCAGCCAAAGCCAACACAAAATGGGCATTACATACTACTTTGGAAATATGTGACATTGATAGACCAAATTTCAGGTGGTGGGGCCAAAGCGCAACAAGCTAATAACTAAAAAGGTCGAGGAGTTGGTCTACATACACTCCAATTTGCATCTTCTATCGCACAAGAACCTAGAGTACAAGGAGGGGACATCAAAGCATTGGAACATAGTTCTAGAGGTCGTTGACTTGGATGCTTCCATTTCCGGCTTCTCATTTGATGACATTGACACTACTTCGACGACACACAACTTAGCTAGCGGGAGTGACGGTGGTGCTAGTCCATGTGGTTCTAATGAACCACAAGGTCCACAACGTGATGTTGATGCTAATGCTCTCAATGAAGAGCAAGATGACATATGAAAATTAACATTTAAGTTTTACGACTTTAAGTTTGATGTTATTAATTACAACCACAAGTTAATATCATTATTATTGATGTTTAATATTTATCATTTATGTTTAATGATTATCACGACACTTGGCATTCAGTTAGCATTTGGTTTTACTATTTTGTGATTATTTTCATATTTTGTTTTTGATATCAATATGCATACTATATGGCTAATGACAATAACACTAATTTCTTATGTATTAGGCTAGAATTTCTATATTTTTAAATTTTTTTATATATATTTTGTACGAACAAACCCAAAACAAACACAAGAAAGAAAAAAATCATCGTACTGGCAACTCTAGTTCTTCGAACCTGCACCAAAACTAAAGACAACCCGGTTACTTAGCATTAACTCAACCGTTTGCAATATAATAACAAACATCCAAGTTCTACTTTACCCTGATGCATGTGTGAGCATTTGTAAGCACATCAATAGGAAATTGACCAAGTGGTATTACAATACAATGGCTACCAAAACCACGGGCTATATAAAACATAGGCTAAAACCACCCAAAACACACCCATAAGGTGGTACTCCCATTCCGAATGTATAGTCTAGACGAGTGTTTTTCGTAAAGACAGTAAAGCATGAAAAGTATACAACACATTTCCAACATGATGATTAATGACTAGTACAAATTTGACATCAAAACAGAAATATTTATATCATGCAAATAAGCAACACGTATTAATTGCCTGTCATCAAAGAAAATTTAAAGCTGCACAAATAAAAAAAATTACAATAAGATTTACAAGTATTCTCATTAATATATCAAATGAGATTTTAAATTCATTTCTTTTGATTTTATATAATTTCTCTTCCATAAGAAAAGATACCAAGCACCTAAAAGATATACAATGTTAAGTACAAAACCCAAAGAATACTCTACTTTATATAACCATAAAGCTATATATAGGCAACTTCAGTAACAGAATCAAGTGCCAAAAATTTGTTCTATCAAGAGGCACCAAAATGGCCATCAGTCTTACTTCCACTTTTTTGGCTTATTTTTTCAGGACTTTGGAAATCCCTCCTTCGCCTGCTAACTACCCCTGTTGTCCTAATTCAATTCACTTATGTGCTGTACATAACAAGTCTTATAGTGATGCATCTGTCCCTTTGTTGTTTTATATCTAACATCAAAGCTTGTTTTAGAGCCTGGGTCTGCTTTGTTCCCAATCATTTGAAGTTCTACATATCGTTACCATTTCAATAAATCAGTATACAGCCCTCCTTTATCCTTCTATATATCCTCATTTAGAATCGCAGTACAAAATTCTTGAAGAAGTCTTCCCTTTTATGCATAAATGTTTTAACCTCAATTTTTCTTGAGTCCTAATTATTTTGCCAAGTGTTCTAATTTTTGTTTTACAATAGCTAGCCTTCCCAACTGATTAGAAGTAGCAAATTTTTTAAAGACAATCATCAAGGGACTACATTTAAAAAAAAAAGAAAAAATTAATTCAACCTGAAAAACTATCATCTCTTTGAGCCTTCATCTGATAAGCTTCTCCTTGGCCAGTAGTATTCGCAGGCTATACATGGAAGAGAGTAAATGACTGTATTCATAATCTCCATGTTGCTCCCAAGAATATTTCAGAGCTTCAATATTCATTGATTCTAGTAGAGACTTTTTCTGAATCTAATTCAAAACAGATTTGGGCACAAGAGGCCATCTCTTCCCTCATAATTTAAGTTTGAAAATTGCACATACTTCAAATCTCTCTCTAGTAAGTCAGAAAAGTCCTCCCGCTTTTCTGATCGAATAGGCAAGTTTACTAAAACAAATGATGTAAAAGGAATATAGTACTACAACCTACACCCTAATACTTCGTAAGAAATCCAACTCTACTCAAGAAGTAGGCCCTGTCCCTCTTCCTCTGATTGCCTGCTTTTCCAAATTTTTATTTATCCATTCCTTAGAAATTAAGATGACCATAATCCTATGAATTTGCATCATTGAGGCATTTTATATCAGTAGGAGTACCTATTTTCTTGAATACAATCCACTAAAACGAAACACAAGGCACTTCAAATTGCCTTCTCCAGGCGTCCAATTATAAGCAGCCCTGAAGGTTATTTCTATATTCCTTTTCCTGCAAGGTATGACCTTGGGTCTACTTTTGTTGTTTCATTGATATATTCATATGATACTGTCGCTGCAATGGATATTCCATGGTTATAATCTCCCTCCTGATTTTTGAACATTTACGTGCTGCCCACATCTTCAAAATCCAGAAATATTCTGCATGATGGAGGGTAAATGCAAACCAGAATTCAGCGAGGAAGGTTGGATGGTGATCTGGCACCACTTCAAATGGGAAGACTAAGTGAACCCTAATGCAATGACAGTCCCTCTCTCGAAAGTAAAATTCTCCAAATGCACAAGGGAAACCAGCCACTTCTTTCCTCTATCATAAAGTTGTTGGCTTAGTATGTTCTAAGCTACCTCACTCATTAAGCTTGAATCACACACATCCCAATTGCTTTTAATTCAGGGACCTCATAGCAGTACATTTCTGCCAAGAGGTCTGTAAGTTTTCTCTTCATCCTCTGCTTATTCTAAATAACATAAGGACTTTGTAGCTACAATTACACACCTGACCATATCATTTGACAAATTCCTTATTATATAAGACCCACCAAAAACTTAGAGTGCTTTGATACTAAGATATTTTATACTATCCTTCACCAAAACTTAATGATCCAAAAAATAAATCTTATATTAACTATTCTTAAGCAAATTCTTTTTCTTTGCTTTGTAAATCTTGGGTGAGGCTATTGGCCACTTTAATACGGCGTGGTTTACATGTAGACCAAATTCTAAAGATTTGTTAACCTGAATCAGCATCAAACGTACTCCATACTCATTTCTGCACAACCTCCCCAAATTTTTGCTAAAGTTATGGGCTACCTAAATGCGGTGAGCGAAATTTGAACTTGGGTCACACCTCACGAGTGCCCTCCATTATAGTTACGCCATAACCTCTCAGACTATTCTCGAACAATATAACATGCACTTTATATTCCAATTCCAGTGACTCCCAAATAATATTGTATGCCATTCACATTCAAAGGAAAATTAAATCACTAAGGAAAGAAAAACCATGGACGTTGTGTATTTCAAGGAGAATGCACTCAGAAAAGGAACGAATAGACTACAAGTCAACAAATCTCAAAGATAATCACATGCATGAAGAGTTTGGAAATAGATGTGTCAATCTTTTGGCATTTATATTGAGAAATGGATTAACAAACCATCGACTGTTTGTTGTCGTCTTGTAGACTTTGAAAATAAAAGAATGTCATGTGGATTTGCAACCTGCACAGGGACAACTATACTTTTAATGTTAACAGAAAAAATATATTTGGTTGACAACAACTACCAATTTGTCTATCTATTCTAATCCCAAAATCAAAAAACCAAATAAAGAAAGAGGCCAGACCTTTCCAACAAATTTTTGGCCAAACCTCTGAGGATTTATTGTTGTGAAGCCTGTATAATCTACCTGCAAAATCAACAGATTATATGGATATTAGCAAAAGCCATAACTTTTAAATTTCAACAAAAACACTTTCTCTCTTTGGATTGTGCACATTACAAAATTTTATTGTAAATTTGTTCAATACTTATCATTGATGACTTTTTGATGTCAAACGATATTTCCCAAACAGAAAGGCCAGCCGAGAACTAAACTATGAGTAAACTGTAAATCTAAAATACATGCAGGCAACTAAATTGCAGCTTGGCCTCTGTATTACAATAAAGGATCATTGATCATAGACACCATGAAAATTTCAATTCCTATTCCGAAGGGAATCTCAAGAAGCTGAGGCCCACACGGTAATGGTAGCAGTTGAGAAACTATGGGAGGCAGCAGAACATTGCATACATGGAAAGGAAAATAAAAAGTAGGTCCATTAATAGAAGAACATATGGAATAAAAAGCTAGCAAAATTGTGCGGTAACACTTCTAGCACCCACCCATGTCCATTTAAAAAATAATTTCTTCGGCACAGGAATGAGTGGTAGGAATGTGTGCAACCACATGCCAAAGCACCAAACTCTGAAACATGATAATAAGGCTTCTAAGATGATATGAGTTCCCTGATATTGAATACAAATAGAAATCCAGAATAGTACCTACCTTGACTCGAACTAAAGGAATCTTGAGCTCTGGACGACTAACTACCTTTTCTTCAACATTTGTAATCATATCTCTTACCTGCAAGTTGGTTTCTGAGATTTAATAAAATAGAGATGTAAAGCTCCAAAATAATGCATACTCAAGAATGATAAGCATAGAGATAAAAAACAGTTCTTTATGCATGAACACTTACCACTCTATCAAGATATTCTAGCACTGCATTCTGATCGTTGGAATCTAAATCAGGGTCATCCTTTAATACAACCTAATAGCCACAATTTATGAATTTTTAGGGGGGGGCTTTCAGATGAAAGACCTTGTTTATAACCTAATGAAACTACCAGTAAACCTCATTACCTCCTTAAATTCAAAAGGCCTCACAGATTGCAATGGGATTTTTGTTGGCCGATATTGACTCCCCTGAAAAAATCAGTCTTGATTAACTAAGATAGAAACATTGAATTTTATATCATATCATCTCATCTCATCATGAGCAAAGAATTTACAAAATAGATTTTTCAGTGATTTCAGATAAAAAATACTACAAAAAACATATAGTTTTTTCAAATATCTAAATAATATTCAGAAAACACAAAGAATCACATTGAGAAGATTGATTCTTCCGTGAACAAGACTGAAATCAAGATGCTCCACAAAAAAACATTGCCTCATTTAACAAGTTTATGCTTCAAACACTTTCCCATTACAGATCAGGTATTCTCCAAAAAAGAGCCAGAGTTTATGAGAGGTTTCAAGATAAAAGAGTTACGACTGACCTGACAACTGGTTTGTCAAGACTTAACTAAAGACTCAACCTATGCTTGCAGTAGATTTCCTTACATCAGTTTAATGCATCATACGGTTAGATTGCAATACTACCCTGACTCTGAAGAGAATGAGCTTACTTGTGCTTACACACATGTACACAGAAACAGTTGTTGATTTCTGGTGCTTAAGAACTCAATAGATCAGAAGGCACATTAAACATCAGCAAGTACCAAGCAGTTGATTGATGGGGGAAAATGTTCTTTTTAATGAAAAGTAACCATTTTCTGTGTTTCTAAGATGAATACTGAGCAAAGACAGATAATTTCATGAAATGGAAGGTTTACAGAGTTTCTTGGACAGAAGCATTAGAGTGCACAGAAACATAGTAAATAAGTATCATGTCATTAGTTAACAAATACAAGTTATGGCTAACTAGTTGAGGTTGCAATTACTCAATATTGGCAAGGAAATTAAAATAAATAGCGATCAATAATGTACAATATCTGGCACAGTTTTGGTCCTTCATAAATCTACCATAAATTGGAAAACCATATCAAACATAAGCAAGCACCAGGCAGTCAACCAACAATACTCTACTTGCAGGCTGGTACAGAAAACACATATCATGTGTACTTTGACAAATTTCTTTGCTATCATGGGTACAATAGGTGTGCTGAGACCATAGTCAAGTATATATCTGCACATTTGTGTATTGTTGCAAGCATAATTTAAAAACTTGTACTCGGCAGCCCAAAATTTTGACCTGTGCTCGGGATTCAGCAACTTTATCGCTACTTTAATAAAATATATAAACTCATATAATAAACTGAAACACAAAAAAATTAAATGAATGTAAAGAACACAACTCAAAGTCAAAAACATGTTTTATATTAGTTTTTGAGCAAATAAGAGTACAATACTTAATTTTAAACAGTACGAAGAGTACAATGCTCATAGACTAGTCATCAATATATCTCCAACTCCTCTGTTGCACCCTAGAAGTGGATGGTAAAAATTCCTCCTCTAGAACATCATCTACAAACACAACGTCCAAATCCTCACCAACCCCTCCCAATGCCTCTGCTTCCCTCGCCACTATAGCTCCTTCTACTTCCCTCTTTAAACTTGTGACCTCCTCCTTGGTAAACATAGGCTCCTGCAACACATCATCAAACTCAACGATCCAGTCTGTGTACGGATCAATATCATCCAAGTCAATCACCGCGTGACTATCTTGCCTTTTCACTTGTCTCACACGAAGACGAAGATTGTACCACACAAAGACAAGGTCATTGAGGCATTGTGTTGTCAGCGTATTGCACTTATTTGTGTGAATGGCCTCAAACATGCTCCAATTTCTTTCACACCTAAAACCATTACATGGCTGAGACAAAATGTGGATGGCTAATTTTTGAAGAATTGGTGTTCTTGTACCATAATCTTCCCACCACAAATCTGCAAATAGAACATTTATAGCTTTGCAAGTCAACCAAACATGCATTTATAAAGATAACAACACTACAATCAAAGGAC
Organism: Torreya grandis; assembly: GCA_037957365.1. NCBI lineage: Eukaryota > Viridiplantae > Streptophyta > Pinopsida > Cupressales > Taxaceae > Torreya > Torreya grandis. Next base: position 2,117,310 of record JARHVA010000662.1, read on the forward strand.
TCAATCTGAATTTGTTTTTCACTTGGTTGATGGGTCGTTCTCTTTGGAATGCATTGAGGTGAAGAAAATAACCTCCCCTCTTCAATCTTGTAAATTTGTAGCTCATCCACAATTGTCTTTGGTGGCTTCGTCAAAGATCATCCTCTGTATGCATGTGTTTAGGCCATCCATGACATCCCCATCGGCCCTAAATGAATCCACGAAGAAGAACTTGGGATTCAAGTAGTAGGCTATTGCATGTATATCTTAGTGGAACTGCTTGTTTCATCTATGATCAATTAGGTGCCAAATGGGCTCTTTTTAAAAAAAATGCTAATAATTATTTGCTATGGCCTCCTTGGCCCTATCCATGGCCTCATGCAAATACCCCATTGGATTATTTTCTCCATCCACCAACCAAATAACTCTAGCCAAATGCTTTGACACCTTTAAAAAAATAATGAATATTTTTTATTAAAAAAATAACAGAAATTTGAGCCAATAGTTTTTTAAAACAATAAATGATAATAAAAAATAGTTTAGTCTAAAGTTACCTTGATGACCTCATTTGTGATCTTTGCAAATGCATCATCAAAAACGGCCTTCATGACCCTTTTTCCTTTGGCCTTCCTACTATAGGAGACTCCAACCATTGTGTGCTCACAAACATCTTAAGAGCTTGTAACGAGGCTGCAATGCTCTATAATGTAATGAAGTTTGTGGTGAACCTTGTGGCTCTTGGTTGCACAAGCTCCTTTCAGTTAATGTGCTCTCTCATCAAGCTCAACACCCAAGGATGATTGTAAATGTACTTTGTGATATTCCTTGCCTCTTCGACCACATTTTTCACCCATGTCATAGTTCCTATGTCATCAAGTATGAGATCAAAGCAATGCGTTGAGCAAGGGCTCCGAAAAAGTGATGGGTGTCTCTCCTCAAGAAGTCTTGTCGACCACATACATTGATGCATTGTTGATCACAACTTGAATGATTTTCTCAACACCCACCTCCGTGACCACCTCGTCCAACATATCACACAAAGAGTTTGCATTTTTCACTTTGTCAGAGGCATCAATTGACTTCAAGAACACCAACCGCCCACTTGAAACCACTAAAAAATTAATCAAAGTGCAGTTCCATCCGTCCACCCATCAGTGAAAATGTTGCAACTCTTCTTGCACCAAATTCTTTTTTGCTCATCTATAATAATTTATGTATTTTTAACAGCTTTCTCGAACATTGGGCCTTTCAAATCACGAGTAGGGGCTTTGAATCCCTTCTTAGCAACGGTCAAAGCAGTTACCAAATTCTCCCAATATGGGCTTTCCGCCACATTTAATGGGATGTTGTTGTAGTACCAAAAGTTTGCCATAGCCACCCTTGCTTCATTCTGCAATTCATTGTTCCGAGTCGTACCTTTGAATGAAAGTTGTGTCCCAAGGGTATTTTGATAAACAAAAAAACCCTGTGAAGGTGAACTTGAACTACCTCCACTATGTAAGCCTTGTCTCTGAACTATTCTTTGGGCAACAAAATATCCAGAGGCTCCTAACTCATCAAAATCAACTCTTGTTGTGCCCCTATTTATCATAGCTGCAAGTGCTTTAGCAGTGCTTTTTTTTCTCCTCGTATACAACTAGGACAACAACCATCTCTCTTTGAGCCTCAAGTGGTGTTTTGTCCTATAGCTACACATCACTGCCTAGAATCCATGCTATGTGGTATTTTCGGCAATTCACCCCTGCGCTCATCTTAAAACCGCAATAATTACATTTAACATAAATTTTCTCTAGGTCGTCAAAGCCATGTTTCCATGCTAGGTAATAAGACTTCCTTGCCTTATTATGTATGAACAAAAAGTAAGTTTGGACAAAAGGAGATGATGCAAAACAATGCAATAGACTAAGCGTGGACTCTAGAAGACCACTCAACTTTAAAAGTGCATTACCCAGTCATAAATCGCCATGCTTAAAATGATTAGATAAACCAATAGAAGGTAAAACCCTTTACTAAATATTGCATTAAAACTTGGAACATGAAAGATTGGCGGGGTAAAGTTCATGACAAAGGTTTGGACTGATGATGTATCTACAGAACATTAGTCATAACTATATGGTAGCTATGTTGCATAAAATGAGGAAATAGGTATAGTTTTTGAAACAGAAACACAATACCTCAGACCCTTGAAAATGTGGTAAAGAAACAACAAACTGCTAAATTAAAAATATTAAAAAAAAAAATAGAAATTAGCAAAGAAGATAACAAATGCATGAAAATACATTTATGTTTATGTAGGGAATGGCCTTATGAATTTCTCATACCACTATTTAAATATGAAAAAGTAATTTATCAAATGAAGGTTCAAGTGCAAATGCAATTTTGGATGCCTTTTAGGACAAGATTCAAGTGTCTGAAAGTAAATCTTTTATTTTTCCACATCATTATTAACTTTTTATGATTACATTGGGGAAACGGTTTCCAATTTGATGATTTTTTAGTTCAATTTGGTTATCTAGAAATACAATAAAAATTTCCAAATTAGGTGTAAGTAGGTGCTTGTACTTGACAAATCTTTTGCTTATAGTCGTGTTCATTTTGCCAATGACATTTGCATGATATAGCTTCTTGAAATGAAATTGTTTGTGAAAATGGTTGCATCTGTTAGGCCAAGATAGATGACAAGATTTGGTGCCAAAGATGTTAGAGTGGGCCACAATCAAGAATAGGTCTAGATAGGTTTGAATGCACAAAGTTGAACTTGTATGGAGCAGTGAAATCCAAAAAACAACTCAAAAGGAAGAAGCTTGTCTTCACAACCAAAGGATTGTATTAACAGTATTAGCCAAAAAATACATAGAAAGCAACATTATATAGTGAGGAATTAGGTTACTCAAAAATATAATTAACTCAACTCACAATTAGAAAATGACTTAAAGTACATTTCTCCTAATAACCTATTATTAACCTATGCAAGCTAATTAGACTGTATAGAAAAAACCTACACTAACACCCCCCCTTAAGTGTAGCTTAGGTGGATAGAAGATTTGGGTCCCGACACAAAGCCTTGATGAGGTACCCAAGTACATAGAGATGATCCCCAAGAGAAGGAAGAAGTCAGAGCTGCCCAAACCCCAAGAAGAACCCACAGATGAAGATACTTGCTCTCATTGAAGGGTTTGGTGAATATAACAGCAATTTACTCCATTCTCTGGATGTAGCACAGATTGATGACTAGCTCATGGATGAGCTCCCGAATGAAATGCATGTAAATCTCAATATGCTTGGTCCTTTGATGATCGAATTCTTGCAGATATGGATTGAGTTTTGGTTGTCGCAAAAGATTACTATTGGTCGTCAAAACTAGATGCCAAACTCAGTGAGAATCCCCTGAAGCCAAATAGCCTTAGTGACAACATTAACAACTCCTCTGTATTTTGTCTCAATAGAAGATAAAGCAACAACATTATGTTTCTTGCTTGACCAACTAATCGAACCTGAACTAAGGGAGAAACTGTAGCTTGATGTAGACTTACAATTTTGAATATCACCATCTCAATCTGAATCTATATAACCAATCAAGTCAATATCGATGCCTACTCCATAGTGAATCCTAAAACAATGAGTACCTGAATGTAGTGGAGAAGCCACTTAGTTGCTTTATAGTGTAGCTTATGCAGTTCTTGCATAAATCTAAAAATCATGTCCACTGCATATGAAATGTCAGGTCTAGTGTGTGCAAGGTAAATGAGATTGCCAATAAGTTGTCGCTATGAGGTAGCATCAACCAAAGGGGATAGACAATCAGCCTCAAGCTTCACACCAGATAGAAAAGGAGTCAGAGCTGGGTTGCAGTCTGTTATGTTAAACTGTGCATGCAAATTAAGAGCATACTTGGATTGTGCAATAGTCATCCCAGAGTCAGACTGAGAAATTTCAATCCTAAGTAATGCAACAAGCCCAAGCTAGTCATTGAGAACTTGTCAGACAAAGCAATTTTCACTGTTGCAATGGTGGATGAAGAACTCCCTGTGATTACGAGGTCATCCACGTAGAGAACTAGAATCAACAATGAATCATCCTACCACAAAACGTAGACATTCGGACCAAAATGACCTCTGGTGAACCTAACTAAAAGAAGAAAGGAGTCCATCTTGGTATACCAAGCTCGAGGAGCTTGTTTGAGGCCATATATAGATTTACAAAGTTTGCAAAATAAGGAGGAATTTTCTACAAATCCTTGTGGTTGCTCCATGTATATTTCCTGTTTGAGGTCACCGTGAAGAAAGACACTCTTCACATCCATATGATGAACATCACAGCGATGTGTTGTGGCAATGGCAAGAGTGAGTTGAATTGAGTTTATTTTGACAACTAGGGCAAATGGCTTGTTATAGTCAATGCCAAGTACCTGGAAAATTTGCTACCAAATGTGTTTTGAACTTGTTTATGGATCCATTTGTTGCAAGTTTTGTTCGATAGATCCACTTATATTAAACAAGTTTTCTTCCCTTAGGAAGAGGGATTAAATCCCAAGTGTTGTTCCTCAACAAGGAACCATATTTCTCTTCCATAGTAGTATCCCATTCAAGAGTTCATGATGCCTCACGAAACGATTGTGGAATGGAAACAAATGCAATGAAAGCATGTGGGGCATCCTGGAATTGGGAACATGTTTGCCTAGTGTCTAATGGATCTCCAACCCATAGTATACATACTTGTAACTGGCAAGTATTCGCCAAAGGGAAATTTTGAATAACCAGAGAGTATTCAACATGTGTGGTCAAATAACCAGGAATAACCAACAAAGGTAAAAAATACCTCAATTTATCAAAAAAACATAAATTTTATAGAAATTATAGTTGCATAATGCCATAATGTATCGGAGGAGTCTATAAATGTTAGGAAAGTGTTTTCTATTAGATTTGAATACAAAGTACAAAATCACATAATCATGCGAATACAACAAGAATCTATAGGATTGCAAGCGAGTACTAAGTACTCGCCTGGTACTTGTGATTACTTGTGAGTACACGAGTACTCCTTCGCAAGCAAAAACCAGTGATAAAAAAAATGGCAAGTTCGAGCAATAGTTATTCGTTAGGGTTTTTCCAGTGAGTACCCAAGTAATCGGCAAATACTCGCCGATTATGCAATCTATGCTCCAACCCATTGGCCAACACTTTCCAATGTCTGTCTAGCCTAGAGAGGACCAAATGTAAGAGAGTCAGGAGGAGATTTCTCATCCTCTGAAGATATTCTAGGAGAAAGAGATGAGTCCTCATCACTACTCTTATCATCAAAACTAGAAGAATTTGGATCATCACAAAGTTTCTCAGGTAGATCTGAATCATCAAAACTATTATCAAATCCTCGTGCGTTCAAAGAAGAGGGAGGAGTGTCATGTGTAGAATCCGAAGGACTCTTTTGAAAATGGACACTTATCTCAACAAACTCATGAGTGGTGGCATGGAAGAGCTTATATCCCTTAACACCCTTAGGATATCCAACAAAGATGCAAGGTTGACTCTGAGGTTGCAGTATTGTACATTTCTTTCGAATGTGGGCCATAACAAGAGATCCAAACACTCAAAAGTGCTTCACTGTGTTTTTTTTATCTCTCCAAGCTTCAAAAGGAGTGACTCCCTTCAATGCTTTATAAGGACGTGGTTCTGGGTATAACAAGCACAGTTGATGGCTTCGTCCCAATGTAAAGGTGCAAGAGACTTGGAGTGTAGCATACAGTTGGCCATTTCCTGTGCTCTGCAACACCATTATATTGAGGGCTATATGAAACTTTAAGCTGTAGTTCAATCCCCTCTGAAGTGCAAAATTGTTCAAAACGATTACTAACATACTCACCACCATTGTTGGCGTGCAAAATCTTGATGGCATTACCTGATTGTTTTTCTACAAGCACTTTGAAGTCCTAAAAATGATCAAAGACCTCAGATTTTTGCTTAAGAAAATACACCCAAGTATACCTCGAAAAGTCACTGATGAAAGTAAGCACGTATTTTGTCCTGTTGAATGAAGGAGCTGGAAATGGTCCAACAATGTCACTGTGAACTAAGCTCCGATATCTGTGTAACTCTCCACAATTTGCCTTTCTCATACTTTTCCTCGAAATGTTTACCAAGTATGCAACTTTGGCAAATGCCATTAGAAAAACGTACACGTGACACCCTGAAACCACGTCATGACAACTGAGTTGTTCTAGGTAGCGATGGTTGAGATGGTCGAATCGCTCATACCATAATTTACTCACCCCATTTGAATGAGTGAGTAGTGCAGTAGAGGGTTGATCAAGAGCAAAATGTGAAAAAGTATACAATCATGATTGGTAATCTGCTTTTCTAAATGCAGCTATGGAGTCACTATCTACTTCCCTAATAACCACTGAATTAAGTGTGAACTCAACTCTCTTGCCCGAACCAATGTGAGAGATCTAATAAATAGATAGGAGATTGGTAGACAAAGAGGGAACACATAGAACATCATGAAATGTTTCATCATTCACTTCAACAGATCCTCTTCCACTAACTTCTGTGGAAGTATCGTCACCCAACAAGATGGAAGGCATAGAACAAGGCTTCAAGGACGAGAACATGTCCTATGATAAAGCCATCTGGTGCGAGGCACCAGAGTCACATGCCCATGTGGAAGGCTGTGATGCAATTGCAACAAATGTTTTTCCCTTATCTTTGCCCTTTTTACTGTCTTTGGCCGTAAAAGATTCCTATGTTGATGAACTCTGATTAGAAGAATCAGGGACACTAATGTTGTGCTTTCCAAGCATCTTAGTTGGTCAATCTATTTCTTCATGCATTTGGATTCATCATGCCCAAATTTTTTGTAGTAGGCACATGTGAGTCGTTCTTTCTTAGGTTTTTCGTCTGAAAAGGACTCTTTTAGTGCTTTGGACTTAGCATCAAATTTCTAACCCTTTCTTTACTCTAGGTTCTTGTTATGTTTCTTCTCCTTGCTGCCAGAAGCCTTTTGTTTGTCATAACTCACAATTAAGGCATGCGATTTAGATGACTTCAATGTACCCATTTGAATAAGTGTGTCTTACTCCCAAGTCAAGTCAACAGTAAAGTCATCCAAGGACGGCATGGTCCATGTAGCTCCAAGAGCACGCTTGGTGGAGTAGAAGGTAGAAACGAAGACATAATAGTCAGATCCCAATTTGGAAAAGATGGAAAGAATCAATTGATCATCCTTTTTGTAAATACCGCACAGTTTCAACTACAATCTGAGTGATTTGAACTTTGTGAAGAAGTTTTATATAGTGTCAACGTCATTTGGTCTCAAACTGATGAGCTCATTCTTCAACTCATGACCTCTCATTATGCCCTGCTTCCTAAAAAGTTTTTCCAATGCAGTCCAGACTTCATTAGGAGTAGTTGTAGATTCAATATGAAAGAGTAGATCGGGAGACATAAACAAGCATAGTAGACCATAGGCTTCGTCACTTTGCCTTCTCTGCATCAAGTGTTGGTTTTTTTTTTAACCCATCATGATTCGGTATAAGCCTTTGCTTCTCAAAAGGATTTGCACTTTAACCTTCCAATCGTGATAGTTGAAAGTGTAAGAAGCGGAACTTGACTTTGATCCATGGTGCAAAAAGAAGTATGTGTGAACTGCATGTGCTTGAAAATATTTGATGTGCAACCCCCCTGAATTTGCGGAGGTTCAATTTTACAAGGCACGGGAATATCATCAATGCGTAAAGCTCAAAAACCTTGCACATTAAAAACTATTTTGAAAAGGAGTTGACGATTGAAAGCTATGGAAGTTTGAATATTTCTTGCTTGCAAAAAATAATGATCTCCACCTTGCAAAAAAAAAAAGTGTAAAAGTTTGGCCAACTTTTGTGAGGAAAAGTTAAGCCCCCTTGGATTGGTTGTGACCAAGGGCTTAAATTCCTATGTGACTAGGGGGCTAAGGGCTAGGATGAAGGTGCCCCCCTTAATTGATTTAATTAATGTGGGAGTAATGTCACCCAAAAAATGGCTCCACTTTTGAAATGAATAGTGCCACTTTCCACTCAATTAAATTTGACGGTTTTCTGGACATCACGTGCAAAGAGGGTGGTCGGAATCCGCAGCGCACTTTGTAGCAAGCAGAACCTAAGGCATGCTTTGCTCTTGGCAGAACCCAAAGCATGTTTTGCACCGAGTGAAACTCGAGGCATGCTTTGCACTTGGCGGAACCCGAAGCATGTTTTGCACTAAGCAGAACATGGAGCGTGCTTTGCTCTGGGCGGAACTCAAAGCGTGTTTTGCTCGAGCTGAACCCGAGGCATGCTTTGCAGGGGTAAAAGATCGTCGAATGACAGAAAACACCAAAATTGCCTGCAAGGGTTAGGAACTTTGCCAAGAATGGAAAACCCTCAAATTTGCAAATTTTGTGCATCTTCTCCAAAAACCAACCAAAGACCCACTTGGTTTCTTGACAAACCAAAAAAAAAAAATTCTTCAAAGTCATCAAATGTACGGATTTTTACAGAACACATAAAAGACCTTGAAACCCTCCAAAAATGATTGTCACAAAACTATGTCATCTTTAGAACCATTCTTAGGGTTTTGCCACCTTTCAAATTCAACAATGTCGTTCGTTTTTCACTTTGAGACTCTAGATATGCAAATTTGCATGATTTTTTTAGAAACCTCCCCAAACCCTACAAAACAAAAAAAAAATCCCAAACAAATTGGAATGCTAGATTTTACAACAAAGACAATAGCATTCGACTACCAGAAAAGCTCTGATACCATGTTAGAGTGGGCCACAATCAAGGATATGTTTGAATAGAATGCAATGTACGAAGTTGAACCTATATGGAGTACTAAAATTCAAAGAATAACTCAAAAGGAAGAAACTTGTTTTCTATCATGTCCCTCTTTTGATCAGGTCATCTTTGAAGACCCTTAGCCTTAATTTGTTTCTAGGGGGCTAAGGGAAAAGAGAGAAAAGAAAGGGAACAATTGGTTTCTTAAAGAACACATCTAAAAAGTACTTTATGTTATAAAAGTTCACTTAAGTTGGGGCCCTTTAAGGGTCATGGGTGCCAACCCACTTAAATGGATTTGTAAAAGGTGTTCTTTCTTATATCTTAAAAAGGTATTTCCTTCCTTTTTGGGCGTACCCCTTGGGGGTGTTGTATAAAAGCAAAGAAGGGGATCATTTGAAGAGATGCTAATTTGGATAATTGAATTTGTAAGCTTAAGCATGAAAATGCTTAACTTAGCCATTGAGGACAAAACCCTTCAATGGAAGTTGGAGTAAGGATGGAAAACCTTACATTCAACTAGGGCGTCCTCATTTAGGGGTTGCATTGAGCTTCATTGGTCTGATTTTGCGTCCTCATTCAGTCCTCATTTAGGTGTGTGGTGATTTCATCCTTGACGGAGATGCCTTGGTTTGTGAAGCCATTTGAGACAGCAAATCAGTTATTACAGCTGGGTGACTAGGGTTTGCAAGTGAAAATAGGGGGCAACAATTGTGGTTCAAGGGTTTAAGGGCCTAGAAAAGGAGCAAACCCCTAGGAGAGGTTAACGACCCCTCCCTAGGGCTGGGCAAAGGAGTTTCTAGGGCTGTTTTAGCCTCTTTTTATGCTCAGTAACATCAGGGTATTTATTGATGAATTTGTGATTTATTTCCAGCTATTTTGCATTGAAAAATTCAGTTTTGGAGCTAAGATTGTTGGCTGGAATTATTTTAGTTTTTCTATAATTATTGGATAAATAAATATCTATTTTGTGCCATTTCTAGCATTCTGAATTTTATTGCAGCAGTTAAGGTTTTTTTTTGTAATAAAAAAACTAGAAATTATATTAAAACAAATTCAAAGAGTACATATTTGAAAATGCCAAGCTTAAAAAGCTAATAGTCCAATCATGGGGATTGAACACAAAGGATAACCGATAATCACTCATTGATGCAAATCCAACTCCAGAATCTTTCTCAAATCCTCTTGTAATTTGCTTTACCCCCAGATTGGAGGCACACCATAACAAAGAATATTGTAATTATTCAGTGCTTGTCAGCGACCTTATTACTCGCTCTAGGAACATGACAAAAAGAAGTCTCCTGAAACTTTTCTTGCAAAGTGTGCATTTTTCCCATTTCTCTAGCTATTTGCCAATTGTTACTAGGATCCCCTTTAAGATCCGACAGCAAACCCACAATCACCTTAGAGTCTGATTCAATTTGCAACTTTTGCCAACCAGTTTTTAAAGCTTCTTGCATCCCTCTATAAATAAGTTTGATCTCCGCCATATTGTTAGTAGTATAACCTAGCTTTTTTGCAAAAATAAAGGCAACTGATCCATCCGCTATTCTACCAATTCCTCCAACACTAGCTTGTCCCAGATTTTCGCATGAAGCACCATCCATGTTAAGCTTCCCATACCCATGAGGGGGTGGTATCCATTGACTTCCCTGTTGAGCTTTCTTTTTCTGATTAAAAGCATGCCTTGAAGAGATAGATGGTTGCATTGGGAGTTGGCTACATAAATGTTCCCATTCTGGTGTTAAGGGTTGTGGAAAACTAATCTTATGCTTTATAGATTCAGTAATATTGATTTTGACCATTTCCCAAACCAAATTAATCTCTCTACTTTTCTAACGGAAGATTCAATGATTGCTTTCTTTCCAAATATTCCCGAGCAAAAGGGAAATGCTAGACCACAAAGCTGGAAGAAGATTTTGACCTTTAGCAAGTTGACATTACCATTCTCTACTAATCTGTTCTAATGAATAAATAGGAATCTAGGTAAGATTCAACATTTGGACTAAAAGCTTCCACAAGTGAGTCCCTATAGGTCACTGGAAGAAGAGATGAGATATAGTCTCTTAATTGTCCAAACACATGACATGCCATATATACCTCACCTCATGAGGTTTTCTCTATATAAGACTATTTTCTTCAAAAGCAACCATAAAAAGAAACTTACCTTAGGCCATAAAACATGCTGCCAAAGTGGACTAAAAATACCCTTGAGAGGATGAGGCTCATGCCTAGTAAGACAGCCATACCCTGAGGAAACCGTATAACCACCTATAGACTTCTTCCCCCATGCTAAAGCATCAGGGTTTGGTAGTGTGAGGGGGCGAGCTAAGATCATCTTACTGATCCATGACCTTTGGTCTCCATTCATTAGGAGGAATCCAATATATTCCATTCTCTCAACGCTGAGTAGTATCTCTAGAGTAATGAGCCATCTTAATCCATCCCTTTTCATGTAATTGGTCCATCATCTTAAGTTCTGGATATTGAGAAATAATTGGTGGGTAAGCATCCCACGAATCATTCCAAAAATTGGCTTGTTGGCCATCATTCACAATCCAAAACAAATGCTTTTTAATTAAGTCCTTGCCTGCCTTAAGGACAACAAGAATAGGTGACCCTTTAGGAGGAAGAGATAATCTAATAATTCTCTCTGGAATATTGTTTTTTGCATATTTAGCTCTAATGTTAATAGCCCACAAATCATCTGGATGCATAAGCATTCTCCAATAAAGTTTGGCCACCAAAGCCTTGTGGTGCTTAGAAGAGGAATGAAATCCTAAGCCTTCTTCCGTTTTGGATAGGCACATACTTTCCCATTTAACAAGAGACCATTTTCTTTTCTGTTGCATACCACTCCAAAGAAATTTTTGACAGATAGAATCCAATTGCTTCAAAATTTTACAAGGAATATTCAAAATAGAAGCATAAATAACCAAGGCCCAAAGGACTGCGTTGACTAAAACCATTCTTCCACCTGTCGATAACCATTTATTAGTCCACTTCTGAAATTTCATTTCAACTTTAGTAGTAATCCATGGCCAATCTTTAATCTATTTGGCGGCAAGAGGTACCCCCGAATATCTAAGAGGAAGATATGCTTTCTTGAATTGGAAAATGTTCAAAATTTGTTCTTCCTGTCTACTAGAACAATGAAAAAATATGATGCTAGATTTATCTTTATTGATCAACTAGCCTGTGACTCTAGAAAACAGCTAAAAATTCTTATCTGTTTGGCTAGAGTTTGATTTATCTAATTCAACGTTTGCACGTGTGGTGTTAGGATTTATTCCTTTGTTGTTAAGGATTTGTTGGGAAACCCCTTTATTTAGTTTTAGCCCAAAAAGTGATATTTCATTTTCACAACCAAAAGATTGTATTAGCAACATTGGCCAAAAAGTACATAGGAAGATACATTATTTAGTAAAAAATTAGATCACCCAAAAAGATGATTAACTCAACTCACAATTAGAAAATAACTTAAAGTACATTTCCCCTAATGACCTATTATTAACCTAAGCAAATTAATTACACAGTGTAAGTAAAACTACATAGTGGGAAAAAACATACACTAACAAAAGATATTGCAAATTGCATTACTAAATAATGAGAGATATTACATTGTTCAATAACCAAGCTTGTGACTATTCACTTCATATTCCATGAGAACTATTTAGCTTCATATGTGAACTCTCTAGTTGCCTCTATCAGACAAAATCTCTCCTACAATTACTCCAAGGATTTACAATATTATATTACAATAATATTGCATCCCCCTAATCTGTAAGGGTTATTTTGAGACCAAACATGCCTCTGATCTTTTCAAAAAATTTCTTGTCCCAACGCTTTTGTCAAGATGTTTGTTAGTTGATCTACAATAGGACAATGTAACAATTTTATACTGCCATCTTTCACATAATGTTGAATCAGAGATAAAATTTGATGTTGATGTGCCTTGTTTGGTCATGAAAAACTTGGATTCTTTCCCATTTGAATTGCAAATGTGTTGTCAACTATGAGAGGTGTTGACGAAACTTGTCCCTGCAAATCTGTAAGAACTCTTCTGAGCCACACAATCGGTTTGATTGCCTCTGAAGCTGCCATGTATTCGGCTTCTGCTAAAGAAATTGCTGACATTAATTGCTTCTTTGACTTCCAACTTCCAACTATTTTTCTCAAATTCATTAGAAAACTTAAGTAGATTTTCCATCTTCAAAATCACCAACATAACTATAATCTAAATATCCGACCAATTTGAAGACCCTTGCCTCGAAGTATTTGAACCCAGAATTATATGTTCCTTGGAGATATCGAATGACCCTTTTTGTTGCTACCCAATGACTTTCTATAGGTTGTTGCATGAATCAAGAAAGATCACCGACAACGAAAGAAATATCTGGTCTAGTTGTGGTCATATAAATCAGAATTCCAATGAGATATTTGTATTTAGTAGCATCTACTAAATCAGTGATATCTTTCGATATCAATTTCAGAATTTGTTCCATGGGCATACTGAGAGGCTTACAATTTGTCATTTTGTACTTGATCAAAATTTCACCAATATACTTTTGTTTGAGTTATGAATATATAGTTTGGTTTTTTGAATTACTTCAATACCCATATAATAATGAAAATAACCAAAATTTGTCTTTTCAAAACCTCTCGCTAACTCTGGTTTGAATTTTGCAGTGTATCTTATTGTTTCCTATAATAGCATATCATCAACATACACCACTGGAAATACAATTGTTTTGACAAAATGAGTTGCATATTCAAACTCAAAATGTTTGATGTTTATGTTTAGGAGGTTCTCAGCAAGTTTGTCATACCATGCTATTGGGGCTTGTTTCAAACCATACAACGATTTTCCCAATTCGCATACTTTGTGCTGTTGGTCGTTTACTGCAAAGCCTTTGAGTTGTCATGTACATTGTCTCCTTGAAATCACCATTCAGAAATGCATTTTTAACATTCATTTGGTGAACTTTCCATCCGTTTTGAACTATCAGAGCCAACATAGTTCAAATGGTACTTGATTATGTTGTAGGTGCAAAGGTTTCGTTGTAGTCAATTACTTCCTTTTGAGCAAATCTCTTTGTGATAAACCTTGCTTTGTATTTGTCAAGTGAACCATCTACTTTGTATTTGTTGAAAAAGACCCACTTGCACCTAATAGGTTTACAACCGATTGGATGGTCAAACAAATTTCTAAGTTTTGATTTTTATCAACACATCGTACTCACTTCTCATTGCATTTTTCCATGCATCAAGCTTTGCAGCTTGTTCGAACAAAGTGGGTTTAGAGTCAAAAGCAACATTGACTTCTTCAAGAAGGTCTTCCAAGGTAGATTTTTTCTATCTTATCTTGAAGTTCAACTAGGAACTTGTCTAGTTGCTAAGCAACTATGTGTGCACTTCTTGTGCCTATTTTCGCAACCTCGTCAAGTCTGACATCGTTCAATGTCTATTTGGCCTAATTTGGAATCTTTTCTATGTAGCTTGCTAAATCACAGGGGCCTCAATTTTTGAATTTTAATCTCCTTCATTTTCTGTCATTGGACCATCCATTGATGAAGTTTCACTTTCTTCTACAAGGTAAGTGTTGTTTTCAATTACAGGAGTCAATAGAGATTCAAGTGTTTCCCAATTACATGTTCCCCCTTCATTGTTTGGAACCTCCATATCAACCTTTTTGAAAACATCAAACTTGGCATATTTCTTTAGTTGTTTCAATTGTCAATTGATGCTAATTGTGTCCTTTGCAGTTTCACAAAAGACGACATCCCTTGTGATGAGAAATTTCTTAATGCTCTCAACAAATACCCTGTATGCTTTTAAAGACTAAGTATCCCAAAAGCATGCATTTGTGACTCTTATGTTCCGGTTTGTTCGTTTTCTCCTTTGGAATCAATGCGTAACATGTGGATCTAATAATCCAAAGATATCACACTAAAGGGCGATGACCACACCAGACTTCATATGGAGTCTTCATCTGTAGGGCTATTGATGGTGACATGTTGCAGAGATATACCATTGTTTGAGTGGTTTTTGCCAAGAAGTGCAGATTTAACCCTTTAAAGAACAACATTGCCCGAACCATGTTCATGACAATTCGATTCATATACTCAATTAATTCATTCTATTGAGGAGTGTAAGTGACTGTGAGATGATGCTTGATTCCACTCTGCTTGAGATAGGTTTCAAACATCTTTGAAGTGAACTCACCACCATTATCAGTCCTGAGTGTGCCAATGCATGAATGGGTTTCATATTCACCCATGGTTCGAAACTTTGGACACATTTTGAAGGCTTTTGATTTCTTCTTCAAAAAATATATCCAAGTCACCCTACTATAGTGATCAATAAACAACATGAAATATTTATGACCACTCGTGGAGAGGATTGGCAATGAACACAAGTCAGAGTGAACCAACTACAATTGCCTGTCGGCTTTCCATTTTGAATTTTGAAACAATTCTCTTTTGTATTTGATCAATATGCAAGCTTCACACTTTTCAATGGTTTTCGGCAGAATCGACAAGCCTACAACACCACTTTTCTGTATTGTGTGAATGTTAATATAGTGTGTGTGTCCAAATCTAGCATGCCAAAGAAGACTAGTTGGCATTCCTTTTTTGCGAGATGAGCAAAAATCCTTGGCACTAAGTGCTCACCCCCGAGTTTCAACAATTTTCTTTCCTCATAACCAATCAGAACTATGTTATCACATTTTCTTGTGACTTTCACCTCTCCATCATCTAGCAGAATGGAGTGGCCTTGTCAAATTTGCACAAGAGACAAGAAGTTTCTTTTCAACTAAGGAAGGTATAGTATATTATCGAGAATGAAGTTTACAAGTCCTAGTGACTTGAGTCAGATTGAACATTTGCCTTGAGGTTTCGACTTGTTTTATATGTCAAATACACCGAACCACAACTTTCTTCATGAAACTCCTCTAAGAAGTCCCTTCGAAAAGCCATATGCAGTGTGGCATCAATGTCTAGAACCCAAGCATTATCCCAGGTTGAACACTCTGATGCATTATTTACTTTGATAGAGATGAATAACACACATTCACAAGAGAACTAAGCTGAATCTAGTTCTGAGTTTTTTTTCTCATTTTCTACTTTTTGTTTTCTATAGGCTTCAATCTTCTCCCATGATATTTTGAATCTATGAGTCTCATGACTTCCTTTTCTATTGTAGTGTTTGCAATACAAGTGTTGTTTGTTATTTTGATTTTTTTGAGGCTTACTATTGTTTTTATTGTATTTGTTGCCTCGCCCTTTGTTTTTATCTTTGTCTTTATCATCTCCTACATGCTTAGAATAATTGCCCTTTTGATTTCCATAACAAATGTTTTTTCCAGTAGACTTTGTTTTTCTTCCGAAGGCTTTTTCTCTTTCAGCGATTTTCTCAACCAATTGATCAAATGTAAGTTCTTCAACAGATTGTTTGCTTGCAATGACTCCAAGCAGGTTGAATATGTAGGAAGAAGAGCCTTTATGAAGTTGTTCATATAGACATCAATTTTTATACCCGTGACATCAACTTCATACTTGATTGCATAGATTTCAGAAACCAAACTCATCACATCCCCATTTTTTTACTCTAGATTAAATATAGTTTCAATTGTAGTTGTATGAACTCCAATTCTGAGTGAGAATCGTACAACTCTTTCAGTTTGTGAAAAGCTTCCAAAGGACTGTTGCACCCCTAAAAGTGACAAAACACCTTTGCATCAACTGAGGCCCTCATCAAGGCCAATGCTTTAGAGTTATGCCTCCGTGATGGTATCTTCTTTACATCTTTTAGTTCGATAGGTTGATCATCATCGTCACAAAAGTTGAACCACAACTCATTGAAGATAAGTGCGTTCTCCACTTGTCTAGACTATTCTAACCCAGTTTCATTCCTAGTTAAGGGTGTGCCAATAGTGGTTTTGATAAAATGCATGTTTGTTTTATCGAGAGATGGAATGGTTCCTTGTCACTCCAAAAAGGTCTCATTTTCTACATACCACCCAACCAATATACCAAACCTCTCAATATACTTGTCTTTCCTATATACTCGTTAGTACATGGAAGAAGCATGACCTTCTATATAACTGGTGGTACGTTAAATAGACATTAAAGTATGTGAGAGCATAATGGTATTTGGTACTTAGGTAGTACGTGAAAAGGATTGACTCTATATACAACACCCACTTAACAAGAAGTCCTTGTATATGGATGTGATAACCCTATATACTTGGATTGCTCTTGCTCATTTTCAAGACTCCCATCTAGTGATAGTTGCAAATGGGTAATGAAGGGAATGGAAAAATGATATTTTTCTTATTTCTTCCCGGTGGTTTATAGGGACTGAGCCACAAATGTTGTTGTTGCAGTTACATTAGGCTACAAGTGTAGTAGTTCAATTGCAATGACTTGACTCGTAAACACAAACCAGAGGCATTGTTCATAGTGAACATTGCGATTTTGTTTTGTGTTTGCACAATTTGATTTGTTTTCAAATTTTGTTTAATTATGGAAAAAAAAATTAAACTAGTTTGCAAATTGATTTATCTTGCTTTTAATAAGTCAAAAAATGAAAGAAAGCTCAATATTCCCTTGTGGGAATGTTTTCCATTCAATAAATTATACATTTAATAAGGATGAAGTTTGAAATATCAACTTATCTTGGCATATAGCTTTCCTTGGTCTTTGGTGCCATGTGGAAGGTGATTAAACAATAAAATTCCTTGATTTCAGGTCCTATTCAGCTCCATGCACTACTTAAATGAAGATTTCAATGCAAAGTTCAAATTGGAATGAAGATTTTCAACACAATAAACAGCCTTCAATGACGATTACAACGCATATTAAGAGCTTGAATGAAGATTTTCAACACAATAAATAGCCTTCAATGACGACTCCAACGCATATTAAGAGTTTGAATGAAGATTTTCAACACAATAAACAGCCATCAATGATAACTCCAACGCATATTAAGAGCTTGAATGAAGATTCCAACTCAGTAGGTTAAAAAAGCAACCCAATAGTAGATTGAAACTACCAATGTCATGTCAAAACCATAATTACCAAACCCGACCAGATTTGCACAAAATCTGGCTGGTTCCGGATTTTTTGGCCTGCCCAGAAAAGTTTGTCTAAGTCAGCCCTTTTTTTTTTCAAATTTTTTTTTTTTTTTTTTTTTTTGGGTTTTTTAGGTTTTCTGTGGAAAAAAATGCCTAGAAACCATAAATATTATATAATATTAACATTTATTATTGTTATGTCTCTAATCAGACATTTTTGAACAATTCTAGATTTACTGAAAAACCCTAAGGCAAGAATAATCAGATCTAAATTTTATTGCAACAAACCCTAGTGGAAAAACACAATAATCTAATTTTCTATTATTTATGACAACAAACCCTTGAAACGAAATACCCAAATGGTTCGGAAATAACTAATCAACCCTCTAAATATGTAGATTTAATTTCAAAGGTCAAATATACAAGATGGAATCAAATACAACTAAAAAAATATTTTATTTATTTATTTTCCACATCAAAACCACAAAGAAATACCCGAAGGCTGATTACCACAATTCATCCACAAATGACACTTCAAATGGGAAGTTGGGGCCAAAAGATGATCATGCAAAGTGGAACCACAAAGATCTGCCCACCGAAATGATGCCAACAATGAAATGTGTTTCCAAAGGGTGACATTCGCCCCTAAACAAGCCCTAAATGGGATCCAAAAGTTGGAACTGATGATGCCCTGGCTGAAATCATAGTTCTGGACTGAAAATCAAGTCTAAAACGTGCCCTAGATGAACTAGAAACTAAACATCTCTAACTAAAGCACAACTGTAACCCTTGGATGAAGTTACCCTAGAAGATGAGAGGGTTTTCATCCTCAAATCTGTCTACAAAGGAGGGTTTTTGTCCTTTATTGTTATAGCTGAAACATTTGCATCATACATGAGAGAGTAATATGAATTTTCAAGATGTATTCCAAAAAAACTCCAAGTTGCCTTTTATTATTTTTCATTTGCCTTTCCCAAGTGGGGCGCTCCACTTTGGGCTTTTTCTTTATTTTTAATAAAGTAACGCTTATATTTCTATTTTAGCATTGACTGTATTTTAAATTTAAAAATCGTGTTTTTAATTGAATAATAATAAAAGGTAAGTTGCCTTTAATATAACTTAAAATTACTTTTTGGCTTAGTCATATTATTATTTTAAGTATTTAATAATGCATTTCATTTTAGTAATAATAATATTATTAAGTTGCCCAAAAGATTAGAAATCACCGAGGCCAACCTAAATAATATTATTAATTATTTTAATCTAGAAAATGGGACATGAAAGTCCGTCCTTCCCATAATTTGTTTGTCTTTAAGCAAATGCAAACCCAAATGCTCCAATATCACCGTGCCAATATGATAAATCAAGTTGTAATATCCATAGAGCCTAGATCTTGTACATGTCAAATGAAGCAACTACTACCAAAAAGCACTATAGGATAAACTATCTCCATCATCTCTATTTTTATGCAATCCATGTAACTTGATCACTTCTTTGAGAAAAAAATTGGCCTCCCATCGTTGACTTGGATTAGACAAGGAATGCAAGCAACTCACAAGATGTTCCTCTTCGATGTGATGACCAATGATGCCTTCTTCACAGATCTTGAGAACATCCTTGAATTCCCATAAGGCCAAGGGCTGCCTTATGAACTTGCCTCCATGTTTTTGTTGTGCCACTTTATTACCACTATGAACTGAAGAATCTAAAACCTTCGACTGAGCCACATAATAACTTCCTTGAGTTCCAATAGATTGTACAACTGTACTGTAGACAAAAACTCTCATGAATTTGTACCACTCGGCTTGTATGGAAGCTGGAATGAAGTTGAATCAGTCTAGTTCATTCGAAACCTTCCCCAAAACAACAATATGACAGCTGAAGTAATTGCTTTCAGCAGCTCCAATCGTTGAAACCCTTCACAAATAGCATGATACAAAGAAAATTCCTTAAAGTTTGCAAACTAGGTGTTGAATGTGATTGATAATCGTAGTCCAAAATCAATAACCCCGAAAATCAGCAATATAAGAATGGTACAACCGTTGCAATACTGAAAATCCTTCACAAAATTCAGCAATGTCAGTAATATTGAGGCTGGAAACAACCATACAATGACTGAAAATATTTCAATAACAAACTGAAAATCACTCAATTCTATGACCAAACCACTTGTATGGCTACAAATGATATAATGTAACAATTAAAAATGGTGATGACAATAGCCCTAAAACGGAAAATTATGATGACAACAATCCCTGATATGTTTCCTTTGCAACATAATTGCAAAATGCTATCACTACTCTTCCCCTTTACGCCTTGTTTGTAATCTTTCGTAAGCATATCTAAATGTAAAACCATTCCACCAAGCTTATGTTGAGCTCCTATGATATTCATGTGAATTGTCACTTGAGACCTTGTGGTGCCCAAAACTTCCTCAATAGGGAGGATAAATCCAATACAACTCATTTCTAACTTTTGCCACTGCTCTTTACTTAAAGGTAATCTTGAAAGTGCAAAATCAAACATCATGCAAAGCTTCATGATGCAAGGAATGGTGAAACCATCTTGTAGTATCCCAAATTTTGTGTATGCTCCTTCACACATCCAAGGGTAGTAAAACTGTACGTAGCTTGATCCCAACAACACCATACCATGCTGATCCAAAATAGACCAAATGTTATCATGATCAAATGTCTCCCCTGTGGATGAAGTTGTGGTTGTCACCAATTGATATTCCATCCATTTAGCCATCGCAACTCTTGGAGCTCCATCGATGCCTCGACACACTACCATTTTTCCCTTGGATTTCAACTCCATAGAGAACTTTCCAAAAGAATGTAACCATTGCATGCCCAATGCCATGCCCACCTCTCCTAGTTTGTTGTTATTTCTGATTACCTTGGACTCCAATTGTTGCTTCCATGTTGCCCCAAGCTATTCTCTTCAACAATTGGTTCGAATCAAATCTTATGATTGCTGATAAGTGTAACATTCCTACATTGACCTGAATCTCTTTCCAAACAATACTAAAGAAATTGGGATTTTAGCATTAATTGACCTCAACAAGTGAACCCTTTTACATCTAACATTAAGCCAAGAGAATTCCTCCATATTTGCAAATCTATGGCTGTTTATTGAAGATATTATCAGTCCAACACATGAAACTACGAAGAGCATCATATCATGGCTGAAGCATTGCATTTTCTTACCCCATATCGGAATTGTAGTGGTTGGAAACCATCTTCTATTAGCTGCAAAAACTTCACCAATGACAATAGGTGAGAAATGCATCTTCTTTGAGATATAACAGTGTCATGTGCCCTTTTTGATCTAACCACACATGAAGACCCTTAGCCTTTAAATCGTTTGCATGGGCTAAGGGAAAAGAAAAAAAGGGAACGTTGGGCACCTTTTTAAGAGCAATTAGCAAAAAGGTACTTTATGTTCTAATGTTCACTTAAGTTGTGTTCTTTTAAGGGTCATAGGCGGCCAAGCACTTAAGTGGGAGTTATAAGGATTGCTCCTTTCAATATTTGAAAAAAGGCTTCCCTCCAAGTTGAATGCCCCTTTTGGGGAATGATTATAAAAGCGAGTGGATCATTTGAATTGCATAATTGATTTATAGCTTGAGCATGTAACGCTTAATTGATCTATTGTAAGGACAAAAACCCTTCAATAGATGTTGGAACAAGGACAAAAACCCTTGGACTAACTAGGGCATCCTCCATTCAGAGATTTGCATTGAACTGTATCGGATTGATTTACATAAAAACACTATTTCCAGGGCAGTGCCTAGGATTTTTGAGGAGAAATTGCAATGAACTAGGGTTTTTAGAATTTCGGGACAGCATTTGGTGGACTTCCCATGGTATTTCTTGTTTTGTTTGATAGCTATCATTTTTAAGGTCATTTTGAGCTATCATGGGCATTGTAACTCTCAGTATTTCAGGAGATATGAATTTATTGAGTTTCAGCTGTTTTTTGCCAATAATAAATCTTGGAGTGGATAAATTGTGCCATTTGTGGCAAATATATTTCTGAATAACATTCATATATTTTTCTGAGAATTTTTATAGTATTTGCCAACCCTTTTGAGGCCATTGATGGCATAAATTTATATATTATTTTTGTAGTAAATTTTTGTACAAGGGTGACTTCATTGGAAAGGTGAATAATATATTTGATGCCCTAATTTATGAAAGAATTGTTGTGATATTTTATATAATTTTTGTCAATAATTCAAAAGGGTTTGAGCAGGTTTGTGCAAGGTGAAAGGCATTGAATTTTCAGGTATAACATCTAAGGGTGACAATGTCTTGTCCCCTTTTCAAAATAATTAATAATCTAATAATAATTAATCAAGTCATCCAAAATGGTACTTTAAGTTATAACTTTGGAAAATGACACTTATTAATTATTATTGAGTGGGCCAAAAGTAATTAATATTCATTAATTAGAAAAGAGATAAATATTAAATTATAAAGTAATTATAATTACTTTAGGGTTTGGATGAATTGAAAAGTGAATCTTATATAAGGACAAAGGGCGGGCAATGAATATTATTATTAATTATTCAACTTTTGACAATTCACGACTAAATTTCAAATTCATTCAACTTCTGCTTGAGGATGAAACCCTCTTTGCAGACAAACCAGAGGACGAAACCCCTCTAGTTTTCTGAGGTAGCTTCATCTAGGAGTTACACATGCGACACACAATCAACGAACCCATTCAAGAGTTGCGCTGAGGGTTTTGGAAGATTGTTGCCACCTACAACAGTCCTCCAACATTAAAAAAAAAACTTCATAGATCTAAGCAGGTTTTGTAATATCTATGTGGAAAAACTCAGTTTCATAATTATTATATTATTTGATTCCATCAAGCTTTGCATAAGAATTTACTTGGATAGCATATGAGCATTTGAATTATTTTATCATAAGCTTTGAATGAAACTTCAAGATTGAATTGTATGCAATAAATTAATCATCTATTTCCGGGGTTCATCTTTTGTTTGAAAATTCAATTTTGCTTGAAAGGGATGTATATTATTGTGCTTCACTTATTATATTGGGACATGCACGAGCAAGAATTACAATGAAAAGATTTCTTTATGAGGGTTTTGATTATATTGGGACATGCACGAGAAGGAATTGCAATGAAAATATTTCTTCATGAGGGTTTTGATTTTTATTATCCGAGTTGAATTTATTTCTTATAAGGGAAATTTATTTCTTCTAGGGAAAATCTGAATTATTTTATAAGGGTTTACGCAAAATCCAGAATTGTTAATATTTATCCAAAAAGGGATATTTCAATGGTATCAAAACCTGTATCCGACCAACTTGAGGAAAGATTTATTTTGAAGCTTCTACTTCACATAAGGTGTAATGTCCCCATTTTTGCGAGCATCAGAGTTCGGTGGATTTAGCCTATTCTTAGCCCTCGTAGGTTAATATGCATGGTTAGAGGGTCTCTTGATGGAGCTTGGCTCAGCTTCAGTTTGTCAGTACTTGATCAGTTGGCTTTCGTTCAGGCTCATTTGGACACTTCTAGCCTGAGTTGCTATTTTTAGCAGTATTCAGCACTCAGCGTGGGACCCCTGCTATTTTTGGCAGTATGGATTGATAGCGTTCAGAATCACTTCCTCAGTCGACAACTTCAGACGGCTCGTGCATCGGATGAATGATGAGAGAGATATTAAAGTTTAAGTGACTTAAGTGATTTATTTAATATTTTAATATTATTATAAAGTTATAAAGTAACTTTATAATAATAAAGTCACTTTAACATAATAAAGTGCATTAAGTGAATAATTTAATGTGGGAATAAATCTTTTATCCCACATTGGCCAGGAAGGTGATTGAGCTCTCTTAAAAAAAGAATAAAAGGAAAGGCAAGAGCTCATTCTCGGCATCCAGTTGAATGAATAATATTTTGATTGATTCATCTTGTGGAGTCGAGGGTTTCTGCAGAATAGCCATTGGAGACGAAAACCTCCATTGGAAGCATAACTGAGGGTGTGAAATAACATCTGAAGGGTTGCACTTTGAGGAGGAAGCATTCAGCGTCTTCATTTGGGCATCATCGACAAGCTTTGGTCAAGGGTTTACATTGCATAATCTGAAGACTTTCATGGCAGCTATGGCAATGAATTCTAATCTTTCATTCTAGGTGTTTGTTGAAGCAACAAGAACATCCAATTGAAGCGCCTTAGCTGGGAGAACATTCTCAAGACAATGGAGGTCTATTTTGGTGAGTATGCATATATTTAGGGTTGACTGTAATTTTGTTGCAGTCCCATTGGAATGGTTCGATTTCAATATTTAAGGAAGTGTTTGCAAGTGATAGTGTTACCAAAGGGATTCCCCTTCCTTGGGGAAGTTTTGTGACAAGTTTGGAGACCTTTGGAAGGCCATTACAGCTGTAAATAAGGAGGAATATATGACTGTAATTTATGAGGACAGCCACACTTCCAAGTTCGTTTTTGTCACCTAAGAGGGTTTTCAACATCAAGCATAGTACCATTTGGAGTGCCCAAGTCCAAGGAACGTTTTGTTTATACTAAAGAATCCAAAGGTTGTGGAGATTATTTCAGATTTGAAGGTTTATCCATGGCAGGTCTGCAACTTTGAAGTGGGGCGATTTTGCATTAAAGGGGTCCAAAAAAATATCAAATATCATCCAAAAGGGGCGCCCAACATTTCCTAACACTTTGGCATTGACATATATTCATTTGGAGGTGGATTTTGGAAGATATGCAAGTCTGATCTGAAGTATACCAGTCTGAAGACAACTCAGAAATTCATATCATTTGAAGGCATTCATCATCCAAAGTTAAAGAGGATTCATCTACACTCAATTGTAATCAGGTTCCTCTTATCCTATTGCTTGTATGTGATCATTTTGGCCATTATTATAAGTCTGAAGCACATTTATATCAGACTGTTTTGTATTCAGAAAATTAAAAAAAAAGATTGGGTTGGCTTCAATTTGCATTGTTTATCATTGCCATATTATCTACCTTGTTTGCTTATGAATCTATTATTCAAGACAAGTGAAAATCTCTTCAGAACATATTGAAAACCAATCAAACCAGCAAACTGAAAACACAGACCAGCAATTGTTTGACAAAATTCCCAAGCACCAAAACTCAGAAAATTTGACAATTTTCAGTCACAATTGGTTGGGGATTCTACAGTGGTATCAGAGCGGTTTCCTGCCAGCCTGATTGGGTTATTTCAGATCGTATTCAATTAAGCAGTATTGCAACTGTAGAAGAGATCTCTGTTTTTTACAACGGTAGTTCCATCACCAAAGTCATATGAACTTGATAGCTACTCTTACAAAAAAGACGACCATCATTGGTATATTAGCATTATTCAAGTCAATACAGTCCTATTAAGAAGCTTGGAGTTTACTTGCAAATTGTTTGTAAAAATGTCTGGGTTGCTGTAGCTGTCAATTATTGTCTTTTTCAGATTTTAAATTGCATTGGAAAATCTGATAGCATACTTAATTGCACTCCCATTATCATTTCAATCATTAGCAAGTTTCAAATTAATTCTCCATGCATTTGAAACAATACATAAAGTTGAAATCCAAAGTGAAGTCAGATTTCAGTTGAAGAGAGTTGCAAGCAATCTGTTTGACAAAATTCTTGAGGCAGAAAATCAGGGTTCTTTTTATCAGATTGGCCATCTTGGACAGCAAAATGGTTGTCATAGCTTCTAAATTTGCTGATGAGATAACGGACGCTTATGAGGAGTACAAAGCACTACCAGATAATATCAAAGAGCTTCTAAACTTCGAACAATATATGGAGCATCGGATAGATTATAACAAGCAAAGAAGAAAACCAAAGAAATGCGAGCAGCCAAGCGTTGAGAGCATGTTGAATGATATCCAGTGGAAACTTAAGCTTTCACAACGAAGATTAACCCATAGTCCGCAGCAGTATGAGGATTCCCTTTCAAGACGAACCTCATCACGAAGTAAAAATGAGAGACTTGGTGAAGTATCTAAGAGTCTCTATGATGTGTTTGGGTTAAAAAGAGATAAGTTAGTAGATCGTGATCTTCAACCTACAGATGGACATGGGGTTGAAAATGAAATGGTGGTTGATAAGGAAATTTTACATCAAGGAAATGGTACGGTGGAGCCACAAAATGATAGTAACAACACTTCAGAGGATGTTATCAACCTTGCTAACAGTTCTGATTTTTATGACAGCAGTGATAAAACTTTCCAACAACATGAGACAGCCGTGATTTCACAGGTGCAAGACACTACTATTGAGTTGTCACATGAAAGTACTCAGGAATTGGGTACTAATGATGCATTGTATGTTGATGATTCATGTCATGGTGAGTCTGATCAGCCCCTTGAAAACAAGCTAGAAGATTCATATGTTGATATGGAATCCCAGGATCATGTTTTGGATGAGCATGCAATTACTTTGGGAGTAGAAGTGTGTGAAGATACTGTCATATCAGCAACTTCTACCTTATCAGTTGAGCCACCCTTTGAGGTACATAGCAGCAGTACCTTAGATGTTGAGGTGTGCATGGATGAAAGCACACATGACGCTACTTATCATGAGGAGAGTGATGACGAATCAGCCTCATATCATAGTGCATATTGTGAACCGGAAAACTTGTATGGGGGTCATAAGCTACAGAGTCATCATTTGGTTGGGCAACTAAAGGCGAACGACAATATGATTGCCACAACCATTGAGCATTTTGATGTTGCTCGGCAGATGTTAGCTACCTATGGTTGGAGTACTCCTTTGACAAATGAGCACGATGATAGTGGTTTTTCCCTTGCAGAGATACATGCACTTCGAGAAGCAATTGGAATGATGAAACAAAATTACTTAAAACTACTTGCAGACAGGGATTTTCTTCTCGAGTGGGATTGCATTTGTTATGATGCATTGCAGAGGAAAGAGAAGCAGGTTGATGAGCTCACTCATGAGCTTGAGGTGACTATGGACTCGTTGGAGAGTGCTCAGTTGGCCCTTCAAGAGTCACAGTCACGGTTGGAGGAGCTTACCGTGGAGTTGAGTTTGACACAATTTCCACCAGCTGCAAATACAGTACAGTTATATACAGAGGCAGTTGATGAGGATCTTATCTCCACGAGTTGTAGTGAGGATGTGGTTACATCTATCGCAGATATTGGTGCAGTCAATTCAGATGGGATGAGTGTTTTGGTTGAGAGCTCTTGTGATGACATAGTTGATTTTTCCGAGAGTTGTGTGACAGATCACGTCACTACTTCATCGTCGTCACAGGAGATATGTGAGGCATCATCCAGTACAGAGATTTGTACTTATGCTGATTTGTTTCCCCAGGACTATGATGGTCAGCCATTGACAAAGGTGGGAGCATTTCATCTTGACTGCATAGTGAGGAGTGTTTATCACTTCTCCGTTGGTCCACACACGGAGGATTTGATGATGCATCAGTGTGGATTGGCCCCAGAGTTATACCATCCGTTGTGGGATGGGTATTCACCATCTTCAGAAGATGGGATTAGCGGCTGCAAGCGTCCGACTCAGCTGTTTGCAGGGGATTACTTGCAGGGACAGCTGTCAGTTTTACATCATGCTGATATGTATCCAACAGGGTTTGCTACTTCTATGTCAGAGAGTTTTCTTATGGGTACATGGTTACAGGATGACTATGGTGTCAGTTGGCATGATGGCTTGGTCAATAATCACATCCACGAGGGTTTAGCAGAGGACAGGGTGAGATTCAGTGTAGCAGATGCTTCAAGAAGTTCTTATCTCCACATGACAGATGGATGTGAATTCAGATTGTATGGGGATCCAGGTGGTGACAGTTTTGGCACTGAGTATTGGATGGGTCCCATTGTGTTACTTCACCACTCACAACATGGTGAAGTTGGAGGCAGTAGAGCGCAGTGGCAGCCTGAGGATGACAGACACGACAGACTTTCACTATGGGTTTGGGATCCAGGGATAGCTTGCGCAGTTGTGTTTTTGTTGATGCTACAGGGGACAGTGATGTGTGGGACACTTCACAGTTCTTATTTTTGGGCCTTCCGGGGAGTTGGGTTTCTTTGCAGTAGAGATTGCTTGAGGACAAGCAATTTCAGGGAGGGCAGACTGTAATGTCCCCATTTTTGCGAGCATCAGAGTTCGGTGGATTTAGCCTATTCTTAGCCCTCGTAGGTTAATATGCATGGTTAGAGGGTCTCTTGATGGAGCTTGGCTCAGCTTCAGTTTGTCAGTACTTGATCAGTTGGCTTTCGTTCAGGCTCATTTGGACACTTCTAGCCTGAGTTGCTATTTTTAGCAGTATTCAGCACTCAGCGTGGGACCCCTGCTATTTTTGGCAGTATGGATTGATAGCGTTCAGAATCACTTCCTCAGTCGACAGCTTCAGACGGCTCGTGCATCGGATGAATGATGAGAGAGATATTAAAGTTTAAGTGACTTAAGTGATTTATTTAATATTTTAATATTATTATAAAGTTATAAAGTAACTTTATAATAATAAAGTCACTTTAACATAATAAAGTGCATTAAGTAAATAATTTAATGTGGGAATAAATCTTTTATCCCACATTGGCCAGGAAGGTGATTGAGCTCTCTTAAAAAAAGAATAAAAGGAAAGGCAAGAGCTCATTCTCGGCATCCAGTTGAATGAATAATATTTTGATTGATTCATCTTGTGGAGTCGAGGGTTTCTGCAGAATAGCCATTGGAGACGAAAACCTCCATTGGAAGCATAACTGAGGGTGTGAAATAACATCTGAAGGGTTGCACTTTGAGGAGGAAGCATTCAGCGTCTTCATTTGGGCATCATCGACAAGCTTTAGTCAAGGGTTTACATTGCATAATCTGAAGACTTTCATGGCAGCTATGGCAATGAATTCTAATCTTTCATTCTAGGTGTTTGTTGAAGCAACAAGAACATCCAATTGAAGCGCCTTAGCTGGGAGAACATTCTCAAGACAATGGAGGTCTATTTTGGTGAGTATGCATATATTTAGGGTTGACTGTAATTTTGTTGCAGTCCCATTGGAATGGTTCGATTTCAATATTTAAGGAAGTGTTTGCAAGTGATAGTGTTACCAAAGGGATTCCCCTTCCTTGGGGAAGTTTTGTGACAAGTTTGGAGACCTTTGGAAGGCCATTACAGCTGTAAATAAGGAGGAATATATGACTGTAATTTATGAGGACAACCACACTTCCAAGTTCGTTTTTGTCACCTAAGAGGGTTTTCAACATCAAGCATAGTACCATTTGGAGTGCCCAAGTCCAAGGAACGTTTTGTTTATACTAAAGAATCCAAAGGTTGTGGAGATTATTTCAGATTTGAAGGTTTATCCATGGCAGGTCTGCAACTTTGAAGTGGGGCGATTTTGCATTAAAGGGGTCCAAAAAAATATCAAATATCATCCAAAAGGGGCGCCCAACATTTCCTAACACTTTGGCATTGACATATATT
Organism: Torreya grandis; assembly: GCA_037957365.1. Classification (NCBI taxonomy): domain Eukaryota; kingdom Viridiplantae; phylum Streptophyta; class Pinopsida; order Cupressales; family Taxaceae; genus Torreya; species Torreya grandis. The sequence continues at coordinate 2,146,636 of JARHVA010000662.1, forward strand.
CATTTGGAGGTGGATTTTGGAAGATATGCAAGTCTGATCTGAAGTATACCAGTCTGAAGACAACTCAAAAATTCATATCATTTGAAGGCATTCATCATCCAAAGTTAAAGAGGATTCATCTACACTCAATTGTAATCAGGTTCCTCTTATCCTATTGCTTGTATGTGATCATTTTGGCCATTATTATAAGTCTGAAGCACATTTATATCAGACTGTTTTGTATTCAGAAAATTAAAAAAAAGGATTGGGTTGGCTTCAATTTGCATTGTTTATCATTGCCATATTATCTACCTTGTTTGCTTATGAATCTATTATTCAAGACAAGTGAAAATCTCTTCAGAACATATTGAAAACCAATCAAACCAGCAAACTGAAAACACAGACCAGCAATTGTTTGACAAAATTCCCAAGCACCAAAACTCAGAAAATTTGACAATTTTCAGTCACAATTGGTTGGGGATTCTACAGTGGTATCAGAGCGGTTTCCTGCCAGCCTGATTGGGTTATTTCAGATCGTATTCAATTAAGCAGTATTGCAACTGTAGAAGAGATCTCTGTTTTTTACAACGGTAGTTCCATCACCAAAGTCATATGAACTTGATAGCTACTCTTACAAAAAAGACGACCATCATTGGTATATTAGCATTATTCAAGTCAATACAGTCCTATTAAGAAGCTTGGAGTTTACTTGCAAATTGTTTGTAAAAATGTCTGGGTTGCTGTAGCTGTCAATTATTGTCTTTTTCAGATTTTAAATTGCATTGGAAAATCTGATAGCATACTTAATTGCACTCCCATTATCATTTCAATCATTAGCAAGTTTCAAATTAATTCTCCATGCATTTGAAACAATACATAAAGTTGAAATCCAAAGTGAAGTCAGATTTCAGTTGAAGAGAGTTGCAAGCAATCTGTTTGACAAAATTCTTGAGGCAGAAAATCAGGGTTCTTTTTATCAGATTGGCCATCTTGGACAGCAAAATGGTTGTCATAGCTTCTAAATTTGCTGATGAGATAACGGACGCTTATGAGGAGTACAAAGCACTACCAGATAATATCAAAGAGCTTCTAAACTTCGAACAATATATGGAGCATCGGATAGATTATAACAAGCAAAGAAGAAAACCAAAGAAATGCGAGCAGCCAAGCGTTGAGAGCATGTTGAATGATATCCAGTGGAAACTTAAGCTTTCACAACGAAGATTAACCCATAGTCCGCAGCAGTATGAGGATTCCCTTTCAAGACGAACCTCATCACGAAGTAAAAATGAGAGACTTGGTGAAGTATCTAAGAGTCTCTATGATGTGTTTGGGTTAAAAAGAGATAAGTTAGTAGATCGTGATCTTCAACCTACAGATGGACATGGGGTTGAAAATGAAATGGTGGTTGATAAGGAAATTTTACATCAAGGAAATGGTACGGTGGAGCCACAAAATGATAGTAACAACACTTCAGAGGATGTTATCAACCTTGCTAACAGTTCTGATTTTTATGACAGCAGTGATAAAACTTTCCAACAACATGAGACAGCCGTGATTTCACAGGTGCAAGACACTACTATTGAGTTGTCACATGAAAGTACTCAGGAATTGGGTACTAATGATGCATTGTATGTTGATGATTCATGTCATGGTGAGTCTGATCAGCCCCTTGAAAACAAGCTAGAAGATTCATATGTTGATATGGAATCCCAGGATCATGTTTTGGATGAGCATGCAATTACTTTGGGAGTAGAAGTGTGTGAAGATACTGTCATATCAGCAACTTCTACCTTATCAGTTGAGCCACCCTTTGAGGTACATAGCAGCAGTACCTTAGATGTTGAGGTGTGCATGGATGAAAGCACACATGACGCTACTTATCATGAGGAGAGTGATGACGAATCAGCCTCATATCATAGTGCATATTGTGAACCGGAAAACTTGTATGGGGGTCATAAGCTACAGAGTCATCATTTGGTTGGGCAACTAAAGGCGAACGACAATATGATTGCCACAACCATTGAGCATTTTGATGTTGCTCGGCAGATGTTAGCTACCTATGGTTGGAGTACTCCTTTGACAAATGAGCACGATGATAGTGGTTTTTCCCTTGCAGAGATACATGCACTTCGAGAAGCAATTGGAATGATGAAACAAAATTACTTAAAACTACTTGCAGACAGGGATTTTCTTCTCGAGTGGGATTGCATTTGTTATGATGCATTGCAGAGGAAAGAGAAGCAGGTTGATGAGCTCACTCATGAGCTTGAGGTGACTATGGACTCGTTGGAGAGTGCTCAGTTGGCCCTTCAAGAGTCACAGTCACGGTTGGAGGAGCTTACCGTGGAGTTGAGTTTGACACAATTTCCACCAGCTGCAAATACAGTACAGTTATATACAGAGGCAGTTGATGAGGATCTTATCTCCACGAGTTGTAGTGAGGATGTGGTTACATCTATCGCAGATATTGGTGCAGTCAATTCAGATGGGATGAGTGTTTTGGTTGAGAGCTCTTGTGATGACATAGTTGATTTTTCCGAGAGTTGTGTGACAGATCACGTCACTACTTCATCGTCGTCACAGGAGATATGTGAGGCATCATCCAGTACAGAGATTTGTACTTATGCTGATTTGTTTCCCCAGGACTATGATGGTCAGCCATTGACAAAGGTGGGAGCATTTCATCTTGACTGCATAGTGAGGAGTGTTTATCACTTCTCCGTTGGTCCACACACGGAGGATTTGATGATGCATCAGTGTGGATTGGCCCCAGAGTTATACCATCCGTTGTGGGATGGGTATTCACCATCTTCAGAAGATGGGATTAGCGGCTGCAAGCGTCCGACTCAGCTGTTTGCAGGGGATTACTTGCAGGGACAGCTGTCAGTTTTACATCATGCTGATATGTATCCAACAGGGTTTGCTACTTCTATGTCAGAGAGTTTTCTTATGGGTACATGGTTACAGGATGACTATGGTGTCAGTTGGCATGATGGCTTGGTCAATAATCACATCCACGAGGGTTTAGCAGAGGACAGGGTGAGATTCAGTGTAGCAGATGCTTCAAGAAGTTCTTATCTCCACATGACAGATGGATGTGAATTCAGATTGTATGGGGATCCAGGTGGTGACAGTTTTGGCACTGAGTATTGGATGGGTCCCATTGTGTTACTTCACCACTCACAACATGGTGAAGTTGGAGGCAGTAGAGCGCAGTGGCAGCCTGAGGATGACAGACACGACAGACTTTCACTATGGGTTTGGGATCCAGGGATAGCTTGCGCAGTTGTGTTTTTGTTGATGCTACAGGGGACAGTGATGTGTGGGACACTTCACAGTTCTTATTTTTGGGCCTTCCGGGGAGTTGGGTTTCTTTGCAGTAGAGATTGCTTGAGGACAAGCAATTTCAGGGAGGGCAGACTGTAATGTCCCCATTTTTGCGAGCATCAGAGTTCGGTGGATTTAGCCTATTCTTAGCCCTCGTAGGTTAATATGCATGGTTAGAGGGTCTCTTGATGGAGCTTGGCTCAGCTTCAGTTTGTCAGTACTTGATCAGTTGGCTTTCGTTCAGGCTCATTTGGACACTTCTAGCCTGAGTTGCTATTTTTAGCAGTATTCAGCACTCAGCGTGGGACCCCTGCTATTTTTGGCAGTATGGATTGATAGCGTTCAGAATCACTTCCTCAGTCGACAGCTTCAGACGGCTCGTGCATCGGATGAATGATGAGAGAGATATTAAAGTTTAAGTGACTTAAGTGATTTATTTAATATTTTAATATTATTATAAAGTTATAAAGTAACTTTATAATAATAAAGTCACTTTAACATAATAAAGTGCATTAAGTGAATAATTTAATGTGGGAATAAATCTTTTATCCCACATTGGCCAGGAAGGTGATTGAGCTCTCTTAAAAAAAGAATAAAAGGAAAGGCAAGAGCTCATTCTCGGCATCCAGTTGAATGAATAATATTTTGATTGATTCATCTTGTGGAGTCGAGGGTTTCTGCAGAATAGCCATTGGAGACGAAAACCTCCATTGGAAGCATAACTGAGGGTGTGAAATAACATCTGAAGGGTTGCACTTTGAGGAGGAAGCATTCAGCGTCTTCATTTGGGCATCATCGACAAGCTTTGGTCAAGGGTTTACATTGCATAATCTGAAGACTTTCATGGCAGCTATGGCAATGAATTCTAATCTTTCATTCTAGGTGTTTGTTGAAGCAACAAGAACATCCAATTGAAGCGCCTTAGCTGGGAGAACATTCTCAAGACAATGGAGGTCTATTTTGGTGAGTATGCATATATTTAGGGTTGACTGTAATTTTGTTGCAGTCCCATTGGAATGGTTCGATTTCAATATTTAAGGAAGTGTTTGCAAGTGATAGTGTTACCAAAGGGATTCCCCTTCCTTGGGGAAGTTTTGTGACAAGTTTGGAGACCTTTGGAAGGCCATTACAGCTGTAAATAAGGAGGAATATATGACTGTAATTTATGAGGACAGCCACACTTCCAAGTTCGTTTTTGTCACCTAAGAGGGTTTTCAACATCAAGCATAGTACCATTTGGAGTGCCCAAGTCCAAGGAACGTTTTGTTTATACTAAAGAATCCAAAGGTTGTGGAGATTATTTCAGATTTGAAGGTTTATCCATGGCAGGTCTGCAACTTTGAAGTGGGGCGATTTTGCATTAAAGGGGTCCAAAAAAATATCAAATATCATCCAAAAGGGGCGCCCAACATTTCCTAACACTTTGGCATTGACATATATTCATTTGGAGGTGGATTTTGGAAGATATGCAAGTCTGATCTGAAGTATACCAGTCTGAAGACAACTCAAAAATTCATATCATTTGAAGGCATTCATCATCCAAAGTTAAAGAGGATTCATCTACACTCAATTGTAATCAGGTTCCTCTTATCCTATTGCTTGTATGTGATCATTTTGGCCATTATTATAAGTCTGAAGCACATTTATATCAGACTGTTTTGTATTCAGAAAATTAAAAAAAAGGATTGGGTTGGCTTCAATTTGCATTGTTTATCATTGCCATATTATCTACCTTGTTTGCTTATGAATCTATTATTCAAGACAAGTGAAAATCTCTTCAGAACATATTGAAAACCAATCAAACCAGCAAACTGAAAACACAGACCAGCAATTGTTTGACAAAATTCCCAAGCACCAAAACTCAGAAAATTTGACAATTTTCAGTCACAATTGGTTGGGGATTCTACATAAGGCGATCACAAAGAAACCAGATATCACCAAAGAGAAAGGAAGAAAGGTCTAGCACAGCTAGAGGAAGGTTTAGGACACCCAGATCCAGAATCACTTGCAAGGAAGAAAAGGAAGCCATGGGTAATAGAGATCCAGAGGATGTTCGTTTTGAGAGGCTTGTACAAGGCCATGAACGGTTAGCTGACATGATGGCTCAGCGAGTCCAGACTATGCAGAATAACAGTATACACAGGCCTCACAATGGTGAAGGTAGTTCTTCAGGGGCCAATAATAATCAACCCATTCAGAGGACAATCATAGGCTCTTTATTGCTAGGCCTTTCCAACCTACCTTTCTTCATAGGGAAGAGGCGATGCCAGAAGTGGAATTACAACTATCAATAGGTGATGATATTGCAGTCGGTTACAAAGAGTACAATGCCCTGCCAGATGAAATTAGGGAGGCTATCTCTTTCACTAATTTCATGAATTTAAAAAAAAATAGGGGTGGTCAAAGAGTTGACACAAGGCCACCAACAAATCAGAAGGATCTCCAACAATCAATAGGGAAGATTAGTCTTCCAAGTTATTATGGCTCCGATAAGTGTTCAACACGTTCTTAGATTCAAAAATTAAATACATTTTTATCATTGAGGCCAATGATGCAAGAGAAAGCCATCAAATTTGACACCCTTCATCCGAAAAGTGTAGCACATGAGTTGTGGTACCATGGATTGATCATACAGGGGCACAATCACATCCACTCATGCGTGGAGTTCAGTACCAAGTTAATAGAGAGGTTTGATAGAGTTGATTCGGAAATCCATTTTCAGGAATTAGCTCAACTCAAACAAACCAATTCAGTAGATGACTATGTTGCTGATTTTCAAAAGCTCTCAGTTATGGTGCCTGATGTGACAAAAAGGAGACTTGTTTTGTTTGTTGAAGGTTTAGTTGAACCACTCAAGGGTTTGGTGAAAGCTTTCAACCCTATTTCTCATCAAGAAGCCATAAAAAAAGGCTTTAGATTTGGAGAAATCAGCACCTAAAGGTAAAATTATGCCCTATGAACAGCCAAAAACATCTCAGGGCAGCCAAGGGCATCTTATGGGCAGCCAATGACATCAGTTTTTGAGCAACAAAAGAAGCCATTTCAGAAAGGGGTTTCTCTCTAAAAAGAGCTGTCACAGAAGCCATGTATTGAGATAGAAAAGCGGAATGAACTCAGAAGGAAAAATCTATGCTTCACATGCAAGGCTCCATAGGAACCAGGTCATAGGTGTCTTCCAAAAGGATAGATACACTACATTGAGATAATATTTGATGAGTTAGAAGAAGTACTAGCACCTAAAAGAGGAGATGGGGATAGTTCAGGGTGCACCCTTGCCACACTTATTACAAAAAGCACCTATGCTGCACTTTCTGGTACAACCTGATATTACCTTTTCAGAAATCATGGAGTTATGCAAAGACAAACTCACAATTTTGATTGATAGTGGGGCAACCCACAACTTCATTGTTGAGGGTTTGGTAGCCCAAATAGGGTTGAAATCAGAAATTTTCCAAGGCTTTAATGTGATTGTAGCTGGTGGATCAACTATCCCTTACACTAGAAGGATTCAGCAGTTGGAGATCACACTTGATAATCACAGGGTGTATGATGACTTCTATGTTGTGAGCATATAAGAGAAACAAGTTTGGTTTTAGGGCTGCAATGGTTACATTCCCTTGGAGAGTTTACACAGAATTACCAAACCTTGTAGCTGAAATTTGAATCTGATGGAAAAGAGGTGGTACTTCATGGTATGGCCAATGGAGCCCCTACAGTTGTTACAGCAAATAGAATGGAGGGTGTCATTGTTGGTAGTACTATCTCTAGATCACAGCTCATTCATGATTCTACCAACATGGATTCACTCATAGAGTTTGTTGAAGCATCAGTAGGTTCAGAGCTTCCAATCCTTGATTGTATCAGAGTAGTGCAACAGAAGCCATCCACATCACCAAAAGGAATGGTAGAAAGAACAAGATTGGTTTGGGATCCTGGTATTTGCAGGGCGGTTCAAGCATTGCTTAAGGACAAACAATTTTGGGAAGGGCAGACTGTCATGTCCCCTTTTCAAAATAATTAATAATCTAATAATAATTAAGTCATCCAAAATGGTACTTTAAGTTATAACTTTGAAAAATGACATTAATTATTATTGAGTGGGGCCACAATTAATTAATATATACATAGCCAAAAATAATTAATATTCATTAATTGGAAAAAAGATGAATATTAGATTAAAAAATAATTATAATTACTTTAGGGTTTGGATGAATTGAAAAGTGAATCTTATACAAGGACAAACGAGGAAATGAATATTATTATTGATTATTCAACTTTTGACAATTCATAATTGAATTCCAAATTCATTCAACTTCTGCTTGAGGACGAAAACCCTTTTTGTAGCCAACCCAGAGGATGAAACCCCTCTAGTTTTTTGAGGTAGCTTCATCTAGGAGTTACACATGCAACACAAAATCAACGAATCCATTCAAGAGTTGTGCTAAGGGTTTGGAAGCTTGCTGCCACCTACAACAATCCTTCAACATAAAAAAAAAGAACTTCATAGATCTGAGCAGATTTTGTAATATCTATGAAAAAACTCAGTTTCATACTTATTATATTATTTGATTCCATCAAGCTTTGCATAGGAATTTACTTGGACAACATATGAGCATTTGAATTATTTTATCATAAGTTTTGAATGAAACTTCAAAAGTGAATTGTATGCAATAAATTAATCATCTATTTTTGGGGTTCATCTTTTGTTTGACAATTCAGTATTTGCTTGAAAGGGATATATATTATTGTGTTTCACCTATTATATTGAAACATGCACGAGCAGGAATTACAACGAAAAGATTTCTTCATGAGGGTTTTGATTATATTAGGACATGCATGAGCAGGAATTGCAATGAAAGATTTCTTCATGAGGGTTTTGATTTTTATTACCCGAGTTGAATTTATTTCTTCTAAGGGAAATCTGAATTATTTTACAAGGGTTTACAGGAAATCCAGAATTGTTAATATTTATCCAAAAAGGGATATTTTAGATGCTAAGGTTGGGAGATTGAAACCCTCATTTGCAGCCATACATTTTCAAGGATTGAAAGAACTATTAATTACTAGGGCTACAAGGTATATAATTACAACGATGCAAAGTATTTGGAGTATTTTTCTACAACTAAGGTTTGTTGGTTTTGAAATCATAAATTTTATTTTTACGTAAGGGTTTGCTGGAAAACCTCTATTTTGTTGATTTGTCCCATTTGGGGACATTACAAACAATCATGTTTGGCTAAAAATAAAATGTTGGGCAAGTTGGAAATGAGGGGGACTGCAGTTCTAAAATTGGAGATAGCTCCCATATTGATCCATGTCTCACATACACCCGTGATATAGAAATCACTACATACCTTAGGCTGACAACATGTTGTAAATGTTCCAATATACCCTTCTTCAATTTTGTCTCCAAATGTGGGACTTAGCTCCAAGGAGTGATCTATGAATCGTGAGCATTGATCCTTTACAACTTCGATAGAATGCACATCATATTCTATATGATTCATCATGATCTTCCTTTTTATTCAAAAGCATGAGATAAATGATTCACTACAAATAGTAATATTAATCTTATTAAAGCCTTTATCCATTTTGGGCCTCAAAAGATCACACAGATCCCATATGCAAAAACAATTTGGAACTTGAATCAAAGAATCTATATGCCCTATGCTACAAGTAGAATTCTTCACCCTTTTTGGCATGTTGTCTATGATGACAAGATTCTTCTAAGGACATAGTATGGAGCAATAAATTTGGGATATGACCATCATACCTTGGGTTGTAATCATAATGTTTATCAATAGTTGTTGAATTGAACATTTCACCAAGCTAAAAATTGACATTAGTACTCAATGAGAATCCTTTCTCATGTGCATGCATTTCAACACAGTCATCTGAAAACTCAGCCTCATATGCTTCTTGACTTGACACATTCTTCTATAGCATGGACTCAATCCCTGGTGGATTGATGAGTGTATTGAATCGGAACGTCCTTCTCACTTGTGCACTCATCAAGTGATGCTTTTCCCCCTTGACTTTCTCACGATTTTGTTGATGCATGCAATCATCAGAAGTCAATAAAACATTCTCTACTATCAAAGAAATTTTAACTTCAATCTGCACGTTGAGTTCCTTGTATTCAACTATCATTTTTAATGTTAAGTACAGCTTCAATTTTTCTTCACATTGATTAAACACCTTTTGAGCCAATGCATGTGCAACTGGTGAGACTCCCTACTCATCATTTCTCATATTAGCCAATAAAATTGAAAGGAGTAGTTGGAAAATATCATCATTCATTCATTATTAAAGAAAATTGTTTGCATTGAGGTAACAACATTTTATGTATGATTCTCCTTAACAGTAGCAAAGAAATGTTTGAACATTTTAAGAATAAGATCATCACATTCAAGATCTATCATTCCAACACATGATCTAACTTTTGCAGTAATTTCTAAAATCGTAACCCTCTTAGCAAAAAAAGAGCTTTTGATTTCATCTGAACCTTGGAAACTTTCCACAATCAATTGAAATATTACCCTCATGGTGTTGTTGTATGGCCTTTCAAGAGTTGATATTCTTGTAATTTCACTAATACAAGTAATTACTACAAGTTTCACATCTAGATCTGGGTGTTTCAAAATCTTTGGCTTAGCCAAATAAGTCATTGATGGATTCACTGCTCATAACATAGACTCAAAATCTGATTGTCTTATCATGGACAAATAATTTGCCACTTCCCCTAAATCCCTAAGTAGAGAATTTTTTGAATGAGGCGACTGTGCAAGTTTCTTCCCTACCTTGCAAAGCTTAATTCCCAAATCATATTTACTCATTAACTCCATGATTCACAAGCTATGCATCAGATAGTATTTAAAAAGTATTAGTTATTTCCCACAACTGGGAAGGAAATAGCTCTGATACAACTATAATATCCATAATCAGACATTTTAAACAATTTTGGATTTATCGAAAAACCCTAAGGCAGCAATAATAAGATCTAAATTTTATTGCAACAAACCCTTGTGGAAAATACAATAATCTAATTTTCTATTATTTATGGCAACAAACACTTGAAACAAAATACCCAAATGGTTTGGAAATCACTGATAAACGCTTTGAATACTTAGATTGGATTTCAAAGGTCAAATATACAAGATGGAATCAAATACAACTCCTCAAATGATGCTTCAGAAGGGAAGTTGGAGGCAAAAGATGATCATGCAAACTGAAACCACAAAGATCTATCCATCGAAATGACACCAGCAATGAAATGTGTTTCCAAAGGGTGACGTTAGCCCTTAATTAGGCCTTAAATGGGCTCCAAAAGCTGAAAATGGTGATGCCCTAGTTGTAATCACAGTTATGGACTAAAAATCAAATCTAAAATGCACCCAAGGCGAATTGGAAACTGAATATCTCTAAATGAAGCACAGCTGCAACCCCTGAATGGAGTTATCCTGGGAGATGAGAGGGTTTTCGTCTTCAAATCCGTTTGCAAAGAAGGGTTTTCGTTCTTTATTGTTGTAGCTGAAATGTTTCCATCAAACATACATGAGAGAGTAATATGAATTTTCAAGATGATCTCCAAAAGAAACCTCCAAGCTGAATTTTATTATTTTCCATTTGCCTTTCTCAAGTGGGGCGCTCCACTTTAAGCCTCTTTTATTTTTAATAAAGTAACGCTTCTATTTCTATTTTAGTGTTGACTTTATTTTACATTAAAAATTGCCTTTTTAATTAAATAATAATAAAACATAAGTTGTCTTTAATATAACATAAAGTTACTTTTTGGCTAACTTAGTCATATTATTATTTTAAGTATTTAAAAATACTTTTCATTTTAACAATAATATTATTAAATTGCCCAAAAGATTAGAAATGAAGAGGCCCAACTTAAATAATATTATTAATTATTTTAATCTAGAAAAAGGAGACATGACAATTATTTTATTAATATTTTTCATTGTATTTATCAATGTTGCATATTTATAAAACTATGTTCGCATATATATATGTATGTATTTTCCGAACTTTTTCAAGAATTTCGGATTTTCGGATTTTTTAACCCTCCCAAATGAATCCGGATTTCCAAACTTGGTAACTATGGTCAAAACGTCTTGACATTAGCACACAACAGTCTGAACAGCTGCACGTAGCCAAAATTGACAGGTGCACAGTCCAATATTTGTTAGATTCAGACCAAATTAGCTCCACGCAGGTCTGAAGCCAGCTAAGATGCCATATGCAGCCAACACCTTACCAAACTGTGAAAAAGAGCAGTAATCAGAAGCATAACAGCAAAAAATACCTTACTCGGGTCTGGAACGCCTTATTGCAGATCTGAAATGCCTTGGAACAGCACTAGATTCTGCCAAAACGCCATATTTATAGCTGATATGCCATCATACAGCAGAAAATGAGAGGATATGCCTTCAGGACAGCCTTTACACAGTCTTTGTCATTGAAAAAAACTGAATTGAATGAGTTTGATTGGCTGTGAAGATTAAATATGCAGCAGAATGAATGGAGAAGGAAAGCAACTAAAAACCTGCACTCTGGTACCAATGTCAGGCCAGGATGGATGACAAGATTTGGTGCAAACCAAAGATATATCAAATTGCATTAAAAAATGAATAAGAGATTACATTATTTAAGAGCCGAGCTTGTGACTATTCATTTCATATTCCATGAGAACTCTTCACCTTCCTATGAGAACTCTCTAGCTACCACTACAAGACAAAAGCTCTCCTACAATTACTCTTAGGATTTACAATAATATTACAGCATCCTTATTTTGTTCACAATTCATGAAAACTGTAAAATATTTTCTTTCATTAGGTAAGAACTGAGATATAGGAACAGGCTCAGGTGTTGTTAGCTTTATGCTCAATTGATGTAGCTTTAAAATATTTATTTTGACAAAATTATGCCTTCAAGAGGCATTTGAGAAGCATTGTGATATATAGGAGAATCGTCAAACATTGTTCAAGGTTAGTTGCATAGACAAGTTTTTTCTGCATAATTTGTTCTTGGCAATAACATATATGCATGTCTGATTATGGTCACAAGTATTATCCATGTTTCTCAATTTAATTTTTTTTATTTGTGTTTTCTTAAAAACAAATTTGCACTTAGGGGAGTCCTAGTGTTTACCCCACATGGGACCCATATGGACTTGTATGGTATTCACACAGCCACACCCCCAGAAACACATGAATTTTGCAGAAAAGGGGCCAACGTGGCCATAAACTTATTGGAAATGTGCTTGAAACATTTCTCGTGGATTTTCCAAATCAAAAACATTGACAAAACTAATTCCAGGCATTCCAAATGCATTTCCACAGCATTTCCATTTCTGAAACATTTCCAGAGGCATAAATTTTAGGATGTCATTTAAGGAACATAACATTATGTTTCTTATGATATGGACCGTCAAACCATAACCAGAATGATTCTAAGGAGCTTTCTCCTCTACAATCTTGATTATTTTTATAACCTCATAAAAATTTTAAGAGAGTTCTATTCTTCTATAATCTAATGCGTCGCGATACTATAAATGCCTTTCAACAGAATTGGCCTTTCCATAGCAAAAGGAAATAGACATAAAGTTAATAGAGTGCAAACCTTTATTTCCATAATAAGTACATGCTTGGGCTTTGCTTCCCCATCAATGAGAGATGTAGCAACAGAAGATCCTGGCTGTGTTAAATGAAATCCCATCCCAGATACTTCCTACAGCACTAATTCTGGAAATATCAATTTAAAAATGATAAGAAAAACAATATCTGTACTATTTATCTCAAATCTCTTTGCACAATCTTCATTTCAACTTGACAACCTGTGGATCAATCAAGCATTCATGTTCATGCCCCCAGATAACAAAATCCAGAAAGCGTGGAAGGAACTGCTCATTAATTGCATTCTTTGGATTTGTTTTGACCCTGCAGTACAAAACTAAGTCACAATTAGATGAACATTGTTTCAATATTATTGTTCAATGGAAAACCAAATGCATCACTTATATGGGTCTGGGAAGAAAATCCATAAAATCTATCCCAAGAAAGCAAAGGAACGCAGATAATTAGTACTTGCATTGAGAAAAATGAAAATCCATAGGTGATCATCTATTACAAACAGATTCACCTTTAGGTTGCTGATACGAGAAGTAATGACAATTAATTGAAACTTCAGCTAAAATTAAGCTACCTATTTTGGTGGAGTACCAAAATGTTGAACCAATCTGACACAGGGCATCCCTCCTGAGGTTCAGGCCGCATCCACTGAACAGCATGGGGTGTCTACAAGAAAACCATAACAATTCAATGAATGATTTGTAGCATTAGCATTACTTCAATTCTAAATGGATGATTCTTTGACTACCTGAAACATCCGATTAAGCCGCTCATCACGTATATTTCCAAGACCATAAAGAGCCACTGATGTAACATCCTGCGTCCAGATATACAATATTTTATTTCCCAGTACAGAAGACATTCAACATAATTATGCAAATCCTGTATCCAGAAATATAATATTTTATTCTACAGTGCATAACAAATTCAACATGATTATGCAAGGTTTCTAGTAAATAGCTTTTCTTTTGCCACTAATAAGAATGCTTCAAGGAACTAAATATCCTAAAGGAATGTATCCATCAACAAGGTTATCCTTGGAATTCCATGGTGAGAAAGTGATTACCTTTCTTATAAGTATAGGATAAAGAGTGATCTGACCAACACCAGAGCCTCCAAGAACCATTTTCCCAAAGTAATTCACAAGATTGCATGCAGAAAGAATATCAATTGCAGAAAGATTATCCTGTCACCATATACATATAAACAATTACATACGTGCTTATCCCAGTTTCTGTGATTAGAAATACTACATTGGAAAACATCAATATTAAAATTAGACTAATTATGAACAACAGTTTAATAAAAGTTTACATTATTGAAAAAATACATCCAATTCATTTCACATCTCTCAGGGCAAAATTTTCGGGCAAAATTTTCGGCCACACCCATTAAGAGGGAAACTAAATTGAAGAAACAAAGTTGCAGCAAGATCAATTTTATATTCTTATAGATAAATATGCGTGTTTCTTGGATTGCAATCCCACTCAAGCACTAAAGGGCATAGCTACGTAAGTGAACATACAAAGAGACATTAATCTCTATTACCTTTCATAACGTTAGTATAATTACAAACAGTCCTAAAACAACCCTTCTACAAAAAAGGTCAGAAATACCGTGTCCTTTCTAGTTTGAACAAGATGGATTTTCCAGTAAGAAATTATGCATCCCCTATATGGACCATTGCGCTCTAGGGTTTGGATGCAAAATCTAAATTATTATTTATAATGCACAAAATTGTCCCTTAACCTGAATTCTATAATATTCTAGATGTATTCATATTTCCTTCTTATCCAACACCTATGTTCCTCATGGAATTATCAGTCAGAAGAAAGAGAGAAAAAATATTAATGTCCACAGATGACCACAACAGTTGACTGGGACTCGAAAGAAAGAACAGCCGGAAGAAATAATTTGAAGAAGCAAAAAGAAGCTGCAAGCTATTGGAATAATTCAGATATCCATACATCAGTTATTCCCTAAAATAATGTCAAAAATTGTTTGCAATAAAAATATTTTCCTCTTCTTCATCATCGTGCTGATCTTTCTATTCTGTCTGCTGTGGATAGAAACAGAGCATCAAGAGTCCTGTCCATGCCTGTAAGCGTTTTTTATCTGGTTTATAGTCTCTTTTAATCCATCAATTGGACTGGTGATGGCTTCCTCCACAAGAATGTTATTTCTAATTTCCAGTTTTCCCCACTCTGTGTGGCCAAGATTGAAGCCATTGTTGGTACCCACAGAAGGCCAAGAAAGTTGCTCTAATACCACTGTTATGAAATATATATGAAATGGATAAAAATTTAAAAAAAACAGCTAAAGAAAAAAGATTGAAATTTCAATAAGAATAAAATAGACTTGTTCTTTTACATCTTGAAATCTAAAATCTCCAGAAATAACAAACCCAACCTCAAAGAAACTGGATGTGAACTCTAATGTCTTCCATAAAACATATTCACACAATACATATAAGAGAAAATCTCTTGAGAAGCTATGGATGTGAACTCAGATCCAATCCAAGAGCAGAATAGGTGCTGCACTTGGCCAAGAACAGTGCTGGATCCTACTCAATATTTTTCCAGCCCAACAAAACCTTGCACCTGAGACTTAAAAGCCTTAGTGTAACTGAACTAAGATTAATTTTCTCAAATGTATAGTCATTTTATTGTAGGTAGTATTTCACAGGCCGGATAATATTCAGAATGGCAATGAAATTCCTATTTCACGATTCAATTAAACAAAGGAGAAACATTACATTATAAAACCCAAAATGTATGTTCACTTCACATTCCGAATGTGACTCTTCCTATTCCTACTGGAATGGAGAAACAACTTATTGTAAAAAGACAAAAGCTAGACACCTAGGATTAACAACTATATACAATATTGTTACATCCCCCCTTTAATCTGTATGGTTTTTTGTCAGACTAAGCATTCCTTTGAACTTTTCAAATTTTTCTCACCCAAATACTTTTGTCAGGATGTCTGCTAGTTACTCTGTTGCAGGGCAATGTTGCAACTTGACACTGCCATCTTTCACATAGTGTCGAATCAAATGAAAAATAGTATTGATATGCTCGGTTCGGTCGTGAAAGACAAGGTTCTTTACCATCTAGATTGCAGAAGTGTTGTCAACCATGAAAGGTGTTGACGAAACCTGTTGCTCTTGCAAATCTAAAAGAACCCTTCTAAGTCACAAGATCTCTCTAGGTGCTTCTAAAGTAGCCATATATTTTGCTTCTGCTGAGGAAATTGCCGGTACTAATTGCTTATTGGACTTCCAACTGACAACTGGCGTTTCCAAATTCATCAAAAAATCCATGGACTTTCCATCTTTATGATCCCCAGCATAGTCGAAATCTAAATACCCAACCAGTTTGAAGTCCCTTGCACTAGAGTATTTGATCCCAAAATTATGTGTTCCTTTGAGATATATGAAGACATTTTTGCTACTACCCAATGATTGTCCTTGGGTTGTTGCATGAATCTTGAGAGGACACCAACTGCAAATGATATATCTGGTCAAGGCGACATAAATCAAACTTTCAATGAGTTGTCTATATTTAGTGGCATTAACCAAATATGTTGAATCTTCAGATGTCAATTTGAGATTTTGTGCCATGAGCATGTTGGGAGCCTTACAATTTTCCATTCCAAACTTGCTCAAAATGTCACCAATGTACTTTTGTTGAGTGATAAAGAAATACTTTGGTTTTTGAATTACTTCAATACTCAAATAGTAATGGAGATAACCCAAATCAGTGATTTCAAAGCTTTCATCAACTTTGATTTGAACTTTGCAGTGTACCGTTCATAGTTCCCAGTGATGAGCAAATCATTAACATACACCACCACAAATATATTTTGTCAACTATTTTAACGAAAAGAGTTGCATCTTCAAAATCAAAACATTTGAAGTTCATGTTCATGAGGTGCTCAACTAGTTTGTCGTACTATGCTTGAGGGCTTGTTTCAAACCATACAATGATTTTTCAAGTTTGCACACGTTGTGCTCATCTATTTACTACAAAACCTTCGGATTGTCTCAAGTACACAATTTCCTTGAGATCACCATTCAAGAATGCAGTTTTGATGTCCATTTGGTGAATTTTCCATCTGTTGTGAGCTACCAGAGCCAATATGGTTTGAATGGTAGTCCATTTTCTTATAAGTGCAAATATTTCATTGTAGTCAATTCCTTCTTTTTTAGCATATCCCTTTACGACAAGACTTGCTTTGTGCTTGTCAAGTGAGCCATCAACCTTGAATTTGTTGCAGTAGACCCACTTGCAGCCAATTGGTTTGCAGCCATATGGAGGAACAACCAATTTCCAAGTCCCAGTTTTTACCAATGCACTATACTCACTTCATTGTTTTTCTCTAAGATTTAAGCTTCTAAGGTTGTTTGAAAGATGTTGGTTATGAATCAAACGCAAATTGAGTTCTTCTGGAGAATCATTCAAGGTGAGTTTTTCAATCCTATCTTGAATTTTTTCAAGGGACTTGTCTGATTGTGATGCAGCTGCATGTGCACTTCGAGTGCCTATTTTTCCAACTTCATTAGGTTTCACATCTTTCAATGTTTGAGTGACCCACATAGACATTTTTTTGGTGTGTTTTAGGTGCTTTAAATTCATCATCTAAAGTTCCATCACTTTCTCCCCTCTATTTTGGTGGCCCTTGATCATTGTCTAATGACATTTCACTCTCACCTTCTAGAGGAGTTTCAATATCATGGATAGGAGACAAACGAAAATCAATAGATTCTCATTTGTGTGTCACCCACTCATTGTTTGGAACAACCAAATCACTCTCTGTAAACATCAAACTTTGCATACTTGTCCTTTGCAATCTCACAAAAGACAACTCTTGCAGCAAGAAACTTCTCTTTCTCATCACACAGCCTGTATGCCTTGGAGGATTTAGAATATCCAAAGTGAATGCATTTTCTACTCCTGTGGTCCAACTTATCTCTTTTCCTTTGAAATCAATGCGTAACAAGTGGATCCGAAAATTCGAAGATGTCGCACTGAAGGAAGATGACCACACCAAATCTCATACGTAGTTTTGGAATCAAGAGATATTGATGGTGATTTGTTGCGAAAGTATACTGTTGTTTTATCTATTTCGAACCAAAAGTGCAAATTTACCCCTTTGTAATACAACATAGCACAAACCATATTCGTCACAATGTTGTTCATCCTTTCTACAACTCCATTTTTTTGTGGAGTGTGAGGAACTATGAGATGGTGTTTGATCCCATTTTGCTCAAGGTAGGATTCAAACTTTTTTAAAGTGTATTCACCACCATTGTCTGTCCTAAGTGTCTCGATGCAGGTTTGAGCTTCGTTTTCTATTATGTTTACAAACTTTTGAAAAGATTAGAAGGCTTCTGATTTTTTCTTCAAAAAGTATATCAAAGTCATTATATTGTAGTGATCAACGAAAAAAAGTACTTATGACCACCATCAGAGAGGATTGGAAGAGAACATAAGTCCGAGTGAACAAGTTGCAACTTTTGGTTAGCGTTCCACTGTGACATTGGGAACGGTTCTCTTGTATGTTTATCCAAGATGCAGGCTTCACACTTTTCATCTGATTTTGCGAGCAATGTAGGCATGCCAGCAACACCATTCTTTTTGCAATACACGAATGTTGGTATAGTGGGTGTACCCAAATCTAGCATGCCACATGTTTGGAGACACTCTATCTTCCACAAGATGACCATAATTCCTTGAATTTAATGGCTCGCCCCTGAGTTTGGGTAGTTTCTCTTCCTCATATCCAATCAAGACAACTGCATTGTCACCTTTTCTCCTAATCGTGAGATCAACATATCCAACAGAATGGAATGGCCTTACTCCCTTATGAACACTAGGGACAAGAAGTTTCGTTTTAATTGAGGAAGATAGAGAACATTTTGGAGTTTGAAATTTGAAAGGCTCGAACACTTGAGTTGTATTCAGAGTTGCAGGGAGATGCATCCCCCACCACCTAGGATACATCTCGGGTTTGGGTATAGATCTCCCATATGGAAGACGAGTATCAAGATGTCTCCCGTGTAAGGAGACGTTTGTTTCCCTGTCCCTGCATCTCTGACATGTGTCTCAGTGCAAAAAATACATTCCCCTCGAACAAAAAAACCTAGTTGCATCAAAAACCCTAAACGCAAAAAAAATGCTTATAAAATACATGGTCCTCTGTGTTTCACCACAGTTGTTTGTTTGGAGTTTGTCACCGGATTTAGCAATGACAGTCATCAGATTTACCAAATGTCGTCACTGTCGTCGTTGCCAGAGAAATAGGGAGGGATTTGAATGCTGCATTTTTCGTTTTTTTCCAATGTTAAAACTTAAACTCAAAAAAATAAAACCATAAAGTTTAACAGTTTCCTTTTGGGCCTTTGGCATAGTGACAGGACTGTCTGCATAGCCATGACTGTTAAAAACTACACCATGCCATGCTAAAGTTATTGAAAGCTATTTTTATTTTAGTCTATTTTGCACTGAAAACACAAGATGTAGAAATCAAAAGCTAAAGTTTATCAATCCATTTTTTTAATTTTCTGTGAAATACTAAATAGTATATACCCTGTATTTAATATATACTCCGTTTTTATTTATTTAATTTAATATTTAGGTTTTCTGTTTTTCTTTTATTGTAATATTTTAAAAATTAAAATTAATATTTATTCCATAACTATTTATATATTAAGCTTTGTTTTTTACTTTGTGGTTTAGTTAATTTTTCAAGTTTTATTTTAATAATTTCTATTTTAAATTTTTAATATTTATTTAATATATTTAATTTTTGAATTTTTATATTCATAATTTTTTAAAATTTTAGTTTACGTTTTTTAAATTAAAGTTACTAATTTTATTTTTATTTTTTTCCAAAATGTCAATGGAGGGAAAGATGATTTGTATCCATTGTGAAAGTTTTGCGATAGTGTTTGCAAAGGGAATGGGAGAACATCAACGATCACATGCAAGCTTTGTGGGAAGGCCTTCCATGGCACTTACACAAGAGTAAGGGCTCATTTTTTCCGAACAACAGACAAAGGGGTTGACACTAGTACAAATGAAGGATAGTTGGAAGCGATGAGAGAACAAGAAAGTGCTCAAGGCAAACTAACTCCTTTAAGCTCCCATGCTTCAACCACAAATCGAGCTCAGCGTCGCCATATCATGGCAACTGTGAGAACAAAATCAAAGATAGATGTGTCTTCTAGGTATGCAACAGATGATGTGGGGTTTTATCGCAAGAGATCACACATTGGTAGTTTGAATCCCATAGGAAGCATGTTCAATGTGCATGGTCGAGACGCAGTGGATGTAGTGATTGCACGCTTTTAGGCAAATGGAATTTTGTAATGTCCCCAATTTGGAACAAATGGACAAAATGGGTTTATCAAGCAAAACCTAGCAAGAATCTACTAATTTTGAATTTTTATGAAACCCTCACTACTGCCGATAAAATCAGACTATTGCAATAGGCCAAACTGCCACTAAAATATCATTCAAATAATTTTGAAAATTAGGAAAATTGTATAATAAATCCCAGCCACCAAACAACTCAATTACTGAATAATTTCAATGAGTAATTATTGAAAAATTAATAATAAATTACTGAAAAAATATGTAAAATTTCAGATTGCAAAGTAGGCTTTGAATGGCCATTAAAACCCTTCCAAATATCTTCCCAAAGGGGTCGCCCAACTAAAATAGTATGCAAAATATTATTAATATTATTTGGCCTTCAAATAGCCTCACAAGCCCTCGCAAGGAGCCTCAAAACACAAGCGCCCAGCGGGAATAATTATTAAGAAATTACAGATCTAATATAGGGCATGAATGCCCTCAAAAGGGAAGTCGCCTAGCTGCAATACATTTCAAATAAAATCACAAACCCTAAGAGAGGGTTTACAAGTGTAGCTCGGCCCTTTGATGGGGTCTCTAATGCCTCAAGGCAAGTCGCCACCCGCAAAGATCCTTTAAAACTTCAGAAATGACCTCCAAAAGCAAGCCACCTCTCGTCAATGCTCAATCCACTTGCCAAGGCAAGTCGCCACCCTAGGAGAGGGTGTAATTCAACAAATATCAATTCTGAAGCGCAATTACAACCCTTGTGTAGAGTTGCAAGAATGAAAGGTTTCATCCCTAAACTCCTTTGTGCACTTGAAGGGTTTTGTCCTCAAGTCACTTGTTCAAGCTTAACATACTTGAGCATAAGATTCAATATCAAATTCAACATCCTTCTAAATGAAACCTTCCGTTGCTTTTATACAACTCCCCCCAAGGGGCACGCCTAAAAGGGAAGGAAACATACATTCAAATCATAAGGAAATTACTTTTAAAAAGATTACTTCAGTCAAGTGGCGCTCATGACCCTTAAAGGGCCCCAACTTACGTGGCTCTTATAGCATAAAGTACCTTTTACATGTATTCATTCAAAACCACTTATTTCCCTTTCTTTTCTTTATTTTCCCTTAGCCCCCAGGAAATGGGTTAAGATTAAGGGTCTTCAAAGTTGTCCCTAGCAAAAGAGGGGCATAACACATTTCATTCAATGTTGCTCAATCACCTTATTATGAGGAGATGGTTTGTGCTATCAACAATGGGTCAACGGAGTATAAATCACTTGGTTATGAGAAGCTTTGAACGTCTCTTATTAACTCAAAGAAAACAAGGATAAAGAACTAACTATGCAAGTCAAAAAAGTGTGGTCTACAGAGGGCTGCAACATTGTGATGGATGGTTGGACTGATATAAGAAATAGGCCTCTTCTAAACATTATGGTAACTTGCTCCAAAAGCTCTTATTTTTTGAAGTCTATCAACTGTTTTGGGTAAAAGAAAAATGCAAAATTCCTACACAAGTAGTTATGTGATGCAATTGATGAGGCTGGGGCATCGCATGTTGTCCAAGTTATTACAGACGTTGCCCTAGTTTGTAAAGCAGCTAGTTTATTGATGCAAACAAA
Organism: Torreya grandis; assembly: GCA_037957365.1. Taxonomy (NCBI): domain Eukaryota; kingdom Viridiplantae; phylum Streptophyta; class Pinopsida; order Cupressales; family Taxaceae; genus Torreya; species Torreya grandis. The sequence goes on from JARHVA010000662.1 coordinate 2,168,562, forward strand.
ATACAAACATATATTTTGGACACCATGTTGCACGCACGCATTGAATTATGCACTCAAAGATATTGACAAGGTTCAGTGGGTTTTTGAGCTTATTGAGAAGAGCAAAAAAATACAAATCTTCATATGCAATCATCACTACACACAGGTCATTTATAGAAGATTTGTCAATGCGAAACTTTTCAAACCTGCAAAAACGCAGTTTTCTTCATTCTTCATACTGCTTAAGCGTCTTTATGCTGTCAAAAAGGCCTTGTATTCCACTATGATTAATGATGCACAGGCAAGTTGGAAACAATCTACATCAGAAATTGCAGTTGAGGTGAGAAAAATGGTCCTAACCATCTCAATATTAAGACGGAAGGAGTAAAACTTACCTACTAGTGTAAGATCCATGGTCTCCATGATTTCCTCAACTTGATCATCTGGGATAGTCAGGGCCATATCCTTTGTGGAATATTTTTTGATAGGAAGGCTCAACATGTTTTTAGTTGATTCAGACAAGCCATGTTTGGGTGAGATATATGAAAAAATTGATTATGTGTGAAAGAATCAAAAATATCACAGACTTCAAGGATCCTTCTTTATATCCTTTAATTGAGAAGCAAATACATAGAAGATGGAACAAGCTTAACACCTTTACATTGTGTTGCGTACGCTTTGAATTCAAAATGGTATGATACTGAAGTCACCAAGAAGAGGGCTCCATATGAAGATAAAGAAGTAATGAGGGAATTTTGGGTTGCAATAAAAAAGGTTTATGGTCGAGGAGAGGAGGCTTCTTGTATTAGGACTCAATGGAACATGTCTTCACGTGGTAGTGGACAGCTTTCTACAGTGGAGACTCTTTATAACATGCGAGCAAAGAACCCAATAAAGTGGTGGTGGAACCATGGCAGTGAAACCCCCAAATTGCAATCATTTGTGATGCAATACTATCACAAGTAGCTAGTTTATCATCTTGCGAGAGGAATTAGAGTACTTACGATTTCATTTATTCATTGAAGAAGAATCAACTAGGATTGAAAAAGGTAGAGAACCTAGTGTACATTCATAGCACACTTCGTCTTCTTTCTCGTGTAGACCCAACGTACAAGGAAAGTCATTCAGCGAAATGGGGCCACATTCCACACAACGGAGCAACAAAGATATCCTTGAAGGATGATGTGCTTGAGGCAAATGGCCTAAATGATTTGCCCCCTGTTATATTCCCTACAGATGAGCCAAAACTTGAGAGCGATGCCTATCTAGACAACATCTTGGTGGACCTAGAGGATATAATTGATGTGACAGTTCATCTCAATGTATCGGATCAAATATGATCCAAGTTCATATATGTGTTTTTTGTTTTTTGCATGCTTATTGTTGGCATTTCATTGTATATGATGACCCTTAAGCTTAATATGATGAGATATTCCTTTGCTCATTGCTAGTATTGGCATTGCAATAGTATAAATTTCTTTAAATTTTTCAAAGTAGATATTATATATATATATAATTTATAAATAATAAATATATGTTGTCGTATCCTATTTTTTTAAAAAGGCATACACGTACCCATACCCATCTCCTTGTACCCGTACATGTACCCATCTCCTAGCAACTTTGGTTGTATTGTACCTCTTGTGGTTGCAAACTTGATCTATTTGTGAGGTATACTAAACACAACTTTCTTCACTGAACTCCTCAAAGAAGTCTTTTCGAAAAGTCATATGTAGAGTGGCACCAATATAAAGAACCCAAGCATCAAACCATGAAGAACTGACTAAGACACTATTTTCTTCAATATTTGTACTGTAAAACACACATTCACTGGTGAATTGGGCAGAGTTTGACTCTTTTGTTTTCTTTGATTTTCCTCTTCTTACGGTATGCTTCAAATTTCTCCCATGGAGTCTCATGGCTTCCTTTTTTGCTACATCATTCACGGTAGAGGTTTTGTTTATCATTTTGTTTTTGACCACCTTGGTTTTCATTTTTGTCGCCTTTTCCCTTGTACTTAATATTGCCTTCATTTTTGGAAGACATGGCCTTGTTGGATGTTTTGAAAGAATTTGCAATGACATAGCACACACTTTCTCCTATTGTAGACTCGGTTTTTCTTCCAAAGGCCTTTTCTCTTTATGCCATCTTTTCAACAAATTGATCAAATAAATGTAAGTCTTCAACTGATTGCTTACTTGTAGAGACTCCACGTAGGTTGAATAGTTGGGAAAAAAGGCTTTTATGAATGTGGTCATGTAGATGTCAATTTTGACACCCGTTGCATATACATCATGTTTGATGACATGTATCTCTGAAGCCAATCTCATCACATCACCATCTTTCAACTCAAATTTGAACAACTTCAACTGCAACTAAATGAATTTCAATTCTGAGTGGAAATCATATAGCTCTTTCAATTTGTGAAATGCTTCCCATGGAGTATTGCACCTTTGAATATGACGAAACACATCTTCGTCAACTAAGGCCCTCATCAAGGCTAGTGATTTCTAGTTTTTCTACTTCCATGTCTAAATATCCTTTGCACTTTCTGTTGTTTCAACTCGTTGTTTCTCCCCAACGCAAGTATCGAACTATAGAACAATGAAAATGAGTGTGTTCTCCACTTGCCGAGACCATTCTAACCAGTTGTCTGTGCCGATCAATGTTGTGCCAATGATAGATTTGATTGAATGCATGGTTTTGAGTTCTCAGTTTGAGTTTAGAGTTTTGAATTTTGAGTTTAACCCCAATTGGTTCCTTATCACTCCAAAATGGTCCCCTTTTCTATATACCACCAGACCGATATACCAAACGTCTCTATATACGCGTCATTTTTATATACCTGTCAGCACGTGAAAAAAGCTAGCCCTTTCTATATACTTGGCAGTACATGAAAGAGGCTTTAAGGTACGTGAGAGCAGAGTGATACATGGTACCTAGGTGGCACATGAAAATGATTCGTTTTGTCATTAACACTAATTTAACAAGAAAACCTCATACTTGATATACTCAGTTTTTTTTTATTTCTGAATTTACATTTTTCGACAAAAACGAATGGGTAAAAGAGTAGCTCTCCTAATTTCTCCTTGAATTTGCAAAATTTGATTGTTTTTTTGTCAAACTTACTTCAAATAGCTTGCTCAAGGCAAATTTTCAATTTGCTATTGGAAATGAAAAATTTGTTTTACAATTCAAATTTTAAAATGCTTCAAATTTGAAAAAGCACTTAAATTTGAAATTTTACTTTTTAAATTTAAAAAGCTTAAAAAATGTGTACCTCACTCCTCCATTTTTAGCATATAGACAGAAATTCCAATATTGGGAGAAGAAAAGAAAATGTACGGCCTCCTCAAAATCCCACACTTCCCACGTCATTGGTTGAAGAAAATTCAGGGAGAAAGCAATGACTATGGCACCACAAGATGACAATGCACCTTATTACCAGCTGAAACACCACTATTCAGGTCCATCGCACCTTTCACCAGCTTGCAAGGTCAAATAATCCTCTTTTGTGCAGTTATGAACAGCAAATACAAAGGAACTTCAGATATGTCAGAAAGTGGCAGAAAGAAAATTTCCAGCACCCAATGCAATCCAACAGACAAGATATATGTAGGTCGCCACGTATTTTCCAACACAACAGTGAGTCACCAAAGCCACATAGATATGATTCATAACACCATGCTATGCAGGTCTTTCTTCATAGCTGGTACGCCATTCAAACATATGCTATTCAAGACCTAAAGATTGTCAGAAGCATCAACACATGCAACGAATATCAAAAAACAGTAGAACACCTTCACACATATCAAGAATTGGCAAAAAAGGAGTCCAATGTAGTCAAGAATAGTTGGTATGCAGATGGAACGCCAAATCTTGATAGAAGCGCCTTTAGATGGGCTATATACAGTCTGAACAAAGCATAAGAAAACGCCAAATTCTGAAAATTCAGCCTTGTAAAAGCTGCCATACCAGAGACCAATTCAATGCAGGTCTCTCATAATTTGTATGCTTCCAAATGCCTCCTTATTAAATGCTGGTTCGCTGCATATTTCAGTCAAACCAAACAATTTTGAAAGAGAACAATCTATTGCAGGCCATATGGCTCAATGAATGGAGAAGGGAAAAAAAAATCGAAGCTCTGATACCAATGATAAGCCGGATTATATTCGGAATGGCAATGAAATTTTTATTTCACGATTCAATTAAACAAAAGAGCAAACATTACATTATAAAAGCCAAAATGAATGTTCACTTCACATTCCCAATATGATTCTTCCTATTCCTACAGAAATGGAGAAACAACTTATTGAAAAAGACAAAAACTAGACACCTACGATTAATACCTACATACAATATTGTTATAGTATTATTCATAATTATCACTGCATAAGTGATGGGTAGATGACTGCATAACTGATAAATAACGGACATAAATAACAGATGGGTAATTGATGACTTCATCATGACAAAACTGGCATATCCATGCATAACTGATCTACTTCAAAAGAACTGACATTTTCCAGCAAACCTAATTTTTTCTGCATAAATGATTTATTTCTACATAGCAGATTTATTCCTGAATATTATTTAAGATTACTAATACTTAACATAAGGGTGGTTCATTGAGGATTCATAACATAATTTTCTCTATAGAACATTTAAATTGGGCATGCTTTTATTCATATGTAAGGTAGTTAGATGATACCTAACTCATCCAATCTACCACCCACAAACACCGAACAGTTAGATCACTAACACAAAACGTGACTAGCATATATATCTGAATTTGAGTGTTATTAGTCCAGCATTTTCAAAAGCAATAAACTAATAATAACCCAGAGGTTAGTTAACTGAAAAGCAGACAAAAGACTAATAAACAGACAAATAATTTATGTAATTAAATCTGCAATACAACTATTTCATCCATATTATGAATTAAACTGCAACACAACTATTGCGACAAGTGTTTCTCTTTGAAAAGCAATCAACTATGTCTGTTGTTGGCTCTTTAGTAATTGCCACTTTGACCACATAGACATGAACGTTACAGATTTTCTTGGTCAGATAGTACGGGTTCTTAAAAAAAGCATGGGGTGGACTGGGATTTTTGTACCGGACCTACGAGAGATGGCAACCCGGGGCTTAATAATATCAGAGGCTTTAGGGGATTGCTCTAGTTGTGAAGTGGATTCTGAGAGCTTTCATTGGTGATACTTTGCAGAAAGTATTAGTGAGGCATATCATTGTCAATGGCTTCCCCAAAGGTAAGCCTGAATGGAAGGGAATTCATCATATTGATCTGATATTTGAATCCTTCTCTGACAAGGTTGTTGGTTCTCTTTATGAAGGATGGAAATGTGTCAAGCACCCAGTGGATAGACAACCTGTCCTTACTTGATTTGATAATTTTTGTCAGGGCTTTAGATCTCTTTGCTGTAATCAGTCTGCATACAATAAACCTCTTGCCTCTATTAGGGGGTGCTGATGCTCAGCTAGATGTTAGGCAAGTAAAGTTATCAAAACTTTTGTTGATATCTTTTGGATGGGAATGTTATTATCTTGGAATGAGATTAAGCAAAAGTAAAAGGTTCCTGAGACACAAAAAAGAACCATTAACCCTCTTGCATAAAGCACTGAAGCCTCCTGCTAGCATTCTTAGGATGGATTACAACACAGAAATATAGGACAATATTAAATGGCTTAAAAGACGCCCCTTGCCAGAAATCACCACTAAGCAATTGAACGATAAACTTGCTGGTAACAATGAACACTACTATGCTCTCTATAAAAAGTAGGGTATGAATTTCTCCACTAAGATGTGTAATAACAAATTTGCAGTGATATGATCTAGATGTTTGGAGCCCAAAAATGTTGCTTTGGATGCTTGTGCATCAAAACCTTGTTTCTTGTTCTATTTTAGCATTATCTGATTTGCAGTTTATATTTGTTCATGTGTAGTCAGTACGAAACTATATGGCTTCGTTTTTTTTAACTGTCCTTTTGCAAATTATGCATGGAAGTATATCTCGTGTGGTTGGTCAATTTGGTCTCAAAAGTTTATTTCTTGGAAAGATAACTGGGCAAGAATATTGGGCTTGTACAAACCTAGAAATCACCTGCTCTTTTTTACGAAGTTGTGGTTAATAATTTCTACTGAGGTGTTATTGTTTTTTGAAAAAAGGGAATGCTGACATGTTTCAACAGGAGAGGAGTGTACCTACTGATTTCATAAGTGAAATCACAGTGCTACATGTCACGAAGGCACATACACAGCTGAAAGTCCCGCAGCCTGCTCTAAGGAGATTCTTAAATAATGGTTAATTGAAGTTTGACCTTGAGTATTTGATTAAGACGAGTAGATTTCCAATGTTTGCACCTCCAACTTATGGGACTCACAATGAAACTCCACTGATGACACTGTATGATTAGGATGGTTGGAATTTACTGGTAAAAGAGTTTTGGCAGCCTGATGCCGAGCATGCTATTGAACAAAGAAGTTCAACAAGAAGCCCCATTTGGTGGTGTTTCAGTTCAAAGCCTGCACAGTGATCTTAGTATGGCTGAGGCAGAGAGAGAGGAACATGTTCAAGGAGATCCTCCAAAGAATACAGGTGTCTCAGAGGCCATCCTACAGGCCTTGCAAGCAGCAGCAAATAGGAAGGAGAGGAGGCAATAATAGTTGTAGAATCAACAACCAATTGTGGATGATACTGCTTTGAGTGAGACTAGGCCTAATGGCTGGTCTTCTTCAGTCACAAGCTCTTCAGATTCCTCTTTGGCTGATATTCCAATTCCTCCAGGAGTGGGGATTACAGGAAGCTACTTCGCTGACTTTGTTGAGAAGTTTATAAGACAAGGTTCAAAGCATAGTCGATACTGCCCAGAGAATTATTCATCGGTTGGGTGCAACAAACAACAAGGCTCAGGTTACATGTGATAATCCAACTAGAAGGCAGAATGAACATGGGGATAATTGAAAAGGAAAGAGCATTGTAATTGTTGACTCTCAAGCTGGTCTTTCGTGACATAACTAATTTGAACTTCTGGTTTAATTTCTTGATGTTAGCATTTGGTAGGATGGGCTGAAAACCATGTTATGATCTGCCTGTGGCAGAATTTTTGTAAATTTGATTATTACCTTTGGCTTAGGGTGATTAGTTAGGATGTTTTTTACGGGTTTGTAATTACAGTTGGAAAGTTTTGTGCCTAAGCTTTTGGTATGTCTTTTTTGTAAACTTTCCGGTCAATATGAAAAAGAATATCTATTCAGCATACTCCTATCACTCCTGTCCCCACTGTTTTGCATTAAAAATGCATGTAGTGCAAAATCCAAACTATACATCAAACCAGCAATTCGCAGCTATACATTGTTTGGCTAAACAAACTATACCATAGAAAATATATGCTGCTTTTGTAAGAAATTCCAGCCAAGCCCAGAAGCCTACATATAGCTGCATCCTGTTTGGACTATAAGTTATCTTTTACAAAATGTGACCAATTTCAGACTAAGTTTCCACATTCTCCATATTTTATCCTTTCGATTTGAAAATTGCCAAATTTCAAAGGGCTAGAATATAATTCGCTGCATTTGTATAATTAATTCAGCTGACCAACACAAGGTCAAAATAAATAAATAAAAACTTCCCAATAGGATTGTGCAGGCATTGCAGCCCTCCTGTACAGGCTGATGCTCTCCCCTGTCCTTCAATGTGTGTGCCCTCAGAGGCTGCCATCCACCTCAGAACCTCGTCTCCTTCTCTCTCATGTATATCATCAAAAATAATGCTTTCGTACCATACGTTACATGCAATAAATGTAAATTCTGATCCAATGGGGTGTCAAACCCATAGTATTCAAAATCACAGAGAACTCGCCAGACTTGCAAGTACTCATGAACCATTCTGGCTCGGTGACTACTCGCCAAGATTTGCCAATAAAAACATTGCAAAAATGCAGTCCCTACATAACAAATGCTTATTCACTTTTTTGCCATTTTCCAATTGCTGTTGTGCAATTATTATCAGATTTGAAGGATTTTTCAATGGTTAAAATTTGATGAGAGGTAAGTCCTTAGTTTTTTTGGTGACCCATCCCTGTATTACTCCGGCCCAAGTGTCATCAACTGTGGTTTTCTGATGGGATCCAGTGCACTAATACTTGTATGTTTTAGATTTTTGAAGTTTTTATTTCCATTTTAGTTTTGTTCTAGGATTTCAAAGCTTTAGTTTGTTTTCTTTTTTTTTAATTTTCTTCTTTCTTTGCTAGCATGTTAAAACTTTAACGTTTATTGTTTTCTATTTTTGCTAGGGTTTTCTATGATTTGCAAGAATGGCATCCTTGAGTAGCTAGCCCAAGGAGCCCACTTGGAAGCATGGCAAATCGAGTTCAAAGTCAGCAAGAGTGATATGAAACTATTGTGGTTTTGAAATGAAAGGAGGCATCAATTGCCTCAGATACCACCTTACACAAATCCCTAGACGAGATATATAGTTGTGCATTCAAGTGGTCTCTAAAATTACTCGAGATGAATGCTGTCTTTCTATCCATGAGGAGAAAAAATTAGAAAAGAAGAGCATAGCTACAAAAATTGTGTTTGTGATAAATTCCCTCCGTGATTTAGATATTGAATTAGTAGGTTTTTGTATCGACCCACAAATTTTGAGTTCATCCACCGGAAAACATTCAAGTCGAATGCATTCACAAGATTTCTTTGTTCCTTGCAATAGTCCTAGTGTGTAACCTTCGCTCGAAGTTACTACTTGGAACCAGGAGAAGCAACATGAAGGGAGGATGGCTGTTGCAAATTTTTGGTATTATAATGACATACCATTCCGTGTGGCAAGAAGCCCATATTGGTAGTCATTGGTAAATGCATTGACCATTGCCAGGAAGAATTTCAAGGCACCTAGTCCTCATGATTTGAGAAGGCACTGGTTATAAGTTGTGAAAAATATAAAGGTGATAGAAGAAGATCAAAAACGAATTTGGCACATAAAGGGCTGCAATATTTTGTATGATGGGTGGATGGATGGCAAGAATTGAACGCTTTATAGTGGCTTCTAGTGGCCAGTTGATGTTCTTGAAGTTCATTGATGCTTCTTGCAAAGTGAAAAATGCTAAGACTTTGTGTAATATGTTGGAGGAGGTGGTCCTTGAAGTGGGAGTTGAGAATGTCGTCCAATTTGTGACTAAAAAACATATGTGGTAATAGGTAAACTTCTTGAGGAGAGGCACCCTAAATTTTTTTGGAGCCCTACCATTGCATTGATCTCCTACTTAAGGACATTGAAAAAATTGAATCGATGAAAATTGTGGTTGAAAAAGTAATAAATATTACCAAATACATCTAACATGATTCATATGATTCGTCAAAAACTTCATTGCATTGCAATGCCACTAACATCTCTTAGACATATATTTGTACGCATTTGGTGGTTGGAGTCTCCATATTCCAAGAAGGTACAAGGGTGAAGGGTCATGAAGATAGTATTTGATGATGTGTTTGTGAACAGCCCCAAACGAGATCCTTAAGGTATCTTATGATTACAAACTTATAAAGTAATAAACTCCATCACTATGTAAGTACGTAAAACTTATAAATTATTAATTACCAATTTTTTTCATTCATTGTTATCATTCCAATTTTGATCGATATTAATTTTAATAATTCATGCTATTTTATTTTGGGTGATGAAACCTTTGGTCAAGGTTCTATGTTTGGTTTATGACAAAAAACAATGGGTTATCTATCTAAGGCCCCTAGACAAGAACAAGAAGGTCATCTAGCATTATTATGGGAAAAATAAAAGAAAATATGGACACATTTGGCAAATAATTAATTAGAGATAAAACAAGCAACTCCACCAACACATACATTCAACGTCCTACTTTTACCCCAATGTTTTCTTCTTGAAATCCTTTAAGGTTGATGAGGAGGTAATGGATGGCCTCAACACATGCATAGAGAGGATAATGCCCGATGAAACCCTTAGAAACACAATTCTAGATGAGTTGCAAATTTACAAGTGTGTCAAAGGGAAGTTCTATTTTTCAATTCTATGCATTCAAAGGAGAATGACCCAGAAACTAGGTAAAAAAAAGAGTCCTTTAATTGTAGTCTCATAGACAGTAGACCTTATTTAATAAATGCAATTATGGTTTTTACAAAGTTATAAATGCCTTATTTGTAGATATGTGGTGGGAAGATTATGGTGCAAAAATACCAAATCTTCAAAGGCTAGTCATTTGTATTTTTTGCTAGCCTTGTAACACTTATGGTGTGAGCTCAATTGGAGCATGTTTGAGAAAAAATTCATGCAACGAAGCGCTACAAGCTGACCCAACGATGTCTCAATGACCTTGTTTTTGTGCAAGAAAATCTTCATCTTCTCATCAAGGTGGAGGGGAAGGTGACTCGTGATGCATTTGACTTGGATGACATCAAATCATATTCTAATTGGATTGATGAGGATGTAAAGCCCATGTTTACCAACTGGATCGCAAATTTTGAGAGGGAAGTGGCGGAAGAAGCAACCACAATAGAAGCAGAAGCATCTAGAGCAGATGGATTGTATGATGGCATGTTTGAGAATGAATTTGTTCTCGAGGAGGAATCCTTACCTTCCAATTTGAGGGCGATCTTGATGACCATGAGGAGCTGGAGGGGAAAGAGAAGGTTGTAAAATATTTTAGGGATTTGTAATTTTCTACGATGATGATCAATCATCATAGGATACTATGTTATGCATTGTACCATTTTTTGTCTAGATCTAATATAAAATACTCGTCTTCTTGGAATTAATTCATTATGCTTTTGCCATTATTATGCTTGGTACTTAAATTTATTAAGTTTATATATTAAATTTATTTGCCAAGATTTTTCTGAGTACAAGTTTGAGTCAATCAAAATTTTGGGCTTTTGACTTTTTGCTAACAAGTTTTAAAACCATGGTCAAAGCCTAGCAGTTTTAGGGTCTGATTGTTTTTTAAGTGCATGTGAAAAATTATGTCTCCATTGTCGAGCACCACAAACCTGTATTTTATAAAATGTTTGATATGTCATTTTGTAAACATTGGGTAAATTAATCATTTATTGATAATGATTAGATTTTTTATTTTTTTAGATTAACAAGCATTATAGGGTCCCTTTCCCGGTAAAGAAGTGCCAAAAGCCAAAAGGGAGGAATGATTATAGCAAAACAAACAACTCGGATCAGAAGCCAAGGATCATGAGAGAGAAAAGTCAAAGAAGCATGAGCAAGACAATACCCAAGACTCAAAACCAACCCGCAAAGGTCCAAGACAACCCTTAGAGGAGAATGACATTATCCCAAACCTTTGCTAAATCAGGGCAAGGAGCAAAGGTATTATCGACCATAATGGACGAGGATTGATCAACCCCATTTTTAGCCAACAAATCCACTACCTTATTTGCTTCTCTGAAGCAGTGAAGAGCTTTCCAAGCGGTAAAGCGGTCAAGAAGGAGCCAACAATTGTGCAAAATATTGTCGATATTCCAACTAAAATATCTCTTAAATTTTATGGCCGAGATCATAACCATAGTCGCTTTCAAAGATGAGATGATCGATCCAGTCCTGAGCCAGCTAGATACCCAAAGACTAACCCTAAGCCCCAACTTCATTGTTGGTGCCATGCAAAAGACGGAAAGAGGCAACTCTAGTTAAGGATCTAGAGCAATCACAAATGACACAGCCAACACCCAAAGATCTGGGGTTTCCAAGCAAAGCTCCATCCATGTTCAATTTGAAGAAGTCAAAGGTTGGGAGGATCCAATTAGAATAAAACCAGTATGATTCTCCTTGGGAATAACTGAAGGATTGGAACCAATCACTGTTGGAGCTAACAAAAGAGGCCAACGGTTCAAGAGAGCGATATCCCATGCTGAGAGGGGAGAAAAAGAACCAACCATGTTTGAGACAATCACTGCAAAGAAGGTTGATTAGATTCTTCCAAGATAGGATGCCAGTGAGCAAGATTCATGAAAATTCTCTTGTTGCGCTCCCACCATAGATTGCAAATGAAGAGAGGGACTGCAGATCCAAATGGAGAAACAAGCCAAGGGGTAAAGAGCTAACCAAGATTGGAATGTTTGCCAAAGAGTAATGGGTGCAGTCCAATTCAGAAGCAATTTCGAACACAGCCAAGACCAACATTGGTTGGTAGAATAACAATGTAGGAGTAGGTGATTGATAGACTCTTCCCAATCCATGCAGAGAACGCATAAATTTGGGCCTATGATCCCCATTCACTGTCTTTTATCCTGTGTGAGGATATGTCTAGAATATGCCAACCATGCAAACGACCCTGCTTTGGGGAGACATACCTTTGTGCAACATTTATTCTAGAAATCCTCTTGAGGGGTTGTTGATTGGGAGATTGTAGGAAAGCCCAATTTGAATGTGTAACAACCCAATTTTGTTGCCACCCAACGAAAAATGTCGGTACCTTGGCAAAAGTGGACGACGCGACCTACAAGAAGTGACTTGAGTTGATCGAACTACTGAGGCAAGAGAGAAAGATTCATGAAGCTTCTCCACTGAAAGAATTTACAACCTACAATGGACAAAAGATCCCAATACTTATTTACTTCCAGTCCATAGGAACTGATATAGAAAGCTTTGATTTCATCTGGGCCCGGGTTCAAGTCCAAACATGGAAGGTCCTTCTAGGAATCACTCTTAAACAAAGCTTTGGTTCCATCACCGATTTCCCAAGAGACAAATCTAGTGATCACAAAGTGGCAGGACAACATATAGTTCCAAACTTGAAAGCCAAATCAGTTTAGCACCAAGTGCTTTGTTCTAAGAGGAAAGATCTTTGATTCATCCTCCGCCTTGAATTTTTAGACAACATACCTTGTCCCAGCCAATATGCAGTGCAAAACGGTAATCAACAATCCCTTGCCACAAAATAATGCATATTAGCTTAGTGAGCCCGGCTTCTCTCCTAGTTGGAAGACGCAAAACATACATTGTATAAATAGGTAATGAACTTGGAACATATTTGAGGAGCATCGGTATGTCAGCTAAGGACAAAGTCTTGCCTTCCCAGTTGTTTAGTGGGTTATGAAAAGAACGAAACAAAGATTGCCAACGTGAAGCGTTGAGACCTCCAGAGAAGAGAGGAATACCAAGGTAAGAGTGAACGAGAGTGCCAATCTTAAAACCCAAGATATTGGAAATCTCATGTTATAAATGCATGGGTGTATTAAAGAAGATGATTCAAGATTTTTCTTCATTGATAGACTAGCCTGTAGCCAGTGAATATTCTGCTAGAATGCTTTTTATTCTTCTAGCTTCACTCTTCCAAGCTACTCCAAAGAGAAGGGTGTCGTCCGCAAACTCTTGGTGGGTGAAGGGATCCAAAAGATTGTAAGAACCCCAATTGAGATCTTAAGCCACAACAAGTAAAATAGCTGACTGCTGCCCAAGAACTTAGAAAAACCCAGCCAAAAAGATCTTTCCAAATCCTCACAAAATAGTTCCACAAATGCTTAAATAAATAATCAAGTGAAAACTAAACTTGTGTACCTTGTTGAAGAATGTATTGGGAGTGTAGCTTGCTGGAAATAGGTGTAAAAATCCTGCTAAAAGAGGCGCAGGTACAGCAAATTTAAATCCTTGTAATCAGCCTTAAACCCTTGGATTACCTTCTTCAAAATTAGGCCAAAAACCCTCAATAATATCCACACTTCACAAGAATAACTCCAGCTCCACAAAACCACTCTAAACCTTCACACAAATCGTCCCACTCCAAGGAAAAAACAGAAATAAATTCTGAAAGTAAAATCTTTGAAATTAGCTATCAATATGCCTTCCAAAACCCTTGCAAATTGATTCTATCTCCTTAGAAAATTATAGAAATAAATGTGAATATTTTCCAAGCATAATCTTTCACCAAAAAGGTTCCCAACTTCACCAAATAAATTCGCCAAGCCAAGAAAAAATAGGGAATATTTTCCCTGAACTTCAAACCCTTCTTATCATCCAAAAAAATTGTCAAATAGTTCGCCACCCTAGATAAAATTATGCAAATAATTTTATAATATATTTCAAGCATCAATTAGTCCCAAACATATCGATTCATACCTCATAAGTGGTTAACTCCACCTAGGAAAATTAGCAAAATTTATTAAAACCCTAGGAGAGGATTTTAATCAACAAAAACCTCCAAAATGTCATTTTTCCCAGCCCTTTTGTGGATCGCTCAAGGTGCAACCAGCTTTCTTTGATCTCTAACCAATTTTGCCAACCTTGGTGACCTCAAACCCTTCAAAATAGTTCGATCTAGCCCTTCAAAACAAATCGCTATAGCTGCAAGTGTTAGATAAGAAATCTCAATTGACTCTTCAAAGGATTAGCAAAACTTCCTTCAATAGGTGGTGTCGATAGACAACATTTATAGAGCGTCATAGCTTTTGGAGGGTAACACTCTCCAAGAAACTATGCCGGAGACAATCAAGTTTTACTTGACCTCTTTTCCAAATATCATATGCACACATGATCTTCAATTGAGCCCTCATGCTTCTTAAATTACCATCTCCAAGTGTAGCGCTGCACAAGAGAAAGAGAGGGTTAATTTTAAAAGCGACTTAATTCTTATAAGCTAAGACTCATAAATTCCCCGACTTAAGTGAAATAACATAAAGTACTTTTTTCCAAAACATAACTTAAAATTAGAATCATAAAGTACCTTTCTTTTAAAACATTCTTTCACAAGGGGTGTAATGAGTTCCCTATTCTTCTTTCACCCTTAGTTATGGGAACCATCATGAACTAAGGGTCCCTTGAAGTCTTAGAAACAATTTGGGGACATTACAAAGGTCATTAGCATAGAGTCCCTAGAGTTCTTGTCTAACAACTACAATAGAGAGAGAGAGTGGCCCAAATCTTCTGCCATCAAGATGAAGAGAAAAGAGAAGAGGGGGTCGCCTTGCCTTAGCCCGCCCCTCGAAGATTCAAAAAAACCCATTGGGCAGCCATTTATCAAAATTGAATATCTTGGTGTTGATATATAGCTAAAACCCATTCACACCAAGCTTTGGAGAAACCAAATTTGACCGGCACTTCCTTGCTTATGTTGTGTTTGAGGAACATGTCAGACTTCCTACTATGCTTCAAGGAATGGATGAGCTTTTGGGTAATTATAATGCCTTCAGACATTGATCGTCCAAGAACAAAGCTTCCCTGCTCTGGTGGGATCAATAAAGGAAGCAACCAATTAAGTCTAAGAGTGATGCCTTTAGAGAAGATCTTATAGACCATGTTGCAGAGTGCAATAGGCTGAAAATCAGCAAAGGATGTCGACTACTCCTTGGGAATGAGGGCAAGAAATGTGCAATTGAGGTCTTTCAATACCCTTCTTGATTTTCTTGATTCTTCAATTGCATTAGTAACATCTTTGCGTATTATATCCCAGAAATCTTGAAATAATGTTGCCAAGAAGCCATTCGAGCTAGAGGATTTATCCTAGGGCATAGAGAAAAGAATAGAACAAACTTATTCCATTGAGAATGGTGCCATCAGCAACTCATTTTGATCAGAATTAATAACTGACGGTGAAATTGGAAGGAGCGATTTATGGGCCTGAAGATGCAAAGGTTCCTTGCTTGCTAACAAATTATCGAAATAATCCATAGTTGCCTACTTCATCTCTGTTGACTCACTGAGAAGAACGCCATCAGCAATCTGGATGGAAGAGATCTTGTTCAAGATTTTGCGGATTTTAGATGAATTATAAAAGAAGCGCATGTTGTGGTCCCCGGCTTTGAGCCAACCCTCATGGGATTTCTGTTTCCAATGAATCTCTTCTTTGAGGAGCAGCTAATCTAGATTCAAAGCAATGATTTTTCTTGCAAGTAGGCAGATTGGTCCATCCCCTGTTGGAAGACCAACTCATTTAAGGCAAGTAACTCTTGCTCTGTTTTGAGTTTCTCAGTGATTATGTTTTTGCACTGTGAAAGATTCCATTCGCGTAGGCAAGTTTTGATGTGAGACAACTTTTTGGAAAGGACAAACATTTTGGATCCTCGTATAGAGGGCGCAAACTACCACGCTTTCATCAAATTAGGAAAACCGAGATTAAGCAACCACATTAATTCGAATTTGAATGGCCAGCGAATCAGGGCTGAGCCAATTTCAATGGACAAAGAGATGGGATAATGGTCAAACCCTGAGGAAGTAAGGACCGCGCACTCAAAGGATTGATCAACACTTAACCACTTTGGGTTGACCAAGAAGCGGTCTAAGCGTTCATCAATATTGGTAAGGCCCATCCATCGATTGGTCCATGTAAACCACCTAGTTTTAGGTTCCACATCCAACAACATATTAGATGAAACAATTTTTTTCAAATAAGTATGTGATTGGTTAGTAGACGGGTTGCCTCCGGCTTTGTCATTTTCAGATAACACTGCATTAAAGTCACATCCCAAGAGAACTCAGTGATGGGACAAGTTCTGAAGGTGAACTGAAATTTCTTGCCAGAGGGCCTGCTTTAGTGCTATGTTGTTAGGAGCATATACATTCAAGAGATGGAAATCAAAATTGGCCAGCCGATCCTCCATCTTGCAGGGCTGCCAATTATGAGATTGGTTGATGAGGTCACAATAAACTCTATTGGAGTTCCAGATGATTCCAAGATTGCCATAAGCACCAATTGAGTCTGAAAAGTGACCATTCCACCTAAGCCAATCTTTTCGCCAAAGTCTCTGAGCTTCTCCCTTTGACAATTTTGTTTCCTGAATCATGAAGATATATGTGTGCCGAGCCACCAGACAATGCCTTATTAAGCATTGCTTGTTAGGGGCGTTGAGGCCCCTAACATTCCATGATATACACTTCATACTGAGGGAGAGGGGATTTCCAACCCCTGCTTCTCAAATGAAAAGAAAGACTTGATTGCCTCCTGCATGTCAACCTCAACATTGACTATAGCTTTGTCACTCTTAGATTTTCTGCCTCATTTGGGTTTCTTGCCACAATTTGGTTCCTACAAGAGGCTAGGAGTGGAATGAATGCCCAATTCGATCAAGTTGGGGATTGCATCTTTGTCCTCCGAGAGGGCTATTCTTCGATTGTTTATCCACTCAAACATCTAATTTGCTTTTTTCAGCCATCGAATGTCAAAGGATTGAGGCAATCTCTGTAGATTCCTTGACTACTGATTCAGTGTCCCACAACATAGAGCAAGGAGTCAGTTGCTCGAAGGGAAATTTCAAAGGGATAGACTTTGCTCGGTCGTCTACCAATGCCTAAGACTCCTCATCATAGTAAAGACTGTTATGTTTTAGGAAGGTTTCTAAAGGTTGGCTAGGTTTAGGACACCAAACTAAAATGGAGGCCTGGAAATGAAGATTAGGGCAGCAGTTTCTTGTGTGGCCAAGTTAAAGGCAATGAAATCAATAAGAGTGTTGAATTTCAATTTCCACCTTTGGTGCCTAGATCTCGCTCGAAGAAATAATATGGATGATTTTCAAAATGGGTTTGGAAGGATGCAAATTATTGCATATGCTACTGCAAAACCTGACTTGGTACCATTGTCAATGCGAATTACCTTACCTAGGGTGCTACCAATCTTGACCAGCAAGCTCTCTTCCCAAAATTTAATCGGTAAGGCATAAAAGCAGATCCAATGGGGAGGTGACGTGAATTCTGATTTTAGAGCATCAAAATTTGGAATCCAAGGGTGAAGAGAAAGACCGAATTTCTCCTCTCACAGTGAGCCAAGACTCGACATATATTGTCTACTCTCAATGTTGGTGAAGATTGTGATGAAAAACCCTCTAGGAAGGAACCAATGGGAGAAATCATGTTTCCAATTCGTGTAGCACCAGCTTTGAATATCTTTGCGCACAGCCCATTTGATTATGAATTTGCCAATTAGGGCATTTTTTGGTGAGCCGGTCAATCTCCAAAGAGAGTATGGGGCTGATCAAATCGACTCGAGCCATAGAGATTTCCACTTGAAGACTGTTGTCCTTGCCTGAACTTGTTGGTTGTGTCTTCACCTACTTGCTCTTGTCAACCCTATGTTGCTTCAGCTCCTTCACCACTCCCTGTGCTTTTGTCAATCCGTCGCTGCGCTCCCCCTCTCTATTCACCATTTTTTATAATGATTAGATTTAATTACTTAATGACTAGTTGTTATTAAATTTATCATAGTTAATCTTTTCCTGATAGGTTTAATAAATATTTTTAAGGTGCATGATATGTGCGATGACAAAAGAATTATATTAAGATATTTTAAAAGAACATTTTTACAATATTTTTTTAATGTTTTATAAGTTTTTTTAGATTTATTTTATATATCTAGTTTCATTTTCTATTTAATTCATTTAGATTTATGACTTGATCTATAAATATAGTTTATGTTCTAATAGGTATTTATCTATTAATTACTATTTATTAAATATTGTTTTTTAAATAAAGTTTATTTTAATAAGAAATAAAGAAAATAATAATATTTTTAGAGTATCTAAACTTTATTTTTATAATATATGTTTTACATTATATATCATTTTTAAATTTATGATTTTCTCTTCAATTATTGTTTTCGCTATTAATCTATATTTCTCTATAATGAATATTTATGCTTCTCAAACCTCGAGTTGAATTTAATCATAACTTTTCCACACTGAATTCTTTATCAAATTCTATGGTTGGAAAATTCAAACTCAAATCAAACTAGGCAACATAGCTTTCACATTACGTAATGAATGGGGATAAAAGCATTTCTTATATTGTCTAAATCATGTGTAGAATAAAAAGTTTTATCTAGAACATGCATCCCTAATCATTCAACCCCCTGTTTTTTATTTGTTGAGTCCCATTTTTCCCCTTCAATATTTCTTATGAACACTGTTGTTAGTTTACCTTCTTTCATGGCTTTAATCTTTTTTTATAGCAGATTTGTCTTCTCTTGGCTTCCAACTCAACTGCAAGGATGCTTACATTTGTTAATAAAATATCCTAACAAGCAATAATTTCAATATTTAGCAATCTAAACCAGAAGTCTGCTTTGCACCAGCAGTCATTGACAGAAACAAAACAGTTTTACAATACAGATATGTGAAACCATGTTGTTCACAATTGTTTTCAACCATAGACGAGTTTATTTAGGGACAATCAAAACTTGTAAGTCTGTTTTGTGAATTGTTTCCAGCTTGTCCATGAACTAAAACAATCCACATTTCCTGAGCTAGGGGAATTATCGACCACACAAATCAGGCATTTGATGTACGTAAGGTTTTTAAATGGGTTGGCTCCCAAAGTAGTCTTTCAAGAGCAACAAGAAGCCTTAGAGACAAGTGGCTTAAGGAGGTGTGGGAATCTTAACAAAAACTTCAAAACCCAAAGGAGTACATGTTATGAAGTTTCGAATGTGTCAGATTATTAACCAAAAAGACAAAACCCAAATTTAAAGGTGCTTGTGTGTTAAGTGGTACCCTTGCCTTGTAATTATTACCATCATACATAAGAAATAAATAGATGAGTAGTCATCTCAAATAATGTCATTAGAGTAATGACTACTCATGGGGGTCATCTTGAGATGACTTAAAAACACATGGGTCAAATCCCACAAAAATTAAAAAACTCTAAATAAAAATGCTCGTGGATGCCTTTAATTATTTAAGCCAAATAGTGATTGGAATAGATATTATGAAGTTTTGCCATACCACCCCTGCTGGATCATCATGGTTTCCATGGATAGTGAATATTGGCAGTCCAACATTGAAATTAGGATCTTCATAATTTACATGCCCAAATCTGCACGATAACCATCATAAATTTTGTGAGTTTCAGAAACGTTTCAAATCCTGACAAGCATTTCAAAAAAAACGCATGGCGTAATCCACTTGTGATTACTTGAAACTCACTCCAAATGGAGTTAGACCCAGAATAAAAGGAAAATGCAAACGTGTCATGCAAAAATATATTTTGAGATAAGCTAACTTCGGGAAGTTATATAAACTATTAAAATGTAACAAAAGAAGTTCTTTACAATCTACATGGTACGAAAATAAACTATATAAATTATTTCCTGTCTCATTGACATAGCTTCCTGGAGCCCCTTACCATGCAAACATATCAGCTTACCTGAGTTTACCCTTCTTTGTATGTGTAAAATTCTGTAGTAAATGCAGGTTAAGTAGGAAACAGATGTTGAGGTATTTTTTTGAATATACACTTCAGAAATAGAATATGTGTATTACTTGAGGTTCTCTGATTTCCCACTACTACTTTGCATGTAGATATCCAATAATTATCAATATCCATACTGTATCAAATGGTTACTACTTCAAACTTATCATAAAAAATGTAAGATATGCAGATACAATTACAATTTCAATGGCAGATACATAACAATTATGGTTTTTCGACTGCTCCTCTCAAAGTGATAAACCATTTCAAATTTTATTCCACCTTTCTTTTCCACAATGTGTGAATTGTATAATTAGTCAAAGAGAAACGTAAAATTTCAACACTTCTCATCTTATTCATATCATAAAGAATCTTTTTTCTTTCCTTCAGCTCATAAATGACAGGTCTTTGCTACAAAGAAACAATAATTTCCTTAGGACTGACAATTAGTAATATTCATAGATCTTTTCACAGTAATCAACTATGTCTCAGACGGCTCCTCCACGATATTTGATGAGGTCTTACAGTCTTCATCGGCACATGCTTTTGGGGGCTCTTGTTCGCCCTTCATTGCCATTTATATTGGTTTCATTACCACCTTTGTTAGTGGCTTACTAGTTTATTTTGTCTTATTTACTTTTTAATCCTTTTGGCTTCTAGGATTCTCTCTTCCTAGAACTTCCTACAGTTAACTGTTGTATCCTCGAGTGCCATGGACCTATTTTTGGTCATTTGAGGACATTAATATAATTTATTTATCTCTAATACAAATTAATGTGACTAAATGGAATCCTAAAACTGTATTGCTTGGTCAGCAATTTTCTAGTTCTAATCTCGTTTCTCCATTTTTCAGAACATCGTGTCATTTTGTCTAGTTTTCGGCATGAGCCCTCTGAAAAAATGGTTTCTTGTCAAGAATCTTGCAAAGAATATACTAGGGCTGGAGAGTGCTATGCAGATGCATTGTTGTTATAAAATATGGTATATGACTAATATATGCAATACACAGAATTTGCACACTGAAACACACGAATGCATAAATTTATTCATACTTGATGGGTGTTTATACAAATGTGTGTCTTATTATTTGCGAAATATCCTTATCAGATACTGTTCACTCCTCCACCCCTTCTAAGCATTGTGTGGCTGTTACAACTTACAACCACTCACCAACAACAACATATTGTTAACTTTATAATCTATGATTAGCCAAACTATAATACACCAAGCCTATCTTAATGACATAATACCCTACATTCCTAACATTTCCCCCCTTATTACAACATAGTTCAAAGACTAGAAGAGAATACATGTTTGCATGTGAACTAGGACAGACACGTAATTTGAAAAACTTACTATTAGTTATGGGAATGACCTCACCACACCTCAACACGATACGGCCTCACTGATCAAGACAAACGAATAGGGACATACGCTACCATTCACCAAGCACAGTTGTCGGAATTGGCCTCACAACAGTTATGAATGGGGACAAACTCAACTGTCCATAACAACACAGTATTCACATAGTGACACACTCGATTATTCGCCTAGAAACAATAGTGATACAGAACTTCGCTATGTTTCCTCAATGGGATTTGGCCAAAGTGGACAATTACAATATCATTAGTGAGAATTGGCCACACTACATCCTCATGAGGGATTGGGCCTCACCTCAACAACATTGTTCTCATCTTGTGTGCAGCACAAGTATGGTCTTCATCATCACTTTCACTGGTGATCACCATCTTCGGCTTTATGATTTTTTTCACACAAGTTTGCCACTAACACAATCATCCAATCTCCAAGCTAGCAACGAAAGTTATCCTCCATCCTCCACTGATACTTGGCTCACTCAGTTTGGTCGATCCTGATGGTCCTATGGACCACATACCCCTCCATGAAGCTCTTTGATGGTCCCAATAATAGTTTTCCCAATTTTTGTCACCTTCATGGAAATAGACATCCCCCCTCAATCAAAAAACTTTTTAATGGTGTCGAGTACTACTGAAAATGCACACATATACAAAAAAATCAACTTAAGGATTTAGATGGGCAACATTTAATGCAACTTTTGCCGAAAACAATTTTATGTTACAAATTACATGGGCTGAAGAAAAACCTTTTTGCCAGAAGTTTAGGAAACAATTTTATACAAACTGGCAATGTTTTGTCAAAATCCATCTTCCGCATAAAAAGATATAGAATTAATACTATTTTCCTGAGCACTATGTAGGGAGAATACAATTCTACAATAAAACAATTAATTCTAAAACCTATAGGAATTGCAGATAAACGCTTATGAGGAATGTTTGACAATAATATTTGACACAAACTAGAAAAAATTTGCGGACAGATGTGACCTGGTGAAGGAGAAATCAAATTAATTTGATTCTAGGGAATTTACAGAAAAATAATTAAATGAGGCAAACTAGTAATGCAAAAAAAAAAAAAAACTTCACATCATCCTTGAGAATGATATCGGATATAACTTGGCAAAGTTTAGTGACCAAACTCCTCGATTGGAATATATGGAACCAGTTTGGGTCTTTTGTAAAGAGGGAAATATTACTTTTTTTCTAATGTTTTGATTAGAGCGAAAATAAAAATTAAAAACATAATAGTACTTTAAAAAAACTAGGAAAACAAAAGAAGCCCTAGAATTTAATAAAAATTACAAACTTGTAAAGTTTTAATTAAAGCTTTGCTTCATACAGCATCTTGCACCATAGTTGCACTTTTATCAATATGGTGCTCCATCCTCTTGCTGTATTTATTATTTCTTTTTGGTTTGCTGCTCACCTTCAGAACACGAGTGGCTCTTTTTATGCCTCTACAAAATGTCTTCTCTTTATTTGTTTTTAGAGGCCTCCCCTCTATCTTCCTTATTCATGGTTTGTTCCACTCTTCGCATGCACTTTTTGCTGATTTGTACAAACACTTCTCTTCTCACACATCAAATCTCCTCCAAATACAAAATGCCTTCCTTCTGATGAGTGCTTTTGACAAGTGGCCAAGCCAGTTTGGAGCTCCCCACACCAAACAAATAAACCTCAGAAGCGCCTTTTCTTTCACGGGTTGCTAATCTTTTTCTCTATTTATTTTACAACAGCCATCAAAAGAAAAGTATGAGGTGGCTCTCTCTACTATGGCCAGCAGATTGAAGCAAAAACTTTCTACTCTCACAAGCTAAACTTCCTACAATTACATTACATCAAAAACAATACTCCTCACAATAAACTTTAGCAATCGAGCAGGGCAATTGACAATAGTGGAGCTGCCCTTAATCACTCATAAAAACTCCAGTTTCATATAAAGAAAACTCTTACTTGCAGACATTACCCGGCTCTCAGCCGCTCTCATACCAAATGTGACATTTGGTATAAGACTAATATATATAATACACAAGATTTGCACAGACAAATACAAGGCTGCATAATTTTATTCATACTTGAAGGATATTTATACAAATGTTTATGTCCTATTATTTAGGACATAACCTTCAATATCCCATTCATTCCTCCACCCCTTATACTCTCTACATGGTCATTACAATTACTCACCGACAATAACATATTATTAAGTTCCAGTGTTGCACAAAGACTCGTCTCCTACCACCAGAGACACATCTCAGAAACCAGTCCCAGAGACTGGGACTCATCTCAGAGACTTGCATTTCAATGTTTTCTTTAAATATATTTTGTAAAATTGACCCTAGATATGATGATATATCAAAAAAAAAAATCAATATAATTACTCCTCTTTTGTTGACATGCAATTTCTGTACTTTAAAGAGCTATTTTTTTCTAAGGCTACATTAGGTTGTAAAATATATTTTTCTCTAAATCTTACATATATTTATATATATCTTTTTGCTGTCTCTGGGTACCTGTCTCTTATTTTTCTGAAAGTTGGCATACCCGTCCCCATCTCCCTCGTCTCAGAGACTTGCATTTCAATAAATTTTTTAATATATTTTGTAATCTTGACCCTAGATATGATGAGATATCGTAAACAAATTTCAATATAATTACTCATTTTTTGTCGACATGCAATTTCTTTACTTTAAAGAGTTATTTTTTTTTAGACTACATTAGGCTGTATAATATGTTTTTCTCTAAATTTTACATATTTATATATATCTTTTTGCTGACTCCGGGTACCCATCTCCTATTTTTCTGAAAATTGGCATACCCGTCCCCATCTCCCCATACACGTACCAGTCTCCTGGTAACTATGTTATTAACTTTATAATCTATGATTAACCAAACTATAGTACATCAGGCCTATACACTATGGTGGAATAACCTATATTCCTAACATTTGTTTGCGTATTCTGGACCTATTTCTCACTTGTTGCTAAGCAATTCATATGCCCCATCCACCAATAGCTCCAAAGTCCTAAAAATCAAAATAATTTACTAATTCCAAATTCAGAAGTCTCTTCCATTGTTCAGATGTTCGGGACTTTACCCATTCTTATCACTTAAGAGCATATGCCAGTTTCAAATGAAACCCTGACCCTTTGAAATATGTAATTTAATTAAGTCCAGGTTTACTCCGTCCGCTGCAGAAAGTTCAAAAAGAGCATTATATGTCCATCTGCTTCCCCCGAGCATACTGCATTAGTAGACTAAGTCAAATTCTTGTCATCTCTCACCTTCTGCCATCTTTTAGAGAAAATTGCTCAGATTGCCATGAGTGCTCAAGGTTAAAGCTCCACCACACTCAGATTCAATCAAAGTTGAAAGAGATTACAAACACTGATGTAGGGTATTTATTTCTGAGAGTGTATCCAAATACATTCAAACCAAAGAGCGAGGAGTCAAAGAACAAGGACCCATTGTAGCACACAAGCCTAGTTTCGTCTGTGGCCATCCCCAAATCAATGTTATGTCCTAAATTTATTTTTTTCCACATACATTATTACAAGCCTGGTATGTAGTCAAGCTAAAGGGAAATTATCATTAATAAGGGGGAAATCAAATGCAGTCTGGCACCCAAATATTTTAATGCAATTGCCAATCTTTGATCTTTGGAAGCCTCAAAAGAATTTGAGAGGGAATGGGCAAATAGCAATCCAGCAACAAAAACCCAGACAAAACATTAACTAGATAGCTCATCAATTTGAAGAAAACTTGGTCAAATATCTTACAAGGACGAAGTTTCCAACTTTCCACCCTAACATAATAGAACTATTATCTTAACAAAATATTTGGGGACCCAGATTCTTTCATTTTCAAGCCATATATACTGCAATTTTAAGCTACATTTTTCTAGGCCAAGAAATAAGGTTCCATTTGTTAGTGCTGAGCAGTGATGCCTTACATGCTCAACTATAGAGAATAGAAAAAAACAGAAGGTTTTGCAAGACATCTTAGTTGGTGTATGTCATGCTCGCCTACAAGGACAGAGACAACAATTTGTAAAATTGGTTTGGGGATGCAAGGTTTCTGGCGCGATGTTATTATCCACTATTTTGAAGGAGCAGACACAAAACCAACTTTGCAATAATAAATGATGGATTCTTGTACCGATTTTATGAGGAACTATAATGAGACCTTGAACAAAGAATCTCTGTAATTGGCAAGGCTTCCATAGGACATCTAGCAGCTTGGTACTTATGAGAACAGTTTACATATATTATGGTTCTTGGTTTCATCCAATGTCCTTATCAGTTACTGACGTGGGTAAGCAATAAGATCTTAATTATGGAGTTTTCCAGACAGACAGCAGAAGTGCATTAGTGGATTGCAGGAAAATTGAAGAAGAAATCAGTTCTAGTTTACCCCACAGTCATTGGGGACAACACTTGTCCTAAATAAAGATTCGCTCAACCATCGATTTTGACGTGAGGCATTATAGTTTTCCAGCCATTATTGCTCGACAGATATACAACAGAAGAAAGGTCAATAAAAATTGTCTTGCTCAGTAAGGTTTGACCTTTGAGCATAAGATTATACTATTACTCCTCCACAAGTTTCTAATGATAGATAAAAAAATAAATGGTTGCTCGCCTCGCTTGGCTCAGGTGCAAATCGCTTGGCTCGGTACGAAGACAGTTCGAACAAAAGAGTCTCCTTGCTTGGCTTGGTGGTTCACTACCACAAAGACAGTTCAACCAGCCATGCCGAGTTCAACCAGTAAGGTTTGACCTTTGAGCATAAGAATATACTACTCCTCCACAAGTTTCTAATGATAGATAAAAAGATAAATTGGACACTGAGGAAGAGAGGAAGATAGCCAGTCAAATTGCAGCTCTAGAGGTCTTCCTGGGCCTCTTACTCTCCCACAGAAAGTTCAGCAAAAAAAACAAAAGTAATTGAACCTTCTCTTAGCCAAAGTCCCAAGAAGTTGCAAAAATGACTGAGGCAGTTTCCTTGGAAGCACCTAAGCCTTCATAATAGTTAGAATCTTCCTCCTCTCAGCAAGCAATAAAGGATGTTCCAGTCCGTGATGTTGGAAGAGATTCAAAGTCCTCCATAAAGCTTTCTCAAGCTTAGGAGTCAAGGCATACTGAACATAAAGGGGTGGTCTTCACAGAAAGATGGATAAAATCAACAAGCTTCCGGTCAAGCATGTGGAAATGGTGTTGTTGGCAGTACAGGGGGTGATGATGGAAACAAGGCACCCCAACAAATAAAGAATATATGCCTCAGTATCTAAGAAAAACAAAAAGCTGAGGAAAAAAGAAGAGTAATCTCCACAAAAGTCAGTAGAAGGAATAACAGATTTAGTTCCTATAGAAGTTTCAAGAAGAAAACACATCATAGAAAAGCCATCGTCAGTAGAGGGAACAACAAAAATAGTTCCTAGAGAAGCTTCAAAAAACAAACACGTCGTTTCAAAACCATTGGTCCTCTATTGTTGCAAGGTACCATAAAAGGAAGGAGAAGAGAAAATCCCATGCCTCTAGCTGACTGGCCACTGTTGAAGTTTGAAAAGGCCAAAAAGAAAGCAAAGCCAAGCACAATTTCAAGCATGATGATGACGATAAAACTGGTCTTCGTTGTAGCACTCCAAAAGTGGAGATGCTAAAGAAAGATAAAAGTGCTTGATGACCATAGCATAGCACAACAAAACATCCCAATAGTTGAATTGGGCATAGAGGAAAGTTAGGCATTAGTTGATATAGTGCAAAGGTGTGTTCTTAAAATGTACTCTTGTGCACAAAACGATTTAATGGATGAAAAGGACAAATGCCCTCTTGTCCGTAAGAGGTGATTCCACACAGGGATCACATTTGTGCTCAAAGAATTGAAGTCATTTACAGCTTGCTTCAGTATCGCTACAGTGTCACAATAGTAAATTATTGAAGATTTCCGCTTGTAGAGGATTGGATCAAATTTTACTTGCAAGATTTGGCAGTGGTTGATCATTCCATGGGTGGAAGACTCCATTGGAGGACTAACGTGACCTTCCTTTGCAGCTGTATTGATTTCAACCATAGCTGTCCACATCTACAGCCAGCACTGACCCTTTTGGAGCAATTGTGCACTGTCGTGAGGTGTTTGCAAACTTTGGAAGCAGATCGTAGGGCCTTCACCAACTGGCACTCCATCTAACTATCCCATCGCAGCTGGAACTGATCTTCTGAGCACCCATTGGGGGCTTCCGTACAGGGAAGGACATCGTCGCAGTATGGCTGGGCTGCAACCCTCACAGCCAGCAGTCAGACTCATCTACAGGCTGAATAACACTGCCCACTAGGTTTGTATATTGTGTGGGCATACTGCTGCTGTACAACAGCATCTCAGGCTCATCTATTTCAAGTAAGAGTTGGTAGTCTGCAATTTAATTCTATTTGACATTGTCTTTAGCATTAGTTTATGTAACCATTAACTGGAATAAGGATTTCAACTTGGGTTTTCCGTGTTATGAGCTGCATGCACTAGTTTGCCCTTGAATGTGGATTTCCAGATTTACTATAAAAATCAGAATTCAGTATTTTTCCTGAAAGGGATATTTCACTTTTGAATGCAATGGCAATGTTTGTTTTGCTCCAAAGTGCTTCTACAGTTGAATGTGGCCACAAGTCTCACACAAAACCCTCCTTCCAAAGATCTGCAAAGTAACACATATTCACAACGAAGAGGGGACAAAGCACTGCATAATGGCTGTAATATCCACAGCTTTGATACCATATAGAAGTGAAGCACTGATCCACAGGATTAATTTATCTGCAGAACAAAACCACAGTGAGAGAACTCATGCCAATATACACAAAGCAATATGTTTGAGAATATGTTGTATTTATTTATTATATGCATACTCTAAAATCTCCCCTCTTAAATTATTCAGTAGAGTTCCTTAATATTTTTAATGATTAATTAGCCAAGGGAGTTTGTTTCAAAAACAATTGGTTGGAGAAGATAGCTATATGTGCACATAGGATAAACTAGTTATGTGCACATTTAACAAATTCCACCCTAAAATATTCTTAGCTACTCAACCACTTGAACTAATTTGAGGTTAACCCTATTCTATTGTGGATAAAGACAATTTTAAGCTAGTTAACAAAAAACTACTTCTAGCCTAGTGTGAAACACCAACAATGCCATGACTAATTTTTGTTATTAAAATGGTGACAATCGATTCATAAAGAAGACTGAAAATCATGTGCTTGGAAGATAAATTATTCGTTATTTATGTTGTACTAATGCATGACTTGGCTATGACAGAAAGCTTACCATAAATCCACTCAAATCAATAAGAGGGTGGATGGGCTTGAAACTTTTGTGAAGTGGGTCACCCTAGCTCATTCATGCCATTACCAGGTTATCTACATAAATAAAGGGTAAATAAGACTAGTAACACAAAATGCCATAGTCAAATGCTTTGTCCATAATTTCCAACAGAGATCGTCATACAGAAAAGCATTTATCTTTTGCAACAAAAAAATCTCTGTGCACCTAAGAAAAGCATCTAGCATCAAATTTATAAAAAGAATAACATCTGCCACAGCCTTGCTCATAGGTGTACTTAAAACAGTTATTACTAGCAGTAGTGTGCATTGTCTTTTTGACTGTCAAAACCCTTATATACTTGACAATTAATAGGCCATCTTGCAATGTTTATCCCATCGTTTAAACAAAGGTACAGAGACCAAAGAGAATATCTTACATGTTTGCAAAATTGATAGTTTGATCACTGACAACTTGAAACTGTACCGGTCTATCATTGAGGCAGTAACGCCGCAGGATTTCTATTGTTTTCACTAGAGTTGTCCTTGATGGCTTGTTTTCATGAAAAAGATCACCGCCAAGGAGAAGAAAATCTACCTGTCATTAAGATCAGAAAAGTAACACGTGTGAATTACAATCGTACTACTCAATCAGTGAAAACTAGAAAATCAGTGTGAAGAAACAATCTTTTGTTGAATAAAAATATATTACATTAAATTGGATTCAAAGCACAAGGTATACACAGCATCCCACTGTCCAAGTGACCTAATTTCACTAGTACTAGTGTCGACATGTACCTAATATCCCATTGTCTGACTGAACCATTAATCCAACAAACTACCATAAACAACACAGGAATTTTTTAAGATCTTCATATATCAGATGTTACAAAATACCATTAAATTAACCCAACGGCTATCCAATTTTCATAACAAATACCATTGGCAGACAAGATAATATTATAGACAATAACAGAGTCACGGGACTCATTTTTTACTTGCAATTACTCATGAGGCATACCTCCTGGTGTCAAAAAACAATTCAATGTTTAACTGGTCAGCCTAACTGAATTCAAATAAAGATTTGGACCTACAAACCTCTTTTTTTTTTAATTTCTTAAGGGATTTTCCGCTTCATTTCCTGTGGGGACCAATTTTTGTTTTTGCAGAGATTTCACCTGTCCAGTAGCATTGAACAGAGACCTGTGCAAATAAATATTTGCAACAATTTAACAGGTTAAAGTGAATATTTGAAGATTTCATAAGAAAAAAAAGAATTTTGGAAAGCTACCAGTGTGCTCTAGCTTCTCTGAAATTCAACCAGCCATGTAACAGGATTTAAGAATAGTCCCAGGTTAGTTGAGCCCTTCTTTCCCTGTTTGTCAAATAAACAGCCAACTCTTTTGGGTGAAATACTAATAAAATTAAATAACTGAAAATGGAGAGGGAAAAAGACACTCTTTGGGCGCACACTGAGAGATGCCAATACTCCAGAAACTTTTGGATCGTCATTTGAGATTTCTTCCTTGACCATGACACGACATCTATCCCTTAAAATATATTTTTATAAGAGGACTTCCTTGTGATACAAAATTATCAAAGACTTTTTCCCAAGCCAACATAAATTACTCTTGAATATTCTTATATATCATCCAAATGATTCCTACCTGCCCCGCTCTGCTCCTCAACCTAATGTCTATCCTTTAAATAGAATTAGAAATATAAGCTTTGAAAAGTCACCTACCTTAACCTTACTATCGATGTTGTCACACCCCGTTTTCACTAATAGACCTACTTATTTGTTGTGTCAAAGTGGTGTGCCACGTGGACTTATTTGTTTTGTGTCAAAGTGGTGTGCCACATGGACTTATTTAGTTGAAACCTTAATACTTTAAGAAAGTACTCATATAACTGTTATTTCTGTTGAACAAAAGGAATGTATAGTTAAATATATTTTATTATGTTGTTTTGGACTAACATAAAATATAAATGCTTTTGAACATCAAATGAAATTGATATGTTTTAACGTCAAATATTTTATTGATTGAATGTTAGTTAGAAGTGACATGTTTATAACAATGAATTGCACAGCTTCGTTGATTTGTATTAAGCAAATGTAACGTGCATAGGAACACTAATGACAAGTCAATTTGAAACTACTGATTTGCTTTTGATAACGTCAAATAGTAATGGCGTGATTAAAGTGTTCAGCATTAACTGAATTTATTGTTATATTTTGTGAATTTATTTGACGCATATATTGGAATGATTTATTTATAATCTGAGTTAACCACTTAATGGGTTTTGTTGAGTGTGTAATTGCAGCGCAGTTTCTTTCCCTACAAAAGAGGGAGGGTATCATCAAGAAGAGATAGATGTGATATCGGAGGACAAGAAAGAGAATGTGTCGAATGCAGGTTTAAAAAAATTTGACAGTGAACTATGCGTACCCTTAGGGATGGGTAAACAGTTCAATTGAGTTATTACCTTTTTCAGTCACTTGTTCTGTACGTTCGTATCGTCAAGCATCAAGTGTCACACATTGTTAATCTTCTCGCCCTCACCTCTGTCAATCCTTTTAAGCAGGGAAAGTCAAATGTGGGGAAACGTTTTTTGTGATGCAATATACAATGACTCCTCTTCTTTTGCAACAGAAGTCAACACGAATGTTTCTTTTATAAAATACGCTCTATCACTTACCTTTGGTCGCAGATCCTTAATCTTGTCCATATGTCAATTCCACAGCATTTGTTTATAGTCGCTAAGATTTTGCGTTATGAGTTAGGTGCCGGCCATGATAGACGATTGTTCTCTTTGCAGCTTCGAGATAGTTGTCATAGCCAGACCACATGATTAAGTTGCCAATATTAGTAATATTTATTAATGCTGATAAAATGCAAATTTTAATTAGTAAGCTAAAAATTTAATTATAAATCATAATGGCCTCCACAGAGAAAACATAGGTGGTACGGATTCCAGAGCTTTTAAATCCTCTCAATAGAAAATGGTCGTGTCGAAGAAGGTTACTAGCAAATTTTGGGATTAATATCATAAATTTGTTTCGTTTCTCATTTTTGTTGTGATCGGACCTCGTTATTATCTGGCATCAATATTTGATGGAGGTTATTTAATCAACTTTGCCCAAGCAAATAAATTTCATAGAAGAAACATTTAAAATAAATTTAAAAATTTAACTCCGTTTTACAAAAATCTACTGTATTTTACGGCTACAATAATAAATTAAGTGGAAAAAAACAGTCTTATAACCATTCTAGCGAACTTGCATTAATGAAGTTGAAATTTTTGTCACGTGGGCAGTGCCAATTTTTTTAGAAAGAATTTGTATACAAATAAAACTCTACCCAACCATAGATTTTCAACCAAAAACATTAATACTAAACTTGCCAGCAGGCTGCGCCATCCATTTGAATAGTGGAAATGTTGAATGCATTAAATAATGGCAGTTGTGAATTAAGCTATAAAAGACAGATCGCCCTCCTCAGAATAGCACAGCCTGACAAGGGAGAAAGACGCCTAGGGAGGAGATTAGAGCAGAAGAAAGAAATTTTGGTGCAAAGGAGGACGCCCTGTGGGCAATCAGAATTCAAAACAGCAGCTGCGTGAGAGGTAAGTTAATGCAACTTGTAAATTCAAAACAGCAGCTGCCAGCTGTACTCTATTCTTCTAGCTCAGGTCTCCAATCTACCTGCATTTTGGAATTCTTTTTTGTTATCAGAGTCCACAGGGTGTAAGGTATACATTTACAGCTTTAGGTAAACACCAGTCAATAACATAAGATAAATCAGATAACATTTTAGCATAAAAATTCCCATCAGAACAGAGGTTGCTGCCATTTATAAATTGCCAGAATAAAATATAAATTTGAGTGCCAGCTAGGCATTGAGCCGCACAGGGGTGATGTTGGAGGTATGGCATACTGCCGTATTCCACCCCAACGTCCCTACCTGGACTGACAAGTTACAATGGGCTGTGCATATATGCATATTTAATTACAGCATCCCGATAGTCTGATTTAGATAGGGATGCCTTCCCATTTATGACTCTTTATCATATCAGGAAATAAACTTATGTCCATTTCATTAAAACTTTGTTATGGCTTTTATTTTCATTGTCATGGATTGGCTGAACTATAATAAACAGGGTATGTTCGCTATAGAAAACACAAATAAGAGCTACTTCCCTTCAATAAATGCTAAATCAATTGGTGATAGAAGCCTGCCACACTATTTTTAATATTTGTGGTTGTAGCTGTTGACAATTCTTCCACAGGCCAAAAAATTGTCAACCTTACTATTCGGAAGATGGTCTTATGGTACCAGTTTGTCTTGTGAATCAGTTTTGGGTACTGAATAATGAAAAGGAAAAGGTTTTGCAAAGTTCAATCAAGCCTAAATGCATACCTACAGCGACCCAAGGAGCCATCTACAGCCAGGTATAAGCCAAGGAAAGAGCCTACAGCCAGGTAAAGTTTTGGTCTTTCAAAGGATTCGAAGGGGCATCCTCGTTTTCAGATTTGGCAATGTCCACCTACAGCCATCCTTAAGGTTAACCTACAACCCTGTAGGTTCGCTTATGAATGAAGGCTAGTGTTTTCTTTTGGACACCTACGGAATACAGGTTTGTTTTTCAGACTTACAACGACTATCCTCTTTCCCAAGTGCTTTCTTTCCAAAGTGTTGTCTTCTCAAAATTTTGTCGGGCTAAGAGATGGACAATTTCCTCGGACTTTTTGTCCGAGGGAAAAGATTTTTCAAAGGACTTGGGAGAAGTCCGAGAGAATTTCAAAGGGACAATTTACGAAGTATTCAATTCCTTCGGACTTTTTGTCCGAAGGAATTAAGGAGACAAAAAACCCGAGTTCCCTACAAAAACCCCGAGTGCCCTTCAATTCTTTCGAAAACCCAGTTTCGGAGAGACATCTACCCTTGCGAAGGGCACTTGGTCGGTGGCAGGACCTTTCCAATTTTCCCAAAGGGCACAGAGGAAGGACACAAGCCCTTGCGGAGGGCACTTGGTCGGTGGCAGGGCCTTTCCAATTTTCCCGAAGGGCACAGAGGAAGGGCACAAGCCCTTGCAAAGGGCACTTGGTCGGTCGCAGGACCTTTCCAATTTTCCCAAAGGGCATTTGGCCGGTGGCAGAATAGAGACAAAGAAGACTAATTCCTTCGGATTTTTTGTCCTAAGGAATTCCTTCAGACAAAATGTCCGAAGAAATTCGAGACAAAGAAAAACCCAATGGAAAATACACAAAGGCAAAGAGAAAAAAATTGGAGGAAGGATATCCTTCGCACTTTTTGTCCGAAGGATTAATTCGGGAAAATTGCATAACAAGAAGTCTAAGAGAATATAGCCCGAGGAAATACAACCAAGGTAAGGCTAGGGAGATAAACAAAAAAGTCCGCAGGAAAAATATGTCAAACAAAAATTCCAAAGAAAATCAAAGGGAGTAAGCCAAGAAGGAAATCCAAAAGGTTCGCAAAAAAACAAATGTCTGCAGAAAATAAAAAATCCAAGACCAAGGAGAAGTCAACGAAAACCCAGGAAATAAAATCCGCAGACAACAAAGGCAAGACAAAATTCTGAAGGAATAATTGGACTTGGAAGCAAATAAAAGTCTGCAGAAAATGAACATGAACAGGCAGACCAAAATAAAAGAAAAATCCATGCAAGCAAAGGCTATTTCGGTTGACTAGTCAAAGCTTCAGTTGACTGGTTGTTGAAGTCAAGCTCATCTCCGGATCAACTCGTGTTTTCAAATGTTCCAACTCAACTTCCAACGTTTCAATTCAAGTTCTAATTTTAGCATGGCGTGGATTTCATGCATGCTCTCGTTATCTCGTGCTTTCAAATAATCAAACGGCTCAAGAGGAAGTCCATATTTGGAGGTGGACGTAGCATTTTTGCATGATAAGAGTTTGACTTTCAACAAACTCACCGTCCATTTCCTGAAATGCCAAGGAGCTATGTAAGGCAAATAAACTTTTTGTAAATGTTGAGTTGGACGGATTTAGCCTCTCCTATTTTTCAAACGCCAACTCTTCGTTGTTGTAATTTTCTATATAAGTTGGCTTTTCAGCCTTGAATTCTATCCCTCTCTTGGCAAGACCAGACTCTGCCATTGGTGAGTTGTGTAACCTCTTCAATCAATAAAAGAATTGTACTTTCAGATTTCAAGTGCTAGCATAGTGTATATTCATTCAGCGATTTGCACATATGGTAGATTTCTCTTCCTTTCCAAATTCTGATTCGTACCTAGTTGCTAGCTTATCATATTATAGGTCATGTTCAGTGTTCTATATGTTTTTTTGTTTAAGCTATAAGTGGATGTTAGGTGGCTGCAAAGTGTCTTGTATCAGACGTCTCTCCATCATTTTCCCTCATGTTTTGGTCACTGAATCGAACCTTCTCATGAAATATTTATGCACAGTGATCAACTGAAAACAAAGGTTTTCTTTTTCCCTTGTTTGATTCAGTGTTCAAGGTTCCAAGTAGAGTGGATCAACGTTTTGTTGTATCACCATCATTAGGTAGGATTTCCCTTTCAAGTTTCCTTCTCCCTTTTCCATGGTAGACTTGCAGCACAAAGTAGAGATCCATTGATACATCTTACAGGAATTAGCCTTCTCTGAAGGTTCTTCTCACCATTGAGGCACCCACCCTCGTGAAAAGATTCCATTGTTTCAACTGGAGAGAGGATTGGTCATTCCAGCACGTCTTCGATTCAAGGTGTAACTTCAAGTTGACAAAAGTTTTTGGCAAACCCGATGGGACCACAAAAAAGTTCTTTGCATAGAGTTTTCGCAGCAATGGAGGATATTCATCTACATCCAATTGCAGGAATCCGTTCATGCCAAAAGTTACCACAAGATCAGCAAGTAAAGGTATTCATTTTGAATTTGTAACTTATAAAACAGTAAGGTCTAGAAGGGCAAATCCATATCCTCAAAGAGAATATTTACCTCCCCCTCATCCTTTCGTTCTAGACATTGCAATCCCCACCATCCAGATGGCTGTTAGAAATCAAGTGTTTGCTCCATTCAATAGGGGAAGTCCATTGAATCTAGCACAGTTAGATGACATTCTTGTATCTACTCTCAAAAGTATTCAATTCTTCTCAGAAGAAAATCAAACAACCCCTATTGATCATATCCAGGATGTGGCTAATCTTTGTTCAGTTCATAATGTTGTTGAGGATAATGTTGCTATCAGATTGCTTGTTGTTTCATTCAAAAGAAAAGCATTACAGTGGTATAGAACCCTCCCACTTAGATCCGTTTTCACCTGAGATGAATTGAGTGCAGCATTAGTCAAGCAGTTTGAAGACAAATCTGATCACTTATCTTTAGTTGATCAATTAACTGCCATACAGTGAGCTCCTCATGAATTCATGTCCGAATTTAATCTCAGATTCCAGAAGACATAGACAAAGATACCGGTTCTGATTAGGCCATCCCTTAAATATGCATTTCTATATTTTTTGAAAGCTCTTAATTCTGACATTAGTGTGATGATACAATCAATGGATGGTACTACTTTGCCAAATGCTTATGAAGTTGCAATAAAGGCAGAAAATAGTTTGATACAAGCAGGTAAGCTTTCTCCAAGACCTCCAATGCCCATATTTCCAAAAATAAGTTCTATACCAACCCCTCAAGTTCCTCAAATTCCATTCTTGGCTCCAATTCTAGCACCTCAAGTTCCTATTGCAGCCCCTACTAGTCAACCTAGTGAGATAGGAAGTTGAAAAGTTTGCTACAATCTTTTGGAAATGAAATAGTACAGCTCAAAAGGCAGCAATCTCAATCAAATAAGCCCTATCAACAGCAAAATCAGAACAACTATCAGCCCTTCAAAGATCAAAGGTCTCCTTATCACGGTTTCAAGAAAAATAGACCACCCTATCAAGCACAAGGAGCCATAACTCCAGCTAAGCCATATGTTGCTCTTGATCCGAATGCTCCTTCCACTTCAAAAGCCATTGGTCCAACCCCACCTCAAAATAATTAGGTGCAAAATTCAAGTTGGCAGCCCTCAAATCTCAATGATGTTCAAAACCAAAACTTGGTATCACCGAACATCACCATGCCACAAATGACACAAGAAGAGTTCTCTTTTCAAAAGGGTCAATATCAAAATACAAGTTTGACATCACAAGAAGCGACTCAAAGGCATCCTGATGCTATTAATATAAATTCGCAGGTAAATGATAATGTCATTTTTACTCAAGATGTTAAAACTAATGTTTTAATGGTCAAGTTGCAGTTATAACCCATCAGAGAACTAAAAAAAAAGTTGTTACGGAAGCCCAAGCAGTAGCATATAATTCAAGTGCTCCTAGTATTATTGCTCAAGGTATAAAAGAGCAGTTTGTTGCTCCCACAGACCAAGAAAATCAGAATATAGAGGTTAGTAAAGTCTAGCAAATACCTATAATTCGTGAGCAGCAAGTACCACAGAAAGCGCAATCAAAGGTTAGTGCATCTCAGTTCAGTATTATAGATCAAATGAAGAAGTCTAACATCAGCATTAGCATGTGGGATTCTCTTTCAATTCCTGGGCAAAAGGATAAACTCATTCAAAAACTTTCAACTCTTGATTTGTCTCAAAAACAAGTTGAGAAAGAAGGTGTTGTCTTGACAAATTCGAATCAGCCAACTAAACAACAGGCGCAGCAAGGAGATAAGATATCAAAGGTGGACAAAACTAAGGTAAAAACGAATAAAACTCCCCCTTTTTATCTTTCATTGCTAGTGGGTGATACTTTGGTTCATAATTGTATGGTGGATGGTGGAGCTAACAGTACAGTGATGCCCAAACAGATTGCAGACAAGCTCGGCCTTGTTTAGCCAAATACTAAAGGGGTATTGCAGTTGGATGGTTCACCAACAAAAATGGTAGGAATTATCAGAGATTTGAAATTGACATTACATGTCTGTCCTACCGTTACTATTCAGCAAGACATAGTGGTGGACCTGCCTCCTTATTTTGCTGTGTCTTTCAAGGGATTTCACCTCAAAGATTGGGGGATATTTATCAGTTGATTGGACTTACTTGTTGTTCAAACCAGATATGGTACAAACGCAACAATTCATTTAGAGCCTATTGCATATTTTCATATGGAGCCTTACACGCCAAATGCGGTCAATGCAAATTGTATCATCTCAGATGAAATACTACAAACTAGTGATGTAGAAAATGACTCACCTTTGGATGGAGTTCCAGATTTGTTTCTTGATGAGTGGGCTTCCACCTTGCATGAGCATGATCCCTATAAGTTGATTGAAGAGGAAGGTCTTGGTGTGTATTGTCTTCATGAGAACGATGCACCAATTGCAGCCATGGTCAAAGAGGACGAATCTAATGAAGGCTTGTGGCAATTATACTTTGATGGATCAAGAAATAAGCATGGGATCGAAGCTGGAATGATGTTAATTCTCCTACAGAACAAAGGTATTTCTCCTCTATTAAATTTCAATTTGGCTGTTCAAACAACGTTGTTGAATATGAAGCACTAGTTCACAGTTTGCAGTGGGCTGGAAAGATGAAAGTAAATTGTTTACAAGTGTTTGAAGATAGTGAACTTGTAGTCCACCAAATAAGAGGTTTGAATATATGCAAGAATCTCTTGCTTAAATCTTACAAACACAGAGTTTGGAATCTACTTAAATATTTTCAAGGTTTTAATATTCAGGGAATACCAAGAGATAGGACTAAACATGCCGATAGGTTCGCTGCTGTTGGAGCACAATTTGATATCCCAACTGATGTAAAAAGTGACATTTTTCAGTCACATATAAAAATAGTTGTAAGGCCTTTCGTTCCGGATAACCAAGAAAATTGGCAGGTGTTTGAAAATAACAATCAAATTAAGATTTTTCCAGGAAGACGCTGAGTTTTCTTTAAGAAATCAATCGAAACACTTACAACAATATGGTGATCAGATTGTGCAACTGAAAACTAATAAGCTACCCAAGGAATTGGTCACTCTTGAAAATATTTTCAGTGAAGATGACGAGCTAAGGAAAGAAAAACCATCCTTGTCAACAAAGGAAGAGCACTATGCCAATGTAGAGATTGCAGATGGTAAGATTTTGAAAGTGGGCAAGGTATGCACTCCTCCACAAAAGAAATCTTTCATTGATTTATGCACAAGTTTTGCTGATATATTCGCATGGCAGTATAGTGATCTCAAAGGTTTTGATCCAAATTTGGCTCAACACACTATTGAGTTAGAAGACGAAACTAAAACAAAAAGACAGACAAAGGCCAATCAATCCAAAGCTTGAGCCTTTGATGAAAGCTAAGCTTCACAAGCTCATAGAATCAGCTATTATATTTTCAATCAAGCATTCAACTTGGGTGGCGAACCTCGTTCCAGTACGGAAAAAGAATGGTGAGATTCATTTGTGTGTTGATTTATGTGATTTAAACGAGGCTTCGCTTAAAGACCACTATCCATTGCCATCAATGGAACAAATTTTATAGCTTGTTGCAAGTTCAAAGAGGTTTTCCTTATTGGATGGATATAGTGGTTACAATCACATTTTGATCAAAGAAGAGGACCAATTCAAGACAGCCTTCACGACTAAGTGGAGGACATTTGCATACAGAAAAATGCCATTCGGTTTGTCCAATGCTGGAGCAACCTTTCAGAGAGCCATGTATATGGCCTTTCAAGGCCTTCTTAACAGGTTTGTGCTTGTTTATTTGGATGATATAACAGTATTTTCAAAAGATACAGAAGATCACATGGTTCACCTCAAGCAAGTTTTTGAAAGGTGTAGGCAATTTGGGATATTTCTAAATCCCAAAAAGTGTGTATTTTCAGTTCATAAAGGTAAGCTTCTTGAACATGTTTCAAAGCACGAATTAAATATAGATTTTGAAAGGATTCAATCCATTCTTGCACTCTCCTTGCCTAAGAGCAAAAAGGCTTTGCAAAGTTTCTTTGGAAAAATCAATTTTATAAGGAGATACATTTCAGATTTCGCTAATCTAGCTAAACCACTTATAGCCATGGTAAAAAAAAATCAGAACTTCGGCTGGTCCAAAGAGGGAATAACAAGATTTGAAGATGTTAAGAAAGCCATAGCAAGTGCTCCTACGCTTTTAAATCCAGATTTTACGAAAGATTTCATTCTGTATACGTATGCTAATGTGGACACCATTTCAGGGATTCTTATGAAGCAGAATCATGAAGATTTGGAGCAGCCAATAGCTTTCTACAGCCAAGGCTTGGAGGAGTATGAGACAAGGTATTCTTTTGTTAAAAAACATGTCCTTTCAGTTATAAGATCTTTGAAGACATTTAGGCATTTGTTATCTAATAATAAAATACATCTAATGGTTGCTCATTCAAGCATCAAAGAATTTCTTCTGAATAAAGACATAAATGAGAAGAGAGCTGGTTGGATAACCAAGGTAATGGAATATGACGTAGAAATTAAGGTTACAAAGTTGGTTAGAG
Source organism: Torreya grandis (assembly GCA_037957365.1). Taxonomy (NCBI): domain Eukaryota; kingdom Viridiplantae; phylum Streptophyta; class Pinopsida; order Cupressales; family Taxaceae; genus Torreya; species Torreya grandis. The sequence continues at coordinate 2,208,880 of JARHVA010000662.1, forward strand.
GCAAAGAACTTTGTAAGCATCTAGCTCAAAACTTGCAAGAAACTAATGAAGTTGTTTTAGTGTCAAATGATGAAGAGATTGCTGCTGTTCACACCTCACCTTCCAGTTGGTTTCGTGATTTGGTAAACTATCTGCAAGATGGTTGTTACCTTTCTCACCTAAGTGCTTCAAAAAGAAGGTATTTCAGATTGCAATCAATTCCATTTCTGCTCGTTGACGGCGTTTTGTTCAAAAAAAATATCAATGGAATGTTACTAAGGTGTGTGGAACCAAGCCAAACTCAAAGATTACTTGAAGAATTCCATGATGGACTTGGACACTTTTCTGCAAGAACTACAGCACTTAAAATCATGAGAGGTGGGTACTATTGGCCTACTATATTTGGTGATTGCCATACTTGGGTTAGGAAGTGCAAACAATGTGCTATGTTTGTAGAAAAAGTTAAACTTGCAGCACGGCCCCTTCAGCGAATTGCAGTGGATCAGCCTTTTGTCCAACAGAGATTGGACTTTATTGGTCTCATTAACCCTCCTTCGAGTTCAGGGCATAAGTGGATTCTAACAGCTATGGATTACTTCACACGTTGGACGGAAGCAATTGCATTGAAAGAAAAAAACGAAACTAACGTTCTTGATTTCTATGAAGGCTTGTTTACTAGGTTTGGAGTTCCTTTGACCATTATTTCTGACAATGCAATGGCTTTTGTGGGATCTAGGATCAACCAATGCGCTGTCCAACATGAAGTTTATCTCAGCACTTCATCGAACTATTATCTACAAGGACATGGCCTTGTTGAATCTACAAACAAGAACCTCTTAAGGATCATATGAAGGACTTTTGAAGACAATCAAAGGTCATGGCATCTCAAGTTGAAGTCAACGCTATGAATTGATAAGATCACCTACAAGAGGTCAATAGGCAACTCTCCCTACAAGCTAGTCTATGGTAAGGAAGCAAGGTTACCTATTTCTCTCAAGTTTCCAGCTTTGGAACTAATGCATCAACTTGAGTTGTTGAAAAATAAGCCTATGGAGATCAGGTATGCAGAGTTTATAGAGTTGGAAGAGACAAGAAATCAAGCCATGCTAGCCATGGAAAGTCATCAGGCACAGGGGAAAATAACATTTGACAAAGGAGCTTCCTCACGAAGCTTCAATGAAGGAGATTTGGTCCTCAAGTGGGATGAGGATCGAGCCAAACCAAGAAGGCACACAAAGTTTAATTCCCTTTGGAGTGGCCCATACGCGATCTCCAGTTGCAAATCCAACAACGCATTCCAACTTGCCAAGATGAATGGCCAAGAGCTTCCAATCCCAGTCAATGGGATACATCTGAAACATTGTTATTGAAGAGCAAAACTCTATGTACATAGTTGTTTTTGCTTTCCTGCAAGTGTTGTTCAAACACAGTGGTTTGCTTCAGTTTTGTCCAATAAGTGCTTGTTTGCACATTTGCTTCTTAGTTAGCTTTCTTGTTTTCGTGTGTTTCCCTTCTTATTTTGAAGGAGGAATGTTACTTCAGCCATGGTCAAGAGAAGATTTTCAGTCAGAAATCAAGTTTATCATTGTTTCGGGAGTTCGAATAGCATGTACATGATCTGAGTTCTCAAGCATAGCAGGCATGTTGGGCCAGCTGAGTCGCCAAAAATGTTGACAATTCTTCCACAGGGCAAAAAATTGTCAACCTTACTATTCGGAAGATGGTCTTATGGTACCAATTTGTCTTGCGAATTAGTTTTGGGTACTGAATAATGAAAAGGAAAAGGTTTTGAAAAGTTCAATCAAGCCTAAATGCATACCTACAACGACCCAAGTAGCCATCTATAGCCAGGTATAAGCCAAGGAAAGAGCCTACAGCCAAGTAAAGTTTTGGTCATTCAAAGGATTCGAAGGGGTGTTCTCGTTTTCAGATTTGGCAATGTCCACCTACAACGATCCTTAAGGTTAACCTACAACCCTGTAGGTTTGCTTATGAATGAAGGCGAGTGTTTTCTTTCGGACACCTACGGAATACAGGTTTGTTTTTCAAACTTACGACTATTCTCTTTCCCAAGTGCTTTCTTTCCAAAGTGTTGTCTTCTCAAAATTTTGTCGAGCTAAGAGATGGACAATTTCCTCGGACTTTTTGTCCGAGGGAAAAGATTGTTCAAAGGACGTGGGAGAAGTCTGAGAGAATTTCAAAGAGACAATTTACAAAGTATTCAATTCCTTCGGACTTTTTGTCCGAAGGAATTAAGGAGACAAAAAACTCGAGTTCCCTACAAAAAACCCAAGTGCCCTATAAAAACCCGGGTGCCCTTCAATTCTTTCGAAAAGCCACCTGCCCTTGCGGAGGGCACTTGGTCGATGGCAAGACCTTTCCAATTTTCTCGAAGGGCACAGAGGAAGGACACAAGCCCTTGAGGAGGGCACTTGGTCGGTGGCAAGGCCTTTCCAATTTTCTCGAAGGGCACAGAGGAATGACACAAGCCCTTGTGGAGGGCACTTGGTCGGTGGCAAGACCTTTTCAATTTTCCCGAAGGGCATTTGGCCGGTGGCAGAATAAAGACAAAGGAGACTAATTACTTCAGACAAAAAGTCCGAAGAAATTCGGGACAACGAAAAACCCAATGGAAAATACACAAAGGCAAAGAGAAAAAAAAATGGAGGAAAGATATCCTTCGGACAAAAAGTCCGAAAGAATTCCTTCGGACAAATCGAAAAAATTGCATAACAAGAAGTCCGAGAGAATATAGCCCGAGGAAATACAACCAAGGTAAGGCTAGGGAGATAAACAAAAAAATATGCGGAAAAAAATTGTCAAACGAAAATTCCAAAGAAAATCAAAGGGAATAAGCCAAGAAGGAAATCCAAAAGGTCCGCAGAAAAACAAATGTTCGCAAAAAACAAAAAATCCAAGACCAAGGTGAAGTCAACGAAAAACCAGGAAATAAAATCCGCAGACAACAAAGGCAAAACAGAATTCCGAAGGAATAATTGGACTTAGAAAATAGAAGTCCACAGAAAATGAACATGAACAGGTAGACCAAAATAAAAGGAAAATCCATGCAAGCAAAGGCTATTTTCGGTTGACTGGTCAAAGCTTCAGTTGACTGGTTGTTGAAGCCAAATTCATCTCCGAATCAACTCGTGTTTTCAAACGTTCCAACGTTTCAATTTGAGTTCTAGTTTTAGCATGGCGTGGATTTCATGCATGCTCTCATTATCTCGTGCTTTCAAACGATCAATGACTCAAGAGGAAGTCCATATTTGGAGGTGGGTGTAGCATTTTTGCATGATAAGAGTTTGACTTTCAACAAACTCACCATCCATTTCCTCTAACGCCAAGGAGTTTCATGTAAGGCAAATAGACTTTTTGTAAACCCTGAGTTGGACGGATTTATCCTCTCCTATTTTTCAAACACCAACTCTTGGATATTGTAATTTTCTATATAAGTTGGCTTTTCAGCCTGGAATTGTATCCCTCTCTTAGCAAGACCAGACTCTGTCATTGGTGAGTTGTGTAACCTCTTCAATCAATAGAAGGATTGTACTTTCAAATTTCAAGTGCTAACATAGCGTATATTCATTCAGCTATTTGCATATGTGGTAGATTTCTCTCCCTTCCCAAATTTTGATTTGTACTTAGTTACTAGCTTATCATATTATACAGGTCATGTTCAGTGTTCTGTGTCTTTTTGCTGAAACTGTAAGTGGATGTTAGGTAACTGCAAAGTGTTTTGTATCAGACCTCTCTCCATCGTTTCCCCTCATATTTTGGTCACTGGATCGAACCTTCTCATGAAATATTTATGCATAGTGATCAACTGAAATCAAAGGTCTTATTTTTCCCTTGTTTGATTCAGTGTTCAAGGTTCCAAGTAGAGTGGATCAACGTTTTGGTGTATCACCGTCATTAGGTAGGATTTCCCTTTCAAGTTTCCTTCTCCCTTTTCCATGGTAGATTCACAGCACAGTGTAGAGATCCTTTCATACATCTTATAGGAACCAGCCTTCTCTGGAAGTTCTTCTCACTATTGAATCACCCACCCTCGTGAGAAGATCCCATTGTTTCAACCGGAGAGCGGATTGGCCATTCCAACACGTCTTCGATTCAGGGTGCAACTCCAGGTTGACAATAGTAGCTTAATTGTCGGTTATTGGGCACAAACAAATAACTTCCATTTCACCCTGTTTATGAGGCACATGGTCATTATTTTTTTTTAATCCAGCCAAATGATTTCCTCCATACTCCCTTCAATATGACAATTCAAGTATTCAATAACAATTTTATTTAATTCCATATGCTTTCTTTCTAATATGAGAATTTTCTATTCAAATTCAATCCTTTTTAGATATATATCAAAATACAAAAGTAAATTTATAACATATAAACTGATGAAATATGTAAAAGTGCCAGGGAATTAGATTGTCTTGAAATTCTAAATTGTCATCAACCACGAAGATGAAAATCGGACAATGATTTTTTTTACACATATAATTTCCTTTTTTCTTCATGAAGTAGAAGCACAAATGGGAAAGGTGTCGTAGAAAGGCAATGACTAATATTAATTAAAAGTTTTACCTTTGCCATTTCATTTTTCATATTTTAGCTTGCGTTAAGAAAACATCTCATAAACTACATTATTATCATGCAAACATGGTATCAAACCAAGGTACTTAAAAACAGTAATAATAGTTTCTCAAACCCAAAAAAAAAGAATTTAGCAAGGAAATAGAGAATTGAATAATGTTATTTTTCCATATGCTTTCTTTCGAATATGAGAAATTTTCTATACAAATTCAATCCTTTTTAGATATGAGTCAAAATACAAAAGAAACTTTATAACGTATAAAGTGATGAAATATTTAAAAGTGCCATGGAAGAGAATGTCTTGGAAAATTGTAAATCATCATCAACCACAAAGATGAAAATCGGACAATGAATTTATTTACGAACATAATTTCCTTTTTTCCTCGTGAAGTAGAATCACAAAATCAGACTGATTTTTTTTACACACATAATTTCCTTTTTTCCTTGTGAAGTAGAAGCACAAGTGGGTAGGGTGTCATAGAAAGGCAATGCCCAATATTAATTACAAGCATTACCTTAGCCATTTCATTTTCCATATTTTATATTGCATTAAGAAAACATCTCATATATCACATTATTATTATTTAAACATAATATCAAACCAAGGCACTTAAAAACAGTAATAATAGTTTCTCAAACAAAAAAAAGGGAATTTAGCAAGGAAATAGAGAATTGAATAATGAGAAATTTTCTATTCAAAATCAATCCTTGTTAGATATGTGTCAAAATACAAAAGTAACTTTATAACATATAAACTGATGAAATATTTAAAAGTGCCAAGAAAGTAGATTGTCTTGGAAAATTGTAATTTGTCACCAACCACGAAATGGAAAATCAGACAATGAATTTATTTACACACATAATTTCCCTTTTTCCTCGTGAAATACAAGCACAAGTGGGTAGGATGTCGTAGAAAGGCAATGCCTAATATTAATTACAAGCTTTACCTTTGCCATTTCATTTTTCATATTTTAACTTGTGTTAAGAAAATATCTCATAAATCACATTATTATTATTCGAACATAATATAAAACCAAGGTACTTGAAAACAGTAATAGTAGTTTTCTAAAACAAACAAACAAAAAAATAGCAAGGAATAGAGATTTTGGTGCATAACTTTAACACCATGGTTATGTTTTATAAAATTTCATTAACATTCTACTTAGTTTACCCAATGCAATGTATAAGTGTTCGATTCGATTCCTTCTCTTTTCAAAAATACATCTTTATAATTTCTTTCAATTTGCAATAAAGATACTTCCATCCATACAACTGTTCCTTGACAAACAATGACTAGTACAATGTTGCTAAACCTTATCATAATGAGACCCGAAACATAACCTCAAACCATTTCTGGTCCTTACAAAAACATGATATCAAGCCTTGTTCTACACCGCATTTGCAAAGAAATTTCGTTACGTAACTTGCAAATTTAGGTTTATTGTCTACTAAATAGTTATTTCATCTCAGTAAAAGGATGTCCTAAAACTAATATATTGCTTGTGATCCTTGTCAAAGTGCAAGTGTGATATCATCTTGTGTGGTTGGTATGGGACACTTGTGCGAAATACATACATGCACTTTCCAAGTATCATATTTATTTTATTCCTAGAGATCATTGGTCGCCAAGCTTCTATTAGGATGGGCAAGTTGGGAAAACCTAGGGATTGAGTAGTGAACTTCTGAAGGTTACTAAGTGGTTATGGAAACCCTTAGTCTCACTATGACTCAGTAGATTACTGAGTTCGGATGCGACAAAGAGGACTGGTTAAATCCAGTCTTATGGCCATAAGCGATGCATACCTGGGAGGAAGGTTTATTCCTTGTTTAGTATACTTTAAGAACGTATCAATTCATGTTCCAGTTCACTATCATACTTGCATCATGTTGTGTGGAGTAGCTGAAATATTGACCTACATGCACATTGACCTCTTTCTTTCCATCCGATTTGTATTTGTCATTCTCGTGAAGGGTAGGGCCACTCTCAGTAGATGAGGTGTGCAAGGGATCCAAAAAGGTTCTGTGGTTGGAGGTAAAACCCTCTATAATACTCTCCATCTTTGAATCTTATATAGTTATTGTTGGCTTCAATGATGATCTCTTGCTTTCTTATTGTTCGCATTAAGGAAAAACTTGTTGGTTATGTATAACTGTGTTGTATTTGTTTATATTTTTTTTTAAATGTGTTCACAAGATGTATCATTGCAAATGATGTAAATATAAGGACAACAAATGATGTAGCTAAGATTCAGCGATTATCTTATGTTTGTACTTTTGAAATATGATTAAAATAAAATATTGATTTACAGATGATTAAGTTATTTTTTGTGCAATCGGATAGTTGCTATGACCAATGAAAGAATGAAAGCTATGTGAGTGCATACTTGAGATAACAATGAATTAGCAATGGAGGTTACTAGACTTAATCAAAATTTGGTATTGGTGGAATTACTTCGTATTTTTACATTTAATTCTTATTAATTGTAGTATTTATTGTTAAGCATGATAAAAACAAGAACAGTTAAGAAACCATCAGAAGAACAAATTTTATTAAAACAATAGCCATTTTTCAGGTGTTCCCCAAACGGGTTCTTACACATGTTTATTATTATTTAATAATATATTATCTAACCTTATCTTTATATAAATAACATATTATTTTAAAACCATTAATAAATGCATCCTTTATCCAAATCACCCTCATACTCCTAAAGGGATTTAGGTACATTACATTCTCCCTCTCTTGTATACAACTGCCCTCAGTTGTATGTAAATATATTCTTTCTCTAATTAAAGTTTATTTGGAAATATAAACTCAGTGCTCCATCACAAATCATACTAATATACCTAATATAATTGTTAGTGACACCCAAAAAGTATTGGATGTGATTAATTACTGGACATCTCCAATATTGACAAGGGCATCCCCAACTCATATGATATGCATCCAATGCTTTCCTTATTAAGTTACTAGAAGTTAGAGAATACTGAAATGATTCTTCTCTATCTCATGGAATATTTATTTGACCTACCACGTAATCAAAATAATTTGACATGAATTTCTTTTCTGATTTACCAAATATACCTCCATTTAACAATACAGTTCTAAATTCATTAAAATCGTAATAATATTTATTCAAGTAAAGACAAGTCTCAAGTAAAAAAACAAGTGTACTAAAGATTTGAAAATCTATGGATCAATAATAGAGTTTAACAGTTACTACATCGGGCAAGGGGTTATATAATATCCAAAAATTAGTTCATAGTAAGCCTAGCCAGGCACTTCCAAGGTGCACCCTTGCCTGCGGTTGGACATACCCTGATCTACGCTCCATCCTAATTCTAAGCAGCCTTTAAGATCTCCATCTCATCTGTTTCCTCAATCTCTACATAACCTTTTTCATCAATTCATTCATCCCAGATCTTCCTCAATCTTGCCAAAGTCCAAAATATAAAAGAATAAAGCCAATTAGCAACGATTGCAACCCAATAAAATAACAGCAATCGATCCCACTAAACAACAATCACAACCTAATTGCACAATGGCATTTGACCTTGCATGAACATTTGTTCCTAAACATATTTCTTGTTCAACAAAAGAAATATTCATTCCTCATATGGAAAATTATCATATCACATCAGTGAGAAAAATTATTTATCAATAAGACTTTAATATAGTCTTTTGATAGATCAAAAAAAGGGCAAAGCCTATCTATTTAAAAAAGATTCAAAAACCCTATTGAAACAAGGACATACAGCAAAAAGCCACTAATATCAGTAGTGCTTTTAGTAAGTAAACATATAGTATAAACCGAGATACATATCTTGCAATAGAACATAGCATAATTAAAACTAGACACCCTCAGAGGAGTTGGAAACCACCATTGTTGGACCATCCTTGCACGGTTCCTCTTCAATGATCAAGGCCACAAAAGAATCAACCAAATTGGAATCTTCTTTGTCAACTAGTATCCCCAACCTGTCACAGGTGGCATTCAGCTTGCGGCTCTAAGTGATGTAGTCAACTACAATGGCCTTCAACAGAACCCAAAATTGGTCCATCCTGGTGTCCACCACATTGCCAAAGTGTTCCACATCCTCAGGCACCGCCAATGAGTTGTTGGTGCTAAAGAGGACTGTCTAAATGCCAATTAGTTGGGCCATCTTGAGGACGTCCAGCCTGGGGGTAGATTGACCAAGATCCTACAAGCCCTGGATAACAAGTCAATAGAAGTGCCACCTCCCAACCTTGCGAATTGTTGAGCATGCACGAGATTGGTAGCCATTCAATTTAGCAATTTCTCGTCTTTCCCCCCATCAATGAGAGCCTTTTGCCACAAACTCAGAGCTTCCTTGGCCGTGATTCTTGTTTTCTTGTCCAGTAAAACTCCCGAATTCAGTAACTGCGTCAGCTTGAGGTCGTTAACCAACCCCAAGAAGGAATGGTGGATGTCGTCTCGCCAGTATTTGTGCAGCATGCTCGTGTTCACTTCTTTGACGGTATTGAGAGTTGTATCCTTACCCTTGCTCTGTTTCGTTCTCTTGGAGGGGCCCGAGTAAGCCGAAGGGATATCCACGGCAACTGCAACACTTCTCTCGAACTTGTGTTTCCACCCACATAACTCAAAATGGCAAGGTGAGGCAGGCAATGGGATATGAGAAAGGTTCTCGCCATAGTTACCAAGTTCGGAAATCCGAATGCATTCAGGAGGCGGAAAAAATGCTGAATGCAAAATTTTTGAAAAAATCCGGTAAAATCCAGTTCAAAAAATAAAATAATATATATATGCAAAATATTTCAATCTACTAAGGAATGAACATTAATTTAACACTTGCAAAAATGAGAAATGCATAAGAATTTCAAACTTGAATTACATTAAAAGATAGCAAAATATTCATAGTTTAGAGCCTAAGCTCAAAATTGATATAGAACTTAAGTTTCAAACATTTGCAACATCAAACCCAGCTTCAAAATCAAAACTAGCACTAGCACTAGCACCATCAATGAATCCTCCATCCAGCTCATCAACACTATCAATATTTTTCTCAACTCCTTCAAAGAATGGTTCTCCAAGATGAAGATTGTCATCTTCTTTTGCAAGATTGTGCTCAAGCAATCTGAAATTGCTATGAACAAACACAAGATCTGACATCTTTTTGGCTCCTAGTCGTTTTCTCTTATTAGTATGGATCAGATCATGCGTGCTCCAATTTCTTTCGCATGCAAAAGCACTGGCACATTGACTGTGGACACGCACGGCAAGCTTTTGTAACTCTGGAGTAGAAGAACCATACGTCTGCCACCATAAATGGGGATCCATGCTAACAATGTCTTCTTGTGCCGCTTTAAACCACTCAGCGACTCTCCCCTAGTGTTGAGACCACTCGCGGGCAAGCTAAATGGGAGCCACTCCACCTTCGAACGCGTCCCCTGCTCTCGACCTTCGAATGCGTCTCTTGCTCTCCACCCTCTACATGACTGCAAACTCCTCACGACTCAATCTCTCACTTACAGTGACTCGGCGGCGCTATGTTTCATTTTGTTTCACGAAGAGTGCTATAAATAAATAAAAAATAGGGTTTGCAGCAATATTTTTAGGGTTATTGACTATTTTCTATGGCTTCGGACTTTTTTTATATTTTAATGCTATGTTGTTTGGGTACGGGTACAAATACGAGGACGTCTCCGGTACGTGGGTACGCCATTTTTCAAAAACCTTGATTTGGATACGTCGTGGGTACGTCTGTATATATATATATATATATATTACTCTTTTTTTAGTAAAACAATTGAAACTAAATAGCATGAAAATATTTGTCTATAAATGATAAAACACTTAAAATTATATAATATTCATTCATTCATTACTTCAAAGACAAAATGTACATTCAAATCTAGAATAAATCATCTCGATTGCCCACAAAATCATGAATGCCACTCCCACTATTTTTCAACTTTATCATTTACTGACACTTTCTCTCACAAGGGCTCATCGGTGCATTGAATCTTACAGAGTGCATGCCTTAAGGGGTGCACTGGGAATGGGGTGGGATCCGCTTGTGGCACTTTGCAAGAGATATTCTCATACTATTCTATCACGCATACATCCCTTCATGCAGCCTTCATACCTCCTATGATGTCCCCTTGAAATCTTGAAACCCTGAAATATGGCTAAGTTTGAAACCGTGGAATCTGACTAACTCTGAAATATGATAGGATCCTCCAAAACCTAGAATTTGCATTATAGCTCCTAGCGGTCCGAAACCCCTCTCAAACATCCTGAAAGTATATAAATAAAATATAACTTAAAGTACAAGAAACTAGATGTCCATATATAAATGTAACTTATACTTACTGTTGGGTTCGGACTAGATTTACATTTTCTAAATTTTTTTGTTGACGTCCATTGTTTCTCCCTGTCGGTACCTTTCCATACGACTCCGGGATGTACCGGTACCTGCAACACAGTTTTAATGTTGAAAAATACGGCAAACCGAATTTATTAATCGGGAAGCCCGCAAAAATGCCGAATGTTCCGGATTTCGGCCAGATGCGGCCGAATCTGGTAACTATGGACTTCTCGCACATACCTGTTGCCACGTGAATTTACTGTCATACCAAGTCATGATGCCAATGAGCCACCAAAAGTGATGCCAAATTCCATGGGGGATGATGTGGCAGGGGTCACTCGCTTTAATCACAAGTGATATTAATTGAGCAATGATGTTGATCCCACTCGATAAGCTTCTTAGCTTTTGAGTCCAAATTGTGAATCTGCATAAAACCCAAGTGATTGTCTTGGGAGTTAAGTCTAACACCCATATTTGCAAGGTGGTATGCTACCTGGTTACCTTCACGATGGGTGTGATGGACGCTGAAATGCACAAAATTCTCTCGAAGATTTATACAATCCTCCAGGATGTTGGCAAGATTCCAATTAGTGAAATTTCCTGAATTCATTGCTTCCACAATTAGTTGGGAGTCTCCTTCAATGTCAAGATTGGTCCATCTTTGTTGCGACGCTATGTAGATCCCTCTCCAAAGAGGCTTGGCTTCAGCGAGGTTGTTGGTGCATCTACCCAAAGCTTCACTATAACCAAGGAGAAAGTTGCCATTGGAGTCCCTAAAGACACCTCTGGCACCGGCCCAACCCGAGTTGCCCTTTGCAGCACCGTCGAAATTTAGCTTGATCAAATGTCCTTGTGGAGGAGACCAACTAATTGGTGGTCGCATCTTCGAATTTCTGTTACCCCTATTATTAGGAAATAAGACTTTAATATTATTATCATTTCATGATATTTAATATTCTTCACATGAAGAAATCATATTAAGTATAATTTGCAAGTACTTTATACATCTTTCATAATCTCATTCAAAATATCTTATAAATCAAGATAATTATATACAAACACGTTTAACATGGCTATTACCTCATCTTTTATGTATTCCCTAGATGCCTCCCTCCCCCCCCTGGGATTCCTTCCCACAAAGGATGTCATCACTACACCTGCCATAGAGGACGTCTACAGATAGTGTATCCAGGCCACTTGGATCTCCCCCTTGAGGCTGCTCAACCCGAGCTTGCTTTCTACGTCAAGCATTTCTTACTAGTAGTGGATGGTATTATTTGTCACCCTCACTATCTCCACAACCAATGGTCCCATGGCTTGAGGTTTCCCCTCGGCGAGATAAGAGTGTGTTCTCACCAACTACGGGTCAAAATGGATCACCCATTCCCCGTCCAGATCAGATATGTCGCCTTTGCTCCCTCCAAGAGATAGAGACCAAGGAACACTTCATTTTCAAATGCCCCATTCACTATGAGAACCGAGGAAGATATTTTCTTTAGATATCCAAACCAGCGATGCCTAACTCTTTATCTTTGTGAGGCCATCACTCTCCGACACAGATCCCTATAGGCTATGTCACAAGATTTGAGTTCGAGTTCGAATTCGATGAGGATAAAGTTCAATTCATGTTCTTCAATGGATGAAGTTTGAAAAAAAATCGCCATTAAATTCAAACAATGAATTTTTAGAAATAATTTTAAAAATAATCCAAAAGCGTGTCAAAAATACCTAAACTTTAATAAATGGTTCAAAATATTTAAAAACAATACCAAAAAAATGAATATATAATTTTAAATTTAAAAATATAAAAATGTAGATTAAAATAAATATAAATTATAAATTACAAAATATAAAGTAAAACAAAAAAAAACAATATAAACATAAAATAAAATATATAAATTAAAAAAGATAAAATAATATTGAAACATAATAATAAAATATAAATTAAACATAGATTAAAAAAGATAAAATAAGACTTTAAAAATATATATATATAAATAAAACAAAATAAAGGCGTAACAAATTTTAAAAAGATAATTAAAAATTAAAGAAATGTAAAATCTAAATTAAAAAGTATATAAAATATAAATGTAGATTAAATTAAATATAAATTATAAAGTAAAACTTATAAAAAAAAAAACATAAAATAAAATATATATATATTAAAATAGATAAAATAAAATTGAAAAATATAATAAAAAATATAAATTAAAAAATATTGAATAAAACAAAAAATAATAAGTATAGATAAAAAGAACCAAATCACATAAACAAATTTTAAAAGATGATTAAAAAATAAAGAAATGTAAAATCTAAATAAAGTCAATAAAATAAAAAAATAAAGGCTAAAACCTAAATGAAAATGAAATTGTTTTAGCAAATAAAGCCATCCAACCTACACAATGTCCACTCTTTGTCCGCAGTTCCACGATTCCTCCACCAACAGCTCTGTACTCTCTCCACCAGTGCCAACATAGTAAACTCCATGCTCTCCACTACAACATAAGTCAAAATAGCATAACATAGATATAGGGATTCAAGATAGGTAATAGCAGGACGAAGATGTAGATATGCCACATAAGCAAAAGCAAAAGCTTACAAAGGCGACACTGCTCCAAACCTGCCCTTTGCCCTCCACATCACGACACAATACAAACATGCAATCTCTACCCTAGCGCTCATGCTACATCAAAGTTCGTTGATTTCTTAGTGGTTTAATAAGGTTCAACTATTTTCATATTTTATCAATAAATATAGCCAAACCTTGTTACTTAGCCTACAGGAGTAGCCTAGAGGCTCTAGAGCCCCCATGTTGATCACCTCTTTCTTCCAGCCCATCCAAGCAATTAGCAGCACTAAGCACCCTTTGGACACCAATATATCACACATTAGAGTTGATATATCAATTCAATGGCGCTTCTCTCAGAATATCATTACTACTCAAATTACTCAGATCTCCCAACCTACTCTCCCTTGGCACCATGGCTCTCGTCGGCGTGGCCCTGCCCCTTTCCAATGACATGGATGTTCTATTTACTAGCCACTCCCTAACCACAGAGGCAGACTCACATTACGAGTTTCTTTTGTACTATGGGAAGTACCTCGACCTTGGATGTTAGGGGAGATTCTAGAAGAAGTCTTTGCTTCCCCCTATGATCTCCCAACCCAGCCCCTCCAACATTGGGTACTCCCTGACAAACACTATCAAACCTTTTCACAGCGATTGATGATGGGTCAAACGACCCCTCCACTTTAGGCACAAACGAAGGTTTTCAATGAGGTCTTCCAGTCTTCATTGGCACATGCTTCTGGGGGCTCTTATTCGCCCCCCATTGCTATTTGTATTGATTCCATTACCACCATTGTTAGTGGCATTTACTGTCTTTTGTATTTTAGCTTCTTGGATTCTCTTTCTTTGAACTTTCTATTGTTTACAGTTGTATTCTCAAGTCCCATTGACCTACTTTGGTCATCCGTGAACATTAATATAATATTACCCCTCTTGGGATTCATCTCCATTCTTGAAGTGTATTAACATGCTTATTCTGGAAGAGCAATAACACTCTTTTATGTGCATTTATCTTAACATAAATTATCAGAATATAGATCAAAATATTTCTAAACTTCTATATATTTTTGAAACTTGTATTCCATACTCATCGCTAAATATGATGAACTCAACTTATATAGATCTTGTAGCACAAATAAGTCACCTAATTCCTTTTAAACTTAATTTCCAGGCCATTTTTTATTAAAACAAAATTGATTAATATATCTCACATCTCAAACATTTGCAATATTCCAGAGTGTCAAAACTTAATATCAAGAATAAACCCATAACAGGAATTTTTTTTTTTAACTTCCCATTTGCAACAGATTATGTAGGGTTGAACCATTTTCTTTTAGCATGACATGTTTTTTTTCTTTTTTAATTTATTTTTCTTTCAACATTCCCAACCTACCTCTCTCCTACCAATGAGATTCAACCTTTTTAGCATTCTTCATCCATTTTTATTCAATTTGGATTACAAAACATTACATAACCAATTCTAGCATGTCCTCCAAAATTAAGTGACACCTTTTAATGTTGTGATTTAAATGTGCCTATGCCCTTTTACCATATCTACCCCCCCTCTTGGGAGTCATCTCCTTCCTTAGAGAGACCACATAAAAATGTTCCTATAGATTCCAATTAACGTGCTTTCGCTGCACTACTCTAATTTCATATCTTTGATGACATTTCTTTAAAAAAATAAAAAATAAACGACCTTCGTATAAATAAGATTCTATTTAGCCACAAACGCTTTCCATTTAAAGCAATATGTTGCGTAAACGTGACTCTAACAAACAAAGTACCCCATCTCCCCAACCGAGGGAAAGAATTTCACTAAAGTTGTTCCTTACGTTGTCCAAAATTAACCTCTAACATTCTTTCTTCTAAATATTGTACCAAAACTAAATGCATCTTCCTTTGTAAAACTTTCTGCCCAGCATGTAAAATGTTTTCAAGAAAGCCTTGTTAATAAGCCTCCAAATAAAACACGAGTGTTTTATTTATTTTTAATAGCAGGGAAGCTCTTCTGCATGTAGCCAATTTTCCAATGATTTGATACTTAATTCAATATACATTCTTAATTATTTCATCTTTTTGGTTTCTAACACCTCTTTGAAATTTGCTTCCATCCTTTGAATGCACTTCAGAAATAATGCTAGTTGAATTTATAATTACTCGACTCTCTAATTGACACCAAAATATTTGCTTCATTCACAATCCAAAAACACTTTCACTGATTAGTTCACTCTTCAACCATAGTGGAGGCTACCTAAGACGCATGTTGTTTGTCCAAAAGCCTCACATCCGCGCTTTGCCTCCTAGAGTGATGAATTGGCCGCCAAATATCTGTTCACATTGAAAACCCATCCATACATAATAGCAGGAAATTTACATTTCTCCTATCTTATTCACATGCAAAAATATTATTATTGTGATTGAAGAGATGGTTTAAGAAGAATATTTGATTTTGATGGTAGTGATGCTAAGTATTTTTATAATTGATTCATTAAGGAAGAATGGATATGCGATCGGCAGATTTGGACAGCGGCAGTCGGAACAAGGAGGGTGAAGCTTTTGGCAGGAGTAATCAGGGCAACAGTGGTGGGAAGGGCAATGACGACAGGAGAGAGGTTTTTGATGGTGTCAATTCTAATGCAAATAAAGGAAAAATGCACTCATGAAGGATTAACAAAGCTAAGAGGACCAATGCAGAGCATGACAAGATTTCGGAGGGCAGAGATCTCTTTGCAAACTGCAGAAATGCTTCTAACCAGTTTCATAAATGTGGCAAGTTCTGCAAAGATTTTATTATTCACTCGAAGCCTAATTTTTCCCTTGCTTTAATCCAGCGACGAGTCCTTCCAACTGCAGCAAAGGATAGGGGTAACATAGAGGCGACATCTAAAGAATCTCCAAAAGTCGAAGCTAGGGCATAGGCTGAAAAGATACCAGCAGCTTCAGAGAGCTGGAGACCTTTGTGATTGGAGATATACCCATTCATTTGGCAGAAGAGGCTGTGGATTTGTGTGTTTTGGAGGAGGAAGATGAGTTTGGCCAAGAAATGAAGGGCACCTCGCTGGTAGGTAGGTTTGCAGGCAGAAGACCTCTAATTCCAGAGATTTTGACATGGATGGCTACCACTTGGAAAGAAATTTCATGCCCTTCGGCGACTTTGTTGGCAAGAGAATTTTTCTAATTTTATTTCAATCAATAGAGGGCCGCGAGCAGGTTTGGAAGAGCGGCCCATGGTTCTATGGCAGGGTGGGCCTGTGTCTTTATCCTTGGAAACCTTTCTTTGACCCCATAGTGGAATCTAATGGCAATATCCCCATCTGGATTTGCCTTCACAACCTTCCGTTGGGTTTCAGATCCCCATAAAAAATTAAACAGTTGGCAGAAAAGGTTGGGATTTCTTTGTGAAAATTGACCCTGAAGCAAATGGCTCTCACTCTCCTTTTGCAAGGGCTTGCATTTTGTTGAACACTTCAAAACCTGAAATCCAAGCCATTCTAATTTCTTCAAAGGAGGCGATCTTGCTACAACATGCAGGTTTTGAAGGGTTGCTCTTCAGATGCTTTAGATGCAACAAGATTTGTCACAAAATTGCAGTTTGTCCATTACTCAAGATGGCTGGGTTTTCAAATAAGCAGCCCCAAAAATGGATTCTGGTGGCAAATGAAAGGAGCTTGGCCTCCTTTCTTCTTTTCCCTGCTCGCCCCTATGTGATTTCCAGTCCTAAGAAACAATGTAATAATGGAGGAAAGCAACTGATGGACTATGCTGAGCAAGGATTGACACCACGCAGCAAAGGAGGTGTTCTTCAGAAGATAGAGCCTTTGAGGGAGCCGACTAGGAGCAAAAAAGAGGAAATGCAAGCAGCTGAATTATTGGACCAACAATCCAATGACTTTGTCCTCGATTCGGAGGAAAATGATTCTCAGCATAGCGAAGAACTAGCTATCAGAGAGATTCTCACCATTTCTCAAAGGAAATCATTGTTAACTAAACCAACTTGTGGAACTCCAAGGCATAGAGGAAGGAAAACTAAAGCAAAAAGATTGCAAATGGATGCATTGAACGCCATTGACGGGCACACACAATGGACTATGGACACCCTTTCATCTCGGAAAGGAAGGAGGATACTTGCTGCTCACAATTGAGCCTTTCCCTGTTGAATCGAGGCGCTAGGCTTGTTATTGTTCTTGTGAGTATATACATAAGTTTATAGAAACTATAGTGCTTTTAGGAGGATAAGCGTTTTTTCTTTTTGGGCTTTTCGGTTTTTCTTGGCTTAGTGATTGTATCTCAGCTGTCTTTCAGTCTTTTTTTGTTCTCTTTTGACTTTAGTATAGGGCAATGGACCCACACAACCCTTATAATCAATCCTAAAAAATATGTATTATTGTTTTTTTTAATTAAAATCCATCAAAACTATAGATATGGGGTGTTACAGCACCCTGGAGGCATTGCCACATTAAAACAACACTTAACAAATTTCACATCTAGCACTGATACCAAACTGAGAGATGTCAATATTAAGGAAACTTTGGGATCTCCATTAGAGATTTCTTCCTCGATCATGATATGACATCTATCCCTTCAAACATATTTTTATAAGACTTCATTGTGATACCAAATTATCAAGTGCTTTTCCCCAAGCCAACATAAAATAATCTTAAATATTCTTATATATCATCCAAATGATTCCCACCCACTCCTCAGCCTAATCGCTATCCTTTAAATAGAATTAGAGATATAAGCTTTGACGAGTCACCTACCTTCACCTAATTATCAATGTTTTATTGTTATTTGATAATACATTATTTAAAGATATTTTTATATAAGAATTATATTATTTTAAAACCATTAATATATGCATCCTTTATCACAACCACCCTCATACTCCTGAAGGGATTTAGGCACATTACACGCTACAACAACCTTGGTGGGGATCAGGTAGTAGAAAGCAAATTTTTCAATAAAAGAACGAGTGGAGGAATAAGGGATTTAAAATCCATCTTGCTAAAATTACCCGAAAAAGTGTCATCTTGCCTATGCATGATGTTAGATTTAAAAATCCAAATGGCCAGCCTAGAAGAATGATCAACTTCAAAATGTAGAAAACTACTGAGAAATATCGACTTCTAAAGGTAGAAAACAACTGAGAAATATCAACTTCTATTGAAAGTCCTTGTGGGGGTTTGGATTCACCCAATAGTGATGCTAGTGACATTGAGACTCCTACAAAAAATAATATTCCCACAATTTCCCTAAGTTTCGCATCCCCTCCCAAGCCACTTGCCAATACTTCTTTCACTCCTTGTACAACACTTGCCGTTTAGCCCACCTTGGAGGGTGCAAAATAAAATAATATTATTCATGAACAAAAACAAAAAGTTGTAAGGAAACATTTATTTTTTATTTTTGGCTTTCCACACTGCCAATTCCACCTCCTTGCAAGCTATGATTAATGTTATTGTAGTTTTTTGTGCTCAATATAAAGTTTTTTTCATTTGAAAAACTTAGATTAAAGATGCAGCCTATAATTGTCCAAGAATGATGAAACATTGGTTGAGCACATTGCTTCCTGGGCAATAATATAATGGTTGAGCTGATGGGAAGAATAAGACATTAGTTTTCATGTTGTCTTAAAAGAGCAATGTTTTTGAAGAGCATAGATGCATCAGATAAGGTGAACTCTTCAGTTATCGTGCAATTGACTTGATTCAGCTATTTTAGAGGTGGAAGTGAAGCATGCCGTACAAATTATTACTGTCAATAAATTTACTTATCTTGCTACTAGTTTACATTTAATGGTGAATACCCTACAATTTTTTAGAACATTGTGCAGCCCATTGCTTGGACATCATACTAGAGGATAAAGGAAAAAAGAAACGGGTAAAATCTATTGTATAAAAGAAAAGGTAAATTAAAAAATAAGAATTATGACTATGCATGGTCCTTATTTTAATGAGACAACTTACAGAACAACGAGCTTCTTCATGGAAGAGGCTTTCCTCCTCCTCCCAAGATTTATTTACATAACCTCCCTTCAATGTTTCTGTGAGGAAAAAAAACACAACAATCTATTAGCCAACATGGGGGTACTAATGGCCCACCGATATGTGGGAGTTGTTGACAACATTGAAAAGTGGGAGGGATTGAAAATGCTTGGGGTCAAGGATTTTCATATAGATTAAGATTGTGGTTATTATGTGTATTGATGGAGCGGCCGCCACATGTTCATCCAATCCTTTTTTTCAATTCTTGTTACAAGTTTTACTTGTATTTGATTGGCCTTGGAAAACACCATACTTCACCTTCTAAGTCATGTGATGAAAACATTGCATCATGTTTGTGTGCTGAGTATCCCCTAAATCATTCCCGAAATGTGCAAGATTATGAGTGGGAGCTTGCAGCAAGCCTGAATTGGTTCTTATGAACGTAGTGAGGGGGCAGGTTTCTTTTACATCGAAGTGTGGAAAGCTCTGTCTTACCGTTTGTGTGTGCATTTGTTGTTCAAAGGCACCTTTGCACCTTGTCTTTCTCTTTTTGCTCCATTCTCAAGATCCAATGGCACCACCTGCTAGGAGGGGCAGAGGGAGGAGCTATGGATGTAGAGGTCTGAATGAGATTACCTTTGTTGAAGTTCCAAGATTTGTGTCGACAATGAGAAGCATCAAGGGAAGGGGCAAGAGCAGGATTGCCAGGCCCACTTTGCAAAAGAACAAAAACAATTGCAGTTGTTGCTGGTAAGTAAATCAAGATTGTTTTTAATACTTCCTCAGCCATAATTGAAAATTTGGATATGGATATACCGGACAAAGACACCCTTAATCCCAAGCCTAGGGTTAAACAAAATGGTGAATTTCTAAAGAAGAAATGTCTTGCTTTGAAAGTTTTTTTTGCTCTTCTAGGGTTTGATGCTATCGCAATAGTGCTTGGTGGCTATTTCAGATCCTTTTCTAAAGGCGTATGGCTATGCTTGCCTTTCCCACAAGATTGAGAGGTACACACAAAAAGGAAAAGAGGGGGGCAGTGCAGGGGGCGGGAGAGGGGGGCAGTAAAAGGTCCCCCTCGGACGTTCCTTTCAACAAGCAATTACTAGGGGAATATTTGGATCAAGGAGTAAGGAAGTGAGGGGAGCCATTAATGCTGCAGGAAAGCAAAAGGAATGTTAACTGGAGGCTAGAGAGGATAGCCCTGTTTTGGAGCAAATGGAAGAAAATATTGATCGGCTTGCCACAAGGGGTTAATTATGCCACTTTCTGGGCATGCAAATCTGTATGGAGGATCTATATCAGCTGGATAGATATGACTGGAAAACATATGGTGATTATTAGATTAGATCCTATCCTAAAGGATATTTCATATTTATTTTTGATAATGAGGTGAGCTGTGAGTTGATATTTTCAAGTGAACCTTGGTTCTATTGTAATGCGATACTTTTCACGAAATATTTGCACCTTGGATTCAAACCCACTAAGGAAATGTCTGCACGAGCTCCAATATGGAATGGACTTTATGCTCTTCCACATGAATTATGGTCTGACTACGTGTTTAAGATGACAGGATAATTCATGGGGAGCTATATCTGCCATAGTTTAAAAGCTTGTGCTTGGCAATTACTTGGCAGCCAAAATCTTTGACTTGGACTCCGGACTCAGCAATTGTTCAGAAGTTTTATCGCTACTCAAAAATATATATAAATTCATAAATTAAACTCAAACAACCTGTAAAACATTGTTAAACAACATGAGAAATTAATGTAGAGGATGCATAAATATATATTACATTAATTTTCAGCCAAGAAAGAGTAAAAGTACAAACTACAGTGCTCATAGAGTCCTAGACTATAGTCAACAATGCACCAAAATTTAAGAATATGAATATCATCTCCAACTCCTAGATTACTACCCTCTGGAAGTAGAAGGTAAGGATTCCTTGTTTGCAATAACATCATCCACAAAGATATCATTTGCATCCTCACCAACCATATCCATATAGAATATATACCATGGGGGTGGGGGATGGGGTGCTAATCACTCTCAATGCCTCTACCACCCCTAACATTATTGCTTCCCTCTCCAAAGTTGTGATCTCCTCCTCCATAAACATGGGCTCCAACTCCCTATCATCACCAACTGAGTTGACATATGATTCAAAATCATCCAAGTCAATTGCCTCATGACTCTCTTCCCCCTCCATTTGTCTCATGCAAAGACAGATTATATTGCACAAAAAAAAAGGTTATTGAGGCATTGTGGAGTCAAACTATTGCAATTCTGTGTAAATAGCTTTAAACATGCTCCGATTACGTTCCCACCCTGAAGAGCTACACGGCTGACACAAAATGTGGATGGCTAGCCTCTGAAGAATTGGTGTTTTTGCATTATAATCTTCCCACCACAAATCTGCAAATAAGACATTTATAATTTTGTAAGTGAATTAAGCTTAAATAAATGAAAAAAACTAGTATCTACGAGTAACGAGACTAAAAACAAATGATTCAATTTGTTTTAACCTAACTAATGGGTATTTCTCCTTCGAATGCATAGATCCAAAGAAAAGACCCTGCCCTTTACAGTCTTGTAAACCTACAGATCATCAACAATTGTGTCTCTAGTAGCTTCATCATAAATCATTCTCTATATGCATATGTTGAAACCATCCATAACCTTCTCATTGGTCTTAGATGAATCGAAATAGAAAAACTTGGGGTTCAAGTAGTAGGCCGATGGATGTATATGTCGATGGAGTTGTTTGTTCCATCTGCAATCGATTATGTGCCAAATGGGTTGATATTTTCTTTTATTTTGGCCACAATAATTTGCCATGGCCTTTTTGGCCATGTCCATGGCCTCATATAAGTAATCCATTATGTTTTTCCCCATCCACAAGGCATGGAACTCTAATCAAAGGCTTTGACATCTAAAACAAATTTTCGCACAATTTTAAATCCAAAATTAAAATAAATTTGAATCAAAAAAATTATAACAAATAAATGATAAATAAAATATAGTTAAGTTTAAATTTACCATAAGGATTTCATCTGTATGATTTGCAAACACATCATCAAAAATGGTCTTCACAACCCTTTCCTCTTCAGGATTTATGTTAAGCACAGGCTATTACTAAGAGGGGGAGGGGTGAATCAGTAATATATATCTTTTACACTTTTTACATAAACAATTATTCCACTTAAGATATGCAATATAATCAAATCACAATTCACACAACACAAAGTAATAGTGACACAAGATTTATACGTGGAAACCCCTTCGAGAGAAAACCACAGAGCAATAGATCTCAAAAAAATATGTTCTTAGGCACCAACCTACTGGAGCACCAACCCCAAAACAATTTTGTAAGCACCAACTCCTCTGCCAAGCACCAGCTCAGCGAATCTTCGTGAGCACCAACTCACAGGGGCACCAACCCCTTTGAATGAAGGCACCAACCCTCTAGACGAAATAACACTTCTATCTCTGACTTGTTGCTTACACAATAGATGATAGGACTTTGCTTCTTCACTCTTTTAGATCCAATCAATTACAAAATAGCTTTGCTGCTATATGCCTTTATACTTTGCTTATGCTTCTTTGTTTCAACAACCACTTTTCTTCTCAAATATTTCTGCTCTTTATTTAATTTGTCATTCCTATCTACCTTTGAAAGCCTCCCTTTGCTGCCTTTTATAGGCTTATAATGCCTATTCACAAGGGATACACCCCTTCATAAAGCTGTTCGCTGCCCAAAGGTCATGTCTCTTTCTTTTGCTTAGTCAGCCATGCTTTTAAAAGCCTCAAGACTCACACTGATTTTTTGCTCCTAGTCGGCCAAGATTTGGGAACTTTTACTTATTCAAAATCTGCCTTAGTTGCTTTGATTTATGCATGGATACTTGTTCCATAATTAGCCTCCTTGATGACAAATTAAATACATTTAATTTGCTGGAAAATACATTGTCTTCATGCCTACAATACAGCAATATCAATGCCTCTTAAATCCATATTTAATCATGATTAAATGCCTCCCTTTTATGTCGGTTTGTCCTTGGCTAATTACCATTGATTCATGCATGAATATAACCATTAATTTGGCCTTGATTAAATTAAATATTTGATCATTTAATTTAATCCATTCGTTTATATCTTGCCATCAACCTTAATCATATTTTTGTGTTGTTGTCCCTTTGACATAAATGACAATATTTCCAACAATTTCTAGCATAGGGAGACTCCAACCATTGTGTACTCACAAAGATCTGCTTAATAGATGTTAGTGAGCTTGCAATGTGATGAACGTTGTGGCAAATCGTGTGACTCCCGCTCAAACAAGTTTTTTTCCATTGGTGTGTTCTATCAAACTTAGCTAAAATGTCCTCATTTTCACATCATTTATGAGCAAGTATTGAAGACCTTTGGTCTACTCCCCCATAGACTAAAGGATTCCTTTTGGGGTTTTATTTTATTAATTAACTATAATTGTCTGAATGGTAATTTTAATTATTTGCTCATATAAGCCAATTATTAATTAATTAATAGAATATTTTATAAAAGTGGTTTTTACCACTAAGGTATTTAATTGAAATAATTATTGAATTATTACTTAAAAGTAATTTTAATTACTATATATTATTTGGGCAATTATTTAATATTATTTTTAGTAAAAAGGGAATGTTGGCTTGTAAGTGATCAAAGGCAAAGTGGAGATATGCTAAAAGTCGACAAGGAGAGTTAAAAAAGAGTATTTGGCCTTCCCAAAGTGGTTCACCCCCCTTTGAAGGGTTCAAGTACATGGTGGAGTTCTCCTTTGAAGGATATGCTGAAAATTTATATTGATTCTTCATGCTTGAAAAAAATATTGGGATGTATGCCCAATAAGTGTTTGCAAGGTTTTTGCGCTGATAATTCGACAAAATGATGTCTTTTGATGCCACCTTTACAAAGGTGGAATTTGATTATTGCCCTAGAATGGGACGATTTGCTTCGTGACTTGTTTGTGTGGGTTTCAAGGTTAATTTGAAGTCAAATTGACCTAGTTTCATTGCTCAAATTTATTGGTAATTATTATTGAAGTGTGGCGTTGACTTTCTATGTGATTGGGCACGATTTTCAAGGTTTTTTCAAGTGGATAAATAAATAATAAATTTTGATTTATTTATTTATACTTTTGGGCAGATTTCATGAAATTTTTTACTTTAAAAATTGTGGATTTATGGCTAATATTTATTGAGAAATTTTTCCAAGTGTGGTGACTTGAATTGAAGTGAAGGTTTGTTGTTTGAAGGGGTTTAAAACCCTAGATGAAAGGCAAATAATATTTATGATATTTATATGCAGAGTTTGACCTGGGGAAACTAAGTTGGAAGAGGGTTTTGATCACTTTGAAAGCCCAAAAAGGGTGTTGGATTTGTGTAGGTATTTTTGGTAAATTACTCATGATTTTTGGCAAAGGTTTGACAAATATTTAGTTATTATTTTATGTGTAAAATCAAATATTTTACAGCAAAATTAAATCTGATTTTCATCCACATACAAGGGGTAAAAAAGTATAAAATCTCTATTTTCAGTTCATAGCTTATTTTGGATAATTTTGAAGTGTTATTTGCTCAAAGTAATTGTTGGAAATTACCTATATATTATTTGCACATTGGCACCTAGGATTTGGAAGTATATTTCATGTTTTTGAAGCATATATTTGAGCTAAGATTTGCTAATTTGGTTAATTTCAAAATTCAGAATTTTGTAGATTTTAGGAGAAACCCCTTTTTGGTTGAATTGTCCAATTTGAGGACATTACATTAGCACCCAAGGGTTTTAATAGATGAGCTTTGTGATATCTCTTGCCTCTTCAACGATACTTTTTATCCATGTCATATTTCCTATGTCCTCAAGTAGGAGTTCAATGAAATACGTTGCACAAAGGGTCTAAAAAAGTGTAAGGTATCTCTACTCAAAAATTCTCGTTGTTGCTACATATATTGTTACATTGTTTGTCAGAACTTACATGGCATTCTTAACACCCACTTCCATCACCACCTTATCCAAAATATCGCACAAAATGTTTGCATTTTTCACTTGGTGGGAGGCATCAATTGAATTCAAGAAAACCAACTTCCCACTTGAAGCCACTGGAAAATTAATCAAAATTATGTTTTTCCCATCCATCCACCCATCAAACAAAAGGTTTCAGTGCTTTTTATGCCATACTTTTTTTATTCGTCCACTATAGCTTATGTATTTTTAATGGCATCCTCTAACACTGGGCCATGCAAATCATGAAGGGTAGAAGCCTTGAACCCCTTCTAGACAATGGTCAATGCACTTACCAAAATTCTCCCAATACCTATGTTGTTTGGGTACGGGTACGGATACGGGGACGTCTTGGGTATGCGGGTACGCCATTTTTCAAAAACCTTGATTTGGATACGTTGTGGGTACGTCTGTATATATATATATATATATATATATATATATATATATATATATATTACTCATTTTTTTAGTAAAACACTTGAAACTACATAGTATGAAAATATTTAAAATATGTCTATAAATGATTAAACACTTAAAAATATATAATATTCATTCATTCATTACTTCAAAGACAAAACGTACATTCAAATCTAGAATAAATCATCTCAATTGCCCACAAAATCATGAATGCCACTCCCATTACTTTTCAACTTTATCATTTACTGACACTTTCTCTCACAAGGGCTCATCGGTGCATTGAATCTCACAAAGTGCATGCCTTAAGGGGTGCACAGGGAATGGGGTGGGATCGGCTTGTGGCACTTTGCAAGAGATATTCTCATACTATTTTATCACGCATACATCCATTCATGCAGCCTTCATACCTCCTATGATGTCTCCTTGAAATCTTGAAACCCTAAAATATGGCTAAGTCTAAAACTCTGAAATCCTGGAATCTAACTCTGAAATATGATAGGATCCTGCAAAACCTAGAATTTGCATTATAGCTCCTAGTGGTCTGAAACCCCTCTCAAACATCCTGAAAGTATATAAATAAAATATAACTTAAAGTATAAGAAACTAGATGTCCATATCTAAATGTAAACTTATACTTTTATTTTATTTATATATTGTTGGGTTCGGACTGGATTTACATTTTTTTAATTTTTTTGTTGACTTCCATTGTTTCTCCCTGTTGGTAACTTTCTGGACGCCTCCAGGACGTCTCTGACAAGTACCCAGGGCGTACCAGTACGTGAAACGTGGGGGAGAACGGGCGATTCCTGCAACACAGCCCAATACATTATTTTTGCCACATTGAATGGAATGTTGTTGTAATGCCCCAACTACTTTTGCTTCATTGTGCAATTCGGGAAGCAGTACCTTCAAGTGAAGGTTGTGCCCCAAATCTACTTCAAGGAACAAAAAAAGAACTCAAACCATCTCCAATAGACGAGCTCCATCCCCGACCACATGGAGTTAGGGTAACAAAAGTAACTCGAATGTCATGCTCATCGGAATCATCCCCCACTGCCCTCCTATTCACTAGGGCTGCCATTGCTTCAGCTTTCCTCTTTTTCTCCTTTTTTTTATCCGCATAACTTGCAAGGTAAGCAATGATCTCTCTTTGAGCTTCAACTAGCACTTGTTTGCACACTTGCACATATTTACCCAAGATAGATACAAGGTGATATTTGAAACGATTGACGCCTCCACTCATCTTCAACCCACAATAATTGCATATCACACAATTGTCTTCTTCAACTAGTTCATAGTGCTTCCAAAAAGGGTCATTGGAGTTCTTAGGCTTACTACGGCTAACAAAACCAAATGTCGATGCCATTTTCTTAAATGTAAACTGTTGCAAACTGAATGCAAACTAAAATAGCAATTAGAAACCCTATAAAACAAAAAAACATTTTAGTTGAAAACCCTAGATGCTATATTGTCTATCAAAGGAAGCCGTAGATGAAAATGGTAAAACAAACCCCAAAAAAAATCCAAAACGAATTTATCAAAAAAACCTAAATGAAGACACTTACCTCTCAAATACATGTGAAAATCCTTCATAGCCAATGGAAACCTTTGTCATTCACTGTCAATCATTGTCAAATGCACAAAATTGCCTTAGCAAAGAAGAAAGCGGGAAAAAAATCAGTTTTTTTATAAAAATGAAATTATTTGTTGCGGATTGTATTATTTTTCCCTCAGTTGAGTCGACAAAAGAAAAATCACAAGTTTTGGCAAGTAAAATCAAGTAATTACTCACCAAAACTTGCAAATGTTCTCCCCTTGACTTGGCTTGTGAGTTACAAACCAATAAATTGCTTTTAGTCCGAGTACAGCGTGCTCATGATTAATAGGCAAGTTTTAAAACTATGATATCTGCACCTCAAAAACCATTGTTGGTGGAGAAGCATCCAACTATGCACGAACCTGTGTGGAACTTGAACTTGATCAACCTCTCCAAAAAAGCCTAACTTCAAAACTTAGTAGGTTGGAATGGATATAGCCCATTGATTATGAATGCATGCCTTTTAGATGTAGAGGATGCCAAGAGTATGGTAACCTAGTGAGTGAATCTCTGATGTCCACTTAACCAAGGTTCAAAATTAATCAGAGCGACAAGAAAATACAAATGAGGGATTCCAAACACCTGAGAAAAAACATACTACAAGAAAGCGGATCAAAGTGGGGGACCTAAACAAGAATGACAAAGGCCAGACCAAGAAACCATTCTACAACATCAAAAGGCCCAAGATGTTGATTTTAGCAAAGTTGAAAGATAAAATATACACTAACACAAAGATAAACAATATGCGGCAATCCAGCATGTGATTTTCCATTCATGTACAAAGGTATATAATACATTAGTTTACAACCCTCGCAAATCTAAGAAAGAAACCAAAGGCCTTGCGCGACCTTTCACCTTCCCACTTCATTCAAGTGTAATTCCAATATTCAAGTGTAACAAATGGATGAGTAAGGGGGGCATTAGCATGCAAAAATGCCCAAACAATAACGAGGAAATAAAAAAGTATGCGAGAAAAATTCAAAGTAGCCATGTGGACAAAGCAACTTGGACGAAACAAAGAATACCATGTCAAGCGATTTAATCCCACACATGATCGTAACAATAAGGCCTGCATATGATCCATATGGATCAAGCAAACGAATCATTCATCAAACAGAAGACAAGAACCCTGGTTTCAACCATCAGTGGAGCTTCAACGGATATTATAGACTTGGTGGCAACATTGTCGCTTCATGCAAGGGGTGATTATGTCACAGTTGGCTCCTGTAAGTGGCAATTACAAAACCACCTATCCATATCAACTAGCGATTTCACCTGCGACAAACAAACAAGGACTTTACAAACAGACCAAGTGTCTCTTCACATTCTCAAACGATTGGGGAGTTAGGGCACGAGAGGACATCTCCAAGGATTACAACAAGGATGACACAAACAAAAGAAGGCATCAGTGAATAGAGCAAGTGTTTTGTTTTTTGTAGGAAGGATTAGAGAAACGAAATAGTCGAAAAAGCTTAGTGAACAAGATAGTTGTATGATGTACTTGTTCTAGATCTTCTTGTAAACCATTTTTGGCAATAAGAAGATAGGAAATAAAGCATTTGCGTCTTCCGTTGCTTTTTCCATACACCTTGCAAGCTTTTCTAGATCAAAAATGTGTCATTTGTCTCTATGTTTCTGAGTTTTGTTTACATTTCATTGCATTCATATTTCAGTTCTTAAGTACTGTTTACCATTCAAACAACAAATAGCAAAAATTCTAATTCATTGTATGAATTAAATTGTCATTTTGAAGTGAATTCCAAGTAGAACAGCAACGTGTGTTTTTGTGAATTCTAAAAAAATTGTTACTTAAGAGTTTTTAGATCATTTTGGTATTAGAGCAGATTCATCTTTGGGTTATTGTGTAAAGTTTGACTGATTTGTATGACAGTGACAAGATCTCAAGAAGGAGAATTGTTGCCTTGCAATCTTGAGATATTTGCAAGACAGTCGAATCAAAAAGTGAGAGAAATGGCTCACAAAAGCGAAGAGAATCTTGCCAAGAGAGTAGCTACGTTAGAATCCTACATGGATAGCATGATGATGTCTCAAGACACTATCACTAAACAACAAAAACTCATGGCTAGGAATCAAAAATTCATAAACTCTATAGTTTGTTATATAGTCAAGAAGCTTGACATAGAAGTGCCCCATGAAGAAGAATCTAAAAGCGAAGAAGGGTCCATGGATGAGAAATAAGAACTTCCTAAAGACAAAGGTAAAGCTAAGGTAAAATCTGAACATACTCCTTTCAAGGTTGAAACAAAGGTTGAAATTAAATCCTTTGAAGGACAAGTAGATGTAGAGATATTAGATAAGTGGTTGAAGCAAATGGAAATCTATTTTAGTGTGCATAAGGTAACTGAGGCACAAAAGATTTCTTTTGCACATCTCAAGGTGGAAGGTCATACTCTAGTTTGGTGTGAAACGTACCTGGCAGCTCTGGAAAGGAATAAGAAGCCGGTTGTAGGTAAGTGCAGTGGTTATAAAAATTTGTTGTGGAAGAATTTTTATTCTATTGTGCATAAAACTAATTAAAAGATTGAGTGGCAGTATTACAGGCAAGTATAGGGTCAAAGTGTGCAAGAGCATACCACAAAGTTCCATAGACAAACCATGCTTATGGGCCTGGACTTGAAGATGAATACAACATGACCAAGTACTTGGAAGGTCTCCATTCACGGTTGAAAAGACGGGTCATCTCAAGTAAGACTCAATATCTTGATGAAGCACGCTTGCAATCATAGTATATTGAGGAAGAGAGAAGAAGCAAAGAGAGTTAAAATTCTCAAAGCAAAATCAGTCCACAAATGAACTCAAGCAAGAGCAAAATCAGCCTTACAAGACCTTCAAGAAAGGTAAATAGAAAGGTAAAAAGACTGCCACAGCTTTGCATAGTTGTAGAGATCCTAAGTACCATTATAATCATTGTGTTATAAATGGTCATACTGACACTAAGTGTTGGAAGTTGCATCAGAAATTGCATCCCAAGAATTGGGCCAAGGAGTCCATGGCATATATGAGCAATTCTGATGTAGATGAGAAGCTTGGTTGCATTGCTACCGACACGAACAACAAGGAACAAGAAAGAGAAGAAATGAGCAAGCCATTCCAAATCAAGACTTGGATCAAGAAAACCAAGTTAAATACAATTGTTGATATTGGATCTCAATCTAATTTGACTTAAGATGAAGTTGTTAAGATGTTTGGTTTACAAATCTACGATCATCTGAATCCATATCCATTGGGATGGGTGAAGAAGTGTGTTGAAATTCAAGGTACAGAAAGATGTAAATTCAAATTTGGGATTAACCCACAAGGTGAAGAAGTGTGTTGAAATTCAAGGTACAGAAAGATGTAAATTCAAATTTGGGATTAACCCACAATATGTTGATGTTTTAGAAGTAGATATGATTCCACTTAATGCAGTCGATGTGGAGTAGAAGTCCTTACTTGTATCTCAGGGATGCTATCTTCATGAGGCGGGCTAACAGCTTACAATGTGTCAAGGATGGAGTCAACTATATCATCAAGGCACATCAAAGCAAGCCTAAGCTTGCAATGGTAAGTGCCAACCAAGCAACAAAGACTCGTTTAATGAAATAATCAGTTTTGTTTGTTTCATTGGTTTAAGATAAGAAAGAGTATGGGTTAGAAATATCTGAGATTGATAATGCTAACAAGGGATTGAAGGTATTGGAAGAGCTGCTGCAATCTTTTCAAAATGTGTTCCAAACTCCTAAATGTTTGCCTCTTAAAGGGTAAGTTATATAAATTCATTTTTTATGTTTGTAAACAATATTTTGCATGTTATTTAAGTTTATTTATGAATTTGTGTATTCTTTCAATTTGCAAAGTTTTGTCGAGTTTTTTGCCGAGTCTTAATTTTGGGCTGTCGAGTTTATGTTTTGAGCTATGCTTAGTACACAAGCACTATGAGCATTTGTTGGAGAGGGGAGGAACGATGCATGTAATCCACCACTTTGGGCTTCTCACCCTTTAGCTTTCCCTATTGGCAAAGCTTTTGGAGCATGTAATGCCTCATAAGTCACCCTTGTTTTTTTTGTTTCTTTTTTAAGGAAAAAATATATCTATTATAAATAAATCATAAATGTATAAATTCTGCTATGCCAAGCATGAAAACTATTACTCCATACCTGGGCATTAGAGACAAGTCTGATCATAACAACAAGCATCAATAAACATTAACTCTGATCTAGAGCTAGAATTTGACTAAGTCGTTCTTGAATTTTAAACGACCACCATTTCGGTGGAAGACCATAACACATAACATTGTTGTTATCAAGGTCCCAATTTGCCAACTCATCTGCCACTTTATTTTGCTATCAAGGTAAATGGCTAAAGTGGCATTCCTCAAAGTTGTTTTTCATCCTTTGGATTCTTTCCAACTCCCTTAAAATCTGCCAATTTCTAACCCTCTCCAATGTGGAAAAGGACAGAAGGTTAATAATCAGTAAAGAATCTAATTCCATCTGAATCCTTCTCCAACCTATTTTCAATGCTTCTTGAAGACCTTTAACAACAGCCTTAACTTCAGCAATATTATTAGTAGCAACTCCCAACTTTTATGAAATAAAGAAGGCAACAGAACCATCAGAATCTCTACATATCCCCCCATACTTGCATTACCAAGATTCCCTCCAGATGCACCATTTGTATTCAACTTGCCAACCCTAGGTGGAGGATTTATCCATTTTTCATTAACATGATCTTTTCTTGTTAGTGACCCATCAGCCTGGATATTCCTGGACATATCAATATGCAACCTTCTAAATAATATTAACCATTTTGGAAAAAGATCTTGTGGATTTTGTAATTTATATTTGATGGATTCAGCTATATTACTCATAGTCTTCTCCCAAATAAAGAAAGAATCCCTGCATTGCTGCTGAAAGATTCTTCTATTCCTTTCTTCCCATAAATTCCATAACAAAAGTGTAATCTCACTCCATAATACCTGCAAAAAAAAATTCTCATTCTTAATGTGAGTTCCCCACTCTCAAAATGGTTGTTCCAATAATGAATACCTAAACAAGGAATATCAGATAACTTAGCCAAATGTTGCCATGATTGATTTACAAAAGGACAGTTTGCGAAAAGATGAATGATTGTTTCTTCATTCTCCAAACACATCACACATCTAAAGGGGCCATGAAATCCTCTCTTCATTAACCTATCTCCTGTTAATACTCTTCTTCTCAATAACAACCAAACAAAAAAACTCACTATGGACAAAAGAATTTCCTGCCTAAGATGTTTTAAAATATCCCTTAAAGGATGAGGATTGGTGCTACTAATAGATTCATATCAATCTGAGACAAAGTAGAATCCTGTAGATTTTTTTCCCCGACCTATGGAATCAGGCCTTTCAAAGCTTGAAAGGGTTCTTGATTGTAAAATATTATTAACCACCTATTTTTTATCTTTCCCTAGTCTAATTGGCCATTCATGCATGGGGATCCATTGTTTACCAACATCCCATTGATAAAGACAATGTTTACAATATTTAACCACCCTCATCCATCCATGTTTGTGAAGGGATTCCATAACCGGCTGCATTTCAGGAAATTGAGATATGATAGGCGGTTGTCCATCCCATGAATCTGTCCAAAAGTTTGCTAGTTTTCACAATTCTTACCAATGTGGGATTAACCCAATTTAACCTAAAGTATTTATGTTAATTAATTGAAAGCTTCTGAGAGCAATTTAATTAAATTATTAATTTTTGCGGGATTTACCTCCTCTCGTATTCAGGGCCATCTCCCAATTGCACACGCTTTTTTGATACACACTTTCAATATGAAAGAATTATTCTACAATGTTCCTGAATGATCCCGAAATTCAAAGTTTTGATGGTATCTATGCTTTTGACTGTAAGTGAAAATGAACAGAATCTCGAACGAGATTGTTGCTTCCAGGGAGAATGTGTTTGTTGGTTCGTCTTGTGATAATTTGGCCAAGGAGTATCTATTCAAGGAGAATGCGTGACGGAAGGACGTAATGTTGGATGAGTGGAAGGTTAATAAGAGCTAAAACTCAAATCCATGGGTGAGGGCCCCAATAGATTCCCTCATTTTACCAATCAAAAAACATAAGAGCTACAACTCAAGCATGATTGTTATTGATAGCAACTAGTTTAGCAAACATGGTATCTATGTGGATGATGATAAAGATGGTAGGAACTAGATTATTGAGAACCGCCCAACTAAGCCATGCAATTTCTTAAGATGTGCATTCAAATTGGTGATAAATCTCAAATGAATAAAGCCTCAGTGTGCAATCTTGAAAGGGACTCCCCCTCCTACATTGTTGAATTCTCTCTCCCAAGATATAATTAGGATAATAAATCGACTTATTTGGACGCTTCAAGAAGCCATTTCAATAATGGTTATGATGATCCTTCTAAAACCAATGTGAAAGAAAAGGACCCTAAGAACCTTGCATCTTTACATGATGTTCTCCAAGCTATTCTTCTTCTTGGGGACACAAGCTAGGCCTCAAACCAGGAGATGATAAAGAAGATGGAGTTGAATTTCAATGCACAAATAAGGTTCAACGAACAACCCTGTGAGTTTATGAACATATCCACCAAAATAATGAGTGATAGCTATAACAAGATGGAGGAGCATGTTGGTATTGTGTGTTTGAAGAAGTATGTCAAGCACTAAGGTGGAAGTAACAGTGCCAACTTAGAAGAGCCAAGAATCAAGGTTCTTAGTGCAATTTCTCTCATGATAGCTATCGTTTTAATGTAATAATGCCGAAAACTTGGACCCAATCAATTTTTCTTCTTGACTTTTAGTTTGTATCACCAGTGGTTGTTTAATTGTAAAGGTGTGATTCTTCTCCCTCCTTTTATGATATAATTTATTAGGAATGGTGAACAAGCATTCCAACCCAAGATTCAGAAGTGATAAAACCAAGAACATCACACAATGA
Source organism: Torreya grandis (assembly GCA_037957365.1). NCBI lineage: Eukaryota > Viridiplantae > Streptophyta > Pinopsida > Cupressales > Taxaceae > Torreya > Torreya grandis. The sequence goes on from JARHVA010000662.1 coordinate 2,243,372, forward strand.
AGTTGCAGACAAGTGATTGTAAAATAACGCAAATCAAGTGTTATTCAAAAATAAGATATACTAGTACAAAAGAAAGCCCTTGCATAAGTAGACAAGGCAAAACACAAAACTAGCCTAACTAACCAATGTGGGATAAATCCTCACATAGGACAAACCTACAAAAAGACGAAATAACTAGCTAATACACTAACAAACGTGAGAAATACATGAAATACATAATCTAACCAAAATGAGCAGCAGATATCGAAAATCCTCTTGGCAGCCTACTAATGACTATCTGAGGGTCATGTGCAAACCTAGATACAAGCCCAACTGCAAATGAAATGTCAGGGCAAGTATAAGTCAAATACAGAAGACTCCCAACCATCTACCTATACATTGTAGGATCACAAAGTGGAGCAGTAAAACAAGCAGTGAAAGTCACTCTAGATTTAAAAGGACTTGATTTGCAATCAACCATGCCAAAATGCTAAAAAAGATCAAGTGTATACTTCTGCTGACTCAAACAAATCCCTGTATCTGATTGTGAAATCTATAAACTAAAGAAGAAATGCAAAAGACCAAGATCTGTCATGTCAAATTGTGCTAAAAGTGTCTACTGAATAGTCTAAATTTGAGATGAAGAGTTTCATGTGAGAAGCAGATCGTCAACATACAAGACCGATATAGCAATGTCCTCCTCAACACGCTGAATATACATAGTGAGATCGGAGTGGCAACAAACAAAGCCAATGGAGAGATGAAATAAATCCATCTTCTCATACCAAGCTCGAGAACCCTGTTTGAGGCCGTAAAGAGCCCTCGTAAGTCGACAAACAAGAGAAAAATCGTGAACAAACCCAACACGCTGCTCCATATAGATTTCCTCATACAAGTCTCCATGCAAGAAAGCACTCTTGACGTCCATCTAATACACTAGCCAACCCTATGATGCAGCAAGAGAAAGTACAAGAACAAAATCCATCTTGGCAACGGCTGCAAAAGTCTTAGAGTAGTCAATACCTTCGATCTGCGAGAAAATCCCTTTGCAACAAGACATGCCTTATACTTGTCAATGGACCCATTAGTTGCATACTTGGTGTTGTAAATCCACTTGCACCTAACCAACTTTCTTCTTGTGAGCCTGTGAAAAAGATTGTGGATCCCCAAAAAATGCCTGACACAAAAGTCCAGTACTCGTAGAATGTGCATGACGATGTCAAGTAGGTGGAAGATCTTGTATAAGAGGTGTTGTCTCAGAAACTGTAGTACGAACCCACCTAGGCATAGTGGCAACATCAGTGTGAATAGGATCCTCATTCTGTATAACCTCCTCAGGAATCTCCTAAACTAGCTACTCAAAGAATGAATCCTCTAGAGGAGATGAATCATCGAAGGAAGAAAAAGGCATGGAAGAAGATGAAGAGTCATGAGATGTGAAGTGTTCATCAAAATGTACACGTGTTCGAAATAGAACATCATAAGTATAAGGGTCTAAAAGACGATAACCTCTCACGTCCTCGCAATACCCTACAAAAATCAATGGTTTGTTCTTCTTATCCAATGCTTTATTTTTCTTTTTTGGTACAAATGCCCAAGCAAGGCTCCCAAAGACTCGAAAAAAAGAGACATCATGCTTAGTTCCAGACCAAGCCTTCTCTGGAGTCATATGCTCAAGTGCTCAATGTGATGTGCGGTTCTGAATGTAGTTCGCACAATTAACTGCCTTTGTCCAATAGATAGGAAGTAAATCCCGTGAATGCATCATGCAGTTAGCCATCTCCTTCAAAGTTCGATTCTTCCATTCCGCTGAGGAGTATGAGCAACATAATGCTAGTGAACAATACCATGGGCTGCTAAAAAAATAAAAAATATCTCGACTGAAGTACTCCCCCCATTATCTGTACGAAACTTCATGATGCAATTCGAAGACTGTTTCTCGACCAAAGCCTTAAAGACTCTGGAGTGAGCAAAGACATCACTCTTGTACTTGAGAAAATAAACCCAAGTATGCCTCGAGAAATTATCAATAAAGGTAAGTGCATACTTAGCTCCATTGAAAGGAGTAGGAAAAACCAACAAATCACTATGCACAAGCTCAAGTAGTGAAGAAGCTCTATGGGCATACCCTTAGAAAACAGATCCTGGTGTTGTTTCCCCAATGCACAACCAGGACAAACTCCATCAAGACATGAAACTATAGGAAGACCCTCTACCATATTGTGAGTGTTCAACTCTTTCAAATATTTGTAGTTAAAATGTCCAAATCTCTCATGGCAAAGCTGACTCTCAAAATCTGCATGAAAAACTAAACACGTCTCTATAAAAGTATCATCAAAACCCTCAAAATAATAGAGTCGAGAACTATGATCAACAACACCCTGTGCAATAAGTATGTGTGGCTATAACAAAGCTCAAACTTCAACAACCTGTGGTGTGAAAGTCATTGTCTTGTCCTGACCAAAATGGAAAATCTAATAAACTGAAAATAGATTGGTGGTGATATCTGAAACATATAATGCATCATTGATGTGGCCACCATCTAGTTGTCTGTCACCCTTCCCCTTAACAGAAATGAAGAAAGAATCTCCAACCTTGTTGGAAGAACTCAAACCAAGAGATACAAAGGACTCCTTGGAAGAAGTCATATGGTGTGAAGCACCAAAATCTAGAACCCAACTGTCTAAAACAAGTAATTGTGATCTCCCGACAACATTAAGTGCTTTCACATGCTCATGAAATGGAGGAGTGGACATAGAAATCTTGTGTTTCCTAACGGCATCCTCTAAAGCTTGCATTCTTTTGAAACACCTAGACTCTTCATGACTAGTCCACCCACAATATGAGCAGGATAGGTTAGACTTATTCTTGGATTTGGAAGATGATTTGGGTTTAAATGTGTTAGTGTTGGGCTTAGATGCATTTTGAGGTGGAGTGTTCTTTTTACTTAGTTTTTCCATTAGTCTTAGGATGTGATGCAACTAATGTTTTTGGAGAGGTGGAAGACTCAAAGTGAGACAATTTGGATTCTTCCCTAATAAGTCTCTTACAAAACAACTCTAAATCTGACATTTTAAATGTGGCACCTAAAGCATCCATACTAGAGAAAAAGGTAGAAGCAAAGATTTGGAATGGGCCACACAACTTAGACAAAATTAAGTACACACTCTTCATCCTTTTTATCTCATCCACTCACCTTTAACTGTGTCAACAAATGCTAAAACTTAGTGAGGTAGTCTACAATAGAAGCAAAGTCATCCAGATTGAGTGAAGTTAGCTCCACTTCAAACTGCATGGCTCACAAGTGATCTACTTTCACAAACAAACCATTTAACTTAGCCCATATTTTGAATGGAGAATCGCATCCTTTTAAATGAAACAAAAGACTATCACTCACATAACCCCCAATCAAACCCATACACTCTTTAAACTTACATTGGTGCTGAAAATTTTCAAATTCACATGTAAATTGTGGTTGAGTTTCGTTCATTAAAGAGCATAATCCTTTGCGTTTTATGTTTGTTTCCATTCGAAGTATTCATGTATGGTAATTATGTGTAGTCAAAGACTCACAATGATCAATACCAAAAGTAGAAGCCATGTTAATGAATCATCAAAGAGCAGAAGGAATGCAAAAAGGTGCACAAATTAGCACCGAGACAACCCCCAAAAGATTGTATTAAGAATGCCCCCAATGTGGCACTTTATAAAAGTAGTGTGTTTTTACAAATTAATGACACCAATGGATAGAGAATCGAAAACCATGCACTTTTGAAAAAGACAAAACTCAAATCCAAGTTACAGTTCAAAAGTTATAGGTGTTACGATTTTCCTTAAACTTGGTCAAAACATTTAAAAAACACTACAAATAGATTTTTATGACCAAATCAAAAAAAAAAATAGTCGTCCAACCACTCATTGGAACCGGAATTGAACTACGGACTCAGAAACGCCAATCAAAGTCAAAAAATGTCTAGTTACCGCTATGCTTGCGCAAGTGAACCATGCTTCCTCTTGAGGCAAAAATTCAACTTATACAAGCAAAAAAATGAAATAAGAGGTTGTTTTGAAAGGAAAAAGAGGTAAATTACTGTTGTATGGGCAAAGCATGTATCTTATACTTAGATAAGTGCTGAGAAAAGACAAATTTGATGTTCCAAATCTCAATTTCAAGGAAAAAACAACACAGCCCTAGAAAATGGCTCCTCGGTCCAAGATGGTGTGCTTTACTCAAACCAATGCCTTTTGTTTTCACTCAGCAGCTTTTCAATCGAACGCCATCAGCCAAAATGCCTTCTCAGCCAAATCCAACGCAACAAAAAAAGAACGTCTGGCAAATTATATAGAGAAGGATGCTTTGTTTCAATCCTGATCCAACACCAAAACAAGGAATTTCAACACAAAAGTTTCACTCCAACAAAAGCGCCTCAAATTACTATTTCCAACGCAGGGAAGGAAACTTCTTTGCAGATCTCTTCCAACACCAAACTCAAGCATTCAAGGCAAATAAAAAACAAGCTCAGCAATGCAGGTCTGGACAGATCTTTACAAATATGAAACAAAGCAAAATAAAGGAGCGTCTACCTCTTCCAATGCCAAACTTTGCTCAGTTTTCAAATCCAGACCTCTCCACTCTGATGTAAAACAGAAAAAAAAAAATGCCTACCTCTCCTAAGCAGATCTTGCCTCTTCAAACTTCAATGCAAGTAAAGATTTTGAACGCCTAGGAAGAGAGTGCAGATCTAGTCAACGTCTTTGCACTCAGATAACACGCTACCTTCAAACAAGGACACCACCTCTCTGCAGACTTCCTATGCCACCTCCCAATGCCTTCTCTCTCCTCAGCGTAGATCTGTAACACCAAGGTAAAGACGTGGCAGATATTTGTTTTGCAGATGCTTTGTAGATCAATGCCTCAATATAATAAGGCCTCTTCAATAGAAGATAATGAAAGGGTGACACCAAAACAAAAGGACGCCTTGTTTCTACCCCTCCAAATGGAATGCCAAGCTTCAAAAGCAACAAAAGCTTCAAAAGGTCTTTAAGGAATGGCACCACAAGTGGATCTCCACTCACGCCTCTCTCCTACACTTCCTCTCCGCTACAAGGGAAGAAACAGTAGCAATGGAAATTTTCGAAGCAAAATGCAACAATGCAGATTGGAGCAACACCTCACAGCTCTGGTATCATGTTACGAATGGTGAACAAGCATTCCAACCCAAAATTCAGAAGTGATAACACCAAGAACATCACACAATGAAGCTGCAGACAAGTTATTGCAAATCAAGTGTTACTCAAAAATAAGATATGTTAGTACAAAAGAAAGCCCTTGCATAAGTAGGCAAGCCAAAACACAGAATTAGCCTAACCAATGTGGAATAAATCCTCACATAGGACAAACTCACAAAATGACGAAATAGCTAGCTAATACACTAGCAAACGTGAGAAACACATGAAATACATACTCTAACATAATTCAATTTACCCTATTTATCAAAAATATGAATAAGCAATAGATGCTACGGTCCCAATTCACTCTATTCACAATTTTATAAGGGCATGCATCGCAAATGAGAAAGAAAGGAGCAAGAGGGCTAAAATTCACATACAACTGCATAACTAAGTCAGTTTTGCAATTTAAGCTTTTGAAAAAACTATGTATAATTTTATTGCTCGACATTTCAGATCATCACCCATGATCCATCATTAGGAGAAAAAACTTATGTGGAACAGCAAACCCATGCCTCTTAAACGCTGAATAAAAATATAGCCGCCGTTAGAGGTTTCTAACATAATTAAAAATTACCAATACCTAGAAATTTCTAATTTGAAAAAACTTACCTTATGGATGTGAATTGTGTTTAGAAAGAATTTAATTTGAATTGTATATTTTTCTTCGGCTTTTAAGAGGCATGGATTTGTTGTTCTACATAAGTTTTTTCTCTTGATGAAGGATCATAGATGATGATCTGAAACGTCGAGCAACAACATTATACACAGTTTTTCCAAAAGCTTAAATTGCAACTGTATGGACTGTGAAAGTATAAAATCTTTGATAAGTCAATTCTGTCAAAGGATTTCAATCCACGGATGAGGTTCTACAAACACATTTGCAAATTTATAGCATATCCATCAAAATAATAATTGATAGCTATAAAAAGATGGAGGAGCATGTTGGTATTGTGCATTTAAAGAAGTATGTCAAGCACTATGGTGAGAATAACAATGCCAACTAAAATGACCCAAATAGAAAGAATCAAGCTTAACTATGTGGTTTCCCTTTAACATCTCTCTTGTGATAACCATCTTTTTTATATAATAATGTCGGAGACTTAGGCCAAGTCAGTTTGTCTTGTTGGTTTTTAGTGTGCATCACCAATGGTTGTTTAATTGTAAATGTGGGATTCTTCTCCCAACTTGTTTTTGCTATAATTCAATTTACCCTATTTGTCAAAAATATGAATCAGCATTAGCTGCTACAGATTTATCAAAAATATGAATCAGCATTAGATGCTACAGTCCAAGTTAACTCTATTCATAATTTTATCAAGGCATGCATCGCAGATGAGAAAGAGAGGAGCATGAGAACTAAAAGTCACATACCACCACATTACTAAGCCGTTTTTCTCAAAAAATTAGGCACTTCTCAAATTCAAAGGATAATGTTGAGGATATGTTTACTCTCTAACGTGGAACTTAGGCTCATAGCACGGAGGAGAAGATCCACAGTATTTAACACCAGGATATCTTTTGGTGTGAGACATCTTGTGCATGAATTCACTTGGCTCTATGTGTTTATGCAAGGCCAAGGAAGTTGGTTCATTGCAATTTGGATTACACACTTCCCATTAATAATGTGCAAAAAAGGTAGTAATGATTTCTAACACCCTCTTCCATTGAGGGCATTCCTTCCACGACAAACTACAATGCCTCCCCTCAACATAGAATAATAAGGCAGCATACCTATCTCACATGCAAGCCCCTCTATGAACTTACGAGCAGTATCATCAAACAATACCCATACTGCATTAAACAACTTCATGTACTTACAAGCCCTTTGAATCTCAATTGTACCAAAAAAACATAGTTAATATAAAAGTAGCTAGCTAACTTTATATTAAAGAATTAAATTGAAACACATGGCACCCCATGGCAAGATGGCCTAGGGTTTCTAACATGTTTTCATGATGCATTCCCTTCTCAAAAATGAAAGAATATAATATCTATTTATCATAAACAAGTCAAACAAAGAACAATCCGGATAAAGCCCAGTAAATGGCATGCTTATAAAAAAGGTAACTTTAGCGATTGATCTCTTGACATAACAGGGTCATTTCTCCAAGGGAGAATAATTCATCAGCAGATTATTTCAATGATCAAATAAGCCCCAAAAACAACAAACTGGAGTGGCTGATACTCTACAAGTCATAAACCATGGTTCTTATTGTGAATTTATTAACTTGCTTAGGATGTGTCATAATAGTACAAGTCCAACAGACCGCACATGAGGCTAACGCATTTTTCTCTATTAGAAAACAGACTTTCCATTACGCATCAAGAGAGTAGAAGAGAAAACCTGGTTTGCACTCAATATTCTCATTAAAAGGAATCCACCAAGTGATGATGCAGTCAGGCATAAAATATTCATCGAATTTAGTTTAAGAACATTTACTATGAAAATTTTGCTAAAAAAAACAGCTTCCTTCCACTAAACATGTCGCAAATGCAATACCTGTTTTTGCTCAGCTATTGAGCAGATCTCCTCAAATGCATAAAATGAATCATGACGTCGAACTTCATCCTTTTCCATATAACCAAGGTGGCAATCTGTAGCAACAAGTATACGCAAAGTACTAGTATCATCTTCCCTGAAATTCAGTCCAGAACAAGATGGGGGCACTCATCAGCAACAAAACCACCAAAATAATGAGTGGAGTTGTCTCCAAAAAAATGATCCATACCACAAGACACTGAAGTATCATTTTAAAATGTATAGAAGTTGTTAATAACACGATACACTGCTAGGTTTTGAATATCCTCTAATATGGAGCAGAAGTCAAAAGAACATATAAGATATATACAAAACTAAACATAAAGTTCAATGAGAAACTTGAAGGAGAATCAGGAACTAGAAAATGCACATGTACAAACATCTTTACCAATCTAAATAGATGACAAACAAAACTAAACCTTCATGTTGTTACAGCCTCAAATTCAAATTTAACGCGCTTAGTAGATCCACATACAGCCAATGCACCTAGCAGATGCACATGTAGTCAGTTCACCAAATACATGTTACAGCTGAAAATTCAACATTAATGTGCTTCGCAGATCTACCCAGCCAATACACTTAGCAGATAAACACAGCCAATTGGTTCGACAAATAATGCATAACACTGTGGATCTCACAATTTTTCCTAAAACCTCTGTTTCTAATACCATGGATCTCACAATTTTTCTAATACCATGGATCCAATTAAAAATGCCATATACGGAAAAAGGAGCTCGTCCAAAATGGTAGGCAGCCCACAAGAAGGCCATAAAGGCATGACGACATAAATGAAATGAGAGAAAACAACCAATAAAGGGAGCCAACATTGAATGGATGCCAATCAATATATAACATTCCTCTTCAACCATCATCATTCTTTTGTTGTTATAATAATTAGCAAATGTGTTTTCCCCCAATGATAGTGTTGCTAATATAGGAATAAATGGGAAGTGCTTCCCTCGGATGGACTAAGCTCAATACAGATAGGGCTTCAAGGGGTAATCCAGGCATCTCAGAAGTAGATGGAGTTGGAAGGAATCGCAAAGGAGAGGCTACCTTTTGGTTTAGTCGTGGTTTTGTTGTTAGTACTAATAATAAGGCTGAAGCCTTTGTTATATCACTGCTATATGGAGGGATATGCATATGGCTTTGAAAAGGGGCAGTTCCAGCCTTATCGCAAGAATTGGATTCCCAAATGCTGCTTAGTTTGAATGCAAATCAGTGGATGAAGGATTGGCAGCTCCAAAAGGTGTGAGGATGTTAAGTGTCTCATCCCACCCTTTCATGTGTTTAAATTGCTTTATAAACCCTAGGGTAAAAAACAAGTGGTTGATTGGCTTGCCAAAACAGCCACTAAAATTGTAATGTCCCCATTTTCGGTTCACAAGTAAACAGGGATTGAAAACCTTTAGTCTACTTTTCCCCATAGACTAAGAGATAACTTTTAGGAATTTTATTTTATTAATTGATTAAGATTGTCCGAATAGTGATTTTGATCATTTGATCATATAAGACAATTTTAATTAGTTAATAGAATATTATTAAAAAGTGGTTTTTATCACTAAAGCATTTTATAAAAATGGTTTTACCCACTATTGCACTTGAGAGTTCGAATAATGACTGGAAAAGGTATTTTAATTAATTGTTTGCCCAAAAGTGATTTAATTGCTCTTGTAAATTAGGTAAATTAATTATTTATTTATTAAATTATTGTCATAGAGTAATTTTAATTAGTAATTCTATGTTGGCAATTAATTTAATATTATAAGTGGAAAAAGGGTAAATGTCAACTTGGAGGGAAAATTAAAAAATATATATATTTTGAAAAGTGGTTAAGTGATTGTGATGGCGAGTGAAGGAGCGACGGGCGGCCCGTTGACAGGCCCCAGGAAGGACGCGTCTTGGCCTGGGGCGGGGATCTCTGGACAGGAAAAGCGCTTCAGCAGTGACCAGTTGGCTGAGCGCGACGGTGTGATTGGCGCCCCTAGGAAGGAACAGCGCTTGCCTGGGGAGAGTACGCAGGAGGCCGAGAAGGCTTTTGTGAGTGAGGGAACCAAGCTCAAGAAGATTAATGGCTGCTTACCTAGGAGTCAGGAGAGACTGGTCTTGGTGATCTCCCCAAATTCAGTGAAGGATGAAGTTGAATACTTGACTGATCATGCCCTTATCTGTAAATTCCTGGGCATCCGTATTTTGCTAGCAGCTCTGGAAGCTTGGATTCGGCGGACTTAGCAGATTGAGGGGGACTTTGACATTATGCTGGCTGGAAACAATTATTTCATGGTGAATTTTTCCTCTGTTTCAGACCAAAATAGGATTTTTGAAGGAGGCCCGTATTTCTACGATCGGATTGGTCTATTCCTCAAACCCTGGCATGCAGGGTTTAACTCGGCTGAGGATCTTCCAGCTTGCGTCCCTGTTTGGGTTTGCTTGCCGAGATTGCCCTTGGAATTCTGGAGAGAGGATATTCTCCGACAGATAGCGAACATGCTCGAAACTCCAATGGCAATAGCGCACCAAACATTAGACAGAAAGGTAATTTCTTATGCTCGGATATGCGCGGATATTAATCTAAATAATCCTCTTCCAGATTCTCTGGAAATTTGTATGGGAAATTCATCATGGATCCAGCAATTAGATTACGAAGCTATTCCTTTTCGCTGCCGCATCTGTCACATGTATGGTCATCTGCATTGACAGTGTCCTCAGGCAGTCAGAGATAGTGATCGGCAAAGAGAATTGCCTGGTACTCGGATGTCCAAGGGTGACAGAGGAACCAGCCAGCCGAGCCAGATGGGGAAATCACCAGGCCCTCCAGATAGCGCTAGTAAAGGTAAAAACCTCCTTTTTCCCATAGGCCCGGAGCAGGGAGCAGTAAGCCCCAGGGGTCCTGACAAGGACGGTTTCACTACAGTCAGGCGCCGGTCGAAAAACCGTGGACAAAAACGACCAAATTTGGACAAGCAAATTGAGGTTGGTTTCAACCGTTTTGATGTTTTAGACAATATGAATATAGAGGATGGTATCCCTGATTTGTTGCAGGGGGAGGAGGCAGAACCAATGGAACAAGTCCCCCCAGGGCATAATTCAATTGGATTGGATCCTCGGTCGACTCAGGCGTTAATTTGTGACCTGCAAGATGTTCCCCTCTCAAATACGCCAACAACAAGAGACAAGGAGGTTAGCTGGGCTAATATGGCGAAGGGGGTGGAGGAGGCCAGGAAAGATAAAGGGTCTTCCTCTTGACTTGGCCTTATGCAAAGACCCTTTAAGAAGGCTGCTGGATCTACTCCTTCAAGCGCTGGGCGCAAAAAGGACCAAGAAAGAATCAAAATCACAGGGGATCTTCTTGTAGAGGCGGGGCATGTTAAACCCCTGAGCGAGCACTTCCCACATTCTGCCCAATGATTGTCCTCTCATGGAATGTAAGGGGGTTGAATAGCTCCCCCCGACAAAGAGCTATACATAAATTGGTAAGTGAACATTCTCCTGATATCTTCTGTATCCAAGAGACTAAATTTTCTGTGGACTCTTGGTTTTTTGTATGGAAAAATTTTGGTATTTCAGGGATAGCCAATGTGTGGGGGCTCTCGGCTGCTCTGGTGGGCTAGCCATGTGTTGGAACCCTGAGCGCATAACGCCTTTAAGTTGGCTGTCCAACAGCTCGGCTCTTACGATGACAGCGGTTTCCAAGGAATCTGGTGAACTCATTCTTGTGACTAATGTATACGCCCCTGTGGACCTTCCTGGAGAGCTGAAATTATGGAACCATATTCGATATGTGAGAAGCTGCCACCCATATTTGCCTTGGATCTTGACTGGGGATTTTAATGCTGTCCTCAGCTTGGAGGAAAAAAGGGGAGGATTGGCCCGGCTGGGGCCCTCTTCGGAGAACCTACGGCAAAATATTGAATTCCTGCGCCTCTCCGATATCAAGCCTCTCAATGGTACTTTTACCTGGAACAATAGGAGTGGCGATGCAAGCATCTCAGAGCGCCTTGACAAATTCCTAGTGTCATGCTTCTGGCAATCCAGCTCCAACTCCCTAGCTTCGGAAATTCTTGATTGGAGAGGATCGGATCATTGGCCGATTAAGCTATCTACTAGCCACATTCCTGGACCAAGGAAGCCCCCCTTTAAGTTTCAGCTCATGTGGCTCCGCGAGCCCTCTCTTCATGACCTTATGGCGCAGTGGTGGAGACAGGGGGGACCTAGCTTCGGTACCGCTATGTTCACCTTCGCCAAAAAACTCCAGTATGTGAAGGGGAGGCTGAAGTATTGGAATGCAAACAGCTTCGAGAATCTCCATACTATAAAGAAGAAGGCCCAAGATCATCTGGATGAGATTACTAGACAGATTAGAGACCGCGGCCTCTCTGAGGATCTTCTTTTGGCTGAGTCTCAAGCGGGGAAAGAGATTGCTGAATGGGAACTTCGAGAGATTTTCTAGAAGCAGAAGGCCCGCATTGATTGGCTTCAGGAAGGAGATAGGAATACGGCTTTTTTTCACATGTCAATTCAGGCAAGGCGTAACAAAAACTATTTGACCCACTTGGTGTCCCCAGATGGAACACGTTTGCATACTCCCCAGGACATATCTAAGGCAGCGGTTAGATATTTTTTTAATCTTTTCTCAGATGGGCTGCCCCCATCTGAAATGGCAGAAAATTTAGTGTTGTCCTGCATCCCATATGTGGTGACTTCGGGGCTGAATGAGTATCTTATGAGGCCTATTGACAAGACTGAAGTGGAAGGAGTTGTGTTTAGCATGAAAAGAGGGAAAGCTCCTGGGCCCGATGGCTTCCCAGTAGAATTTTATCAGGACTTCTGGGATATCATCAAACAGGATCTCATTGTGGTGGTTCAGGAATCATATTCTAACAAAGAAATGCTTAGAGCCTTGAATGCCACCTTCCTGGTCCTAATTCCAAAGAAAGAGCAGGCCGATCAGCTGGACCATTACAGGCCTATTGCGCTTTGCAATGTGATATATAAAATTATCACTAAGCTTATAGTGGAGAGGCTAAAAAGATGCCTCCCTTTGATTATTTCGGAGGAACAAGGAGGATTTGTGGCTGGTAAGCAGATTTTGGATGAGGTGGTCATTGCCTCGGAAGCTGTTCATTCTATGAGCACCTCTCAGGAGCGTGCCATGTTCATCAAACTGGACTTAGCTAAGGCTTATGACAGGGCCAACTGGAGATTTTTGCAAAAAGTCTTGCTGGCATTTGGATTTAACCTGGCTTGGATCCAATGGGTGCTAAGTTGTGTTACTACGCCCTCTTTTTCGATCCTTATCAATGGTCAACCCACAGAGCTTTTCGGTGCGTCAAGAGGCTTCCGCCAAGGAGATCCGTTGTCCCCCTACTTATTCATCATTCTGGCGGAGGGTTTGGGGCAGCGTATCAAGTTCCAGGTCTCACGAAGCACGGTGCAGGGGTGGCAATGGGGGAATGGCCTTACCACATCCCACCTTCAGTTTGTTGATGACACTATTCTGGCTGGGAGAGCTCGTATTCAGGAGGCGACTGCTTTCCAGAGCACTCTTGACATGTACATGGACGCGACCGGGCAGCAAATTAATGACCACAAGTCCTCCATTTTTTTCTTTAACACTCCAGGTCCTATTCAACGGAGGATTGCGGCCATCCTGAGATTCCTTAATTTATGTTCTCCCGGTTACTTATTTGGGGATTCCCATTGTGATTGGTAGGCAGCCACGACTCTTCTGGCAAAAGTGTTGGATAGGCTCAGGGACAAAGTAAGTCACTGAACGCAGAGATGGCTTTCTACTGCGGGGAGAGTCACTCTTCTGCAAGCGGTGATCCAAGCGTTGCCTATGTACCGCTGCATGGTGCAGGCTGCTCCGGTCTACTTTCTCAAGGAATTTGACACCCTCTCCCGCCAATTTCTGTGGAGTGGAAATTTACGCAACACCAAGTGGAGCTTGGTTAACTGGGATATTGTTTGCAAGCCGAATAAGGATGGGGGTCTTGGGTTGCAGTCGACCATCCTGGCTAGCGAGGCCCTTGCTGCCAAATTGTACTGGAGGTGGTGCTCCAATTAGTCGCAACCTTGGGCCCGCATTCTGGCTTTTAAATATTTTTCGAGGGTGCAAACCTCTGATATTGCTCGTTTGCCTCTTGAGTGAGGTGGGTCTATGATCTGGCATACCCTCAAATTAGGCGCCCCGCTGGTTAAACGGAGTCTATTCTGGATCTATCACACCGGAGCGGAGGCACTTTTTTGGGAGGACTCGTGGGATGGGCTTCCCCCACTTCTCGCATCCCACCTGAACTTACAGCGTTTGTGTGATGTCTTTCAAGCTGCTGGCTGGACCAATGTCGCTCAATATAAGGAGTACAATCTAGGCATGGCTACTGAATTTAGATGGAAAAACTCATCGGATTGGCCGCCAGGAGGCTCCAAGGAGAGCCGTGTGGAGCTTTCTCAAATTTTAGCTTCTAGAAATTGCAGCTCCCTTCAAGGGCAGGACGTGCTTGCCTGGGGTGACGACTCTACTGGGCGCTATTCGGTCTCTTCAGGATATCATGCCCTGTCTAAGCAAATATTTGGGGAAGCCAACTTCCTGTGGGAGAAGAAAATATGGAATTCATTTACCTGGCCTAAATGCAATTTCTTCTTGTGGACGCTTGTATATAACAGATGCCTCACATGGGATAATTTGTGCAAGCGTGGTTTTAATGGACCATCCAGGTGTGTGCTCTGTTGCAGGGAGGACACAGGGGCGCATCTCTTCTTCCAATGCTCTTATGCTAAGTGTATATGGCACAGGTGGTGGAGCGCGTGGGGCAGACCCTACTGGCACGCCTCATCACTTGCTGAATTCTGGAGCCAGCTAAATCTCCCTCCCTCTAAAGCGCCCATTCTTCAGTCGGCTTGGTTGGCCGGGCCAGCTTTCATTCTGTGGCATCTTTGGATTGAAAGAAATAGACGCATATTTCGTGGAGAGCAGCTGAACATAAATGTCCTTTGGGGGAAAATCAGAAATTCGTTGGAGGAGACTCTTGCAGCGAAAGGTTTTAAAACAGAGAATCTGGAGAGGGAGGATCGTGGTATATACTCCAGCATAGCTGGGGCGCATTTGGCAGGCCCGACCATCGCTCCTTCCACGCGCCCTAGGAGAAGCGAAAGGCAGAGGCATGATCCGGTCTGCAGATTGGGACATTGGACCCCCCCTACGCCTGGAACTTTAAAGATCAATATTGACGGCGCCTCACGTGGTAATCCAGGGGAAGCTGGCATCGGGGGCGTGGGGCGTGATTCTACCGGAAATCTTCAATTTATTTTTTTTGTCTACAAGGGATGTTTTTCCAACAATTATATGGAAGCATTGGCCATTTTACAGGTGATACAACTTTGCTGCCAACATGGTTGGCAAAACATCATCTGTGAGTCGGACTCCCAGGTGGTGATTAATTTGTTAACTAACAGTAATTTCGACAGTGGTGACTGGCAGTTGGCAGTGGTTGTGCAACAAGTTCTTCAGTTAACCACTATGTTGGAATCTGTGAGTTTCAAACACATTCCCCGAGAGTGGAATGAGGTTGCGGATTGTCTGGCAAAATGGGCCTCTGAGCAGGGGCCTCAATGAAAAATTCTTGATCATAGATTGCTGCCTATGAACTTCTCCCAAAAGCTTAGTCTTCTGGTGGAGAAGGATAAAGCTTTGTAATTTTGGTGATTTCGCCTGTTTTTGAATAAATTTTTACCCCATTTAGTTTTTAAAAAAAAAGTGGTTAAGTGATTTTAAAAAGATATTTTTGCCTCCAAAAGTGGTTTGCCCCACTTTAAAAACTATATATAAACAAAAGGGTTGTTATTTTTGCAATGCTAATTTGATATATTAAATCTTTATTTTTGAAAAAAAATTGGGATGTGAATGCCCAAGGTTGTTGCTAATTGAAGAGTGATTTCACCCAAAATCACATTGACTACATGTGACTTTTGAATTAAAGCCACCCAATTAGCAAACTTCAGATGATCTTTCACACCCTCGAAAAGCTCGATTCAAAAAAAAACTACGCTCTTCAAAATTGTTTGCAGTTGAAAACCCTAGTTTCCACCTTCAAAATGCCAAAGCACAAGCCAAGTTGAATGAGTGATCAATAATCAATGAAAAATTCCAAAATGTCATTTTATAACATTCAATCTGCATTTGACTTCATCTCATTTAATTTACTTTTTAATTTCATTTTTTTCCTCCCTTTTTGGTGCACAACTTAATTAAATAAAGTATACTTATTAATCACTTATATCCCCCCTTTAAAATAACACTTTAACACTTATTATAAAATATACTTTAAAAGCATTTAAATCTCCCTTTTAAATAAAGTCCTTATGTCTCCCTTTATGATCTTTAATAATGATTTTATGACTTAAGTGAGATCATATATTATAGTCATTAATCATCATTAATGATATTCACTTTATATTTAATTATTATTAAAATGTGACTTTAATAATAATTATAATATTATAACTCCATAAATAAACCTCATAAATCAATTATGTTTGCACCAAGAGATAGTCCACTGCATTCTCTGCTCACCAGGGTGACTAAAAATAGTAAAGTTGGTCTCTATCATACAACTAACTTACTATAAATAGTATGTATATAAAACAAGGCCAGAACAGCCTGAATAACACCGTCTCTGAATACAGCAAAGATCTGAAAATGAAAACACTGTCAACAGCCAACTGAAGAACTAGCTAACTCCAACATTGGGCCTTCTAAACACCATTATTAGCCTAGGAGGACCCGATGATAGACTAAACCTCCAACTCTGATGCTCGCTTAAAAAGGAGACATTAGAAGAGATTTATGCTACACTTGCAAAGATCCATGGACTAGAGGCCATAGTTGAATGGACAAAGGACAAGTCCATTACATTGACGTAGTTGATGATGATTCAGATTTTGATGTTGTTGATACTAATGTTGAGCAAAATGAAAATGTGGTTCATGAACATGTGCATGAGGATGACAATGAAAACATGGGCAGCACTCTTGCTACTCCGGAGCACCAAAGTACCATCCTTTCCAGGCAAGAAAAACATTGAAGAAGCACAAGGTAACCATCTTGATTGATGGTGGAGCTACTCACAATTTCATTGGCAAGAATTTGGTGGCTACGTTTGATTTGATTGTAGAAGATTGCAAGGGGTTCAATGTAACAATAGCGGATGGGTTTTCTCTTCCTAGCACCAAAAGAATCACCAAGCTCACCTTTTCCTTGGGAGAGTATAAGGTATGTGATGATTTTTATGTAATCAACATTGGGGATATGGATCTTGTACCTGGGGTCCAATGGTTGCATTCATTGGGGGAATTTAGCCTCAATTATCAAAGCTTGATGCTCAAATTCAAGGTGGGTAACAGGAAGGTAATTCTTCAAGGTATGCTCAATGGGTCACCTCAAGTTAATTCTATGTTCAATGAAGCTTTACAAGAGAATTTAAAAATATGTTCTATGCCATTTATAGCAACAGATTGGAGAGAGTTAATTATCTTAGAATAGGCTAAAAATCAGTTCACTAATGACTTGCTTGAAGGGGTAATTGTTGATGATAAGTACAAAATTTTGGATGGACTTATACTCTACAAAGAAAGAGTCTATTTGTTTCCGAGATCTAGGGTAAAATACATGATTTTAAGGGCTGCCCATGACTCTCCATTGGCTGGTCATGAAAAGACCTACAAGCTTGTGAGGGAGAGGTTTTGTTGGAAGGGTTTAAAGAAAGAGGTTCTCAAGTACATCAAAGAGTGGTATGTCAAAAAAATAAAAATGAACATGAATTTCCAGCATAACTCTTGCAGCCCTTTCCTATTCCTTCACAAAAATGAGAAAGCATCTTTATGGATTTCATTACCGGATTGCTTATAGTGCAAGATAAGAATTGTTTATATGTTGTGGTGGATAGACTCACAAAATATGCTCATTTTTATCCACTTCCAGCCAAGTACAATGCTCATGTGGTTGTTGATGTGTTTTTTAGAGAAGTGTTTAAATTGCATGGGCTGCCCAAAAACATTGTAAGTGACGGGGACAGCATGTTCACGAGTATTTTTTTCAAGAACTCTTTCATTTGACAAGTACTGAGCTCACACCGAGTACTAGTTATCCACAAACTGATGGACAAACTATAATTGTGAATAAGTGGGTGGAAGGGTACATGAGAAACTATGTTTCAGGACAGCAATCAGAATGGATAAAATGGTTGCATATGGTTGAACATTATTATAACACAACCTACCACATGTCTATAAGTATGACTCCCTTCAAAGCACTTTAAGGTTATGATACAATTTCTTTCATGGATTTGATTATGACAGATAGTAGAGTATCGAGGGCTAAAGATTTGGTTCAGCAAAGCTATGACATCATGAAAGCATTAAACGAGAGCCTACAACATGCACAAAATCAGCAAAAATTATCTACATATCACCATAAAGTTGAGAGGTCATTTGAAGTAGGGGATTGGATCTTTTTAAGGTTGCAGCTTTATAGACAATTTTCCCTCAAACAAAGTGGTTCTGAAAAGCTAAAACCACGTTTTTATGGGTCTTACAAGGTAAAAAAAAAAAAATGGGTGAGATGCCCTATGAGTTAGAGCTTCCGAAAAGTGGTAAGATTCACAATGTATTTCATATTTCTTGCATTAAGAAGGCTCTTGGGCAGCATACTACTACTTCTTCAGAGTTGCCCCTTTTGGATGAAGAAGGTAAACTAATCTTAATTCCGGAATACATCATTGAGAAACGCAAAAGGAAGTTAAAGAAACATAGCATCAAAGAATATTTGGTAAAATGGAAAGACTTACCACTTGAAGATGCCACATGGGAGAGTGAAGCAATTTTGGAGCAGTTGCTTGAGGGCAAGCAATTTTGGGAATGAAACACTGTAATGTCCTCATTTCTGGGTCACAAGTAAACAAGTATTGAAGACTTTTAGTCTACTTTTCCCATAGACTAAAGGATAACTTTTGAGAATTTTATTTTATTAACTGATTAAGATTGCCCGAATAGTGATTTTGATCATTTGACCATATAAGGCAATTTTAATTAGTTAATAAAATATTATTAAAAAGTGGTTTTTACCACTAAAGCATTTTATAAAAGAGGTTTTAACCACTATTGCACTTGAGAATTTGAATAATGATTGGAGAAGGTATTTTAATTAATTGTTTGCCCAAAAGTGATTTAATCACTCTTGTAAATTAGGTAAATTAATTATTTATTTATTAAATTATTGCCTTAGAGTGATTTTAATTACTAATTCTATTTTGGCAATTAATTTAATATTGTAAATGGAAAAGGGGTAAATGTCGGCTTGGGGGGAAAATATAAGAAAAATATATATTTTGAGAAGTAATTAAGTGATTTTAAAAAGACATTTTGCCTCCAAAAGTGGTTAGCCCCACTTTGAAGACTATATATGGACATAAGGGTTTCTATTTTGAAGACGCTAATTTGATACATTGAATCTTTATTTTTTAAAAAGAATTGGGATGTGAATGCCCAAGGTTGTTGTTGATTGAAGAGTGATTTCACCCAAAATCACATTGACTACATTCTGTTTTTTTTCAGGTTGTTGATTTGAAGAAATATTTCCAGTTTTTTTTTACATTTTAGGTCTATTTTTGAAGGCAAGTGAGAAAAAATATTAGATCTAAAGCAAGTGATCAGATTGAAGACATTTTTGACAGCTCGAGAATGGAGTGAAACCCTTTAGGAGTGTCACGTCACACTCCCTAAGGGTGACCTCAACTTTGGGACTGTAATTTTCACTTTTGCGGACATTTTGTGCTCAAAAAATTCTACAATAAAGATCATTGGATTCCTCCTATTTTTGTGGTCGTTTTGGTATATCATTTGTGTTGATTGGCTGAGTATTTTTGGAGCAATATATTTTATAAGTTTCTGTTGTATTTTGCCTATAATTCCAGAATTGATGATATGGCAAAACTAATTGGAGAATCTAATCTGAATATTCATTTAGCATTTGCAAACCAAATTTCATAAATTTTTAGGTTGTTTTAAGGACAAAAAAAGCATTTTTTACCAAATCGCTAACCTGAGGCAGCAATATAGTCTTTCTAGCAATTTATTCAGATTTTGGCATTTTAATATTGTGATTTTTCCGTTTGAAGATAAGAGGGATTTGTGGATTTTCTGTACTTTTCTTCTTTGGCCCTATAAAGGGACATTACAAAAAGAGAAGCTGATTTATAACTAACCTCGAATATCCTGGATGTTCGACCCAACAGGTTTAGAGCAAATATGAATGAGCACTTAGCTAATGACTGCCAACAAGATGGCTAGGAAGGGGTTGAGTCTTTCAAAACCCTTTAGACCTTTTTCAATTTCATTTTATGTCATGAATAAACATCCAACAATTGTTTCCATGAATATTACAAAGGACCCTAGTATCTTTTGATTGGAACTTTATCAGCTGAAATATTGAATTCGTGTAATTCATCATTTAAGTGCATAAACCTTAAGGCACTCGACAACACTACATGTTGTAATGCGGTCAATTGATTCCTTGTATGCCAAACTACAGCTTTAACTGCTCAAAATTCAGGACCCATGTTTGATGCACTTGGCCAATGGTAAATCCTAATCAAAACTTAATGCCACCTAAACCAAAGGTTAGAGCTCATAAATTGCTTTCCAACGCTTCAAACAGAAAGACAAATTAAGCTCATATGACTAAATTATGGCTTACAAAAGATTGACTAGCAGAGTAAGAAACTTTGGTCGAATCTGTCACTTATAACATTTGTGACAGGTTTGCCCCTGACCAAATCTGTCACTTATATGTTCGTGACAAGTTTTTCCCCGGCTGGTAGATGTGTAACCCTGGCCAAATTTGTCACTTATACATTTGTGACAAGTTCGCCCCAGGCTGGATGATGTATAATCCTGGCCAAATCTGTCATCTATCCATTTGTGATGGGTTTGCCCCAAGCTGAACATGTCACTGCAACAGGAAAGGAAAGCAGAACCATCACAGAAAAGACAAAACCACTTCAAATCCTCCATCTGTTGGTTTTCCATGTTACTACAACTTCGCGTAAAAGTTGTAGACGTGTTTGTAAAGATAAATACATGTAACGGGCATGAAATCAATGGGGGATTCAATGGATCTATCCTCATCTGAATTATATCTACAGTCGGATTTGGTAATGTTATATGCATTCCAGCTGAGGTAAGATATGATATAAAATTGTCAATTGAGTCATAGAGCAGCGCAGGGAACAAGAGGCATTGTAAAGATGTGGTTATAGTCCCATAGTGTCATTAATGGCTCTAACAAAGGGCAATGGCTTGTAGTCTTTTTGACTCAGTTCACATAAGGAGGCAGAAACCCACCTTGCAGGAGTTTTCACCATAGTTACCGAATCTGCACAAAATCCCGGCCAGATCCCATTTTCTGGCCGGCCCAGATAAGTTCGGTCTGTGTCAGCCTTTTTGTTTTAATTAAATTTATTTTAGTTTTCTGCAAAACAAAGATATCCAGCAACCTTATATATTATATAATATTAAATATATTAATATTTTATATTTACATTATTAAACTTTTTCATTGTATATGTCAATTTTGCATATTTATTAAATTATGCTCGTATATATATGTATGTATTTTGGACCAGATATTTGCTAACTTTTTCAAGAACTCCAGATTTTCATACCTTTTTGCCCTCCCGAAAGGGTCTGAATTTCTGGACTTGTAACTATGGCTTTCACCCACATTGGGTTGCTCCAGGGTATATCCCTCTTATTGTGTGACGCTTTTTGTGATCTTCACTTGCTCAAATGTTCATTTCTTGCAAGTTATTTTCACTTCCATTAAGCAAATATTCAAAATCTATCATATGCTGATTTTTAGCATATCCCTAAATTTACAGCAGCAGACATAAGCGAATTCAATGCTTCATTACTGATTTGGGTATGAGGAAATCACACAAGTGTATGAGAGCTAATTTATTAAATTGCAGGTATGAGTTTGAACAGGTACCCATTGCAATTTTGAATAAATGATGTAGATGGCAGCCATAGCTATAACACACATCAAACTTCAGTCTAATGTATGCTGGTTTCAGTAGCAATTTGCATTGAACCGGCACATAGGAAATCTTAAATCCATATTGAAGAATTGAACATGGGAATATCCAAGTCAATTAAAGATCATGTTTTTCGAGAACATAGTGATGAATTTTGACCTGTTATGGGACAGAGGTCTTTCATATATTGAGAAGGCCCTTTCCCTTTTAATTATTTCTCCCTGTCATCGGCCATTTGTTTTGTTTCCTGTTAGTGTTAATCTTACCAGCATTACTGTGAATTGGACATGCAAAGGCGTCTCTAAAAGGTTGTTTTTGAGCTCAACAGGACCAATCATCGGGCGCAGGAGGTAGAGCAGACAGGCTGGTGGGTTTCTTTGTTTGCTAGTGCTCTGAATCCTCTTCGAGAGATTGGCTCTTTCTCCAAGTAAGACAGTTTCTTTATTTTCGCCTGCTTTCCTTTATTCTGGAGCTAGCTGTGCAGTTTTTGGTGATAGATTACCTTTCTAATTTTGTTGATTTTTCTTTGTCTGGCCACAAATTGAAATATGATGCTAGGGGAAGCCATTTGACCTGGGAAAAACAAAAATTTAGGATCCTTTTCCCCCAGGCCCAAGAAAATTGGAAAACTGTGGACAAAACGAGACATGCAAAATCCCTTTGAGAGCCGTGTCTACCAAGATTCTCATGGTGGAAATCGCTCTCCCCTCTGACCCTATGCATACCCATCCCAGGCACACCATCTTGAATAATGCAAAAGTAGATGAATGATACCACCAGAATCTGGATATTTCGGGGTCTTCATATCATGGTTCAGACTGTGGAGGAGACTACTGACGGAAAATTGGAGATTAAGCATGAGGTCAGCTTTCTTTACCATGTTGTTGGTGGGAAGGAGGTGGGTAGTGCTGTAAAAACCCTTGATCCTCCTCCTGTGAGTGGGAATGGAGAGGAGTTCATTTCAATACCCATCACTAATTTTTACAGCCTTCCAAAGGAGCTACAAAACTTAGAACACCTTGTAGAGGCTCAAGAGGAACAAATTGAAACTTTGATAACTAAATAAAATCATAATGCAGATATTGCTAAACAGTGTGACAAAAATATAACGAGTTGTATTCCTTTGTGAAGGATGCAAACTAATGGAGTTTCAAGGAAGGGGTGATTGTAATCATTTTTTTTACGACATTCTGAGGAGGGGTTTTACCTCCAACAAGACTGAGAGTCCATGGATAAGTGGGCAGAGTGATTTTAACTGTTGTTGCATGAATGGAATGATGCATCGTTTCCTCTGAGGGGCCGAGCCGGCTAAAGCTGCTCCTCATTTGGATACACATGATTGAGGACTTGCTGATATGATGTCACTGATGTGACAGTTTATGGACTGCTGCCTGTTTTAAAGCTTTTATCTTGTTTTTATTTTGGGTAGGGGAGCCCAAATATTGTTATATGTTTTTAATTTTCTTTCTTGATAATATTTTAGATACTCTGCTAGTTAGCCGGTTAATCTTTGAAAATTCCTTTATGGCTTATGCCTTATTGTTAAGTTAGTGTTCTAAATTTTGATGGTTGTTTGACTCTGAATATCAGATTGTTATGAAGTAGCGTCCCATTTTGGGCTACCTAGTTCTATGATGTTAGTAGACTGATCTACTCAGCTGTTACTTGGAAGGCGGAACAACTGCTGTGTTATTTTTGATGATATAATACAGTTTATTTTTTGACCTTTTTCAAAAAGAAAACTAGCAATTCTGTTTTGTCAAGCAGGGCATGGTCTAGATTCAAGGCTGAGCAGTTGCCATGATGGTGGTGACCAAAATACAAGTCCAGAGTGTAGAAGCAAAAAGTAGTTATAAGCTTGATGTTGCATTCTCCTGTCATTTCTCAGTCAAATGGTATTCTAATCTTAATGGTGCATTGGTGCATTCTTCCATGGCTTCTAAGCCAACAGGTATTCAAAGCATAGTGGTGCATTCCCCTGTTTCCCGTGTTTAGTTGACAGTGGGATGAGCATTACCTATCCAAAAAATTACCAATTATGTTTTGAATGGCCATAGCATTTTCTACTTGGCCAACCAGAAGGCTATTTTATGTTCAAGTTCAAATCCCATCTGGATGATTCAATCTATTTGATTTATTTGTGAAGCAAACATTGCACAAAAACTCTCTTAAAAATCATCCTCCATAATTGACCATTTTTTCATTCTTTTTCAATATTTCTACAAATGGTACTACTCAAATAATGAAGTCTCCAAAATCAATTTTTCAACTTTAGAAAAAAATCAATTAAAGTTTCAGGGTCACCTAGAGACGTGGGGGTATGTGTCTGAGGACACCATTTCAACTTAGGGTACAAGAGTAAATTAATATGGGTATCGTTATATTGCATTTAAATATAGTCACAAAATATGTGGGTACAGGACAGGGACCTTATCTCCGAACTGGAGTTTCCTGGTGACTATGGATCATTAAACTAAATATCACTCATCCTTTGCTGCCAATAAGATTCTCCCAAGAGCAGTAATAGTTGGTTAGATGATAGTAATATTAAATAATGCTAATAATGGATAACGCCTGGTCCTTTCTTGTGTTGCCGGTTACTGCTTTGCAGCTGAAGCTATCTTTAGACTTGTTCACTGATGTCCTATTTGATTTTGGGAAGTTAGAAGGTGATGTTAACATTTAGGCATGTTTGACTTTTAATGTTTGTGTTACTATGAGGAACATTTGATAAAATTATATTAATGTCCACAAATGACCAGATGAGATTAATGGGACTTGACAGTACAGGCAGTGACAATAGAAAATGTGATAGCATAAGAAGAACCATTGGATCTGAAAAGTAACCTAAAATTAGAACATTGCAAACATGTAACTATGCCTAGGGATGAACTGAAGAAGGTAACCCCCAAAAAATGTTAAGTTGCTGTTTATACGTTTTTTTGTAGAAAAAAGGCAATTTTGCATCTCTATAATAATAGTTTCAGTTGGTTTCTGAAATCCTGTAGGTTTCCCTCTCAGACTAGCTGGTTTTTTTACTGCATCAAACACTCAAATTCTCAAAAAAGATGTAGTTTAAGAAGCAGCGCTCGCACAAAAAGGTTGATGTGTTATGATCCTCCATCTCTACGGCACTACTGTCAGCAAAGGCTTTGGTGTCTTCCTAGTGGGTCCTCTCTAGTTTATGGTTGTTATTTGTGTGATATCTGCTAATTTATAAACTCTTGAATATAGTGGCATTTCCCTATGCTGGGATTTCATTCCACATTAATAATCTCCTTCTAATGGTTTGCGAAAGCCAGTAAACCGTTTGGATGGATATTCTCTTTTCATGTTAATATTGATTTGTGAATTAATATAAACATTTTAGCATTTTTAAAATAATAATAATGTTGAATGGGATCAGCTCAAGTGGTAAAAGCATTGGAGTTTCCAAAGCGGAGCCCCAGGTTCAAATCCCCAGCAGACATGATAAAATGTTCAAATTGGAAAGTATACCATATCCAACTTGCTGGGTTATGCATGGATGAGGCTGGCCGCAAGTCCCTGCTGAATTTGATGGAAGAAATACCCCTGGACTGTGGCATTTAAGCATGTTGTCACCACACACGAGAAATTTCCCAATTAAAAGATAATATTAGTAGTTTTTCTGCTTATGACAAGGGTTTGCGTGGAGGGCATATGTTGCTGTAAACCGAATAATAACCAAAGGCTGGGGAGCATTAATGCCCCAGTTTAAAACATCGCATTTAATGGAAGTCATTCTTAAATTTAAATATTCTGCTTCTATGTGGGAAATTCGACCGGCTAAGTTTCAATAAAAGGCGTGCAGACTTTTTAAATAAAAGAAGGTTTTAAGGGTTATTGGAAAAAGAAATGCAATTAACAATCCTCTGACCAAAGAAATAAAGCCTGAAGATAAAATAGAGCACGGCAGGATTCATAACAATAGTACTAAACTCCGCGCACTGCAAATAATTGTTTTAAAGGAAAACATGCAGGAATTGAATGCCACCGAGAAACCCAAAAAACGAAAAAGAAATGTAAGGTACTGTAAGTAAATTTACTTACATTGTTCGAAGACGATAGATAAATTGGACCAGCCCTGAGTTGCCCTGTTTATCTCAGCACAATGGTGTATGGAAGGCGCCAAAATATTCGTAAGCGGCTTCCAAAGGAAGATGGGGGACAAATTTTTAATTACCTTCCGAAATGGAAGGGTGGATTTTCTCAAAGTCTTTCTTCAATAAAAAATAAGAATACTATTTTACTATTATAACGTTTCACATTATATTAAACAAAAAATAAAATTACATAAGGTTATAAAGTAATAAAATCGAATAAATCACGGCTCAAATTTTATGTCAAAGGATAAAATTGGTTCAAAACATCAAAAAATCATTGATCGAAACATGACGAAAACAATTACAAATAATCAATTATCAAAAAATTAAACACAGAGTGTCATCCCAAGAGGCGGAGGTGGAGTGTCATCCTTAAGAAGTGTTGATCAAGCAGGTAAATCTATATCGGGCATCTTCAAAGCATTCCAGCGATCTAGGGGGTCATCATTAATAGTGATAGGCCAACCGTCAGTGGGTTGCGCAAAAACAATAACACTCACCGAAAACCATTGTGAAAGACCAACATCAGACTTTCCATGAGAACTCTAACCACCCCCTGGGGGAAGGTGAGGCAAAAAGTGGCCCCTACTTTAAGACTAGCTTCTGCTTCTACGCCTCTTGGGAGGAGGTGGTGATGGACTGCGGGGCGGGCCATCTGAAAAACTCTTCTCATAATGCAAGGGGCACTCCCCCAATGGTCGAGGAGCTCCTATAGGTATCGGAGGTCCAATGCCATCTTTTCAACTTGTGTTTAAATCTGCAAGTAAATCGATGAAATAATATCAACCTTCTTGTTAATAGAAAATGAAATTCCACAAGCCTCGTGATTAAAAATGGTGTTATTTCTAGCTTTCCAAAGTTGAAAGAGGATGATAGCATGAAAGAAAGGCAATAGAAACTGGCCAATTAGAAAAATACCTAATAAGTGTCTGACGCTAAGAGAAAGGCTCAGGATGATAAGGTTGAAATAATGAATGAATCCATCACCAAGCAGACAGAGCTTTAGGACAAAACCAAAATAGATGTTTAAAAGATTCTAATCACTTGCAAGCCAAATAAAAGCACTAGGGAGGGCAGAGGTGGAGGAGCTTCTCACCGAGGGGGGGTCCCTAGTAAATTAAACACCATAATAAATGAGCCAACTTGAGCTCTAGTCTAGGGTGCCACAAATAATCCAGACGGGCAAAGCAAGTCCTGAGAGAGGATTGAAGGCCCCAGCCTCTGTTGAGCTTGTCAAGAGTTGGAGAGAACGGACTCATCACTTGATAAAGAAGCCCAATAGAGTAAATTTTAAAGTGTGTATCATAGTTTCACCTCCAGACTTTCCACCATGCCTTGGGAGGCTATAGACCAAGCTTAAGTAGCATAACATTAAGGAGTAATTCCTGAATGCGAAGGATGGAAGGTAAGTTCACATATTTAATCAAAGTTTGTGTTTTAAATCAGACCAGGGGATCTAGTCTCTAAAGGTGACCAATTCATGAATAGTGCAAATCCCTTTACGGAATAATCATAGAGCTTTAATACCAGGGAATTCAAATTAGGGAATGGAAGAATTAGTGAGAACAAGAGACCACCATAAGTTATGGTCATTAAAAGCTAACCCTGTATGAAAATCATCCCCTACCCACTTCAAGTGAGGTTTGATTGCTTTGAAAGCCTTCCATATACTTTTGACTACAAAGGAGCTAGTAACCTTAACAAGCACAATAATGATGAGGAGGGATTGAAAGCCAATATTCTGCCAATTGATTTTACCATAGGGAGACCCCGAAGAGATACAATGTCGAAGAAGAATTTTCCAAGACTTATTGCCCTCAATAACCCGAACAACCCACTTAGCACACAATGCCATACTTTGTTAATAGGTGTCAATGATGCCCATGCCACTTTTATCATAAGGGAGGCAACAAATGTTCCAAGCCACCCAATGAAATCCCCGAGCCCTGTTAGAATTGGCCCAGAGGAAATCTCTGAGAAGCTTGGCTAGACTATCATAAGAGGCTTTAGAGGGGGCCCAACAGGAAGAATAGTAAACATGTGTGGCAACCAAGATCTTGGTGCAAATCTGGAATTTGCCCACTAGAGATAGGAGCTTGGTGATCCAATATGCAATTTTCCTTTCAATCCAGTTGAGGGCATATTGCGAAAGCTTGGCCAATGAACTATCAAAAGTGAAGGGGGTGCCCAAGAACTTGAATTGTTTCCTTTGAGCAATCCACTACTAATTAAACTTCCTAAGCCACTCAAACATAGGCATCATGCTTTGACAAAAACATTGGGTTTTCCCCCATTGAAGGTTGGAGTCGAAAGCTAGATAAAAGATGTCTATGCATTACATAACTTCATTAAAAGTGGCCTCTTACTCTTCAAGCATGAGGAAGGTGTCATCTACAAAGTGGCCATTGATGAGCTGAGAGGTGCAGTCAAGCAAATCAATGCCACGAACGATCCCTTGACAAGCCTTAGAAGCCAAGAGGTAATCCAAGGCTACAACGACTAAAACATAAAGCATTAGAGCAAAGAGACAACCTTAATGAATAGATTGTTAGAGTTTGATCCCCATGGTTTGATGCCCATTAATAATGAGGCAAGTCGAGGCATCATGAAGCAAAGTCTACACTACATAAATGAAATAGGGTCCAAAGCTAAGAGCCTTGAGCATGGCAAAAATAAAATGCCACTCGATCTTGTCATAAGTCTTTTCAAAGTCCAATTTAAGAAAATTAGTTCTCTAAAGAGAGGAGCAGGCCCAAGCCATGCCCTCCCAGACCGTAATAAGATTATACAAAATATATCGCCCTCTAATAAATCTAGTTTGCTGTAGTCTAACAATGGCAAGTAGGATGAGCCAAATGTGATTGGCGAGGGCTTTGGCAAGAATCTTGTAAGAGACATTGAGCAGGGTTATCGGCCTCCAACTGATAAGAATCTCAAGATCTCTAACTTTGGGAATGAATTCGATATTTCTTTGATTGATCATGGGTCCAAGAGATTGATTTTGTGAGGTTTCTTTGTAGACTTATAACATATCGAGACTAGTAAACTCCCAAGTGGATTTCTAAAATTTGTAAAGGAAACCATCGAGGTTAAGGGATTTATCATTACTCGTATAGTTCAAAGCCTCTGTAAGCTCCTACAAGGTGAGTGGAGCATCACCAAGCCTCTAGTCAGCTCTCTTGAGCTTACGAGGCACCACATCGAGGCAACCCTGAAGAGCTTGGGACCGCCCGTCTGTGAAAGGCTCGGCTTGGCAAACCAACTTATAATGCTTAATAAAGGTCGAGGAGATATCAGATTGGGAGGTAAGCTAGGATTATGCTACTTGAATAACCTTAATTTGCTCACAAGCTTGCTTGGCTTTCAGTGCTTTAAAGAATTCCTTGGAGGCTTTGTCACCAATCTTGAGCTAATGCAACCCAGCACAGAGCTAGGTACCTCTGGTTGTATGACTATTTGCCACCTTGAGGTGGTGTTTGAGGGAGGCAGCGAACCTCTGCAACTACACATTGAAAGGATCAATCTCAAGGGAGCCAAAGACCTATTTTAACTTATTAAACGTGGCCTCCTTTGAGTGCTAATGAATTTGGGTGACATGTTTGCCATGGTGGTAGAGGAAGGAGGTGGTGCACATAATGGCCTCATTCCACCACTCAATCCAATTGGCAACATATGGGGGCCACAGGGCTAGGTTCCAAATCTGTTGGATGAGTCAAATGGTACTAATGTGACTCAACATGGAAGTATTGAGAGTAAACTGATTAAATGGCGCATTATATTATCTGGAGGTCCATTCCACTTTACAATAAATGGGTGACTGGTCTGACAAAATAATAATCGAGTGGACATTGATAGGATAGCCATCAATGCTAGAAAAGGAAAAAATATTTTGCTTTGACATCATAAAGCAATTGAGCCGCTTGAGCATGTGACAATCCCTAAATCAGTAGTTGGACTACGTAAACCAAGACGTGGGGTTAAATATCCACCACTAAAGGAGAGGGTTTATCAGCCCCCATTTATTTTTGAAATAATACCAAGCCTCATGTTCACCAACACACCAATGCATAGGGAGAGTCCCAACCACGTTTTAGAGGTGTTCAATCATATTGAAGTCACTGTACAACAACCACGTGGTAGTAGGTAGCATGTTTGCCAAAGATCACCAAATTAGGGAGCAGTTAGGACCATCATTGGGAGTATAGATGTTGGGAATGCCAAATGGATGGCCATCAATGTCAAGAATAATCTATATTACCTGATGTGATTGGTCCTCCCACATGGCAATGATGTGAGGGGAGACTTTATGAGTAACTAAAATGCAAGTGCAACCACATCCCGTCTCATGCAAGGTGGTGATCTGGGTAGCATCAAGCCAAATATTTTACAAGGACGTTTGGAGGAGAAACCCATGTACTTTAACTTCCTGTAGATAGAGAATATCTGGAAAACCAATCTATTAACAAGCAATTTGCATAGAGTATTTATAGGTAGACTCTATAAGACCCCTAACATTCCATGATAATGCATTCACAGGGAAGGGTCATCGATTTGAATCTCCCCTTGCTCATCCTCAAAATCCACCAATGTTGTAAATCTATTATATTGGTGAGGGCATGAATTTCCACCAACCGTAATGAAACAGTGTTTGGCATCATGTTCCTCCTAAGGAGAGTTTGCACCCTCATGAGGTGGGATGCGAGACCACCAGGAGAATGAGCCATTGATTGAGAAAACCTCAGCCATAGGCATCTTAAGATTTTAGGAGGCCAGAGAAATGTTCTGTAGGTTGGAAGGAACTGAGGTGGTAGGGGGCCACAGAGAAGTCCCCTAAGGGGGTGCGATAACTAAAGGAGAATCCTCCTGAGGTGGTGGTTGGGGTGTGTTTTAAGGCTTAGGGCTCAATGACCATCTTGGGGGAGTTGTGGTCCAAATATCACCTTGGTCTATTGGTTTGGGCTTCTCGGTCTGAGGAGATGACTGAGGAGGCTTAAGATGACCCATAGGAGGACAATCCTTGATGAGGTGGTCTGAAGCCTAACAACAAAATCAAGTGTTTGGAAGGTTGAAATAAACAACCTTTTGTGACCACTGGGTCTCCCCAACTTGGATTTCAATGAACTCTTTTATCTCCTTAGAGAGGACAATCTCCACACATACTCACTTGTTAGGGCAAGGGGAGAACCACTTATCTAGTTTAATCGTAACTATGCATCTTATGAGAGCAATGATTTGGGGTATAAAAGCCCAAAGGTGAACTGACAAACTAGGAAGCTCAACCCAGATAGGGCCATGAAGGGTAGCATTATCAAAAAGTTTAAAAACATGGGTCTAGGCAGACAAAATCATAAGTTGGTTGGGAAGGAACCAAACATTGGGATTCATAAGAATCAGTTGTGTCTTAGAGGGCTCCTTAAAGGTAAATAAGAAGAAACCTTTAGTAAGCTTTTAGACTCTAGGGACATGGACACGCGATGGTTCCAAATGGTTGTAGAGCCAGTTATGGAGGTAATCCTCCGAGGGGATATGGCCAAAAAAATAAGTAATGATAAAGCAATTTTCATACCACTTGCAATATTGTTCAACAACAGCAACATGAATACTTACCTTTGAAATAGAGAGGGGCTAAGGAATTACCTCGTCATAGACTTTCAAAACAAACTTTTGAGCTTACTTGGGCACCATTAGCTCTGACTCCTACATCATCAAATCCAGTAGAGCATGAAGAAGCCATAAATATAGGGCTTGCCCACCCAAATGATGGTGCACCAAGCATAATTGATGTATTGTAGCCTTATTAATTCCTATGGGCCTAACGGTATGAGCAATATGGGCAAAGGATGCAAGCAGAAAAACACAAACCATGAAACCCTAGTAGAGTGATTTATTCATTCTCTCTCACCACTGATATTAGTTTTTTCTCAAATTTCACTAATAATAATATTTTCATGAAGTGATTGAGACATATAAATATTAATGTTTTAATAATGATCCATCATAGAATACGGGTCGCATGGCTATTAGTCCATGTCTTTCCATTGAAAATTGTTTGTGGTTGAGTATTTGTCTATAAATATTTGTATTATAAATTGTTTTGATAATTAAGAAGATATATAGTAAAATAAAAACATTAATTAAATTTATGAAACAATTGATACATATAAATATTAATATCTTAAGAACAGTGTAATAAAATTGAGAAATAAGATTAATAAAAAGAACATGTAACAATTAAACATATTTTTCAATAAAAGTAACACGTATATATAGTAATAAGTAGAATTTATAGATTGTTCTAATTAACGATAAACCTCCACAAAATTGGTGTGGGGTTCAACCTAGGACACAGGTGGGGTCCGGGTCCTAGCATATAAAGCAACAACCAAGACAACCAAAAGAACCCAACAAAAAAAGGTGCATGCACCAAAGACCATAAACCACAAAAACAACTAGCTATGAGAGGATTTGCATGTTGCTATTACTCAGAAAACCTTTAACTTATTTATGACTCATAACCTTTCAAGAATTTCATTAGGGGGTGGCTTAGAATTTTCCCATCAATCCTCCAATAGCTAGGGCTATCTTTGAGTTCCTTTCCTCTAAAATTGCTATCTTGTTGAATTCCTTGAGTCGTTAGGCACAAATCCTTAAGATGACACAATTTTATGTAAGAAAAACAAATTTATTTTTCATTCTCATGCATAATAATTTGATTCCAGGATCCCAGAGCATATTTCAACCAAATAGAACTAGGAAGAGATCGCTTTAATGAGGCTAGCACACAAAGACAGGCTAAGACCAACCATTTACATGAGTGAGTGACTAGGTTGATAGCCACAAAGTCACCGATGGTTTCTATAATACTTCTCAAAACCCATTCATCCCAGTACATAAGAGGAGGCTTGGGAGATTAATCCATAAAGGGATCTTATCTATCTTAAATACGAAGGAAGACCAATTTAGCTTCCATGGTTGAAACACAAGAAAATCTTTCACCATTAACCATGGGCCTTCATTAAAAGAATCTTAATATTGTCTTTCGTATAACTAAATGAAAACAACAAACACTTGTTAGCTAGAGCAAAAATTTTGACCTCTCCTACCCTGGTCCACTTCTTCTTGGTCCAATTTCTGATAGCTTCAATGCCATGCCTTGCTCCTATGAATTTTCCAACCAGAGAGTTGCTATACTTTTCTTTAGCCTCTTCCAAAACCTTGTCGGGAACATATAATATCAGATTCTAACCCTTCAAAAATTTGAGCATTGCTTAAGATCCCATCTCAGGGGCTCATTAGTGTTCCTAAAGTGACCCTATATGCTCTCCATCTCACGTTCGGCTAGGAAACTACTTGCAATTATGCTCACCTCAATGATCCAATAAATGCTTAAGAAAAATTTAAAACTTTTGAAAATCTAGAGGCACAATCTTTAATTGTTAATAGAATATGTAGATTGTTAATATTGTCTCATAATACTATTATTCTTGTATCAAATCTATAAAAACTAAAATTTATCGACAAGCCTCTTTGCAAACAAAAACTTGCACAACAACAAAGCCTAATAAATGCAAATATACATTGTACATTAAAAAAATGTAAATTGGTCATCCTTTCATCATATGTTAGGCATGTTATGATGTTACGTCGAATCAACTACACACTTGTGGATGGCCTCTTGTGAACAAAAACTCACAACAACAAAGCCTAACAAATGTAAATATACATTGTACTTTAAAAGACTATAAAACATAGAGGCATTTAGAAACAACTGACTATTTTATATATATATATAATATGTTGGTTTATATGTATGTATGTATGTATGTGTATTGAATATTAAAAAATTAAAATAGTGGGTTTGAGGTGGGTAAGTGATGTTTTGACATACCTTTATTATAGTTTGTTTTGTCAGCATATTTAATGTCTTTGTGTTGGTTGATTGTAAATTTGGCTTCAACAGAGAATCCTCGAAGGATGAAGATGGTCGCAACATTATCTTTTATGTAGTGTTCATGTGAATTTTTTATTAATGTAAGTAGTAATGTTTTCAATAGTGGCCCGAGAAGGAAGCATTGTAAATTGCTACTTATAGTAATTTTTATATTGCAAATTAAGCATGGGTATAGGCATAGGAACTTTGTTCTTGATAGGAGGTGAAATGTAGAGTTGTATTGTGTGATAGTTGAAGGGTTTCAATTGGCATGTTGTAATTCTTGCAAACGAGTTGAAAATAAATGGAATATACATTTGCAAATGATAGTGTTCCTTGTCCATGTGAAAATGCAAATAAAATTTAGAAAGATAAGTTAATGCGAAATAATCACAACGTGCATCGTGTTTCAATGACGGTGCAATCACATTTATTAAAATTATATCATAAACTGGGAAGAGAAACAAATTGGTAAATTGCAATGAAAAAACAAGTATGATTGCGGTGTTTCCCTTGGGTGTGGGGGAGATCTTTGCAGATGCTTGGGTGAATGGGTCGGGCGGCGGTGGCGACGGGTCCGGAGGTAAGGTCTTTGTTGGTGGTGTTGTCTGCTTTGGGCAGTACGTTGGTACACGGCACCTAATGTAGATCTATTTTTCTGCGTGTTTTTTTCACTTTGCTTCGTTCTGCCAGATTGTGTATGGAATTTGGGTGGGTTTTCTTACCCGAGTTGGATGGCTATACTGTTCTGGTTTGCGAAGTCCTTGTGGTTGCATGGGGGAAATTCTGTTTCCTCGGAGGTTGGTATTTATGCCACGGCACCCTACTTAGGGAAAATGGAGTATCCTAAGCCGTGGAAGAGCCCTGCTCATTATAATGATGGGTTTGCAGTTCTGCCTTCGCTGTTTCAACGCTTTCAGGTAGTATGTCTGGCTCTATCTAGGTTTCAGGTCCTTGTAAAACCTGGGATGCTTTTATTGGTTTTCTTGTTGGTTTCAGGTCCGAGTAAAACCTGGTTTTGTTACCGTTTTTCGGTGCGTTTGCCTTTTATGGCGTTTTGTAATGTCTATCTTTCTGAATCTGTACAGGGTTTCGGGGCCCCTTCAAAACCTGTTTTTACCTTAATCTAAAACAAGTATGATTTGAATATTTAGTTGTCTATTTCTCTTGTTAGTTCGTAAATTACAAGTTGTTTCCCACAGTCACATATGCACACAATGGGATCTTATTTCACAATAATACTCTCCTTTTCAACCTTGGCCACATTGTAGGCCTTGTTTTATTGAGAAACTATTGTTGTTCACTTATAATATCTTGTGGTCAATTATACTCTAATGCAAAAAAGTTTGTAAAAAATAAAACATCTATCTAGGTAAATACTATACAAGAAATCAAACCCATAAAGCAATAAATGTAATCATATTTCCACAAGAACTCGACATAATTAAGAAACAATAAAAAAAAGTTATTGAGCCCTAGGTTCAAATATGGGCAAGGAAAGTTATATGTAAGATTGAGTAACATACAACATACAATTGTTATCACTATAACTACACTTGTATTCATGCCTATCCTAGTATAATGAATTGTTTTAAATTGCACTTTTGCACTTGAATTCTAATTGCATCGAATGTAGAGGAATATAGTCATAGTAACACTAACAAGTAAGCACAATAATGTTTTTGTTGGCATATTTTGTAAGGCACTTTTGGCAACAATTAGGAGAGGATCTGACCTTGAAGCTATTATACAAACTTCCAATTCTTAATTGTTCAATTGTTGAATGCTATAACAATATATAAGATTTGTGTCATAAATGACATTTAGTAATGACTTATGAATTTTTGTAAGCACAATGCAACTAAGAGGTAATGATAGCATGAGATTCCAATTTTTTTTTAATTATTGATAGGAATTGTAAACAAAACAATAAGAGTCGGGTATTGTAATGCAGGAATTGATCATCACCCATGGCTGCAATCGCAAATGTAAATAACATTACTAATGATATCATTATCTACATAGTTAGATTTCACACTTAAATAATTTTCTTTTATGTGTTAAATATCTAAAGGTCTTATAATCCGTAATAAGAATTTTTTTGAGGAAAATTATTTAAAAAACTACCAATCAATATTTTGATTTACAACCTATGATCCATCATTAAAAAAAGCCTACAATAAATATCAAAATATTTGTTTTATGTGTTTTTTGAAAAATAATAAAATTGGTTAAAAAACTCTAGTGAATTAATAATACCATCAAATAAAAATCACTTAATTGTGTAACATAACCAAAGTAAATATGAAAATCTCTCAATGTGAGAGAAACTACATACTAAATTGATTATAAAAAGAAGTGGTACAAAGAAAATAGAGGACCCTGAGCTCTTAATTTCAGGGCATATACATGATTATTGACAACATAGTTTATCCATGCGGCGTTGTGTTTTTTATTAAAAAATTACAAGTCATCCATATGTACATACATGAAAGTAGGGGAGTGTTATATATGGCGGGTGTAGGGACAAGGAGTAGAGAAGCATCAAGAGTTTTGAGAGCAACCAGGCATAAATGGATACTTTAATCATATACTTAAGTTAAACGTTATATAAGAAACATCATAATATAAAGTGATTTCACAATTAACATGAACTTAAACTGAAAAAAATAAACTTTCAATCAAATTAAATCGGTGAATAGAAAATAAAATATATGAGGCCAATTTTTTTAATAAGAACCGACAAATCTCCAAACACTGTCTTTTCAGAAGATCTTTGAACCAAGATGCATGTAAGCTTGAAAATATTGGTGTCCATATCATTCCCAGTGAAGTGATTAACGAACATATAAGAATGGCTTGGTCTTTATGGCAGTCCTCCATATAAGAGTCACAATCTTATGGCTCTTTAAAAACTTGGTAATATAAACACCAATCCATTGGTCTTTCTTTGCTTTGTCCCTAGCTTGATTTTACTTGGATGTGAGGTTAGGGTCATAAACTAGAGATCTAATGCAATATTAAGTTTAATAACATGCAATGAACTAATAAAAATGGAACACCATGGTGCACACCATATAATATGTAAAGAATAACAATAATGTACTATTGTAGTGAAGGATGTGCCCAAAGTAAGGTACTACCAATATAATACATCTCTCAAATTAAATGGCATGATACCTACCCTGTGACTATCAAATGTAACTAACCAACACAATGAATTATATTTTCCAAAAAAATAATATTTGGGGACATTTTTGGTTAAAACACTCTCTTCAACTAAAAATAATAAGCATTATGAATTCCATCAAATAAAATTATTTGGAACAACAAATAATGACCAAGGAAAAATGCTTTTGGAGAAGACGTTGATTGAAAGGATAAGTTGTATTGAAACATAAATCTAGACTCCAGGTGACAAAAACACGAGGCATTTTCATGAGCTGACAATAGCCAATAGATAGATCAATTGAATAACATATTTGGAGATTCTAGTGGAATCATCTTTGAAACTCAAGATGACATAAGTAGATAAATATAAGTTTATGACACAAAATATTCTTTGGAAGGAAGAAATTAATAGAGGAGAGGCCAACCAAATCATGTATAATTTTATTCCAAGGATTATTTAAATGAGGATAATATTTTAATAGTTCCACTTGGAATTACAAAGAACTCAAATGAGCTTTGTTCTCCATATGCAACATGGTTTGGAAATTTGATTTCCAATATGCTAAGAAGAACCAAGGGCTTACATAAATTTTATATGGAGATAATATCATGCACGAGATGTTGCACCATGATATGTGTTGATAAAAGTAAAGGAATGGTCATTAATATTGACATGACAAGAGCCTATAAGAGAGGAATTTGGAAATTGTTAAATTAATCATTTGTCAATTTGGATTCCGATAATATCTTAGCAAATGGATATAAACCTTCTAAACCATTCCAATATTCTCTCTTTTTCAAGACATTACATCTATTTTCCCATACCAGCTATTGACTACAATTTATAAAATGCAAACAAATTTATGTGATAATATTTTTTATACACAATCTAAGGTTTGAATGTTTTTTTTCCTCAAGTGGGGATTTGTGAAGCACTATACTCTAGAAATCATCATGAGCATCAAAGTTTTGAAGCAATTGTTAAGTGATCTACCCCTAAAGAAAGGCCAATTGATTATAGTCACATAGTGTACGCGGATACAAGGGGAGCTAATACTGAAATAAACATATGTCTTGATAGCATTTAAATGAGAATAGGATCTAGTGCATCTATAGATTTTGTAGGAATGATGTCCAATAAAAAATTCAACAATTAAGCAAAGTTTCCTAACTAAATTTTTTTCACTCAATTAACTGGGCTCACTGAAATATATTGTCAAATCATGGATTACATTAATTATTTTACAATCATGTTCATGAAATCTCATCTGAGGTGTGATGTTTTTGTTACACACAATGTTGGATGGTGCAACATGCTTAGGTTTGAATGTCCTACATTTCACTTGTACAAAAGTGCATGCTTAGCAAGTAATGAACATAATAAATGTTTTTTTGTGAATTATAGCGTTAAAAAACAAAGAAAGCATGGGCAACAACATGCCTCTTTTTTACATTTAAGAATGCATTTAAGTCTTCAAATGCTTTCTTATTCTTTAATGAAGTGATGAATGTTGGTTGACTAGTTTGAATGCTCTTTTAGGGCCGTTTCATTTCACTAATTTTTTGAAGAGATAGATTTATAGACACAATTTTTGAATTATATAGCACCTCAGTCTCATACATTTGGAAAATACATAACATGGATGTACCTTCAGCTTCTAGACCTTTCACACTATCAAAAGGGTCACATACACTATCTCTTTATACCTAATTACTTATCTCTTAGTCTAACCAATGTTATTTTGATGACCCAGGCCTTCAATCTAGCCCAAAATGTAATTAACATGCTTATCTTCCATATCTACAAGTTCTAGACCTACACCTATTTTCCATCTACCCAAACACTTGCATCCCAGTCAAACACCTACTTCGATGTTAGTATCCTATTCTGACACAAGTGTCCAGTGCCCTATATTCATCCAATTTGAAAATGAATCTTATTCCTATAGTTAGTCTAAATGCTTTAATGCAAGATATTCTCCAAAAGAATTGGTATAAATATAAGATCATTTCTCACATATAATCTTCTTACCTACTCAAAAGGCAGCCTATCAAAAGCATTAAATTAGGCACATAAGCGAGTAAAACTTCCATATTTTATCTAATTTCCATATCAATCATAGGGATAACATATATATAGGTCTGAAGTACTGAAGGAGCATTCCAAGGGCCACATTTACCAAGTTACAAGCCAGGTCACTATTATACTTGTTTATCATACATTTTATGATTCACACACAAGCCAACATGTAGGGGATAACTACGTAAGTTTGAGGCCCTCTTTAGAATATTGGTTATGGAGGCAGTGCTCATTAATAGAGGGATTTTTGGTGTAGCTCAAAACTGTGTGCCCACAAATCCATTTTTTCTATAGGCATTATGAAGATAAAGAATTAGGGTTTTGTTGTTTGATAAGGAATGATAATCCATGACCCATATTTATATGCACTAGAGTGAAGGTGACATAGAACCCAAAAGTATCTTGGTGGTTGCATCCAATTTCAGTAGGTATTATGTACTAGAAACATGCGTCTGAGCTAGACAATAATGTTGACATAATCATCTTGGGTCAAACATAACTACAAAGGTTAAATTTTTAGAATCAGGTGACTGATCCAAAATCCAGATCTAGTTTACTTTATGCTTGTTTTAGATCTAGACATATGTTAGCATCAAAACGAGCTAAGTATCTCATTTTCATTATCATTGCAATATCTAGCATAACTCTGCTTTCATTTTTGGCATATCTCAACATAATAAATTCAATATATGTTTATATGAGTTTTGTAAATAATTAGTCTGATTTACAGATAGTCTACCATCTTTGCACCCTAGGCTATCTCTACCCCTTTAACCCTATATTCCCCATATCTATATTTTAAGGTTAAACATTTGGTGAACTTGATATTTAAACATCACTCTTGACTAAGCATTTCACATTAGATGTTTTTTGCCTACTTTGTCCTAATCTTTGTGTTCTTTATCTCTCTCATCATGGATGATATTGATTGCTTTAATGAATATGATAATGAAACTCTCTAATTTTCTATCAAATAAGGGGCAAAAATTGATTACTCTTGTATTCTTCCAAACACTAAAGCATCCAATCTCAAATCTCTAAATGGTGGTAGCTATTATCCCTCTAATCAGGTCCATGCTCCCACCATTTCAAGAGATGAGTTGATCCATCTTAAAGAAGATAAATATCCATTACCATTACTTCCTACACCACCATCATTTGATTTTGGCCTTTGACATTTGTTAAGATATGGATACAAAGGACAAGGATTAGGCAAAAATGAAAAAGGTATAACCCATAATGTATCTCTTAAAAACAATACAACGTGGTAAAGATTGGGATTTTTAGAAAAATCCATAAATCACCAACAAGGTAAGTCATCTAATCATGTCCTTCACACACCTTTTATCACCAACAAGGACACATACGAGCAAGATGTTCCTTCTTATGAT
Organism: Torreya grandis; assembly: GCA_037957365.1. Taxonomy (NCBI): domain Eukaryota; kingdom Viridiplantae; phylum Streptophyta; class Pinopsida; order Cupressales; family Taxaceae; genus Torreya; species Torreya grandis. Next base: position 2,283,908 of record JARHVA010000662.1, read on the forward strand.
CACCAGAATTCTGACAAGTACATAAGAAAATTATGGCAGATATACAAATTGCTTGTAGGGGGGATATTCCTTCAAATAAATTAATTCAAAACCCTATAATTCTAATATTTCCAAATAACGTCCCCCTTATCAAGGGTGATGATTCTCTTTTCCCTTAATTTGACATTGATGTTTTTTGAAAGGTTAACCAAGGCATCATGGCATCTTTACCAAGTAGCTTTAAGGCACTGAGAAGAGGGAAGCATTGCAAACCTAAAGTGCCAAAGGATCCTAGTGTTCCAAATCTTGCAATAGAGGTCTTTTAAACTAAAGGATCTTTATCTCCCAAGATATTCATTCATGCAAAATGTTTATACCATACCAAAATAGGTTCCTTTACAAAAGCTCCCTCCAATACCAATTTTTATATCTCTACCAAATGTGAATGTACCAAGCTCTTCAAATGATATACCAAGGGTGCCACAATTTAGAGATCTAATACCATTAGCAAGGTATCCTAAATTTAGTGATTCAGAACTTGCACTTGTTATCCATGAGGATGATGATACTCATATGCTTAGATTCAAGAGAGGTGGTGGATTAGAATCAATGATAACACCTATGTCAAGCACCACCATTACCATGGAGTATATTATTTTTATGATGAGAACTATTAGGGATCTTCAAAAGCAGGTTTTTATACTTCAAATACAAATGGCTTTCCATAATACTAATGTAAGTGTTACCTCATTCAAGATTCAACCTCTTGCACAATGTATACTTGAATATCCTTATTTGCAAGATTTTAAATTACTAAAATTTACCTCTCTTTTTGAGTCATAAGGACCCATTTAACCACATGATTAACTATGCCCATTATTTTATTCAATGGGCAAAGGATGACAAACTACTGCTAAATTATTCCTTACGAGTATTTCTAATGACACTTATAATTGGTTGTATAGCCTACCAAAGGGTTTCTTGACCACTTTTTCATAATTATAAGATGTGTTCTTCATGGCTTTCAATGTCCATAAGGTGCCATAACTTACATTACAATATTTTCACAAGTTTAAACAATGTGATGCTAAATCCCTTCAAGATTATACCATTTGATTCAAAAGTACATCATATGAGCTAGAATTTAGAGCTTCAGATTTGGAGTTGCAATTCATTTTTAGTAGATGTCTTCTTTTCCCATTGAAAGAAAAAACATTGTATAAATAATATGAGTAATTTACCCATTTATATGTGGATGTGCATAGATATGCTTCATTCATACTTACTCATCCAAAGGACCTTAACATATCCCCTTCTAAATACCAAAGTTTTATTCCTCACACAGAGAAGGGAGATGAATTACCGAATGAACATTGTGAAAAAAATTATGGAGTTCATAATCTTTATATGGGAGCTCTACAAAATTCACTCAATATGGGACCAATCCAGGGTCCACATCCTATGCAAATACCCCAAGGTGAACAATCTAAAAAGCATCCAAGTCAACAAGATTTAACAATCACATTATTCATTGGTGGTATTTACTTTTGGCATAACGATATTGATCCTACACAAATAAAGCCTACTTGTAATGTAAGATGTTTATAACGCTTTGGCTTTTATCTAAAACACTTACAGAATAAAGAAGGTTGGAAAGACTCCTTAAGCAACATAAGACTATTGATTGTGTGTGGTCCTAATGTGATTCAAATACCGATTTGGATTACACTACAAAAATTTCCATATTCATTTACATTGGGCACTCTTTGGTTTTATCAAATGGAAGCAAAAATTGACCAAATCAGCAAGGTATTTCTTTTTCTCATGAAGGCAAACTGATCCATATTCCAAATGATAGCATTGGTTCTTCTGTTATATTTCTAAAATGTGAGGAGGAACATGCTATGTACAATTTTCACTTATCCAACCATGATTCAGACAATGTAAAGGATCCAACTTAAGGTTACAAGGTTTCACATATTCCAAAATTACCAAATAAATAAATAAATAAACTTCAAAAAATCCAAACATATCTTCAATATTTACATGTTCTATTAGCTTCTTGGCATATATGTTGTTAGTTCCATGTTGGTAGATGGCATACCAATATTTTTTATATACACATATTTTGAGTGTGATTCAAGCATACACAAATACATGATCTACACACTTTTGTATGTCAAGCCTTCCCTCTACTCATGTCATATGGACATTTGGGGCATCCGCTACTTTGATCACGATACATCTAGGTTATATCATTTTATGGTTATTTTACATTATGATGTTTGATCTTATGTACTTACACATGACTTTATCCATGCTTATATCTTTCATAGTGTACTTGATATGCTATGTAATTAACATTTTTTGCTAGCACATGTATGATCCATGGACTAATATGTTATGTTTATGTTGGTTGCTCATACTTTCAGTCATGCACTTAATTGAGTGTCTTGACTTGCTATTGTCTTTCTTGTTTAAGAATTTGAATATGCTCCATGATTTATAGTCCCTGTGCCTTTGTTTGTCTCTTAGACATTTGAATATGTCTTTTTTTGATTTTATGGACATTTAACTAAGTCATGTCCCTTCGATTGTGCAACATTTGAACATGCCTCTTGCTTGAGATCTCCTTGGACCATTATCTTTTGATTTGATTTTGAGTGCTTGTGGGTGTGTGTTTCATTGCTAGTTGAGATTGCATTTTTATTATCTAGATGTTTTCATGATGTACACAATGCATCTTAGGAATTGTTGTTCTCACATTCTTCACGCTTCAATGATATACCTACCTAAACCTACATGTTACATTCACAATTTACATTGTTATTTTATCCTGTTGAGGTAATGTAACTACCAGTTGCTATTTTATCTCACATTAAAAGGGAGGCATATTAGTGGGGGCATGATTTGAAAATATGTTCTCCACATTTGTCATAATTTTAGATTCAATGGGGGCATGTTTTGGAAACATGTTCTCCACACTTATTCAGTATGCAACATACCTAGATTACAATGGAGACATGTTTTAGAAACATGTTCTCCACACTTACACTAATTTTCAATTTCAAATTATAATGGGGGCATGTTTTAGAAACATGTTATCCACACTTACACAATTTAAAATTGGCCAAACTCATAATTATATGATTTAGATACATGTTTGTGGTAGAATTCTATAAACGGGTACCATTGTTATACATATATTTAGTATGAGACATATCTAAGGTGCATATGTTATACATTATAGTCCTAATATTATAAAATTAAATTAGTTTTGGATTATAAACACTTTTAGGGACTAGCATCACCCATCGGGTTGGATTGTATTAAGTCAATCTACTGCAATAGTTGGTTTGTTTTTGGTATGGTCTAGGTGATTAAATCACTCAATCTTTGAAAGTTTATAGGTTGGACTTGATTACATCACCAATTGTACAGTGTGAGTTAACTTGGTTCACTCACACTCTCCAGGTTATGAGTATGATTGGGTTGCACAATTGAGTTAATCTCAACTGAGGGTGGTAATTCACCTTTTATCCAAGGTTGAGGGTCTCTCTCTCTCTCTCTCTCTCTCTCTCTCTCTCTCTCTCTCTCTCTCTCTCTCTCTCTCTCTCTCTGTGTGTGTGTGTGTGTGTGTGTGTGTGTGTGTGTGTGTGCACTATATATATATATATATATATATATATATATATATATATATATGCACTTTCGATATTTATATTTGTCCTAATCTTAGCTCTAATAATTGATAATGATATATCTTTTCAAATCAAATTGCCAAAAGGCAAGACTGTTGCATTGATACACAGGTGTACTCGTAAACCTTGCTCTCTTTCAATTTTAATCATTTCAATGCTTTCAATTTTAAATTATATGCATTGATTATATACTGTAACATGTTCTTAGTTTCAGGTCAGTCACCAACACAACACTCAAATTGGACTCAAACAAAGGCAAAGTGTGTTATACACACCCAGGTGCACATTCATTTTCCTTTAAACTAGCAAAATCATTACTAGATTAGGGAGGGGGGATAAATGTAAATAATGTTTTTAAATTATATAGCACCTTAGTCTTGTACACTTGGAAAATACATATCATGGATGTAGCTTCAGCTTCTAGACCTTTCCCATTGTCAAAAGCTCACCCACACTATTTCTTTGTGCCTAATTACTTATCTCTTAGTTCAACCAATGTCATTATGATGACTTAGGACTTCTATATTGCCAAGAATGTTATAAACATGTTTATCTTCCATTCTTGTGATTTTTGGACTTGCACCTATTTTATAACTACCCAAACACTTGCTCCCAGTCAAGTGCCTATGTCGACACAATTGTCCTAGTTTGATGCAAGTGTTTAGTGCCCTAAAGTCATCTAATTTGCAAATGAAATATATTCCTATGGTCGGCATAAGTGCTTTAATGTGATTTATTCTCCAAAGGGTTTGGTATAAATATAAGATCAATCCTCGTTCATTTCTCACCTAACAATTTCTTAACTACTCATAAGACAACCTATCAAAATCACTCAAGTGAACAAAGCTTCCCTATTTTCTCTTATTTTCATATTGGTCATAGGGACAACATATCTACATGTTTGAAGTACTTAAGGAGCATTCCATGAGTGACATTTTCTAAGTTACAAGTTAGGTCATTGTTGTACTCACTTATCACACATTGCATGATTCACATATAAACCAACATGTAGGGGAAAACTACATAAGTTTGAGGCCCTCTTCAAAGTATCAACTATATAGGAAACACTCATTGATATAGGGGTATTTGGGGGAACTAGACACCATAGTCCCACTAACCCATTTTTCCCACAACCAATATGAAGATGAAGAACTAGGATTTTACTATTTGATAAGGCATAACAATCTATGATCCAAATCTAAATGTATTAGAACAAAGGTGACACAAAACCCAAAAGCATCTAGGTGGTCACATCTAGTTTCAATAGGTATTTTATATTGGACACCTGTATCTAAGTTAGACAATAGTGTCAATGTAACCATCTCAAGTCAATGCTAGTGTCTACAACTACAAAGGTCAAATTTCTAGAATCAGGGGACTATTTTAGAATCCATGTCTAGTCTACTTTCTGCTTGTTTCAAATCCAAACCTATATTCACATCCAAGTAGCTAAGTATATTATTTTAATTATCATTTTAATATCTAACATAGTTGTACTTTTTATTTTTAGCATATCTCAACATAATAAATTTAGTATATGTTTTATATGTGTTTCACAAATAATTGGTGTGCTTTAGAGATAGTCTACCATGATTGTGCCCTAGGCTATCTCTACCCCTTTAAACTTAGATTCTCCATATATAGATTTTAAGGTTAAACAAGATTATGAATTGTTTGTTTTGTAATTTTTGTTGAGTAGTGGAAAACAAAGGCTTGAACATTCCAAATAGATAGAGCTACAAAGTTAAAAAATAAGTAGTTACTTTTTTATGTAGAAAACATGATTGAAATTGCAAAGCATATGAGAGGATGGAAACATGCATGTGACGCATCGTATTCAAAATTTCCATCCTTGAATTCCAAAATGATTTGGATGCTAATTTGTTTTAGAGGTTACAATTGCAACAATTGTACCAGTTTCATATGCATTAGTACTGCTTGGCAGATGTTTGATTATAGAGTGTGGTATGAATTTGTAATATGTGTAAATAACAAGTATAGTTTCAATTGTGCTTGATTCAATGAACAATAATATGATTTCATAATCTCCATGATCATAACCAGTTTTAGGGGCAATTAAAAAGTGTGTTATGTGTATTGATTTCCATGCAATAATTTTATGTTCATGTATTTTAGTCAGGTTACTAACTATGTTGAAATTAACAATCATTTCTCATTTTTAATATGTCAAGTCAACATGTAACAGTTGTTTTTTTTGTAGTGTTATTTTGTAAATGACAACTACTTCTGCTTCTAATACATGATCACCTTTGTGAATACAAAAGACATCAATTATTGTTAGGCAAGAGTAGGGTGTTGTTTTACTACACAAAATCAAGAACAAAATGTTGATAGGCATGAAGTAATGTGAATTTTAATAAACTATGAGTTTGTTTGTGCATACCATTTCGATTCACTCTCCAATGGTTTGTCATCTTGTATGCTTTGTTTTGACGTTTTCATGTTATTTGTAATGATGTAATAAAATTATGGTCAAGATGAATATAATAAAATGTGTAAGTACATGTAACAATATTTTGATTAAAAAACAAGTAGATAATTGGTAGAAGAAAAACTTGTCATATTTATACATGAATACCTTGTAGTTGGTATTTGTATTATAAAAATGTTAGGTTTAAATCATTATTATTTTTTGAGCTATTTGGACTCTTATGTTGTTGTATTGTATTGTTTAATATGGTTGATTTTAAGACATAGTTACGTTTAGAATTTATCTTATTTTATTGTTGATATGGAGACTTATTGTATATATCTAGGCAAATGGTGTCATGATCGCTCCAATATCAATCAATTTTATAAATACAATATTCTTGGCCTTGTATGTTTTACCATATGTGGTTGATAATAGGTGTCGGCATTATGTTTTATTTTTTGATTAATCAATGTATATTATGTGTTTCCATATGGTGTTTTAGTATTTGTGCATTATTGGTTTGCTTTCTAAAATCAATGTTTGAGTCATATAGTATATATGTGTTGGTTTTTTTTGTATCAGCCAATGCATCATTAATTATAGATATGATCTCTGAATTATTAGCATTTGGTGTTCTATATAAATTGACAATTGGCATTTCTTGGCTATGGTTGGTTATGATTACCAATATGGCTTCCACATTGTTTATCTTGTATTGCATTATTTTGTGAATAACAACATGTTTATTGCTGCAAATTATAATTTTGTGAACATAAGCCATTGTTATGAAGTTTAATAGTTGTATTTTATTATTTCTTCCAATATGTGATATATGTGTCTCTTGGAAACACAACACATTACAATGCATTATGTCACAGTCATTGATTATGTCGTCCAGTTGTGCTTGTAGGCTTCTTGTAATCAATGATGAAATAAGAGTATAAGTATTTGTGTCTATGTTAATTCAATCTCATTCTAGTTTTCATTTGGCATTTGTTTGTAAGCACAACATTTATCTTGTTATCTTTTTTTCACTTTGAAATTCTTTATTATTAACAAAGTAAAGTGACTCGATGTGCCTTACACATGAGAATGTTGTATATGTTAAATCATGATGCGTTACACCATAAGGGTCAAATGTGATACCATCCACTGTGAGGCTTTGATATATGTGCATTATTTGTACACATGTGAGATGTACTAGAGATTATTTTTTTATTATTTCGGAGTGTTTTTTAGATGTGTATTCTAGAGGCTTAACAATGTGTAAGATGGGTATACATTCATGTTCACTCGAGTTATTGTGTAAGTGAGCTATTTTTTTGATTGGTTGTGTCCAATATGTGGGTCATAAAATTTGATCAGGCTATGTCTATATCATTTACAATTATGTGTTTTGAACATTATGTCTAAGCCATTAACTAATCCATATTGAATGTCATAATTGTTAACATAAATTTCTACTAGCATTTCAGGTTTCAACTCAATTGTATGAGGTAGGTGCGATGAATGATGATGAGCTCGTGTTATGTTGTATATATCTCATTATTTGTCAATTACATGTGTAATAATTTTATTTCCAAGAACAAATGACAACATCCTAGAATTGTGTTTGTCAACATTATCATTTTTGTAAAAGAGATGTGGGAATTTTGAATTATTAGGCACAAGTCATAAACAATTTTCATTGATATAAGCTATATCAGCATTTGTTTGAGATTCCGTGTGTTAGCAATTAAGAATTACTACAAAAAAATTGTTCAGTTGATGCATTATTATTTGTAATATAAAAAATTTCACATTGTTTTTCTTAAATTCAAATAGAATCAGTTCATTGCTTATTTTCGGGTGTTCAAAAATTAGACAATCATTCATAGGTTGTGCTTGGTAAAAATCTCCACAGAGAAGCATGTCTACATTTTTGAAGTACTTTGTAGGAAAATGTATTATATCTTGCAGTCTCTTGTCTATTGAATATAAGAAGTGAACACCTACTAATGATATCTTGTCTATGATAAGTACTCGTAGTTGTTTATAGTGTTTTGTCATGGCATCAAACTTTTTATAACTAAGTGGAATAAGTTCAAACTTGTTAAAAGGTAGGAGAAATGTATAGTGCATCATCACTCTACTAATATCATTTGTTGTTTTTCCTGTGTATGCTAGCACTATACTTTTTAGATTAAGAAGATTGTTATCAATGGAGTTGTTATACAAATAGACTAGTGTCTTATTTATGACTTTTGCACTAAATGTTTTGCATATGTTAGTGCCGCCTATTAAGAATATGTGTAGTGGTTTGGATGGGTTAATTCATGTTTTCATTGCTATATCTTTAACAATTGAGCATTTCTCTTTATTCAATGTTCTTCTCACCTTGTAGTAAACTAATATGTCAGATATAAATGGGTATTTGCTTATTTCAAAGTGTTTTATGTTACTTTTTTTTTAATGTCTTGTAGGAAGTGTAAATTGGATTTGAGATCATAGTGTTCATATGTGATGCCATTGTTTTCTAGGTTTGAGTTTATTATGTTAATGGTATCATTGTCCAATTCATATTTGTCAAGGAGTTCATGTATGTCACCCCAAGTAGAGTTAATGTCATAATTGAATCTAGTCTTATTTTTTTGTATCATTTTTTCATGAGAAGTTTATGCATGAGTCTAAATTTGGAAACCATGTTTTAGGCTATTTTCATCCCCCATAAAAGGTATGTCTAAAAATAGCCTTTATATTTAATAATTTTCAATGTCAATATGTTTATTGTATTTGAAAAATCAAATAACACAGGGCTTTCATTTCTTTTGGAGTTTCTTTCCATTTTTTTGGTATTCTAAAACAACAAATTCTACAAGGCAAATGTTTCTTAGTGGTTAAGGGCGCTGTAGATAATAGTCTGTTATATATTTTCACATGACATCTTATCATTCGTTGGGTTCATGGCTCAAGAGTGATTGAGGTTTTAGGATAAATGTGTGTTCTTTTGATGGGTATGTGTCTATGAATATACATTTCCTTAAGCATCTAATTAATGGTAATGAAAGGACTATGTGGACAACTTGTTGAATAAAAATTTGTTCTCTATCAAGCAATGTATTTCATAGGTCATATATCATTAGAAAAACATATATATTTGTTGCTTTATATTATTTATGGATTCTTTCAAATTCTCTCATCATTGTCCTATCAAGATTTGTCATGTAGGAAGTTCAATATGAAGTTGCAACATAAGCATTGAATATGAATTGTGCATCTACATTTGCTTGTCATAATTGGGGAATTTTCTTTGAGAAACTATTAGTCCTTTTTGTGATGGTTTTCATTTCAATAAAAAAAATTGGTTATCTACATGTGATTCTAATTGCTTTGATGTCTTCAGTTTTTCTCATTTTTCATTCTACCAAAAACATGTCAAACGTAACAAAGGATTCAAAGCATCTGTATTGTAAAGTAGTAAAAATATGTTTTGAATTTGTTATTGCTCCATTGTTATTATCATCAAATTGTTCAAGTATGATTTTTATTTTCATTGAAGAGAAAGAAATTTTTTGTTTACAATTAAATTTTATCTTTTTTTGAAAGCCCCTTGTATGGTGATCATTTTTTTAGCTATATTTCGATTTAGTATGTTTATGTCAAGTTGTTTATTTATAAGTAAATTTTGAAATGTTATCATTTGTATTATTTCAATAGATTTTTGATGATTTTATACATAATATGAAATGTGTATGTTGATTTCCTCGAATTTGGAACTCTATAGTTGAAAAGTGATCTTGAATTAGTCCAAAAAAATATTAATCTTTGTATACCATTTTTAACATTGTGTTGAATATATGTCTATAGTATCGTGTACATGTAACTCATCTTTCATCACCAAGTAATTATTACTAATTATATGAAAAGTATTAGTTTCCCTTGGTTCTTGTCTTCTTTGGTGTTTATTTTACAACTTGCATAACACAGTTATCAATGGCCCCCAATTGTGTTCATCACTTGAGAATGTAACAAAGAATGTTGGTGGCCCCGATTCGTAAATCACTACAATTATGTTTTTTCTTACTTATTGCAAATAATCTAGGGATATTCATATTTTTTTGAAATTGATGTATCTGATGTCATATTTAAGTAATTTGTCTAAATTCAATTTGTATTTGCATCTTTTGTTATGAGTTTTCTACCTTTCAATTGCCCCTTTTCTAATTATTACTTACATTGTCGAAGGTATTTGGTCTCTAATAATTGCCATTGATTTAAAGAATATATTTGTGATGTGATATGTAAATTCATGATTTGTATGCTATAATTTCCATTATATAATTTTGGTATATGAAAACCATTGTGTTATGCCCTCATTGCAAGGATCACCATAAAAAAGCATTAGGAAATTCATCTCTTTGGTAAAATTATCTTTAAATATTCCAAGTGGTCATTATCCTTCAACTCATGCAACTTGGATTATTTTATCTTGAAAATGTGAATCCATATACCATGGTCTCATTGGGCATTTGTTCTTCATCTTCACTAGTTGATTCATTATTATTTGAGGTTTAACTATTATGTGGATTTAATTTGTCACTAGAATTAAGTATTTATTTCCAATGTTTTGTTATTTTTACATTTTGTGATTGATACAATTTCCTCCTACATAGTTTGATGTAGTTACATATGCCTTCAACCCTAAATATTCAAACTTTGGCTCTGATTTGATTTCTTTCTCGGGTACCTTAATCATTTTCTCTCTTAAATAGGCTCATAAATCTCTTTTTATGCAAATATTTCTACTTGACCTCGAAGGCATGTTCACCTTCATGTAATTTTGCACCTTTGCACCTTTTCACCTTTAAATCCTCTTGTACCTCACTATTATTTTCATAATCTTCTTCTTGATTTTGCTTTACTTGCTTGGTCCAAACTTTCCTTTCTCGGATGTATACTCATAGGATTGATAGTTTAAAACATGTTCTCATGATTCTTGATTCCTTGATGGAGTCTCGTATAGAGTTCTACCTTCATAATACTTTTAATATCTTATTGTTTGCTTTATACATATCCTCTGCTTCTCTTTATGACTTTGATCAATTCTTGGTCTTTAATTTGCTTTCAACCTCCTTCAGTGCATAGTCTTCTTATAAATTATTTTGAAGTAGCACCCTTTAATCCTTCAGTACTTTAACTTCCTCAACACTATCCTCTCATTTATAACTTTCTTCACTTCACTGTATTAGCTTTCTTCATATTTGCTCATTCTTGATATTGGTTCTTAGGTCTAAAGATCTCATTCAAGGTTCAATGATTATTGACCATTCACTAGGATTCCTTTAGCCACAATCCTACCTATTTGAAATCTTTTGCCCATTCAATTGCAATATATAAACCTCCACATTATCATTCTCACACAATCACTCTTTTTCTTCTCTGAGACCAATTCTTTGTAGCCATTCTAGCATGCAAAGCTTGTAGGTTTAGATAACACATAGGGATTTAAAACAGATATAACATTTTTTTGGATACCCATTAGGATTTTAATACTTCATACAAAGTTTTAGAGTTTCACTCTCAAAACAAGTCTATCAAATCAATAAGACCTTTTTGCAATTAGGCTTCCTTAAGGTCAAACATTGTCACAGGGTTAGTTACTATACCATATGGTTTATAATCAACTCAAAAACACCTAAATTCTATAGGGATTCACATATAAGTTAAGATCACCAATTTCATCAATTTATTATGGTGGAATCATTAGATATACAAATTTCTTATTCCAAACCTTAGGTTTGGTTATGGCAGGGCTATAGGTGCCCGAGGAGTGACAAAATGGTCTAAATAGAATCCTTTTCAATTTCAAAGGTTTCTACGATCTGTATAAGGTCTGAACTAACTTATTCCACCTTCCTCAACAATGTTTATACGTGATCATTCACTCAAAAGACTTCAACATAAAAGTTTGCAGACTTTCAGAAGCTTACCTACAAGTCTGGGAATATAACTGAGTGAAAAACTTGATTCAAAACTAATATACAGTGGCTCCAAATAGTTTATTTATATCTTTAAATATTCTTCTTGTTGTCTAGGATTCATTACATTCCCCAAAACACTTAACTCATTCTTAAGCAACTTTACAACTCCAATATTGATTGTGATATAATGTAACAAAACATAATTTGAGGGGTTTACAGTTGGCAAATTTAACATTTGAATTAGTAATGAGAAACCATACCTTTCAAAATAACATCACTACCAAATGGATTACTAATCTAGCATAGATAACCTTTCATGACTATGAAACTAACTCTCTTGGCTGGCTCTTACCTCATAATCCTCAAATAACCTTGCAACTAGTGTAACATGCTCTTCAAAGATCTCAAAATTTTTACCAAATCATCTAACCTACTCAAATACATATAAACAACAAAGTTTAGGAGATTAACACATAAAACCACAATTATTTTATTGATCTCATGGTTACACTTACTTGCTTATATTATCATTTCATGTCCTTCATAGATAATACATTTCTTCTTCATTTCCTTCCATATTTCCTTTCTTCCTTGAACCTCTTGACTCTCTACTCCTTACTACTACTCTCCTACCTCACCTACATCTCTCTTTATGCATGTCTACCTTATCATCATGCTAGTCATGCAATATTATCTCATTTCTTGGCCAACCCATGTAGGGTGGTAGTTATAAGATGATGTTTATTGATTTTTGCATCCTTCTATTCCATGCAATGCATGTTATGACACCTCTTTCATACCTTCTAAGACATACTAGGGTTATTTACAACATTTTGATATCATTATATTTATCACCAAACTCCAAAATAATCCACAAAGCTAGATCACAAATTCAAATTTTCAAAATTTGAATTTAGGTGGGAAAACCTAAAATGACTACAAACACACAACATACAAGACTTATAGAGGTCCTAAGGCTACCTACTAGTCCCTCAAGTCCCCTAACACTAAAAAAAAAAATGGTCATAGGATTTATTTAAATACATTAGTTTCTCAAACTACCAAGTGATGCTCTGCATCATACTCCCTAAGTGGGGAAAAAAATTGAGCTCTTGCTCAAATGCATTGGTTCCCACTTATTTTTGAATTTCTAATTCTCTCTTGTTATCTTTTAAGATTCTCTTGCTGTAATTCTTCTTGTCTTGCTCATTTCTTTTTAGCTGGATCTTGTGGTTTTTTTTTCTTGGTTTGTGTTGCTTTTTTGTGAATTCATCCTCTATCTCCATGAGGTGTATAACCTATTACAATTCCTTGTCCAATGCATTTTCTATCTTTTACATCTTATATTCCTCTCCTCACATTTTGCTTCTAATAGTTGGTTCTCATTTTTCATCTTTGCTCTTACTCCATGGCTTCCTTATTCATTGATCATGTTTATTTCATGTACTCTTGGCTATTTTTGCTTCTTGGTAATGTTTACTCCTTCATTCTCATTCTCTAATGGCTACCCATACATCTATTATTATTTCAAACTTTCCTTAGCATATCCTTTAGCTACCTATTCACAATACTTCTCCTTCTCGTGGTGAATCTTCTCATCATCTCCTTGCTTATCTTATATTGATAATTCATTAACCAATTTATATTTAATATAACACCATACCTCTTGGTAACTTCTTGATTTTCCATCATCATGATCAATAATAATCAACTCAACTATGATATTACCTATTGAATAGGTTATCCTCTTAACTTGCTTGTGTTTTCTTGGCTTACTTCCTAGCTTGTTTGTTTGCAGCTCTCCTTCCATGAGCCTTGGTTCTTCACCTCTTGTCATGTTATTTGAACTGGTTCTTGGGTTAAGACTGCCCTCTATTTGTTTCCACAATGTTATCATACTCTTATTCTTTCCTTGGATCAACTCTAAATTGATCTTATCCTTTTCCCAACATGCATTATCCATCCATTCAACTTCTTTATGAGGATCATGGTTGTCCTTCTCTTGCGTTAGCTTAATCATGAGATCTTGTACTTCTTTATTTATTTTCTCCATGTGATCATGGAGTAACTCTTCCTCTCTCATCTTCAAACCTGCAACATATAGTTTAGTACCTATCAAATGAGTTTCATGAGATTTGTTGGTATCTTCTAGGTCCTTGTCCTTATCATCCCTTCTTGCTTCTAATTTCTTCCTCCATACCTCTTTAGGCTTTTCTTTCATCTCCTTAAGTCTCTTGTCTTTTCTTCTTAACCTATGTTATTTGCTTATATCATTAGATGTCATTGTTTATTCCTTAATCAGCTCACATGCTTCTATTCTTAGCCTTTTTTGACTTGTAACTTGATTTGGTTTAACTTGCACCAATGCTTGATCACCTCCTTGACTAAAATTCATGACTTGATTCTGATTTTTTGTACTTAAACCTGTAATTTTGCCTTCTTGATGTATCTCTATGGATATCATGATCTTTGTCATTTGCATCTTCTCTTCTCCATTTTGAAATTCCACTTCTTGATTATTTATGATAGTTCCATTCTTCTCTATATCTTACCTAAGGAACTCCAATAATTTATCTTTAACTTCTTATATCAATGCTTTCCACATCCATTCTTCTTCCTCATGTTTTTGTCTCATATCTTGTGCCATCTCTTGTACTTGGGTTCTATATCCTTCAATTATTGTTATAGGACAAATTTTGTCCTTTTCTTCATCAATTATGGTAAGCTCCAAGGATATCATCTTTGTTTGTAACTGATCGACACTCTCATAACAAATATTTGGTATTGTTGCTCACTTATCAGCCTTCTATTGCTTGCATAATCCTACTCAAGTTATTCTATCTCTTTTAAGAGATGTTTTTCATCAAATGTTGAAATGATCCTATCAACTTTTACTATATCATCATTATTCAAGAGCACACTTTGGGATTCTAACTGTTTGATTGCTTCATGTAATACAACTTTTAAATTTGGACCTTCATACCTCTTGTCTCCATCTTCTTCATTCTCTCTTTCTTATTTTATGCCTTCCATGAGGCATACTATATAAATGGCTATCCAATTAGCCTCTTCTTCCACATAAACATACTACTCATGCTTATTTTTCTTCATGATTTCAAGTTTTATGTCCTCTAAATTGACTTCTTCTTTATTCTTTACTCTTGTACCTGCATACACACGTGAGAAGAAATCTTTAGTTTCACAAAATCAAGGCTTTCTTGCCTCCATCTCCTCCTTCTTTGGTTGCCTTAGCTGCTTAATTATCTTCTCCTTCTTCATAAGGTGTTGTTCACCTTTCTCTTCTTTACCAACATTTTCACTCTTCATAAACGTATTCATCTCTTCATTGTCTCCCATGACAATATTTCTTCTTCTCTCCATGAGTCTCCTTATAGGCCACTTGACTCTCTTCTTCAAATTTTGGCCATACCATGGGTTATCCTCTTCTTCCTACATGTGTTTCACCATGAGCACTATTGTTTCTAAGCCTTGCCTTAGCTCTTGTCTTATTTCTTTCACTACTTATTATATATCTATCTCTTTTTGTTACTTTGTTAGCTATGCCCTACCTTTTCTTTTCCTTTTCTATCTTCATCTTCTTTTCCTCTTCACTCTCTAGGCCTCACTTGGACCTATTTCTCTTAGTAAGTTTGCCTACTTTCCCCTTGGGACCTCACTTGGGTCTTCTTCACTCTTTTTTCCGTTCTTCGCTTGACTCTCACTTGGAGTATCTCTCTCTTCTTGAATTTTTACTTGAGCTTATAATAACTCTCTTCTTAAGGCCACACTTGTACCATAATATTTTCTCTTCCTTTACCCCGACAACTGAGCTTTATGTAATCTCCATAAAAATCAATCTCAATTAATAATCCAAACTCAATAAGCAACCTTAATCAACTCAAAATCACAAATCATTCCAAGAGCTCCCCTGCTCTAATACCAATTGATGTAGTTACATATGACTACAACCTTCAATATTTAAACTTTGGCTTTGATTTGATTCCTTTCTCAGGGACCTTGATTTCTCTCTCTCTTAAGCATGCTCATAAGTATGTTTTTATGCAAATAGTTATCCTTGAACTTGAATGCATGCTCAAATTCATGCAATTTTTCACTTTTCCACATTTAAATCCTCTCTCGCACCTCATTATTCTTTTCATAATCTTTTTCTTGACTTCACTTTTATTGGTTAGTACAAACTTTCCTTTTCTTGGATATAGACTTATAGGTTTGATAGCCTAAAACATGTTATCATGATTCTTGCTTCCCTGATGGAGTCTCATATGGAGTTCTCCCATCATAATACTTTCAATCTCTGAATGTTTGCTTTATACATATCCTCTACTTCTCCTTATGACTTTGATCAATTCTTGGTCTTCAATAGGCTTTCAATCTCCTTGAGTGTACAATTTTATTTTAATATCTTTTGAAGTATCCCCCTTTAATCCTTTTTTACTCTAACCTCCTCAATATCATCCTCTCATTTATAACTTTCTTCACTTCACTCTATTAGCTTTTTTCATATTTGCTCATTCTTGATACTGATTCTTAGGTCTAAAGATCTCATTCAAGGTTCAATGATTCTTGACTGCTTACTAGGACTCTTATATCCATAATCTTGCCTATTTGAACTCTTTTACCTTTTCAATCACAAGCTATAAACCTCCAAGTTATCATTCTCACGTAATCACTATTTTTCTTCTTTGAGACCAATTCTTTATAGCCCTTATAACATGCAAATCTTATAGGTTTAGATAACACATAGGGATTCAAGCCAAATTAAACATATTTTTAGATACCTATTAGGCTTTTATTACTTCATATAAAGTTTTAGAGATTCACTCTTAAAGCAAGTCTATCAAATCAATAAGACCTTTTTGCAATTAGGCCTCCTTAATGTCAAACATTATTATAGGGTTAGTTACCATACTGTACGATTTATAATTAACTCAAAAAACACCTAAATCCTACAAGGCTTCACAAATAAGTTAAGATCACCAAGTTTCATCTAGTTTTGATGGTGGAATCATTCGATATACAAATTTATTATTCTAAACCCTATGTTAGGTTATGGCAGGCTTGTAGGTGCCCAAAGAGTGACAAAATGGTCTAAATTGAATCCTTTTCAATTTCAAACATTTCTAGGACCTGGAAGTTTTGCACTAACTTATTTCACCTTCCTCAATAATGTTTTTACATGACCATTCACTCAGAAGACTTCAACATGAAAGTTTGCATACTTTTAGAAGCTTACCTATAGGTCTGAGAATACAGCTAAGTGAAAAAATTGATTCATAACTAATATCTAATAGATCCAAATGGTTTATTTATATCCTTAGAGATTATTCTTGTTGTCTATGATTAATTAGATTCCCCAAAACATTTAACTCAATCTCAAGCTACCTTCCAAATCCAATCTTGACTGTGATACACTGTAACAAAATAGAGTTTGAGGGGTTTTCAATTAGCAAACTTAACATGTGAATTAGTAATGAAAAACCATACCTTTAAAAAAAACATCACTACCTAATGTATTACTAATCTAGCATAGATAACCTTTCATAAATATGAGAACTAACTCTCTGGTTCTCTCTTACCTCACAATCCTCAAACAACCCTACAACTAATATAACACGCTCTTCAAAGATCTCAAAAAATTTCCCAAATCATCTAACCTGCTCAAATATATCTAAAAATCAGAGTTTAAGAGATTAACACACAAACATAATTCTTTGATTGATCTCAAGGTTACACTTACTTACATTATCATTTCAAGTCCTTCATGGACAATACTATTTTATTTCCTTCCATCTTTCCTTTCCTTCTCGAACCTCCTGACTCTCTACTCCCCACTACTACTCTCCCACCTCACCTACATCTCTCTTAATGTATACATGCTTTCTTATCATGCTAATCGTGCAAGATTCTCTCATTTCTTGGCTAACCCACACAGGGTGGTGGTTACAAGATGATGTTTCTTGATTTTTACATCCTTCTTTTCCATGAAATGCATGTTATGACATGTACTTCATACCTTCTAGGGCATACTATGGTTATTTAAAACATTTTTATAACATTAGATTTATCACCAACCTCTAAAATAATACACAAAGCTATACCAAAATTTCAAAATTTTGAATTTTGAATTTAGGCAGGGAAACCTAAAATGATTATAAACACACAACATGCAAGACTTCTAGAGGTCCTAACACCACCTACTGGTCCCTCCAAGTCCCTAACACTCACACCAAACAAAAATGATCATAGGACACATTTAATACATTAGTTTCTCAAATTAGCAAGTGATGCTCTGCATCATAGTTATTTTAGAGCAAACATGATGATATATTCACACACTCTCCTTTCTTGGTATGTCTTTTTATATTTTGGTTTCCTTTTTCTTTCAATAGCTATTTTTCAATTTTCATCTAAAAATCATGGTAGTAATTTTTTATAATGTCAATGTTGAATGGTATGTTGATAATTGAAGTAGTTAAGCCCAGTTGTGGTTTTTTATATCCCCAATTCTCTAATTTGTGTTAAAGCAATTCATAGTAAAATAAAACTCTCTTCTGGGTCTGTAAGCATTTGTACATATGTAAAAGTGTATTTAACCTCATGTAATCAGATGTTGCAAATTTCAGAAGCAATCCATTTTACAATGCCTTATTGCTTTTGATGCATATATTTTTTGGAAATATTTGATTTTTTATTGTCAACTTTACATATGTGTCTTTTTTTTATTGCCTTAAACTTGACATGTTATACTTAAAGTGTAGTTTCCCACAAACCATGTATGGATGTTTTTGTGTGTCTTCAATATCTCTTAAGCATTTTTGTATTATTGTAAAATGCATGCATCTATTATTATTTGGAATATTATTTCCACAATTTTGTGTAATATGTTTGAAAGTGCTAAGGGATGTTATCAATGTACTACTAAAGATAAGGTTCTTTTTCGTCTTATGTTATTATAAT
This sequence comes from Torreya grandis, assembly GCA_037957365.1. Taxonomy (NCBI): domain Eukaryota; kingdom Viridiplantae; phylum Streptophyta; class Pinopsida; order Cupressales; family Taxaceae; genus Torreya; species Torreya grandis. The sequence continues at coordinate 2,302,960 of JARHVA010000662.1, forward strand.
ATGTTGGTGTTGATGTTTGATAATTAATGGTTCATAATGAATGTTAATTGTGTTTTTTCTAAAAAATATTATGTTAAAAGTGGTTGTCAGTCATAAACAATTGCAATACACCTTTTCTATAGATTTCATAGTTGTTGATCATAGTTGAATTTTCACATTTAACAATATGGATATCCATGGTAAGCAAAAGTCGCCTCCTTCAACTTGACTTCGTTTGAATGACATGCCCAAGTTGAAAATATATGCTTGCCAATTTGTAACTTGTAACTTGTATTAAATTGTCTTTGAGCTTTGTTTGTAAGTCAGAGAGCACTTTGTTATTTTGACATAGTATGCATTGCAAAATAATCGTGCATGATAGTGACATATGCATTACATGTCAAACTCCAAATTTGTTAATTAAAAAATGGAATTGAATAAACTTTCACCACATTCAAATGTGTTTAGGTTAGCCCACACAAGCCATACATTTCCATTTCTTGTTAAATGTTTCTACAATAGGATTCGAGATCTATGAAAGTACTTGATAGTCAAGTATGTGTTAGTGGGATAATGTACTCACTATCATTTTTATAATATAACAGTTCATAATTACCATAAATAGGAATTGTGTTGTAGAATAAGATTGAGTATGGAAATTTTTGACATTCTTTATTGAATCAAAAGTATTTATTTTTCCTTGTGAAGAACCAAATGCATATTTATATATTTAGCCATCTAGAAAGCCAATGTATGCAAAAATTATCACTCCATATTCCAGTTTCATTTTGGGTGAGGTATGATATGAAGATAATCTCATTCTATGAAAATATGTTTTAGTGTCATGTAATCCATGTAATTTGTGTAACTTTCCAATATCTAATTCTAGTTCATATGATTTAAGTGCATTTGGATTCCCTGTATGTAAATAATTTAAGATGTGGTCAATAATGTCAGTTCTTAGTTGTAAAGGTGTATATTTACAATTTAAAAGTGGGTGAAATGTGTCAAAGAGACAATTTATGACATTTTAGTTGAATGATTGACCTCAAAAAATATGGTGTTTGGCCAAATCATCGTCAATGTCATTGTAATTTGGTTGTGTTCTTTTTTCATATTCCTCTACAATTATATGTTTGCTCAAATTTTTGTTGTTATTTCTTTTGCACTTTTTAATATTCTAATGCATTTATACTATGAATGGAAAAAAAACCAAAGATTTTATCTTAAAGTAGATACCTTTTGATTGATGATGTAGCAAATCAATTTCTAATACAATGCAACATTGACAAGACATGCAGTGAAGAAAGTAGGAGGTTATTTTAGTAACAAGCTAAAACAATGTTTCCTTTATTTGTGACTAATGACATTATTAAGATTTGTTGCATCATAAAAATAGTAAAATAATGAATTTATAAGCATTATACAATTTTAAAAGATATTTTAGATTGTAGGTTTGATAATGCATGTAATGTGATTAAATATAAAACATTTAATAGCGATTCTAGCCACTTGACAACCCTTGATTTGGAATGCATAATTATTATAACACAAATGATTATAAAACTTAATTATGAACAAAGGAAAACAAAGGGATTGGGACTTTCAAGTGGACATTTAGAAAAATTTATTTATGATAAATTTAGATGGCATTTAGTGCAAATTAACATGTTTTATTTCAATAGATATTTGTAATGTTCTAGTACACATATCTTAAATACATCTATATGAAATATGTCGAGAGATGTAAATCTTAAGGTTCTTATTTTTATATTTTTTACATACCACATTTATAAATGAATTCATTACCTTCTCCTCCAATTTCACACTGACAGGGGACAATAACATTTATCTAGCTACACCAATGTATTAGGCTCAAAAAAAAAATTCCAAGAAAAAAAGGAGCTCCAGTTCCACCATATAGCCAATATATTATAATATTTCTATTGACTTTTCCAAGCAAAAAGAAAACACTTCTAAGGAATAGTCAAATGGATTCCACATTCAAGGTTCAAATTGACACATGATGGTCAAATAGACATCAAAATTAAGGTTAATATTAGCATGGGTAAGAGAGTAATATTTGGTTGTGTGTAACCAAATATGTCATTATATAAAAGAGCACAAATTAGTTTAATATGCCTTTGTATAACAAGAAAATATGTAAAGAAAGGTCAAGAAGATCCCAAGAATCAAGGGAAATGTTGAACAGGAAATGGAAAAGTCTATAAAGTAATGCAAAAAGAGAAGAAGAAGAAGGCCATTTGCATGAATAATAAATATCATTATGGTCTCATATATTGTCTTATTCTTTGTTGTTTATTATTTATTTATGGTTTATTCTATGCAAATACATTATATTCCTTCTTTCTACTATTCTACAACTAACAATGGTGTGGCTGTTGGGATGAATAAGGGTCTCCAATTGATATATATATATGTGTGTGTGTGTGTGTGTGTAAATTTTCTACAAATAAGGAGTCTTCCCTTGTGATTGGCTTGGTGTTGTGCAACATGTCTCATAGTATGGCTCATTGGTGGAGCAACTGGTATTACTGTCCATGATCCTCCACCGAGTTTTATTCATATGTTGATGGATTATTTTGGAAGGTGCAGAGATATATCAATGGATTTTTTATAGTCATAAAGAGAATGAGAAGAAAAATATGGAAAATGCATTTGGATTTTTTTATTATTGCTAGTATGTGGGGTAATGAAAACACTCTTGTGTATCATTCAGTGGTTTGACAAACCAATTGGAATGGTCCTTATGTGGGCTCATATTACATTTAATTTGTAGCAAATAAAATAGAATTTTCCATCTGAAGATAGGTTTGACAATATTTTGTAGCGAAAAGAGAGCTTGTGCATAGCTTATTTGGATGGATCGATCATATTAAATCCTTCACTACATGTGAATATTCCACTCATTAGTCTGATCTAGTCACATAAGTGTTTTGTATATAGTTTACATTGGTTTGTATTTCTTCATTTATGTTGACCTATGTACAACCTTATTCATTTGAAGGATGAGCAATAATAATTCATTTGAATTGATTTTGGAAGGTTATGACATTTATGGCAATCCAGTTAGTTGGCTCTGCATCAATTGATGTGGGAGTTGTAGATTAAACGACTTGTGTATATATAAATATGAGACAAGGATCCTAGCTATGACCAATACATGCCCCTAAGACGTCCCCATAATTTCAAAATGTTTTCTACCAAATAAATGCATGGTAATTTTTGGGGTTGAACGTCATCTTACTACCATTCTTAATGACTTCATTGGCTGCATTATTGCTACATCTCAGTTTCATATCACCAATGAGAATAATCTATGAGCATTTACAACTACACAGGGTGTTCATTTTGATTAGATTCTTTGGCTTGGCGATAGAGGGAAATTATGAAAATAAGGCCATGGCACATGACAATGCACATGACAACACATCGGTCATTGGATATTTTTTTATAATTCAATCTAGGTCATTGATTTGGTGCTTAAATCATTGCCTCACATTATTCTAGTGACTTGAATTATGGTTGGCATAAATTGCATTGTAAACATATTCACCAATCATGTTTTTACCTCTTTATTATCTGCACTTCATTAGGTCTGATAATGTTCCATGCAAATCATGCTCATCTATGGTCATATCTTGGTTTGCTAGTGCATCATTCCTATACTCCCATGCATCATTAGCAGTCATGTTCAGGTGATGGAAGATTCAGTTGTGGTTAGCTATATGGCATGCCATATGGACATAAACAATTAATGCTATAAAGGGTATATATTTAGAAGCATCTACATTGGTTTTCCTAATTTCTTAAAGGCTATGATATAAAATCCATTACCTATATAACATTTGGTTTCTAAAGATAGTGTGAATAATCAAGGGTTAGCTTGGATGATGGTTTTATTGCATCAACCAATACAAAAATATAATATGGCTCCTAAATATTTGCTCAAACCTTAACTCTTACTTATGGATGAAGGCATTAAAATATTATGTAAAGATTGAAATAAAGTAATATCTTATGATTTTTGTAAAATTATAAATATATTTGGGGTAGTTAGTTTTTAGAATAGTTGGAGCTCCAATAAGAGATCATGGAGCATAAGAGAAATAGTTTATTTTCCTCAAATATTTTTATAATGAAATCAAAATGGTAAAAGAGTATTTATTTTAGGTTTTTTATGTCTCGGGGTGAGACACTTGTTAAGTCTGGGTGAGTGTTAGCATGGGTAAGGGAGTAAGATTTGGTTATGTGTAACCAAATATGTCATTATATAAAAGAGCATGAATTAGTTTAATATACCTTTGTATAATAAGAAAATGTGTAAAGAAAAGTTGAGAAGATCCCAAGAATCAAGGGAAATGTCGAATGGGAAATGGAAAAGTCTATAAAGTAATGTAAAAGGAGAAGAAGAAGGAGGCCATTTGTGTGAATAAGAAATATCATTCTGGTCTCATATATTGTCTTCTTCTCAGTTATTTATTCTTTAATTATGGTTTACTCTATGCAAATGCATTATATTCCTTCTTGTTACTATTCTACATCTAACAATTAAACATAAAGGTGAATAACTCACTCCACTCCATTGTTGCCATTAAATAATGCCTATTAGCATAATAATATGTAATATAATAATTGATAATATTATTGGATTATATACAATATTTAATGTAATAAATATAATATATTTATAACTATAATTAATTGGATAATGTATTACAAACACATATAATCATATATATTTTAGTAATAATATATGTTATGTAAAAAAATGACTAATGGTAAGACATTAGTGTTATGTTGTAGAGCCTATTTCCAAATTACAATGTATTTTTTCAAATATTGTACATTAAAAATGTACTGTACACTCTTAATGTATTCTTATCGACATGTCATGAATGAGCACCTCTACGATGCAAGCGAGCGTTAGTGTATTGTGAATGAACACCTGGGTTCTCTGAACGAGTGTTTGCCAGATGCAAGTTAGTGTTGATGTGTTGTAGACGAGCATCGATGTGTTGTAGGTGAGTATCGATGTGTTACATATGAGCATCAATGTGTTATGAACAGGCATAGATGTGTTGTAGATAAGAGTCAACATGTTACAGGTGTACACCTATAATAACCATGATGTAATACATTGATGTATTATTGATTATTATATTATAAATGGATATACTACATGTAATACATTATAATATTAAGAACCTAGTTATGAAAATAATAGATAGAGTGTGTGAATTCAAGAGGGTTTTTAGAGCACATATCCAAACAATATGTGTGCATTATAATTGTGAGAAGACTGATTTGAGAGTGGATTGTACTCTTATAGCTTGTAATAAAATTTGAGAAAGTGTTTCTTGGTGGATATAGCCCACATTGGGTGAAACATGTTAAATTTGGTCTTCTTATTGTGCTTGTTTATTTGTTCTTTATGCATATTTGTTTATAGATATTATTTTTATAATTTAAAGAAATTATTCTGCATTAATTTATAATTTATTCCTAATAATTGGTATCAAAGCTTCAGGTTATATTTGCTGAAGTGTTGAATCATAGGAAGGGTTATTAGTTCAAGTGGGAGCTATGGCTGATGATCACTAATCAAAGTTTGAAAATTTCAATGGATAAAACTTTGGTTTATGGAAAATGCAGATGGAGGATTACCTCTATCAAAAGGACCTCCATGCTCCGCTTGGAGGAAAAGTAAAACAACTAGTGAGTAAGATAGATGAGGCTTGGGTGCTGCTTGATAGGAAAATACTTGGGGCCATTAGGTTATGCCTTGCATCTTCGGTTGCATTTAATATATCATAAGAGATGACCATAGAAAGTCTCATGAATACATTAGGGAAGTTATATGAGAAACCCTATAATTCTAATAAAATATTTTTAATGAAAAATGTATTTAATATGAAGATGTCTAAAAATTGTTCAGTTGCTGATCATTTGAATGAATTAATATAGTTGTGAGTATGTTGAACTTTTAAAAAATTGAATTTTATGATGAATTTAGGGCTCTGCTTATTTTATGTTCCTTATTAGAGAGTTGGAAAGGCTTGGTAATGGTTTTGACTAACTCGGTCTCTAACAATTCCAAGTTGAAGTTTAAGGATGTCATAAGAGTAATCTTTAGTGAGGAAATGTGATGGAAAACCTCTGGGTAAACATTTACTTCATGTGATTCTTTGGTGGTGGAGAGTAGAGGGAGACAAAAGTTTAGAGTAAAAAGAAAGCATGAAAAGTTGAATGGTCCTGGAAGGTCAAAATCGAGGAGCAAAATGGTATGCTAGCACTATGAAAAGACTGGGCATGCGAAGAAGGATTGTTGGTCCCTTCAGAATAAAAACAAAAATTAAGAAGACACCAAGGAGGTGAATGTTGCAATAGGTAATATTTGTCAATATAAATTAATTCTCTCTATTGACAATATTATTGAGTCTTGGGTTTCAGATTTAGGGGATTCTTTTCATGCTACACCATATAGGCATTATTTTATTGATTATGTTCAAGTGGATTTCAAACATGTTTATCTTGGTGACGATGAGCCTTGCAACATAGTAGGAAAAAGAAGTGTTCTAATCAAGATATAGAATGGGAACATTTAGCTATTGAAGGATGTCAAACATGTGTCCAAGTTGAGATAGAATTTGGTATCTGTAGGGCAGTTGTGTAGTGAAGGTTGCATGTTGACTTCTACAACAGATTCTTGGAAGGTGACCAAGGGTACTCTTGTGGTAGCAAGAGGTAAGAAGGTTGGTACCTTGTATTTATCAAGTAGTGTTGGCTATTGTAATTTAGTTACTACAGATGCAGATGCAACTTTGTGGCACAATAAGCTCAGTCACATGAGCCAAAAGGGTATGCAAATTTTGAAGGATCAATTACCCATATTAAAAGGGTCTGATTTAGATTTTTGTGAAGAATGTGTTTATGTAAAATAGAAAAGGGTAAAGTTTTTCAAGGTTGGACCTATAAGGAAGGAGAATAAGTTGGAGCTAGTATATTAAGATGTATAGGGGTCGACTTAGGTATTTTTTATTGGTGGGTCATCATATTATGTCACTTTTATTGATGATGCAACTAGGAAAGTTTGGGTGTATGGAATTTGGAGAAAATATGATGTGTTTGATACATTTAAAAGATGAAAATCCTTGGTTAAGAATGAAACAGGTCTCAAGTTAAAATATCTCATGTTAGATAATGGTGGGGAATATTGCAACAATTAATTTTTCGATTACTTTTTTTTATTACTATTCAAGGAATGGAATTCATAGACAGAGGAAGGTTCCAAGAACTCCACAAAAAAATGGAGTGTCAAAAAGGATGAATAAGACTATCATGGAGTGTGATAGGAGCATGAAGTTGCATGCAAGACTGCTCTTTGATTTTGGGTAGAAGCAATAAACATGGTTGTATATCTGATAAATAGAGGACCTTCATCTTCTTTGGATGGAGGCACCTGAGGAAGCTTGGTCTAGTAAGAAGGTTGATTATTCCTTTCTTATAATATTTGGCTATGAATCTTTTGTTCATATTGATAAAAATGAGAGGACCAAGTTAGAGGCTAAGTTTGAAAAATGCACCTTTATTGGTTATGGTGAGGATGACTTTGGTTTTTGAATTTGGAGTATTAAGAACAAGAAAATCTTTTGGTCTAGGGATGTTGTATTTAATGAAAAAGTTATGTATAAACAATAATTGTAGGATTAGAAAGAAGATTCAAGAAAAGAGTACACAGTATTGGAGGACATTGTAGATGATAAAGTGTTCAAGTAACTAGTTCAAGCACATACTCCATAAGAACCCCAAACATTTATGGTGAGGTCTTCTAGGGTAAGAAGGGAACCTAAACATTTTTCTCCATCTCTTAATTATTTATTACTCATTAACAATGGAGAGCCAGAGTGGTTTGAAGAAGACATGCAAGTAGATGTCAGGAATAAGTGGGAGCAAGCAATGGATGAGGAGCACTAGTCTCTCATAGAAAATCAGACTTGGGATATGGTAAACCCACTTGAAGGTAAGAGAGCATTGTATAACAAGTGGGTATACAAAACTAAAGAGGATGATGGATGCAAGAAAAGGTACAAGAGTTGGTTGGTGGTAAAAGGGTTTGCACAAAATAAGGGAATTGATTTTGATGAGATTTTTTCCCTAGTGGTAAAGATGACTTGTATTAGGACTGTTATTGGGATAGTGGCAGTAGAAGACATACACTTAGAGTAGCTGGATGTGAGGACTGCATTCCTTAATGGTGATTTGGATGACTTATATATGGAGCAACCATAAGGATATGTGGTCACAGGGAAGAAGAACATGGTGTGCAAATTAAAGAAGAGATTGTATGGCCTAAAACAAGCTCCATGATAATGGTACAAAAAATTTGACAGTTTTACGATGGAGTAGGGAGACTCCAAGCGTCATCCAGACCATTATGTATATATCAAGAAGTTTGATGATGGTGATTACATTATCCTATGTCTGTATGTGGATGACATGTTAGTTGTAGGTAAGAGCATGTATGAAATAAAGGTACTCAAGGAACAACTTAGTAATTCCTTTGATATGAAGTATATGGGAGCAAAAAATCCTTGATATGAGAATAACTTGGGATAGGAAGAAATGAAATCTAAATTTATCCCAGGAAGAGTATATTAAAAAGGTCTTGGAAAGGTTTAGTATGCAGGATGCTAAATTGGTTGGGACTCCTTTGGCAGGCCATTTCAAGTTATCAAAGGAACAGTGTCCCAAGATAGAGGAGGAGAGAATCCATATGTCACATGTACCTTACTCATTATCAGTTGGTAGCTTGATGTATGCCATGGTGTGTACTAGGCCAAATATTGCCCATGCAGTGGGAGCAGTAAGTAGGTACATGAGTGATCTAGGTAGAGAACACTAGAAGGTAGTGAAATGGATCCTTCGGTATTTAAGAGGGACCATGGGGATAGTTTTAAGCTATGGTGGATTAGACACCACTTTGTATGGTTATGTAGATTTATATATGGCTAGAGATTCAGACAACAAGAGTAAAACAAGATATGTATTTACTGTAGGTGACACAACAGTGAGCTGGATATCACAACTATAGAAACTTGTGGCTTTGTCAACCATAGAGGCTGAGTATGTTGCTACCATAGAGGCAAGTAAAGAAATGATTTGATTACAACAGTTGCTTGAAGAATTGGGGTATAAGTAGGAGGAAGGGAAGCTATATAGTGATAGTCAGAGTGTTATACATCTAACAAAGAACTTTGCTTTCCACTCTAGGAAGAAGCATATATAGTTGAGGTACCATTTAATTAGGACAACTTTAGAGGAAGAGAAGCTGAAGATGGAGAAGATTCATACCAGTCAGAATATTTTAGACATGATGACCAAGGTGGTCACAAGGGAGAAACTAAAGTTATGCTCAGTTTCGATTGGCCTTCACAGTTGATAGTGAAGGGTTAAGAAACCTACTTAGAGGAAATCAATCTCCAAGTGGGAGATTGTTATGTTGTGGAGCCTATTTCCAAACTACTATGTATTTTTTCAAATATTGTACATTAAAAATGTACTATATACTATTTATGTATTCTCATCAGCATGTCATATATGAATGCCTATGTGATGTAGGCAAGTATCAATGTATTGCAGATGAACGTTTGGGTTCTTCAAATGAGCACCTATGTGATACAGGTGAGCATCAACATGTTATAAATGAGCATCGACATGTTGTGGGTAAGTGTCGACATGTTACAAATGAGCATCAACATGTTGTGGATGAGCGTTGGTGTGTTGTAGATGGGCATTGACATGTTGTAGATGAGCATCGATGTGTTATAGGCATATGCCTGTAATAACCATGATGTATTACCATAATGTATTATTGATTGTTGTATTATATATGGATATACTACATGTAATACATTAGAATATTGAGAACCTAGTTGTGAAAAGAAAGGACATAGTGTATGAATTTAGGTTTTAATTCAGGAGGGTTTGTAGAGTGTAGCTCCAAATAATATTTGCACATTGTAATTGTGAGAAGACAGATCTGAGAGTGGATCATACTCTTTTGGCTTGTAATAAAATCTGAGCAAGTGTTTCTTGGTGGATGTAGCCCACATTGGGAGAACCACATTAAATATGGTCTTCTTGTTGTATATTTTTATTTATATTCTTTATGCATCTCTATTTATAGATATTATTATTGTGATTCGGAGAAATTATTCTACATTAATTATTGATTTATTCCTAAAAATTACGCATAGTTGGAAGTTGGAAAAGATATGGATAAGTTGAGGATGTTTCTAACACAGAGCATAGATGTGAACAAGTGATAGTCAAACATAAACCAAACATTGTTATCTTACAAAAAGAACCACTTTATCTTCAAATTAAATGGGTTACCTTTTGGATTGTTTTAGGCCAACAACGTTTAATTAGTAATTATTTTGAAAATAGTATAGTAAATTGGGTTGTTATTTACTTTAGAAAAGTGTTTGTAATTCTTTGTTTTGTTGCAAGGGAGTCCTCCACATTATCAATATTTCCTTCGCATTATTGTGTTGTTGTTGATCAATTCCACCACTAGTTTTATTGAGAAAAACAATGTTGGTAACACGATAGTAGCTCTCATGACAGGTCTTGTGCTAAATATTAAAGTATCCAAGATTTTATTGCATTGATATGTAACAAATGGTTCATTGGATTGATCCAGGCAACCAAGGTTAAGTAGTGATTATTTTGGCCATGAAGCAATAAAACCCCCTGATGTTATTTTAAATTTAGTTGTTGTGTTGCAGGAGGTGCATAAGAATTTTATTTACTTGTAGAGTAAGGAGGAGAAATGTGAAGCTTTAAACATTATTGACCTAGAGCGATGTTATCGCCTATTTGATCATATGCTACAAAAAACATTGAGGCAAATTAGTTTTCCAAGGGTAATGGTAATAGTACAAGGTCTTCATCAATTTATCCTATATTTCCTAATGGAGTTGAAATTATTGGCAATGGTGAAGACTTTTATCTAAAATAATTTAAAGGCAAAAATAATTAGGTGGGTAGTATTCCAGAGTACAATAAGAATCACTTCTTTATCTATAAATTAAAGGTATCACATCTAGATGAGAGGATTAGAGTATTAAAAAAAACTAGTTCTACTGCCAAATTCCTTTGTAAAACCTTCTACAAGACTAAATTAGTTAAATTTTCTTTAATGTTAATTGATTTCTTTGATTGAAGAATAACAATTTTTTTATAAGTAGTTTTCCGTTTGCTTAGATGAGAGAAATAATTTCCCTCTAATTGTTTTCTTAAAAAAAAAAAAAGTTATTTGTTTGAAGCTCAAGCAAGGGAGCTTAGTAACTAACATTATCATACCAAGGGTCGTTTATGTAGCTATTTTTGTCCTAATAAAAGTGTGTAATGTTATTGGCCACTAGTAGATAAATAAATATATCATGCCTTCTATTTCTTTGTCATCTTGTGGTACTTATACTCGGTGACCTTTTCATTGAGGTGCTTGGAGATCTTATTCTTTTGGACATATTTCTCCAAATACTTCAATACATCATATACAACCTCTAAATAATGTGAGAAATCCATTTATTTATCTTGAACATGGAAACAATGACTTATTGACTCTTGAAGCCTCAATGCCTATTGTTAGCTCGGTTAATATTGATTTCTCGAGTAATAACCATGTTATTAGCCCTTCATCACTACTTGTGATAATTCACATTATGAAGAAAAATAAGTTGGAAGGGGACGATGAGTCTGGAGTCATTACTAGGATTGATATTTTGACTATACCTCTTGAGTACACTAAATATTAAACTAAAATGGGGAACCTTTAGTTGACTTAGTTTCAGAAGAAGAATGATTTGTTTTAAATTTATTTTCTATTGATTCTCTAGACATTCTCAAACTTTCATAGTCTATTTCAGTTTGACTTGATTACTTTCATCATGCAATATTTTGGTTTGATACTAGATAAATTTTTATAGTGATAACTTAGTTATGGTTTATTTATTTCTATAGTTTTCTCTTTTTAGTGAATTTTATATGAGTTCAATATAATATTTTGATTTCAGATGAGTTTTAGTGAAATATTTGAGTAGATGGATTATAATTAGTTGTTTGAAAAATGTTATATTTTATCATTCTTGAAGAATAATTTTGATTATTTTAAAAGTATATTTTAAGGATTTATTACTTAAAATATTAATCATTTTTTATTAATCAATTCATATGAAAACTTATATTAATGATCAACTAAGTTGTTAGAATCCCCATCCCTTTAGAGAAACTTTATTTTTGGTCTATTAAATTAATTAAGACTTCAAGTCATTATAAGTTTAATTTATGAACTTATTATTTAAAAGTCTTGTATGAAGTGGTTAAATTTTATTAAAATAAATCTAGATTTATTTTAAGTTAACTAAAAGTTACTTGAAACTTAAAGTACAACTAACTTTTAAAGTGAAGGCTTGAAATGAATTGAAGGACATTATTCAAGGATAGAGGAACACATACAAGTATAAGAGCTCTTAAGTTCAAGTTTTGTACTATGCTTTCTCTTCTATCATAAATCTCTGAGATCAAGTATTACTTATAAGAAGACCAAACAACACATTCTCTGACGATAAAGTGTCCTACCTAGTACAATCATATATATTTAGGTTGATTATTTGATTTAAAAACTGATTATATGAATATGGGCAAGATTATTAATATTTTGATGACTGCAAAATAATACATTCATATGTTTAGATCATATTTTTACTTTGTTCCAATAATGAATAATAGTTCATACATTTTATGATAGATTTCTTAGTTCTCATTATCTGTAATTTTATAATATCAAAATTATTTTAAATCAGTTACAAAATTCATAGTTTCTCAATAAAATTTCTATTTTTCTATTATAATTTAAGTTTGCGTCTAATTTCATACTTTCACTTTTAGTATTTTTAATTAAGTATTCAATTTTCTTTTATACTTGTTGATTCTTTATTCAATTTTGTTGACTAACTTTAAATTAGTTTTATTTTCTAGTATTGCTTGTTTATTTCTTGTATTGATTTTTGTTTAGTGATAACATTTATTTTCTTTACGTAGTTTTCTTATCTTTTTATATTAGTATTCATTATCTTATTTTTGTTTTTATTATTTGTCTTCTTGTCTTGTGTCATATTTTTTTTCTTTTACGTTCTTTGGGCGGAGTAATAAGAAAAAAAGGATATTATTCATAAAAATGTCTCTTTCAATCCTTGATTAAATATCATAGTATTTAGTCCTTCAAAATATTACCTCTTTAATAGGTTCTCTCTATTGGATATGATTAATAACGCTTGATAAAACTTTGATATCTATTATTAAACAAGGATTATTGTGGAAGGTTCTATATTAATTGTGATAGATTCATTACATTTTTATCATTTAATTAAAGATTATTTGATCATTTGGAAGAAAATATCAAATTGAATCCAAAAATGTGGTTAAGTCTCAACCATCAAAACACCCTTTACATGCCTTATAACTAAATTTCATCCATAGGCCCCTATGATTAGACTGGTACAATCTAACTTAACCTTCACGATAGATGAATGCATAGATTCATTGATGATACAAATTTAATTGTCAACTAATTTGGTGACTTCATTGGGGAGACTTAACATTTTAAATCTTTTATTTTGAGTGTTTTATATATTTGTTACAATTACCTCTATGACCATTACCAGTATTGCACCCATAATTCAACTTGATATTGATATTTTTAACAACATACTAATCTTACATTAGACCTAAGATGCTTTAGTTGGTATAACCATCCTGAAAAATATGTAATATTTACTTATAATTATAAATTTTGAGGAAGACGAAGCCTTTGAAATAGATAGATACTATTTATTCGCACTTCAAACTCAAGACCATATATTTTAGAGAAATCTCCATCTAAAGAAAGAAAGACAACAAATATTCGCTTCCAATCCTCAGCCTCCTATCAAATTTATTTCAAATAAATGATCTAAGATTGTTAACTTTAAAAAATGACTAATCAAAATAGAAATCAAATTATGGATATTATACAAGTCCTACAAGACAATAGAAATATTGATGAATTAACTTATAATGAAGCATATTATAATGTGTAAAATGTACAACAGGTCAATCATTGGATGGACAGAAATTGGCTTGACATTTGTAATCATCCCACCAAACTTCCTTCATTAAAAGGAATTAACATTTCTAGTTTTTTTGGTAATACAAGTGAGTCATGGGAAAGTTACCTCAATTATTTCAAACTAATATGTGCAAATCTTGGTAGTACAAATAAATATTATATATCTTAGACTATTTTCTCAAATTTTATAAGATAAAGTATATCAATAGTTTATTAGTTTACCTGCTAAAGTTATTCATGAATGAAAAGATGTTGAAGACTAACTTGAATTAATCTTCAGAAAACCTAAAGAAGTTTTATAATTAGATAGTGAACTTGCAAACATTTCCATTGATCTTGGTGAAACAATATGTAGTTTCACTACTAGATTTACTAAACTTGCATAAATTCAACATGACGTAAGACCTAAAAAATTAGCAAGGTTGTATTATTATAGTGCATTAACTCTTAAATATAAAATAGTATAGAAGATAAATTTATTACTAAATATGATGTGCCATTATTATTTATATTAATTATGAGAAAAATCTCAAACACATTGGATTCAAAGATAAAGTTTTTACCATTTTAACTTCAGACAATGATTTTTTTTTAAAGCTATTCAAAAACTTAGGAATGATTTGGTCGACGTCAAAAGAAAATCAAATGACCAACCTACGATTTCACGAAACATTAGATAATCATAAGAATAATTCTTAAAACTAAGTACATACATGTCAAGTTTTTGAAACTGATCATGATCCTAAAACATGATTTGTTCAAAAATTCAAATGTTTTTTTCAAAGAAATGATAGTATTTATATGAACTTGGTAGATAATGTAAATATGCGTAGTTCTGATGAGCCTTTGAGAAAAATCAAAATTTCTAATGCTTGTGTTACCCAAATAAAAATAAAATTTTACAATTTTATTCCTAAAGATAATTTTGCTACAACAAAATCTAATAATAACCAACCTTCAAAACCTTCACCAAAAGTCAAAGGTAAAACTAAAATACAAAATTATATAACTATGAATAATCCAAAGCAAATAAATGATTTACTTACAAGGTATAATAATATGTAGTATCAACTAACCTATACGTCTAGAACTTAATCTCAAATCAATACTAATATTCGACATTAAAATATTATCAATTATATAAATAATACTAAATTTGGTATTTCTTTACTTCAGGTTTCGTACTCTACCCAACCAACTTGAAAAGATTAATGAAACTATTAAAAATACTAGTCCCAAGAATATTGTAGGTTTACAAGAATAAACCGATGATGAAAAATATGAATATGCTGGCTCAATACAATAATCCACCCTTTAATTATATTATTTCATTTTATGTTTTTGTCAGAATTGTTAATAAGATTATTCAAAATTATATTCTTGACATAAGATCATTTATTATGCCTTAATTTATTATTGATCAATTAGGCATTCTGCATGAACATGATAATTAGAAACTTACTGGTTTTGAAGTTTTCATAAAATAAAAAGTTATGGTAAATTATGGGATATAGTCATAAAAGTAACACAAGATGAAAGAATTAAATGCATTAGTGAAATCTAAGTTTTAGATATTCTTAATATTTATGTAATGTTATTAGGAAGGGATTGATATAAAGCTATTTGTGCTTATTTCAAGAAATATACATATTAGGTTCTTTTTGTGAGCAAGGAATTATGTATAAGTAAGGTTAGTATTGTGTTAGTCCAACAAATCAAATCAAAATAACACACAAAAATCCTAACACCTCTATCCTAGACACTAAGGAGAGTGTAGGTAACAAACATATGAATGAAAACACAACTAAAACATTAAAAAACCTTCTTTTACCTTCCTTGAAGCTCCAAATGACTTGTTAAACTAGCTTGCTTAGTTTGTGCATCAAGAAATCTTCATCAATGGAGCTTTGTTTGCTTCACCTTTCCTTGGAACCTTGGCTTGGTTGCTTAGCTTAAGAATTTGACATGGTAACATTACTTGTATGAAGCTTCTCTCTCCAAATTGGCATTATAACACTACATATTAAAAGCTTTGAAGACATTTAGGCATAATAACTTTACACCAAGAGAGCTTATTGAAGATATTTGTGCATAATAACTTTGCACCAAAATAACTTGGAAATGAATAGGCATGGCCTTGTATTTATAGCCTCAAAAATTAACTCTCACCGAAGATGAGTTAAGGTTGATTGTAAACATGGAATGGGTTCAAACTAACCCTAGGTGAGTTGAGTCTAACTCCAATTAAGTTAAAAAGTTGTCACGTGATTATGATTTTTAATTACTAGGCATGACTCTCAAATTAGATATTTTGAAATATTTTGAAAGAGCTTGATAACTCATAAAAGTAATGATAAGAAGACTTGATATTTTGATTTTTAAAATTTCCATTTTTAGATATTCATTATTTGTAAATGGATAATTCAACTAAGCATTTAATATTGTTTAATTAAATGATTAATTTTGATTAGTATTTTAGCTCTTTCAAAATTTGATCAAGTTCCCCACTTAATGGGTCCATTGGCCAAACTATTAGTTGTTAGATTGCAAGGTGATTGGAGATGAATTCATGAGAGGTTATTATTACATACAAGCTAGTATCCTTAATGGGGATGCCTCAACATGATTTTGAGCATTGATGAATGATGAATGATTAAAATTGGGATGCTCATTAATTCTTGAGCTTAATTTATAATTATTGGTAACAATTAGTTGAAAGTATGGTCAAAATCTAGTTGTGATAAGAATTGGATGTCAATAGTTTGCCCCTAATTAGAAAGGCATTGCATGTTATAGGCACAGTAACATCTTCTCAAAGAATGAAAAGGTCATGTATGCCTACTACCCTAAATGGTGATGGATGAACTCTGGATGCCCCCTCAAGGGATAGATCATTTAAGAAGGTCAGAGATTGGTCCCTCAAAATAAGGAAAATGATGGGACCAAAAAGGGAAAGGAGGTGGAAAAGACTAATTTACCCATAGGTGGTTCTAAGCGGTGGCACAGTGAGCTACCCTAGATGCGCAGATAAAAAGGAAGATTTGCCTGAATATGGTTATAATAATCGGTATAGCTAGGTTAAAAGATATTGATTTGTCAAAAGGAAGTTAGAATCATTAGCCAAAGGATAAGGGTAACAAGAGAATGATTTCCCAAAGGTGGTTATAATCATTAAAAAGAAAATAATGATTTTCCCTTAAGTGGTTATAATCATTGGTAGGATAAAAACATGCCCCAGTTAGATGGATAAAGATAATGATTTGCTCAAAGGTGGTTATAATCATTAACACAATAAAAATGTACCCTATTAGATAGAAGAATGATGATGATTTTCTCAAAGGTAGTTATAATCATGAATACCCAAATAAATTGAAACATAATGATTTGCACATAGGCAGTTATAATCATTAGCTCTATGAGTGGGACAATACACAATGCTTTGCCCATAGGTGGTTATAATCATTGGCAAAATGATGGGAGTCATATGGTAGATTGGATAAGGTGGTTGATGTCCTGAATCTGTACTCACAGAGTTAGATTAAGATGGTATAAAGGAGAAAGATGAATTCAAGCAACATGCTAGTATGGAGATGCACATCCTAACTAGCAAGGATTTAAATTTTTTTTGTGATTTAATTACTCTATATGTGGGGAAGATTTGGATAGATTCTAAATTTGTCTGGTGCGAAGGAGAAGTACCATGACCTTATTGATTGTAAGATTTCCCAAACTAATTTTTGTTGTAGCACATGATGATATGCATCATGATATAAAACATCATAATAACTTAGTCTAAACATGCATAAGGATTGACACGTAATCCAATAAACAATTGAAAACAATATACCAATGATAAAAACCATGATGATAATGTTGATGTATGAATATGGATGGACTTAAGTATAATGTGCAAGGATTCACCTCATGAATGCACGATATAATAAGTCAAGGCACAATAATGAAAGCAAACAAACAGGCAAACAAGTAAATAAACAAGAAAACAAAACACAAAGAAATAAAGAGTGAACAAAAAAAAAAAAACAATGAGAATAAAAAGAAATACACACATCAATGGTTAATCACAATGTTAGCACAAACAGAAGACCAACAAGAGGATGATCAATTGCCCCTAAGTTATAAGAGATAACAAAATAAACAAACAAAATGAAGGGAATAGAAGAAAAAGAAGTGGGTAATCGAGCTGACTCTAGATGCACTAGGCAAGTGGACGTTACCTACATGGTTCCATGGATGCAAGATCCAACATGAACTTTAGGCCAAATGTAGTTCTCCCAGGAGATGGGATAAAAGAAAAATGATGATAAAAAAACATGATTGTGTTGTAGAGGAAATATGGGAATGGGCTCACAATACAATAAGAGTGTGAGATGAAACCTAGTGATCATTAGTGTATCAAATTTGAATACATAATGCACAATATGAAAACTTGTAAAATTTTGAGAGTGTAAGGTTTAGCGGCTAACAAGGATGGATAAAGTAAAGGACAAGTGTTTTTTTGTGAATTAGTGAGGGTTCCCAAAATCTTGAGGCAAAGAAGTGGTTGATTTGGTGATTTTTTTGGATTTTCTAGATCATTTTCAAATGTTTTTGGAGTTTTTAAAGAATCTCAACTCAATGGAGAATGACAAGATACTAAACGATTTAACTCAAACAATAGTGAGATCATTCAAACTAAAAATTGCTTTTAAAATGAAGAGAGTGTGGCAAAGGTGACTAAGTTGACCTCAACATGAATTGAACATTGCCTACATAGTCCCATTAGGACCTCAAGTCACTTTAGTTTCACCATACAACAGAGGAATCTGATTAGGTAGCAACAAGTTCACAAATTAGTCTAATCACACAATTCGAGATAGGAATGGAAATGCAGGACTTCAAGGCATGATAATGATGTTATTAATAATTTGCCCATAGACGATTATAATTAGAAAATGACATAGGTTAATGATATTAATTTGCCCAAAGGTAGTTATAATTAATAACATAGGGTGGTATATTGATATGCCCATCTGTAGTTATAATCAGGAACACTAGTAATGAAACAAAGCATGAAATGAAAGATAAAACTACCAAACCACTGTCATACTTGTCCAAGATACTGCCTTTGTCTATAATAATGAATCAATTATTGAAACTTGATTTGAATCCCCTCACTGAAGGTGCCTAAAGAACCAATAGAATAGAGATAAGGTCAAAAGGTTGGGTAGGGAGGGTAAAAACAACTATGGTCAAAAGGGAAGGTATGGTAGAATGGTATATGGTAAGGTAACAAAGAATAATGTCTATATGCTACTACAAAAATGGCCGTCATAGATAATACTCTAGGTCTCTCAAGTGAAGTAATGTTTGAGGTGTATAATGTTCATTGGCTCATCAAGTTCATCTCCATTTGGATTAGGGAGCCTGTATTCTCCAGAGCCATAATTTTCAACAACGATATATGGGCCGATCAAATTGGGTTTGAACTTGCCCTTGTTCTTCTTCTTGGTCGTGGTGTTCTTTTGGTTTTCTTTGAGAACAAGATCATTGTTAACTATTTTGACCCCAAGTCAAAACAGGTCAACCCCTATAGTCCAAAAATTAATATAGGGGTTTTTAATAATTTCATAGGGTGTGTCATGGTTCATTTGATGTGATTTATGTGTTTCTAGCCTTTGTCATGGTTACATTTAGTCCTTGTGTCATTTTATGTCACTTAGGAGTCATATGTGGGTCATTAATGAGGGTGGTACAGTTTTCAATGGTGTCCAAGTATTCTAATCTCTCTTCGAACATCCAATATGTCAGATTCCTTATCAATAATTTTAGGACTAACTGAAACTTGTGGGTTCCTAACTAAAAACCAAGAAAACAAGTGAAAAAAAAGGAGATTTGAAGGTTGTGCAACCTATGGGATAGAGTAGCACATGGGAGAAGCTTATTTAATGATCCTTCAAATTTACTAGCTCCATTTCTATGCTTGATCTACTTTGGAAGTGCCAAAAATGGGCCAAAACCATTTTTCCTCTCCATCACTCCACTAGGCAAGTAAAACTAGTCAACAACTATTTGGATGGTACGGTCAGTAGGAGGAATTCTAGGTCAAATGATCTTGGTAATGGATAGTACACTTGGTTTGATTCAGTTTCATTTTTAGAGTTGGAAGAATGGTTTCCTATACTTTATGAACCATTCTTAAGAAGTTGATTGTCTTGTTTTGCTAGCTAATCCCCATACCCTACAGGTTTTGTCTCTGATTGAGCATGTATGTACAATTAAATTAGTGAAATTGCTTTTAGAGGGTGTTAAATTCCTTATCTCATGGTTTCTATTTTTGGTTTCATGTTGGGAAGTGATTAGATGAGTTCATATCTCTTAGATTGCAAAAGGAGTATGTTAGTGAGGTTGCAATCAGATTTCACCGACTACAAAAGGTTTCTTTCTCTACAATGGTTTCAAATCAATGTGTAGTGTTGTGTTTCATGCCTCTAATGTCTTATTGGCCCCCTCTCATTCTAAACTTACTCTCCAAGATCAGTATCATGATGATTACAGCCAAAATGGGAGATACAATCAGTTCTTTGTTCACTTTCACTTACAATCATGGCATATAAAGGTCCTCAGAACACCATGGAAGTGTAATGAAGCATTTGAAAGAGTTTTGAAACCTCATTGCAAGCATGAAAAATCAATCAAAGGCCATTCAAACAACATATTATGGACTATGACAGTCAATCCTCGTACATGCACAATTGTACACAATTGGTGTGTATCTATAGTAGGCTAAGGACATTGGGATGGAAGTATGGAAACATGTTTCAAGCCTTTCAAGGAGGATAAGATAAATTCAAGGTCTTTTGAGAAGTTTTGAAACTAGTTAAAGGCCTATACACCATGTAAATTGATTATCTCAACCCCACTACCTTGTATATTAAAATGTCCACCTACAGGTGGCACTGACAGAGACTTGGGATTGTTTCATAAAGATGTTCAAACATGTTTTGACTCCTTCATCAGGGTTGAAGAAGATGGAGATACCTTAAGAACCTTGTATAAGGTCATATAACATACACATTGCTCAAGTCTTACACTCACTACCTTGTCTACAATTGAATGTACATCTACAACTACCCTTAGGAGATGATCACATATAAAGGAAATATTTGAATTGTGTCGAAGTTATTCATAGTGAAAAATATTCATTTGAGCACCTTATAAGGGTATATTACTTATTGAAATCCTATATAATATACACACTATGCATGTCTTTTCTTAACTGCCTATGCATTACAATGTTCACCTACCGATGGCTTACATAGAGATCTGAAGGTGTGGTATGGAGGAGTTTGGAATGTTTAGGTACCTTCTTAAATGTTTGAGTAGTTGGATGATAACATGACAACCATATTTGAGACATTGGACTAGCAAGCAGACTTGAGAATTCACCTCAAGTGAAGGAACTATGTTTTAGGGACAAGTTCTATAATAGAGCCCTAACTACTTTTGGTGATGTCATATAACACTATAAAAAAGGGTCTAGATGAATCCAAATATACTCATCTTGTAGCCTTCATGAAGGGGTAGAACCTTGCAAAAGAGAATGGATGTGTGACTAGATGAACATGGTGTTTAAAGGCCTCCAATTTTGATATTTTTTAATTGTATCTTTTAATGTCTTCTATAGGATTTGAACTTTCAAATGAGTCTACACCATAAGGCTATAATATAGAAGCATATATTTGTAATCATACTTCCCATGACCCTATTCCTTATGATTACACATCGGCTCACATACAAACTTTTGACCCTGGTCATCACACTTCGATACATATGCCACCTTCTTGGACCTTTCTCGCATCTTATTCTTACCCTTCATACATCCCTAGTCCATATTGGTCCTTTTGCACACAAGATAGGCCTTTTTGAGACCCCCCAGGGCCTTTCAAGAGCTTGTTGACCAACCTAGGCCCTTGTTTGACCCATGTCATGGCTTGTGTGAAGGAAACCCAAGGTCTAGGCTACACATTTCCTTCACCAAAGCCATGGACTCGGTGGTGGCCTAGGCAAAACATGTTCAAAAGTGCCAAAATGAAGTCAAAAGGTTAAAACCAACTAGTTTTAGGTCTTTTGGCAGATTGGGATTGGGATATATGACTCATTCTCAATCATTTGAGATTCTTCTCTTCTTTCTCCACACTCTCTTGATTCATTCTTGTCACTCTTGAGCTTGATTTATGACAAAGGATCCCATATGCTGCTACACACTTGCTTGGAGACTCTATTGCTGCTCTTAGTTATTCCTGCTTCCTTGTGGCCTATTCCCAAGCTTCTATATTTATCATTGCACCTAATTTGTGCACTTAGTTGGAGATCTTACACCATTGCAAGTTCTCACTTCACCTCCTCCTTTGCTCTTAACTTTTGGTTTGGAATTCAGCTTGCACATAACTTAGTCTTCCTCCTACATTGCTTCCTAGCTTAGATTCCTGGTTGGTAGAACATCTGCACTTCTTATTTGAGCTTGATTTAAGGGAACTTTTCTATGCAAAGTGAAACTCCATGGTTTTGTGTAGTTTATATGCTAGGGTTTGAATTGTTTTAGTGAAATAGTTATTTTGTGGAATGTTTAGGGTAGTTTCTAAAGTTTATTGCATTTGTGTATGGTTAAAGAGTACTTTCATTGCTTGAAATATTCCTTTTTTGCATATAATTTCTCTCTTTAGAAACATTCCTCATTACATAGTAGAGATATACATGCTCAAGACAAACTAGAAAACTTGATTAAACATTCTCTCTCACTTACTAAACTAGAACATTGCATTGTTAGAAAATGGTAGTATTGATTTGGAAAGATAGCTCAAATCTAGAATAGGTATGCTCTTGAACCCTTTCTTAAAAACATATTTATTACTTAAAACATATTTCATTTGGCCTCAAAGTTCCTTAGTTTCTAGATTTAAATTTCAATTGGTATCTCTCCTCATTTGGTATTATTATTTTCGCTTTGTTTATGAAATCAATAGTCTAGTCTTAGCTACTTACTTTACTGTGGTTGGACCCGCTATAGTTACTTGCATACTTGGTGTGCCTATTCATGCTAGCCCCAACCTGGTTTATAAGTATATCTATATCCTCATGCATGATGGCAAACTAAATAGCCACTATAGACCTCTTGTATCCCATAGAAACCCTAAGCCTTCTAGCCTCTTAGTGGTTTGCTTTAGCACCCTACCAAACACTGGTGGTTCCATTCAAATTCTTGGAGCTACATTTTGTCATGCTCGATGGGAATTCACATACAGTTTCACATTAGTTCTATCCCATTTATATCTCTCTTATCCAACTCCCCTCTGTTAGTTGTTAGATTTTACTTTCAGTTGTGTTTCAGTTCTCACCTTGGTTATTTTCTCCTAGTTTGGTTTTGTGTCTTTCTCCCTGTTAGTTATCCATAAATTTGACTTTTCTATTTTTTGTGTGTTGCTTGTGGTTCATTGCATCAATGGATGATCTCCCACTTTTGGGATGCCAATCCCAATGGATTCAAGGTTTCATCCCTAAGCTCACTAATGACAGCACCACATTTGTAATGGAACACCATAGACACCATAGGACCCGGGAGCTTCCCTCGATCTAACATGATAGTTTACACCATCTTGAATTCAAAAGGGAACAAGATTGGTAAGAATATAACCAATGGACTTAGTCTCCTTTTCATCATTTTGAACTTCATTTATTTGAGGATGTTTTATCTCAACCTTATGTTGTGTCTCATTCACCCATTCGAGGTGATGAGGATCTCCTTGTGTAACTAAGACCTAACGATTTATGTGCAATCATTAATGATTATCACAAACATCTTTATGTGAATGATGTGATTCCTTCTCCCCCTAAGAGTTGACATTGTGCTTCCTTTGGAAACTAATCTTGTACTGACTCAGTGTCAAGTGCCTCGACTAGTTCTCATATGAGTTCCTCACCTCTTTCCTGGATGGAGACTCTAGAGCGAGAATATCCTCATATCCATGTTATCGGTCACAAGTATTCCAACTTAGTGAGGTATCTCTATCATGCAGAGTCCTCCCATCCTCCTAGTCCATCCTTTAGAGTTTTTGATGAGCATGCTAATCTCGATCACCACTTATAGACTAGAGATTTGTGGGATGTGTATTGGAAGCATTAATGACCACTAATTGACCCTAGTTTGATAGAACATGATCAACATCATTGAGATATTAGTCATCACAATCATTTCTATGAGAATATCACATCTTCCCATCATCCTCGTGGGGACTTTCACACTGCTCGTGGCCATTCCCTACGCCATGGTAGAGATGATTTCCATCAGGAGTGTCCTCCCTAATAGGAGTTGCCTCTTCATCATCCTCCATGCAATCATGGTGATGCCTATGGGCATAGGCCAAATCATTTCCATCATGATCCACCTCTTATAGCTCTTGCCAGCTTGATATCAACTATGCTTATGAGGATCTCCATTAGAATTATCTAGCCCCTTGGGTGTGTGCCATTCCCCTCCTTACTCCTATCCTTGAACTGCCTAAGTTCAATGGGACTCAGGACCCAAGTCCCATGAAGCATATCATGACATTCATGATGGTATGTATGGATTGGGAACAAGATGAAGGCATGATGTTGAAGCTCTTCACTCATTATCTATAAGCCAAATCTCTTGTCTAGTTTCAAAATCTATAGCCAGATTCTTACTTTAGTTTCCAACTCCTTTTGGATGACTTCCTCTAGTATTTTGATATTTTTAGACCTTTTAACCTCAACATCTAGTCACTCACCTCCATGGTATAGGCTAAGGGTGAGTCAAAATTTGATTTTGTACATAGATGGCACTCAGCGATTCATACACATAGGACTAGGTTCTCGGAGACCAACTTTATGATATGTTCACATGAACATTGAGGTAGGAGGTTCACCTTGAGGTATTCAAGTATGAACCTACCTCTTATGATGAATCTATTAATGAGTGTCTGAAGATTGATGTGTTTGAGGTGTGCATGGGCATGCAACCTATCCCTTACCAAAATTCATCTATTTCACATGATCATAATCATAATATGATCGGTGATGGTATCACTAATTCTCCTCCTAAGAAGAAGGATAACCACATGGTGAATGTCTTGAGCAAGAAGCCAGCTAAAAAGAAGGATTTTGAATTTGGCATAGCAAAGTAACGAATGATGTTTCCTTTTGGCCCCACTATGTTTTAAAATTTCCATTGGATAAGGGGGCACGATGACAATGATTATGCCATCTAAAATTCTAGTGGGCAAGCCTCACCTTCGTCATGGAGTTCTCCAATTGCAGAACCCAACTTCATGTAGAATGTTTTCAAAGAGCCTTTGCCTAACCATGACAAGGAGAAGAAGATGAAGAAAAAGAATGAATCAAAGGCTAAGGCCCCTCATTCTCCTTCTTACTCTTCCACCTCTTCTGAATCCTCATCTTAGGCTATCCCAAGAGGGAAAGTTAAGCACAAGAGTAGCAAGGTCGCTATTGATATTGACATATCCTTTACTAGGTATAAGTGTTTTATCAACATGCACTCCAGTTGGACCATCGATCATGTTGGAGAGATTAGTGGTGCTGGACCTCCCATCCAACCCATGGGGGTAGGGAACCCCAAAGTCATATTTGACTTTCGATGTAACATCCCTCCCTAGGCTAGACAATGTCTTTACTGTATCATAGAGGAGTTACAGGGCCTCTCAGGTGGAATCTCCATTTGGGACCTTCTTCACCTTTGCCTCAAGCAAAGGGGATTTATCTTTGATGAGATTGGTCTCTCTTGTGAGGGTTCACTATGGGATGATGTTGAAATTTTGTTGAACTCTAACGCATCTAAGCATCCTCCCCCCATTCTCTTTTGACCCTACCTCTTTGCCAAATGCTTTGATTCTAGCTAAGAGGGCTAGGTTCCCTCTCTATATCAAGACCTCCATCGATGACTGCTATGTTAAGAGATGTATCATGGATGAAGGAACCACATTAAATATCATGCCCCTATGTGTATTCAATGATATTAGGATCAATTCGAAGAATCTCTCTGATTCTCGTTATAACTATGTTGGTTTTAACAATGACATAATTATGCCAGTGGGTAACATGAAGCTCCAAGTCAAGTTTGGCCCCAAGATAATCAAAGTCAAGTTTTGTGTTTTAGACCTTGATCCTCCATATAACATGATTCTTAGTTGTCCTTGGACCAATACCATGCAGGCCATTGCATCGACCACATTTTGCATAGTTCCGTTTGTGCATGAAGGTGAGTTCACACCATAGAGGCTGACTCAGATCCATGGGAATTGATTTATGCAAAAACAAATCCCTCAAGTGAGGCTTTGGCTATATCATCATGGGGGTCTATATATTCTCATACACCCCTTGTTTCTAAGTCTCATTTCTTCAAGGATGAATGTTTTGATCTAACTAACTATTGATCAATGTTCACTCCTTCAGAGTCTAACATGCGTCAGTTGAATCCCTCTTCCACTCCATAATGCTAGGAAAAATAATCTCTTTTCAAATACCTCTTCCAGGACATCTCCCTAGACATTGATCTTCCCCTTGCATCATTCTTTTCCCATCAGATTATTAGCTCTCTCAACATGTCTCCTACTAAGGCCACTAGAGTCACTGATTCTAATCTTGATTTCTACTTCATCTATAGTATAGCACCCAACCTGATCAATGAGAGGAGAGATTATAAGAAGCTCATGCACATCATCCTACATGACATCATCCTCTTACTTGTTTGGGTTTAGAGGTCTCGTTCACCAATAATGACCCCACCTTCAACACTCTTGTGTTTTGGGTCGTGATTGGTGAACCTAAGGATATGGGTGCTCTATCTCCTTCCTCCTACCTTTTCTATATTTTTTTGCCTCTTCATAAGCTGAGCAGTGGCCTACCTTGGGGGTTGGCCTATAGATAGGGAGAAGTAGTGGCCTGCCCTCATGGGCAAGCCCAATCCTAGGCTAGTAGTGCTTTGGTGAGCCTTACAACTTACTAGAACACCCTCCCCAATCCCCTATTTAGTATATTACCCCTCTCATGGCATCCATCATCAGAACCTTGTGGGAATCCTTTGCCATTTGGCTTGTGTACTCCTCTTAGGTTTCACCTTTAGATAAAAGTAGTCTTTTGCTTCTTTTAGTTGGTTAGGCTACTGCTTGCTAGTAGTTAACTCTCTACTGACTCCCTCTCTCTTTTTTCATAGTGCCTATAGGTGATATGGGTTAGTGGTTATGGTTGCCTATGACTTTCTCTAGCCTTCCCTAGCTGGTAATTATCTATCATGGGTCTCATACCAGCCCTCCACACCTCTGATTATGGTCGACATTGAGAGACTATCTCATGGTTGACCCTCGCATAACAGCGGTGGCGCTACCAATTGAGATGTATTTTTTGCCTCTCACACTCTAAGTCCTCTTTGTGTCTACATAAGAGAGTAATGTGAACCTAGATCAGTCATGCACATTATGGAATATGAAAAACATGTTTTGACAATCTCATAAACATTCTCTTCTTGTTTCCCCTTACCCTTCCATTTTGGGTCCTTTCCAAGCTCGCTCGGCCTATTTTTAGCCTCTTTTGGTGTAGGTCCATGAATTTCTGGGCAAAGTTACACCTTGGGAAAGCCAATCCATGGACCAATAGTGCGTAGGCTATGGCCTCACCCAACCAGACCATTGGCCAAAGGCTTATTTTTTACTTTCTTTGGGCCTTCATTTCATCCCATTATTACTCTTGAAACCACCAAACATTCATCTTAGAGGTTTTAGCCCATTTTGAATGCAATGACAGGGTCTATTTATGTCTTTGAGGCCTCTTTGGGTTTATTTTGGTCTCTTGGACCGTCACATCCTCTGGCCTGTCAGGTCCATGCACTCCTTGCCATATACTCTTTACAAGCCCTTTTTGGGTGTTTTTCTTCCCTTTTTTGCATTTTAGACCACAATACCTCCATCTTAGAGGTTTTGGCATGTTTTGAGCACATTTAAGGCCTCTATTTTTTAATCTGAGGCTTTATTGGGCCTATTCTATCCCTATTTTTCTTCTCAGGATGCCTTTCAGATCCCCGTTGACCTCTTGAGCCCGTCTCCCATCTCAAGGGTACCTAGGGATAAAAGTTACTCATTGCACTTATTTTAGTTAGTCATTTCTCTAATTTTTCATAATAAATCCATTATAACTCCCTTTCTCTTGTTTTTCATGGTTGTAGGCAGGGTTGTCAGCTAGCTACGATGGTTTGTGACTTGCACTAGTCTTGTCAATTGGTCTTCATCTTCTTTGAACTTACCCCCTACTTTCCCTTTGTTACCTCTGACCACAGTCAGTATTGGTCACCTACTATGATTATGGCTTAATTTCATTATTTTTCCCTCATGCAACTCACTTATACCACTTTGCTTTGAGATCACTTTTTTACAGTTGTTAGTCTTGCATCCTTGACCCCCATTATGGTGCACCTCTAAAAGGTGATTCAAACTGATGGTGGTAATCGGGACAACCCAGGACCGCTAGTTGTGGCTTGGGTTATTGATGATCAGTGGGGACATAAGCTAGTTTTAGCTAGTTTCTTCCTTACTAGTAAGACAAATAATGTCACCGAGTATCATGCAATCATTTATGCTTTGACTGATGCCTGTGAGTTAGGCACATGCTATGTATAGTTATTATCTGACTCGGTCTTAGTCATGTCTCAACTCATCGATGTCTAGTTCATCCCTAGATCTGAGTTGTTCCCCCTCTTTAAGGTGGTACACTATTTGCTCTCTTTCTTTAAGGATGTCTAGTTCACCCATATCCCTTGTAGGGAGAACACTAGGGTTGACACCCTAGTGAATGTCATTCTGGATAGTGTGATTCGATTTGATATCACTTATGTCCCTTATATGTAGGATATATATCTAGAGTTGGAGTTGGATTTTAGATTATGTAGCATTTTCACTCTCATTCGTGGATTGTATTGTCAACTCTTTTTGCTACCCTCCTTATTTGGTACATGTAGGTAATGTTTCCTTTTATCTTTTTAGTTCTTTCTTTCCTTTGTTTTGATGTGGTTTTCAAGTATTGCACAACACTCCTTATTCTTTCAAACATAAATTGCTTGTACCTTGAGGGCATATGTAATCATACCTCTTGTGACTCTACTCCTCCCTATGATTACACATCAGCTCATGTGCTGACTATCGACCCTATTCATCCCACTTTGAGACATTTACCACATTTTTGGACCTCTCCCACATCATATTCTTACCCTCCATACATCCCTAGTCCATATTGGCCCTTTTGCACATAAGATAGGTATTCTAGAGTCCCCCTTGGGAAATTTTAGGAGCCCTTTGACCAGCCTAGGCCCTTGTTTGATGTAGGCTATAGCTTGTGTGAAGGAATCCCATGGCCTAGGCTGCACATTTCCTTCACCAAAGCTACAACCTGTGTAAGACCTATCCAAAAGTGCCAAAATGAAGTTAAATAGTAAAAAATGACTAGTTTTAGGTCTTTTGGTCGATTAGGGTTGGGATATATGCCTCATTCTCATTCACTTGAGATTATTCTCTTGTCTCTCCACACTCTCTCTTGATTCATCTTCCCTCTCTTCACTCTCATGCGTTCTTAAATCTCTCTTGATTCATTCTTGGCACTCTTAAGCTTGATTAGTGACTTAGGATCCCATATGTTACTACACACTTATTTGGAGACTCCATTAATGCTCTCAATTATTCTTGATTCCTTGTGGCTTATTCCCAAGCTTTAACATTTGGCATTGCACCTAATTTATGCACTTGGTTGGAGATCTTACACCAATGCAAGTTCTCACTTCACCTCCTCCTTTGCTTTTAGCTTTTGGTTTGGACTTTAGCTTGCATATAGATTGGTATTCCTTATACATTATTCCTTGCTTGTATTCCTAGTTGGTAGAACATATGCACTTCATATTTAAGCTTTATATAAGGGCACTTTGTTATGCAAAGTGAAACTTCATTGTTTTGTGTAGTGTATATGCTAGGGTTTGAATTGTTTTAGTGAAATAGTTGTTTTGTGCATTGTTTAGGGTAGTTTTTAAAGTTTCTTGCATTTGTATATGGTTAAAGAGTACTTGCGTTGCTTGAAATATTCCTTTTTTGCATATAATTTCTCTCTTTGGAAACATTCCTCATTATATAGTAGAGATATACATGCTCAAGACAAACTAAAAAACTTGCTCAAATATTCTCTGTCTCTTGCTAAACTAGAACATTGCATTGTTAGAAAATGGTAGTATTAATTTATAAAGATAGCTCAAATATAGAATAGGCATGCTCTTGAACCCTTTCTTAAAAACATCTTTATTTCTTAAAACATCTTTCATTTGGCCTCAAAGTGTCTTAGCTTCTAGATTTAAATTTTAGTTGGCGTCTCTCCCCATTTGGTATTGTTGTTTTCACTTTGTTTATGCAATCAATAGTCTAGTCTTAACTACTTGATTTATTGTGGTTGGACCCGCTATAGTTACTTGCATACTTGGTGTGCCTATTCATGCTAGCCCCAACCTAGTTTACATGTCTGTCTATAGCTTGGTGTAAGATGGAAAATTAGATAGCCACTATAGACCTCATGTAGCCCATAAAAGCCCTAAGCCTTCTATCCTCTTAGTGGTTTAGACACTATAGACCTCTTATATCTTATATAAGCCCTATGTCTTCTAGCCTCTTAGTGGTTTGCTTTAGCACCTTACCAAATAATAATGATTATGTTCAGATTATTAGAGCTATAATATCCATGATTGAGTGGTTTTATTGAGTTTAAAAGCACATTTATGGTTCAAAGGTCATAAAAAAAAATTGAAGTGCAAGATATGGACTCAAACCATCACCTATAGAGGCCTTGCCCTCAGAGTATCCACCTACAGCCTGACTGTAGGTACTCACTAACTATGACATATACCTTAGAGAACCATAATCTAGTAAAGCATGAATACTTATCAATTGGAGTTCATAAATGCTTCTAAAGACTTCCAAAAGTATCCAAAGATATTAAGCATAGGTGTTATAGGTTTAAGATCACCTATAGGATCCCTTTTTGCCTAAACAAGGTCAACTATAGTTGAATATGTATGAAGTGACCTAAAAGTATGAATATCTCAAGGTTGGCATATCATGAACATGACTTATGCAAGCCTAGATGAATGTCACATGACATTAGAAGACTCAAGAATGTCCTTAGGAATTGTATGCAATATCTAAGATAAAATATTCACCTACAAGTAAGGTGTTTTGAGGTAAGCAACACAATCAATCAACCTTCAATCTAGACCAATCAAGGTCGGAGGTGAATAATGTAAGGTTTGACAAGGGTATAATGATAAACATGTTTGAAAGGACTCCATAGTGATAATTACTATTCTATGACACTCACATAACATAAAAATAGGGTAAGAAAAGGGCTCAAACATGCACCCACAGTCATAATTAACACCCTATACACAATGAATTACTTAGTAATCTACCTTGAGGATTTAATGAGTTTTAGAGGGGCCATTCATGTGATCAAGATCCAAAACTTTGCACAGAACATCCTCACAACTTGGATAATCCTCTCATACCATCATTTGGTTTGAGGTAATAGGCGAAGTGCCCTCTATTTTGTCTCAGATAGAGGGCACTCCCCAAGGGCAAAAACCTGTAGGTTTAGAGAGAAAATGACAAGAGGGTGAGCTAGATGTTGATGGGACATTGTATAAGATGTTGAGAGTTGAGTTGGACATGTAATAACATGCATAAATGATCATAGGTAACTGAAACCAATCAAGATGTCCTAAACCCTAGAGGGGCATGATTTTACGTATAACATCAAGGGAATGTTCCAAAGCATTGGAAAACATTCATGGGGAGTTATAAGGTGTTTCTTAGTTGTTGTAATGTAAAATAGATCACAAAGAAGCCACTTTTTGGGCTTAAGACCATCACAAGGTATGCATAATGGAGAATAAAGCTGAGAGGCTAATTTGAGATGCTCACACCTACATGGATAATTTTCATGGGAGTCCGAGGAGTTTGGGGATGTTGAAAGATGTCCTGAACAAGGTTTTTTTGGAATTTTTTCACAAATTGGATGTGAGACCTACATGAATAATCTTTATAGGGCAAAATCACTCTAAACCCTCTAAAACCCTTACTAATGACCCGATTGGGAAAATGAAGTAAGAGAGGCATCTAGGAGGGATAGAATGGCTTTGTAAATGATTTAAATATATAGATAACTCTATATGGATCATTTCCATCAACTTGAGTTCTACCCTACTTGTATAAACAAGAGGAAAATTAGATTTTATTAATAGTTTTATGTGTTGTGTAGGTATGGAAGATTTAAAAATTATGCAAGTCACTTAGGGAGATAGGTTGGGACTTGAGCTAACCCCTCATGTCCATTTCATAAATCATAAAATCTCACAAGTTCCTCTGCAAGTGTTTTCATCTCATCCATTCCAAACTGGCATAGTGAACAAACATGTGAGAAGGTGAAAACTCCAAGTAAGAGGCCTTTTAAGGTCTTCTTGAGGAATTTAAGGCCATGAGGGTTCTTTAAAAGTGTCATACACTCCCTTGTATGGAATATATTGGAAAACTAAAGACAAATCTAGTGGAAAGTGTGATGGGTAAGTTGAAAAGGAGTTATTTGGACTGCAAGTAGTGATAACTCATGTCTAGAATAATACTGATGATTAGGGACACCTCCAATGCATGTTAGAACTTGTATTTAACCCCTCCCTCTTAGTGAAATCATCCCATCTATCCATAGTCTATTATGGATTATTCCAAGGAGGTCAAATGATGAAGGCAATTTTTAGACATGCAAATGAGAAGTCCTATACCACATTTTAGTCATTTCATGCTTTGAGGGATAATTGTCCAAGTAGACCTTGCATGGTATGTGTTGACGCTTGGATTGCACCCTTAAGAAGATGATAAATTATGCTCATCCAAGTGGCACATTTGAATCATCCCTCTTGCTATGGGTGATAATTTCATTCAGATGAATCTCTAGATTAGGGGCTAGCTCCCCTTGATGTACCAGTTGATTGCTGCTTCTACTACTGCTAACTTTTAGGGTAAAAATGGAATGAGGGAAACTAAAGCAAAACTAAATTAATGGAGGTGATACACCAAAATAGATTATGGCTTCTAACCACATGTATATGATACTTATGACCAAAATAATGACTAAAATACACTTTTCCAGTCTTTATCTTCTTGCATCAATATTATACTCTGAGGTCATGAAAGAATATATTATGCTAGGAGGACTAGACAGGAGACCTTAAATGGCACTAATGAAAAGACAAACTCACTTAGACATGGACATCTTCTGTAACACTTCACGTGCCCTAAAAAAAGAAGCAACAAATAGGTGAAATAATGAAGTACAATGCTAAGGAATCCATAGCTTCACTAAGCAAATTCAACATTCAAGTAGAGTACACTATGAACAGTCATGGAAGAGGTAAAAATTTAGTCATTTTATTGATCAAGAAGGTGTAAAATTGAGTAGAGCTTCACCATACTTTGGTGGAGCCTTAAAATGAGCCAAGATCAACCATATATATAGCCTTTTAGAGGGAGGTCAAGCAAAGGGAGTTCATGAATCACATGGACATGTGTCAATTTGAGAAAAGAAATAGTCACATTATATTTTGTAAGAAGCTTTTGATGGTTATACCAGTAGAATGAAGATATCTCAAATTACCTTTTGCTATAGATGGGTCTATTGGTTGGAATTTTTTTTGGATGCTAGTTGTACCTTATTGGCTTGTTGAGCTGTGAAATGACATAACAACTCAAATTGTCAACTGCCTATTTCCATTTACTGACGCACATATGTTTAGGATTCTAACATATGTCACTTCCATATTTGTTTTCAAGTTCTCACCAAACTCTTTTAAAACTCCAACAACTATTTTTATAGTTTTAAGTTGACGTCCTATGGGCTGTCACTCCTTTATTTAAATTCCAACAACTAATTTTTGTATTTTAAACTTGACATTTTGTGGGTTGTCACTCGGGTATTTCTTTCGATTTTTTATCCTTGGCATCTATCTTCAGGTTTTATCCTCTACCTTATTTATGCCTTTTATAATTCCCATGGATAAAATGTCTGAAAGAAACGGACTTTGGCATTTTGAACAATTTATCTAAAAAAATTCTTCAGACAATTTTTTTGAAAGAATTCCATCAAAGTTTTTGCTTGGCTTCCTTTGTTTCTTTGAGATGACCCTTCGGCAAAGTTATAAACATCCCTTCCAAAATAAAAATACCTTTCATATTTTGAAATGATCCGCTTTATCTTAGAAACAATCATTCGAACTTCTTAAAATGATCCTCCCTTTGAAAAGAACCGTACGGCCCTTTTGCAATGGTCTATCTTTTCATAGACCTTCCTATAGATACCCTTTGAAAAGGCATCACATACCCTTTGGGATTTTTAAATGGTCCACCCTTCCCCCAAAACAGTCCTTTGGAATTTTTGAAAAAGTCCCTTCTAGAAGTCAAAAGTGTCCTTTCGAGAAAAATGAAATGATCCTTTGAAGAAAGCAAGTGACCCTTCAAAATAATTACAAGTGACCCTTTGAAATAATGTAAGTGTCATTTAAAATACCTATAGTTATCCTTCAAAATTTTGGAAATAGTCCACTTAGCCTCAAAGATACCCTTCAAAAAAATGCAAAGGTCCTTTTCGGCTTGAAAGAGCCCTTCGAGGAAATTAAAGTGCCTTTTGAAAAAGTTACAAACACCCTTTGAGAAAATTACTTTGGACAAAAAGTCTGAAAGAATTCACCTAAGTAAAAGGTTTCAGACAAAAAGTCTGAAAGAATTCGATAAGGACTTTAGAACAAAAGCTTGAAAGAAAATACTTAGCGAAGGACCAAAACAAACCTTCTAAAAAAATTCATTAGTGAGGACTTAGCCAAAAGACTAAAGAACAAAGCTACCAAAAGGAAAACACTTGGGTTTTTACATGTAATAGACTTTAGCTTTGTATAAGAACACTTCTTGCATACTGGACATGAAACTTGCATAATAGACATGAACAAAGGTATAGACTTGACACTTTTTGCAAATAGGGGTGCCCAATTTTGGCTTGAAAGGCCAAAATTTGGTCAACAAATTGGTGACTCATGGGAGTAGTATTCTTGCTATACTGACTAGACCGCTAGCCTAAAATAGTCCATTAGGCATGGAGTCAATTAAGGACTGAAATAAATTAGAAAATTTGATGATGATTCAGAACTTGATCAACAAGACAACCATTGATTACCTCCAACACACAAAGGAAAAAGGCACACAACAAAGACCAAAGCAAACACACATGTGCTACTTAGCATTTAGGAAAAGACAAGACACAACAAACAGGAAAATAATTGTGCACAACTAATCAAATATGTTATTTACCCTCCTAGATCAAAGGGAAAACTTATTATGTCTCTTCCATGGCAAGAAACTTCATGATGCCAAACAGGTGGTTGGTTGAATTAGGATCTTGGTGACTCATCCTTCTTGCTTTCCACCTTGATTAACATATACCCAAGTGAATCAAGTTCAAACATGTCTCCAACATCCACATACTCATCTTGTTCTTTGAAACATGTCTCAAGCTATTCTTTCATGATAGTGTAGTCCATCAATGGATCAATGGATGCTAATTTATCATCATAGGGTTCATTTGACTCATGTCCCTCTTAGTATGTGACATTGACCAACTCATTCCTTTCTATCTCTTTGATAAGCTTGTCAAACTAATGTCTCACTTCATCATGGCTCTCTCGAAGAAGGGTGGCTGGTGTGATGTTTAAATTGAGGTAAATTTTTTAGAACTCATTCCAAAAATCATCATTTTCTTTCTTAAGAACTCCTTCAAAAACCCTATCAAAATAATCAGACCTGTCTCCTTCCTGCTCAAAAACAAAAATCTCCATCTGTTTGGTAATAAAGGTCTCTAACTGCCCAACAACATGCTCTTTGACCTCATTTAACTCAGGTCTCATGGATCTATCATTATCTTCATCAAAGCAACAAGAAGGTTCATCAACCAAAGGGAAAGAAAACTCATCATGCTTACATTCTTCATCCAACATTGACAAGTGAAGCTTGTCAATCTCATCCTCATATTACTAGAACATTTGCATGTATGTGTGACTTATATCTTCTCCTTGAATCATGTCACCTTCAAGAGCCACTTGTTTAACCTTATTTTTATGAAAATATCCTAGTACAACCACCTCTTGAGATATGATTTTACTACATTGTTCATCTTTGATAATGCCTTCCACCTCACCAGCAAGATGGTAATCACCATTATGATTTTCATATGGAATACTTTTGATGATCTCATCTTAATTCTCCCTCATAGTAGTCTCTTTATCAGCCAATAATTGCATTTTCTCTTGCTCACTTGCCTCCCTTAAAACATGTTCTTCTTTAGGATGGAATGAAATGAAGGGTAAATGGATAGGTTCACAAGTCTAAAATGCAGGAGTTGGAGTATGGAAGGTAACTGAAGGTGAAGGGAGTGAAATTGGAGTATGGGATGAAGGAGAGGACTTATGACTGGACTATGAAAAAAGACAATCACTAATGAGCTCAAAATCAGATTGGGAATGAGAGGTGGGGTTTTCTTTAAGAAGCTCATGAGGAAGAGGAGATAAACCTTGGGCTAAAATAAATTGATTCTCTTCCTTCCACTTGATCATCACTTCATCTATGTTAGATATAGATTGATAACTCTCTTAAAGAGATGTAGATGGGGTGTGTTTAGACATGGAATTTTCTATTGGATCTAAACCTTCAATTACACCTTAATTAAGGAACCTTATTCTTGACTCTAGTTCTTCAATCTATTTAGCTAGATTTTCTTAGAAGAGTCTTTCTTGGAGATCATGCGCATCATCATGATGAGGAGGAGTAGCTTCATTTTCCACTTCATACTCTTGAATAATACGTTTCTCTTCTTATTTACCCCATGATTTAACTATTTCATTCCAACTCATGCTTAAGATTAGAACTCTCTTCTAGAGGGTAGGCAACAACTTCATCTTTCTCAAAGTCTTGAGCTAGTTCATGATATATATTTCTATAACTTGGAATCTTGACATCATGTTGTGGGACTTGACGAGGTTGAGGGAGATTAGGAAGAGTTTGCACATGCATAGGAAGAATGGCTTGAGGATGAACTTGTTGTTTTCTAACATAAGTATGATGATTTTATGCAAAGGAGGGCTTACAATCTAAGGAATTAAAAACATTAGCTTCCATAGAAGGTCATTCTAATGTCCTTTTGTGTTGGATAGCTAAGTGCAAAGGATTAACAACAGGAATAGTTAATGCATTAGATGGGTTAGAAGGTTGTCTCATTTTATTTTGGTGAGCAAGTGATATTTGATAAAAGGGATTTGGTGTACAGGGGAAGGGTTTATTTTGTATAGGAGAAGGCTATTTTGGGATGAAAGAAGGGATACAAGGCTAAATACCTTGAGTGGATTGACTTCTCCACCATACTAGTTTCTCCTCTATAGATTGCATGACTTGAGTTTGCTTAAATAAGCATTCCTCTTTGTACATAAGCTCTTGTTGGTATCTATTTCACTCATTCAACCTATCTATTTCCAACATCTAATTTTCAAACTCTAATATTATCTCCCTAGCACTCTTAGATTCGCTAGGAGAAGGATAATTAGGAGGGATACTTGAAGTGATTACATTAACAAATT
This sequence comes from Torreya grandis, assembly GCA_037957365.1. Lineage (NCBI taxonomy): Eukaryota > Viridiplantae > Streptophyta > Pinopsida > Cupressales > Taxaceae > Torreya > Torreya grandis. Next base: position 2,340,912 of record JARHVA010000662.1, read on the forward strand.
GAGCTTGATCAAAACTATATGAAGGAACACAAGATCTATATAGCTCTATAATGGAATTATACATACCAAATATAATTTCTTGATGCACTAGGGCTGCTTGACTAGTTGATTCAACTTAGAGTGACCATTGGTGTTGATTGAAATGTCTCCAAAAGGCTAATTGATTGAAGAACACACCAAGAATTCTTCAACTCCTTAGACAAATTGTCCCATCGGGCGTGCCAAAAATTATTGATGCTTGGATTTCAACCTTGAGAAGATGCTCATTTCTCCTCATCCAAGTGGCACAATTGAATCATCTTTCTTGTTATGGGTGACAATTTCATTGAGATGAAACTCTAGATTAGGGGCTAGCTCCCCTTGACGTACCACTTGACTGTTGCTTCTACTACTACTAACTTTTGGGGTGAAAAGGGAATGAGGGAAACTAAAGAAAACCAAAATTAATGGAGGTGATACATCAAAATATATGATTGCTTCCAACCACATGTATATGACACTTATGACCAAAACAATAACTGACATACATTGTCCCAGTCGTTATCTTCTTTCATCAATATTACATTGTGAGGTCATGAAAGATTATCTTATGCTAGGACTAGAAAAGAGGCCTTAAATGACACTAATGAAAAGATAAACTCACTTAGACATGGAAATCTCCTAGAACACTTCACGTGATTTACAAAAAGAAGCTGAAAATAGGTGAAAGAATGAATTACAATGCTAAGGAATCTATAGCTTCACTAAGCAAATTCAACATTCAAATAGATCACAATATGAACAGTCATGGAAGAGGTAAACATTTAGTCATTTTATTGATCAAGAAGGTATGCAATTGAGTAGAGCTTTGACATACTTTGGTGGAGCCTCAAAATCAGCCAAGAGCAGCCATATATATAACCTTTTAGAGGGAGGTCAAGGAAAGGGAGTTTATGAGTCACATGGAAATGTGTCAGTCTGAGAAAAGAAATAGTTACATTACATTTTATAAGAATCTTCTAATGGTTATACCAATATAATGAAGATATCTCAAATTTCCTTTTGTTATGGATGGGTTTATTGGATGAAAATTTGTTTGGATGCTAGTTGTACCTTATTGGCTTTCCAAGTTGTGAAATGACATAACAACTTAAACTATCAACTGCCTATTTCCATTTGTTTGTGCACATATGTTTAGGATTCTACCATGTGTCACTCCCATATTTGTTTTTAGTTTCCCGCCAAACTCCTTTTAAACTCAAATAACTATTTTCATAGTTTAAAGATGACATCATGTGGGTTGTCACTCCTTTGTTTGAATTCCAATGCTAATTTTCATAGTTTAAACTTGACATTTTATGGGCTCACTTGGGTATATCTTTAGACTTATTGTCCTTGACATTTATTTTTAGTATTTATCTTCTACATTATTTATGCCTTTTAGAATTCTCATGGACAAAATGTCAGAAAGAAATGGACTTCGGCATTTCAGACAATTTCTTCGAAAAAAATTCTTAGAACAATTTCTCTAAAAGAATTCCTTCAGAATTTCTACTTGGCTTCCTTTGTTTCTTTGAGATGAACCTTTGGAAAAGTTGTAAACATCCATTATAAAAGGAAAATACCTTTCAAATTTTGGAATGGTCCACCCTTCCCCCTAAACAATCCTTCCGATTTTTTGAAAAAGTGCCTTCGAGAAGTCAAAAGTGTCCTTTGGAAAAGGCATGTGTCCTTTCAAGAAAAATGAAATGATCCTTTAAAGAAAGCAAGTGATCCTTCATAATAATTATAAGTGACCCTTCAGAAGAATGTAAATGTCCTTCAAAAAACTTGCAGTTATCCTTCGGACTTTTGGAAATGGTCCACTTAGCCTCAAAGATACCCTTCAAAAAAATGCAAGGTCCTTTTTAGCTTGAAAGATGCCTTCGGTAAAATTAAAGTGCCTTTCAGAAAAGTTACATCACCCTTCGGGAAAATTACTTCAGACAAAAAGTCTAAAAGAATTCACCTAAGTAAAAGGCTTCGGATAAAAACTCTGAAAGAATTCGATAAGGACTTTAGAACAAAAGCTCAAAAGAAATATACTTAGTGAAGGACCAAAACAAACCTTCTAAAATAATTCATTGGTGAAGACTCATCCAAAAAACTAAATAACAAAGCTACAAAAAAGAATACACTTGGGTTTTTACATGTAATAGACTTTAGCTTTGCATAAGAACACTTCTTGAATACTGGACATGAAACCTGCATACTAGACATGAACAAAAGTATAGACTTAGACACTTTTTACAAATAGGGGTGCCTAATTTTGGCCTAAAAGGCCAAAATTTGGTCAAAAATATGTTTCATATTCCTCTCTCGATCATATGTAACTCCTTTTATCATCTTGACACATGTCCTAGTGACTCTTGGGCTTCATTCTCTTCCTTTCTCTCTCAAATTCTATAAGTAGTAGCCATTTTGGCTCTTTTAGACTAATACCACACCATGTATGGAAAATACCTAGTTTTGACATTGTAATTTTCCTTTGAACAATAAATTCAATTTTGGTTTTATGTTCGTGAACATTTCTCTAAGTGTGCAAAGTGATGTATGGTGATGTTAAGTGATAATCTTCTATCCTTGCTTTTCCTTATCCTCTCATGTTTATGTAAGAGTTCCTATTCTAATAAGTCATATAGAGTGTATTAGTGTGTTAGGATCATTTAAAGTGTACAATTTTTGTTAGAGTGTGCAGTCTACCCTCTAGTTCATATACCTTGTGTTGCCTCATGCATATCACCTCTATATTGAAACACTCGTGTTAGAACCTTTTAGGACTTTGAAGCTAGTTTACAGGTCTTATTTATTAGTGAAAGAAGTATAATGGTCATGTGGAAATTATTTTGGTGTATCACCCCATTATATTAGTTTCATTTCATGCAAACTTATATATCTTTTCCCATAAACAACTAGTTAAGTAGGTGATAAGCATTTTAAGGCAAATTGAGGGAGCTAGCCTTTAAACCTAAAGGTCTACTTCTACTATGGGTAAACCCACATACCTATAAGTATTCCCACATTGCCCAAATCTGGAGGAGGTTTTGACACCCTCCTATAGGGTTCAATATTTGGTGCCGACAATTCTGGCATGCTCGCTGGGACCCATTGTCCTCAAGACAACCTATCAAGGTGAATGTTGGTCTTGACAACATCAACTAAAAATTAGTGTGCTATTCAACATTTGGAGACTCCATTCACGGTAAAATTTGGATCAAGGCCATTATTATGTCATAAATTTTCTCTCATACTTCATGGTCCCTATTAGGTCATCATCTAGTAGAGTTCTCAATCATATCAATCCACCTATTCAGCCTAAACTTCCTCTTGAAGTTCAATACCCTCAGCCTAATCTACCCTTTGAAGACCAAGAAGATTTTTCTACTCAAAAGAGTGAAGAGATTGAAAAAATCTAATCCATCATGGATAGGCCACATACCTTCCCTAACTTTAATACTAAAAATCCAATTCATCTTAATGCATATGATGCCAGAACCCTTAATGTTACAAAGAGTGTGCTTACATTTAATGGTGAGGGTCATATCACACCTAGTGAACACATCACATATATCTCCATTTTCTATAGTTTCCATAATGTCATTTAATCGAATATTTCCATTAGACTCTTTTCCATGTACCATATAAGGAAAGCACTTGATTGGTATAGGACTTTTCTCGGTAGATTCATCACATCATGGGATGACTTTGGAGTCTTGTTAACTTCAAGGTTTGAAGATGGAAGTGACCATACCTTTCTCATACATCAGCTCAATGTGATAAAAATATCCCCCAAGGAAAAAATGCATGACTTCAATGAGAGGTTTCAAAAGACTTGGTATAGATTGCCTCCTCCCATGAGACCACTTGCTAGTTTTGTGTTCCCTACATACTTGATAGCTATTAGTACTGATATTGCCATCATGATTCAATCCATGGGTTGTTTCACTCTTCCCAAGGCATATGAAATTTACATTAGAGTTGAGAGTGGCCTCATTCAAGTAGTAAAATTTAATCCTAAATGTCTATGCCTCTACTACCTGATACTCCTACTAATACTGCAAGTATTACCCAAGTTCCAAGTACAAATGCAAGCCTAAAACTGCTCATAAGAAGGCATATGATACCATGGATCCATATGTAGAAATTCAAATGCTAAGAGCTCAGCTTAGGCAAGCCAATATATCACAAGGTGCTCATCAAAATCTTTATCCATATCAACAATAATATGGCCAACAATATGGAAGAGGAACATGTCAATAGTAACCTAACTTTAATAGACCTACTAATGTGTACAATCCCAATTCCACCACTAATGCAAGGGATATGGTACCTATGCATAGTAATTTGGTGAAAGGGAAATATTGGAAATAAGGCACATTAATGGATGCTAATGAGGGTGGAGAGCAACCTCCAGTTTATCAAGGAGGAGTCACTCCTCTCCTATCTACTGAATATGAAGTCATGATGGAAGTAAGTGAGGATCAATAACCTCATGGAGAAAGCTTCACTAACTTCTTGGTGCAAGACACTTTTGTGCTCAACCAAGGAAATTTTATTTTAAAAAATACTAGAGCTAAGAGGAAGGCTTTAAGAGGTGATGGTAACATTCCTACAAGCTCATCTACTCCTTCTATAAGGCAGCAAAGCATGGGAATACTAAACACTCCTACACCTCAAAATTATAACATTGGAAGGTCTACTCAAGGTGTTTCAATTCATCAAGTTTCAACAACTTCTTTGCCTCCAAGGACTTAAGATAAGGGGAGTAATACTAACGTAAACATAGTGGATTAATTGAAGAATACCAAATCATCTATCTCTTTATGGGATGTCCTTCATATGCCTGGCCAAAAAGAGCTCCTACAAAGACTATTGTCCACTATCCCTACTAGTCCTTCATCTTCAAGTCAAATTCAAGGTCATTTTACTCTTACAAATTCCCCTAACACTATTTTTTAACCATCTACCAAAGTTGAGAAGACTCCACCCTTCTACCTTACTCTCATAGTAGGTGACAAACTAGTACATAATTGCATAGTTGATAATGATGCTTCTACATTAGTCATACCCAAAGTTTTAGATGATAAGTTAGGCCTTAAATATAAGACCCATAATAAAGGAGTGATTTAGCTAAATGATACACCCTCTAAGACAATAGGGTTGATAAAAAACTTGAAAGTCTTCGTCCATGATTATCCTAGTTTTCCTATCATCCAACACATTATTGTTGTAGACCTTCCTGCTCGTTTTGCAATTTTCCTCTCAAGAGATTTCATAGCCAAGATAGGTGGATACCTCCTAGATGATTGGTCCTTCTTGGCCTTTAGGACAAGTTATGAAACTAAATTGACCATAAGAACTCATCCCCTTGCTAGATTTCACATTGATCCCAATGTTCAAGTAAGCTCTAACTTGAATTATGTGATCAATGAGAAGGAGGAGCCTAATGTGGATGATGGTGCTTCTAAACTTGAGGGCATAAGTGACTTGTTTCTATATGAATATGGTACAAATTCTTATGATCATGGTCCTTATTCATACTTTGATCAAACTGACCTTGACACCTATATCATCCATGAAGAGTCATTTGAAGGAGTTGAAGTGTCAAACATTCTTTCTCACAAGCTATTGAGAGTAACTACTTGATTCATGTGTTTAATGATGATGGATTGAAGGATCTGATTGATCACCATAATGGGAACAATGATGTCTTTATGCTTACTATTGATGAAGCTACCCTTTATGATTACACTCATGAGGGAGAGAAAGATGGCTTATGGCAATGGTTCAATGCCATATTTCAAGAGTTTGATCAATTAAGTAATGTTACTTCCCCTCCTAAAAAGTCTATATATAATGTGTTTGATAATGAATCTAACAAACACGATGTTTAGTGTCTCACCAAGCATGGAAAAGTGTGTCATGTTGTGAATGAGGATGAACTAAGGAAAATGTTCAATGCCATATGCAAAGAATTTGATAAGTTAGGTAAGACTCCTTTTTCTCCTAGAGATTGCATGTCTGATATCAAAATTTATAATGAGACTAATAAGCAAGTTGTTAAGTGTTCTTTCAGACATGAAAATGAATGTCATGCTACTGATCAAGAATCTACAATCATGAAAGAGCTTGATGAAGCTATTGCCCAAGAAGTTGTAAACATGGAGAATAAGGTCAAGGTGGATTTGGTTGTGCTTAAAATACAATCAAAATCCACATATAATGTTGTTCCATATTCATAGGTAGTGGGACATAAAGGAAAAGAGCTTGATGTCTCTATTTATTAAGCACATCATGCATAAGAAGATAGAAAAATTGAGGTCGCTGTCATACATTCCATTTTGCAGTTTGAGGAAGACTTATTAGATATGATAATGATCAAGAGGATTGTAACCTCAATAAAGGCCTTTGTAAATTATAAAATAAAATTCATGAAGGCTTCAAATATCCCACTTAAAGGCATGAGAAGGCATACAATTGGTAAGCTTCTTGACCATACACATATGCAAGTGATCGATGATGAGCAAGCCCCTCATGCTAGATTGAATTCATGGAGTGACAAAGATGAAAGGGATACTAACTTTGACCCTAGTTTAGGTATGATAAGATGTTTTACACCTCAATAGTGAGGTTTTTTAAATAGTATATTAGATGTGTGTGTCTTTCTTTTAGTTGTGTTGTGTTTTATAAGTGTTCTAGTTGAACACATATGTGTTTCTTTTGGGTGTGTCTTGTTTTGTTAATATTTTAATTATGTTTGGTGTGGTTTCAAAGTGAAATTAATATTCAAACCTTTGTATAGGTGACTTCATGTCCCGATGGATAGGATTAGGCTATTGGTCTTGGCATAACAAGCATACCACCCTTAGGAAATCACCAAGAATGTTGATTATTTTGAGCCCAATTCAAAATAGGTCAACCACCTATAGTAAAAAACTTGATATAGGGGTCTATTATAATGTCTTTGGGTGTGTCATGGTTCATTTGATGTGATTTATTGTGTTTCTATCCTTGGTCATGGTCACACTTAGTCCTTGTGTCATTTTATGTCACATAGGGGTCATATATGGGTCATTAAAGAGGGTGGTATAGTTTTGAAGGGTTTATAAGTGTTATAATATATCTTCAAACATCCAACATGTTATATTCATTTTTATTAATGTTAGGACTAACTTAAAATTGTAGGTTCCTAACTGAAAACCAAGAAAATAAATGAAAAAGGAATTTTGAAGGTTGTACGACCTATGGGAGAAAGTGGCATGTGGGGGAAGCTTATATGGTGAAATTTAAATTTCCCTGACTCTATTTCAATGCTTGATTTTCTTTGTAAGTGCCAAAAGTGGGCCAAAACCTTTTTTCCTCTCCATCACTCCACTAGGCAAACAAAACTAGTCAACAAGTTTTTGGATGGTATGGTCAGTAGGAAGACTTCTAGGTCAAATGCTCTTGGTGGTGGATATTAAACTTGGTTTTATTAATTTTCATGTTTGGATTTGGAATAATGGTTTCCTATACTTTATGAACCATTCTTAATAAGTTGACTATCTTATTTTGCTAACTAATCCCCACACCCTACAAGTTTTACCTCTGATTGAGCATGTACGTATAATCCAGTTGGTGAAATGGTTTTCAGAGAGTTTTAAATTCCTTCTCTCATGGTTTATATGTTTTTTTTCATGTTTATAAGTGATTATATGAGTTTAAACCTCTTATATTATAAGAGGACTATGTTAGTGAGGTTACAGTCAAATTTCACAAATTGTAAAAGGTTTTTTTCTCTGCAACAGTTTTAAAGCAAAGTGTGTTGTTTTTTTTTCATGCCTTGAATGTCTTATTTACCACCTCTCCTTCTAAGCTTACTTTCTGAGATAAACATCATAAAGGCTGCAATCAGAATGGGAGATACAATTAGCTCTTTGTTCATTTTCACTTACAATCATGGCGTATAAATGTCTTGATAATGTCATAAATGTGTAATGAATCATTTAAAAGAGTTTAAAAACCTTCTTATAAGTATGAATAATAAATCAAAGGCCTTTCAAACATCATATTATCGATTGTGACAGTCAATCCCCATATATGCAGAGTCATACACCATTAGTGTGCATCTGCAATAGACTAAAGACATTAGGATGGAAGTATGGAAACATGTTTCAAGCCTTTAAAAGAGGAAAATATCAATTCAAGGTCTTTTGAGAAGGTTTGAAACTAGTTGTAGGCCCATACACCATACAAATTGATTATCTAAACCCCACTACCTTCAATATTGAAATGTCCACCTATAGGTGGCACTAACAGAGACTTGGGATTGTTTCATAAAGATGGTAAAACATGTTTTGAGATCTTCGTCAGGGTTGAATAAGATGGATATACCTTGAAAACCATGTATAGGGTCATATAACATACATATTGCTCAAGTCTTACACTCACTGCCTTGTTTGTGATTGAATGTACATCTTCAGCTGCCCTTAGGAGATGATCACATGGATATGAAGTATTTAAATTGGGTTAAAGTTATTCATGGTGAAAAACGTTCATTTAAGCATTTTATAAGGGTATATGGCTGATTGAAATCCTAGATAATATGCATATTGTTCATGTCTTTTCGTAACCACCTATACACTGCAATGTCCACCTAGAGTTGGCTTATACAGAGATCTAAAGGTGTGGTATAGAGGAGTTTGGCATGTTTAGACACCTTAATGAAGTTTGAGTAGTTGGATGATAGCATGAAAACCATGTTTGAGACATTGGAATAACAAGCATACTTGAGAAGTCACCTTAAGTGAAGGAAATGTGTTTTAGGGACAAGTTCCCTAATATCTCCAAAATAAAGCCCTAGCGACTTTTGGTGATGTCATATAACAGTATATCAAGGAGTCTAGATGAATCCAAATGTACACATATTATAGCCTTCATGAAGGGGTAGAACCTTGAAAAAATAAATGGATGTGTGACTAGAAGAACATGGGGTCTAGAAACTCCCAATTTTGATATTTGTTCACTTCATCTTTTCAGTGTCTTCTACAAGATTTGAACTTTCAAATGACTCTGCACCATAAGGCTGCAATATAGAAGCATATATCCATGATTGAGTGGTACTATTAAGTTGAAGAGAATATTTATGGTTTAAAGGTCATCAATAGGAGTTTGAATGGAAGATATAGACTCACACCATCACCTATAGGTGCCTTTCCCTCAGATTATCCACCTACAACCTGACTATAGGTACTCACTAACCATGACATATACCTTAGAGAACTAGAATCCTAAAAAGCATGAATGCTTGTAAATTGGAATTCATAAACTATTCCATATACTTCCAAAATGATCTAAATATATTAATCATAGGCGTTATAGGTTGAAGATCACCTACAAGATCCCTTTTTGCCTCAATAGGGTCAACTATAGTTGACTGTGTATGTAGTGACCTGAAAGTATGAATATCTAAGGTTGACATAGCATAAACATGACTTAAGAAATACTATATGAATGGAATATTCAATAAGGTCCTTAGTAATTGTATGCAATATCTAATATAAAATATTCACCTATAGGTAAGGTGGTTTGAGGCAAGCAACATAGTCAGTCAATCTGCCATCTAGACCAATCAAGGCGAGAGGTGAACAATGTAAGGTTTGACAATGGTCTAATGATAAACATGTTTTAAAGGATTATAAATTGACAATGATTATTCCATGGCACTCACATAGCATGGAAATATGGGAAGAAAAGGTCTCAAACATGCACCCATAGTCATACTTGACACCCTACACATAGTGAATTACTTAGCAGTATGCCTTAAGGATTTAATGAGTTTTAGAGGGTATATTCATGTGATCAAGATATAAAAATTTGGAAAACTAATCCTCACAACTTTTAGAATGCTCTCATACCATCATTTGGTTTGAGGCAATGGGGGAAGTGCCGTTTATTTTATCTCAGATAGAGGGCACTCCCCAAGGGTGCAAACCTACAAGTTTAGAGGGAAAATGATGAGAGGGTAAGATAAAGGCTGATGGGACCTTACATAATATGTTTAAAGTTGATTTGTACATGGAAGAACATGCATAAATCCTATAGGTGACTAAAATCAATCAGGGTGGCCTAAACCCATAAGTATGTAGGCTGAGCCTACTAGGTCTTGATTAGGCCTAAAGCCCTAAAGGGGTATGATTTCACTTATAGCATCAGGGGAATGTTACAAAGCATTGGGAAACATTCATGGGGAGATATAAGGTGTGTTTGAGATATTGTAATGCAAAATAGATCACAGAGAAGCCACTTTTTAGCTTAAGACCATCACAAAGTATGCATAATGGAGAACAAAGTTTGAGAGGCTAACTTGAGATGCTCACACCTGCATAGAAAATTTTCATGAGAGTCTGAGGAGTTGGGGATGTTGAGAGAGTTCTTGAATAAATATTTTGTTGAATTTTTTCACAAATTGGATGTTAGACCTATATGAACAATCCTTAGAGGGAAAAAACACTCTAAACCCTTTGAAACCCTTGCTAGTGACTCGATTGGGAAAATGAAGTAAGAGAGGCATCCAGGAGGGATATAATAGATTGGGAAATTATTTAAACCTATAGATAACTCTCCATGGCTCCTTCCCATCAATTGAGTTCTACCCTACTTATATGGACATGAGGGAAATTGTATTTTCTTGACAGTTTTGTGTGTTGTGCAGGTATGGAAGGGTTCCAAATGATGAAAATAACTTTGGGAGATAGGTTGAGACTTGAGATAACCCCTCATGTCCATTTAATGCATCATAAAATATCACAAGTGCCTTTTTAAGTGTCTTCATAGCAACCAATCCAAACTGGCATAGTGAACAAACAAGTGAGAAGGTGAAAATTCCAAGTAAGGGGCATTTTAAGGTCTACCTAAGGAATATAAGGCCATGAGGGTTCTTTAAAAGTGCCATACACCCCCTTTTATGGATCATATTTGGAAAATTGAAGATAAATCTAGTGCCAAGTGTGAGGGGTGAGTGAAAGAGGAATTATTTGGACTACAGGTATTGATAACTCATGTCCTAAATAATACTAATGACTAGGGACACGTCCAATGCATATTGTAGATTATCTATAACCCCTCCCTCTCAGTGAAATCATCCCAGCTATCCCTAGTTTACTGTGGATCATTCCAAAGAGGTCAAATGATGAAGGTAGTTTCTAGACATGTAAATGAGAAGTCCTATGCCACATTTTAGGAGTTTCATGCTTTGAGGGACATATGTGCAAGTAAACCTTACATGGTCTATTTCATATTCGTCTTTCCTACATATGTAACTCCTTTTCTCAGCTTGACACATGTCCTAGTGACTCTTGGACTTCATTCTCTTCATATCTCTCTTCTTTGAAAAATAAATGTGAGTTTGGTTTTGAGTTCATAAACATTTGTCTAAGTGTGCAAAGTGATGTATGGTGATGCTAAGTGATAATCTTCTATCCTTGATTTTCCTTATCATCTCATGTTTATACAAGAGTTCCTTTTCTAACAGGTCATATAGAGTGTATATTTTGTGTTAGGATCCTTTAAAGTGTAAAATTATTCTTAGAGTGTGTAATATGCCCTCTAGTTCACTTACCTTGTGTTGCCTCATGCATATCACCTCTATATTGAAACACTAATGTTAGAACCTTTTAGGACATTGAAGATGGTTTGTAGGTCTTGTTTCTTAGTGAAATAAGGATAATGGTCATTTGGAAATCCTTATAGTGTATCATCCATTGAGAGTAGTTTCATTTCATGCAAACTTATATCTTTTTTACCATAAACAATTAGTTAAGTAGGTGATAAGCATTTCAAGGCAAATTCAGGGAGCTAGCCCTTAAACCTATAGGTTTATTTATACTATAGGTTTACTTATACTATAGGTAAACCCACATACCTAAAAGTATTCCCATGTTGCCCAAATATAGAGGAGGCTTAAAAATCCTCTTCTAGGGTTCAAGATTTGGTGATAGCAATCACCAAGCTCAAATTATCTATGTTTGACCCATCAGTTATAGTGGCCACAATTGGTTCTGGTATGCTTGAAAGTTGTTGATAGTGGTGATGTATTTTTCATCAAGTAACTTTAGCTCTTTCAGGGGAGATAATCAATGATATTCATCACATGTTTGAATGAGATACATAAATAAGGTAACTCAAACTCAATTGAAAGAATGACCTTAGTGTCATAAACTAGAGTATACGGAGTTGCTTCAGTTGGAGTACGATAATTAGTGTAGTATGCCTAGAGGGTGAATAAGATTTAGAGGTGATAATCATGACCAACATCATTGATAATATATTTAAGGATGTTGATAATGTTTTTGTTTGATGCCTTGACTTAGCCATTACTTTGTGGATAATATGCATTAGAAAAATGTTGGGTGATGTTGTACTTATCACAAAGTGTTTTGACATCCTTGTTCTTAAATGATCTACCATTATCACATATAATGTTGGATGGGATACTATAATGAAAAATGAGTTGATTAAAGATGAATTTGGAAATTTATTTTCTAGTCATGTGAGGGGTATAGTAGTAAGGATACATTTATGGCCATCATATGAGGTAGGGTTAATATTGTCAATGAGATCAAGTCCCCATATTATGAATGACCATGGTGTAGGTATTGGTTTTAGTGTTTTGGCTAGGGCATGAATCAGATTGGTATGCGTTTGACATTTATCACATTGTTTGACGTAGAAAACTACATTTATAACTATAGTTAGCCACTAGTAACCAATACATAGGAGATTTTTATCTAGGATGGCCTCGTTGGTATGGGATCCACATACTCCTTCATGAACTTCTTGTATTGCTATTGTTACTTCTACCAATTTAAAAAATGAATCAGAGTTCCATCAAAACTATAATGATAAAGGATTAGTCCAAGTAAGGTATAACATGAGGCTTGGTGGGTAAATGCCTTTTATTGTTTACGTGATAGGTCTGGTGGCATGATATGGTCATGAAGGTAAGTAAATGGTTTGAATACCATATAGAGTTGGGACCAAAAATATCACATATTAGTGCGATGATTGAAGGTTCATGAGTAGGCACTAAAATATTTTCAATGATGAAATGATATTTTGCTACCTTGTCTATTTGGTGGATCAAAGAGCCAATGGTGGTCATGACATTTGTTGTTCTATTAGTAGCCTTGGGTATGTGTTCAAACTATATGTTGATGATATGTTATTTTAGAGTGTCAACCATGGCCTTGTATGGCACTAACTTATCATCTTTAGTCTAAAAGTGGTTTGTAACCTAATTGATGATTAACTGAGAATCACCATAAATTGTTAGATGCTAAATATTTCATTGGACTACATGGAAAAGCCTTGTGATAAGTTCTTTATATTTGACCATGTTGTTAGTGCAAGGAAAGATGATACAAAATGCTTTAGGGATAAGGTCCCCCTATGGTGTAATAAATAACAGGCCTGCCCTTGATCTATGTGAGGTGAATGATCCATCAAAATATAACTTCTAGTGCTACTCCTCAAGAGATGTTTCAATGATGGTCATAATGGACTCATCTAGGATTGAAAATTTAGTGGTTTGGTATCTGTAAGGGGAGCTTAAACAAGCTAATCTACAAGTAATTATCCCTTTATGACCTTATGGTTAACATATTCTATCTCAAACTCACTCAGAAGCATGATCCATTTAGCCATGTAGCCTTGTAAAGCTATTTTAGATAGTAGATACTTGAGCATACCTACTTTGGAAATAACTATGGTCTTATTGTTTAGCATGTAATATCATAGTTTTTGGGTTGTAAAGACCATAGCTAAACAAGATTTTTTTATTAGTGTATAATTATGTTCATATGTGACCAGTGTATGACTGAGATAGTACATGACATGTTCTTTTACACTGTCATCATGCTAAGCTAAAAGTGCCCCTAGGTCTTTGTTTGTGATAGATAGATACAGTAGGAATGATTTTCCTTGCATAGGTGGTAATAAAATAGGGGGATTGGAAAGATATTCCTTTAAGTGCTGAACCACTTTCTAGCATTCTTCATCCCAATGAAATGTGACACCCTTCTTTATTAAGTATGTAAATAGATGGCACTTGTTGGCTAATTAAGATATGAAGCATATGATAGATTGAATCTTGCCCTATAAATTGTGAAGCTATTTTGGAAAAGGTGGTGGCATTTCAGTAATGGATTGTACTTTGGTAGGATCAAATTCAATGCCTCTATGAGAGATGATGAAGCCTAACATTTTATTTTAAGTGACACCAAAAACACATTTCTTAGGATTGAGTCTAACCTTGTATTCATAAAGCATCTTAAATATTCTACATAGTGTGGTTGGATGATCGACATGGATATTTGATTTACCCAATATGTTGTCAACATAATGTCATGCCTCATATCATGAAATATGATGGTCATGGCTCTTTGGTATGTGGCCCCAACATTCTTGAGATCAAATGACATAACATGATAATAAAATATTCCACATGAGTGGTGAAAGTTGTTTTATGTTGGTCTTTTTGTGCAGTCTGGATCTAGTTGTATCCTAAAACTCCATCCATAAGTGAAAGCATTTTGTACTCCATTGTGGAGTCAACTATCATGTCAATGTTTGGTAGAGGAAAGTCATATTTGGGGCAAGCCTTATTTATATCTCTAAAATTAGTGCATATTTTGATTCCTTTTGGTTTCTTACTAATGGGCACAACATTCAAGATCCACTTTAAGTAGTCAATCGGTAAGATGCATCTCTTCCTAAGAGTTTTTCCAAATCTTTATTTACTAATACAACAATGTGAGGATGCATCTCACATAATTTTTGTTTCACAAGTTTCACATCAAGATGTATAGCAAGGTGGCATAAAACTAAGGTGGTGTCTAAACCATGCAATTTTAGAATAGGTTGAATCAAAGATGTCAAAAAATTCCATCATAAGGGTTTTAAAGATTTCATGTTCCTCCTCAATGAGGGATGCACCTGATTTGATCCATTTTGGGTTTTCTAGAGTCCTCGTGTTGACTTCCATAGTGTCTTCTATAATGAGATTTGAATCATCTTCTAGAATGGTTGGCAATGATTAGAATTGGCTTATAACTACAAAGTCCTCTATTTGGACTGGATCTTCAAGCTCTCTTAAAAAAAATGAATCTAAATCTCCCAATGGTAGGGATGGCCATATTATAAACACTAGAAAAAATTCTTGAATAATTTGATCAAAGGCATGTTATTACTCAGAACTAAATTCAGACCCAAAGGTAAGTTTATCGTTGGTGGTCTCCTGAGTTATGTTTAAGGAAAGATGAACACCCCCATTTAATGGCACCTAAAACATGTTTTCACCATAAAACTAGCCTTTCTCTTTACTTTTACCTTGGTCTAAAAGTACCTCAAAGAAGTTTTCACTTTGGGACCTCAATGTTTTATTTATTTATGGCTAAGGGTGTTCACCTATTCTCCAAAATAGGCTATAGGGTCTATTTTGATTAAGAACCCTTATTTGTGGTCTCCCAATGGAACATTGTCTCTTAAGGCTAGAAAATTGTAAAAAGCCTCATCATTCTCAAACTCATCTACAAGAACTGTGGATTCTTGTTGGTCCCAGGATATAAGTTGAGAGTGATATAGAGGAAGCAGATTATATTGGTCTTATGGGGTAACTGTACAAATGGTATGGCTATAAAATAGGCTAGTATTGGTCAGGAATTCACAAATGTTATGATGGGACTCTACTTCATTTTTGACATCATTATCACTAATAATTGGCATTGGAACATGAACAAGATACGTGGGGTCACCCTTAGGTAGTTTAAATCTAAAACCATAGGTGCCTTTATATTGAGTTATAGAGATTGGCTCTAGTGTACCCTGCTGATCTGGCCCGAAGCCTCCTCCTTCATAGGCTTGGTTCTCTATGATCCTATTAGGAATGGGGTATTTGAATTTTTTTGTAATGATCAACCAATTTGTCATTGTATAACCATGATTCATCTTTGGAAAGTAGGTCTTCTTCTTTGCCAGTGGCTAGTTTGAAAATGACAAGAGCTAGACTATGAAGTTTATCCTTTCCCTTTCATTATTATTCCATGCAAAGTAGTTTGGCTATAGGTCTCCCATAAGACTTGGGTTTATGTGGAAGATTGGTAATTTGAAATGTATCATGAGTCAAATACTCTCCTGAGATGTTGGCTAAGATCATAAAATGATTAGACAATTTAGGATGTGGATTATAATAAGATGAATCAAGGCTATTTGGGTCTATGCAATTGGCCTCTAACAAGTTGATAAGTATTTATTTACCTTTATCCTCTTTGGGAATTAGATCTAAGCTAAAGCGATAATTATAACTTTCATACTCAGCCTCTAAATGTTTGTAATGTTCATAAGGTTGCAAATCTCCATTGATGGTGACCTTCATGATTGAATGAGAGAACTTGAGACACTAGTGTAATGTTGAAGGGATTGCATAAATTTCATGTATCCAAGGCCTACCCAAAAGTAAATTATATGATAAGTCAAGGTATAACACATGGTAAAGTGTATCATGGGTCAAGGGCCCAATGATAATTGACAATCTAATGGTGCCTTGTGATTCCCGTTCTTCATTGTCATAGGCCTTGATGGTAATTGTCTTCGGCTATAGATGAGTTATTGTATATTTGAGATGCTTAATGAGCTTTAGAGACAAAAAATTTAGGCCTGACCCATTATCTATGAGAACACATTTCACTTTGTATCGTGCGATGACAACTTCAATGTACAATGGATTATTATGAAGAGGGATAAGGGATGCCATATCACTTTAGTCAAAGGTCAACTATTAGCTTGGGGAAAGATGTCCAACCAAATCTTAGAATTTATTTGGGATGATGTCATTGGTAACTTAGGATTGACCTAGGAACTCTGTCAAGATGTTCTTGTGGATGGTAGACGTATGTAACAAATATAAGATGGAAATTTATGTGGGCATCTTTAAAAGTTGTTCTACAATGTCAAATGTCTTTTCTTTAACAATGTTATATAGATTTTTCCTAGCTAGGATAATAGGTTGGATGGGTTTGATGGTAGGTGGTTATGGTCTGAGAATGGTAATCTTTGACTGTTGAGTTGTGATTATATAATCAAGATTAGATACAGGACCATTATTTCTAGAAAATGATGGTAGAGGGGGGCCAGATAGGATAAATCTCACTTATCAGTGCACTTTTTTGTGGTCATCAAGTAATGATGAGTTATCTATACAAGGTCCAAAAGTAGTAATCCCTAGTTATTGGTGCTCTTATTTGTGGTCTTAGGTCAAAGAAGGAATATTAGAATAGATAGGTTGATTGGAATTGTTTAGAAACTATCTTGTTCTGTTAGCACTTGGTCTTGTATTAATGGTGATGGTGGAAATATAACTTCCTAAAATATGACCTACAAATTTTGTGTAGTCATGTACAACTATATGATAAGTCTGTTAGGTATTGGAATCATTTTGGCCATGGTTCCTTCCACTCGATTGTCATTGTTGTTATTACTACTGATATTATTTTGTTGTCATAGCTATTGATACTATTGTTGTTGTTCTGGCCTTTGATGTTGTTATTGTTGGTTGTTATTATTATGTTGCATAAAAGGGTTCTAATTGGATATAGATGATCTATTATCTAATGTAATCTCCCCATTTTCCATCATATTTTCAATGAGGTGTTTGATCTGCACACAATGGCATAGATTATGTCATACACATGATGGTACTCATAGAACTCATTCTCTCTATACTGGTCTGGATAAAGAATACCCTCAAGTTAATTCTTTGGAATTAGCCAACTTATCATGTTAGTTTCAACTAATTTGTGAAACATGGCTTATATAGGTTCTCTAAGGTCACTAAAAACTCGATGAGTAGGCAAATTTCTCCTTGGAGGAGAGGTTTATAAAGGTAATGGTTGTATTTTTTGAGATGGTCTAGGTTGATGCGAAGGTTGCACTTGAAGAATGGGTTATTGATGAGGAGTAAGTTGTATTTATAACATTGGATGAACATATGGTATTTAGACCATTTGAACATGATGCAACTCAGTTACTCCATTTCCAATAATAGTATTATTACAATTGAATTGCTTGGATTTTTCATAGTTACTGGCTTGGGTTGGTGTTGATGCTTGTACTTAGATTTAGTTTTGGTTATGATTTTTGGTTGTTTCTTGGTTTTGGTTATGGTTATGGTTTGATAAGGTTAACTTAATAATCCTTTTGTAAATAAGGGCCTTTTAAATTATTAAACCTTTGTCGATGATCTCTTTGAAGGTATGCACTCACTAAAGCTCCAGATGATAGGATATCTCATTGTGCAAATTTTTAGTAAACATAATGGCCAATTATTTATTTGGTAAGCTATGGGTGAAATGACTAGCAAGTGTTCTCCATCGCTGTAGATAACTAGAAAAGTTTTCATCAACTTTCTATTTGGTCTAAGTCAAATCTACCAATGAAATCTCATGTTTGAGATTATAGGAGAAATGTTGCACAAATTTGTCTAAGAGGTCATCAAAATCAGATACAAAATTCTTTATAAATTTTAAGAACCACTCCAAATCTTGTCTTGCTAGACTTTGGGGAAATAAGAGGAGTAAATAAATGTCACTGCAAGCCATTGGTTGGTAAGCAACAACGAATTTTGTTAAATGGGCCTTAAGGTCTCCTTTACCCTTGTATATATCAAATTTTGGTGGTTTGTAGCCTGGAGGAAATGGTATCTATAGATACTCCATGTTGAATGGGTATAAACACATGTCATCTAACTTGAACTTCTTGGTTTATTTCCCTGCTTGAATGACAAAAATTGCATCTTTCATTTGTTGTAGTTCTTGTACCAAGAAACTAGATGTAACATTGGACTGGGGTGGAGGTTGAGAGGTCGAAGGTGGATTACCTTGATTAGTGTATAATGGAGGTGTTATCAATTAGACCTAGACCTTTGGAAAGGTAGTTTTAATCCTTTAGAGTCTATTAAAACATGGAAACAATCCTAGGTTGTGGGTGACCTAATCAGTGGATTGAATCTCTAGATTATAAGGGCTAGCTCCCTTTGGTGTAACAATTAGGACCTTTGCTCTACACTATAAACTAGCAGGAAAAGAGAGAAAAAATTGAATGGAAATCCTATCTAATAATGGTGATACACCTATATTTTTGATTGATCCACTCAATTAGAGCTCCTAAAACACTAATTTAGACAATAAAAAGGTTGAACTTTCAACTCTAACTCACTAATATGCATAAATATTTCGTGAAAAGGTTTGATCTAGTAATTAAAACTTGAGGGAAATGAAAGAATATGCCTGATTGAAGGCACTAATTAGCCACTTGCATCCACTAAAATTCTAGCCAAAAGACACTTAAACACAAATCATGACCTGCATAATTTGACTAGCTAGTAATTAGGTAAGAATCAAGACTTGACAATGAAGAAAAATCTATCACTTATGTAAATCAATGACATAAATACACTATACCAACAGCTAGAATCTGAAAATAATAGTCCTTTTATTAATCTGAAAAAGGTTACAACTCAGTCTTTGGTAGAATTTTGTCTTGCCAAAAGAGGGATACAATTCAAGGCTAAAAAGCCAACTTATATAGAAAAATACACAACCAAAGAGGTTGGCATTAAAAGTAGAGAGGAAGTCAACTCTCACATTAACCAAGTCCAATTTACGTTATACCAAGATAACAAAGCCTTCTAAATTTGTGTTTTCTTGTCTTTTGTATTGCATCAAAACTCCTTGGCATTGAAAATGGATGGTGGGCCTATTTTAGACTAATTTGTTCCATACATGGAAAGCTTTTCCAATCTCTAAATAAAGAACTCTACTTGAACTGCTTGAAATAAGAGAACATGGATTACATGAAAACTAAGGAGTAGCATGATCTTGACAAACAGTCAACTAAAGATTTAACCAACTAAAAATAGCCTTTCACCATTAAGTTCCTCGAGCCTTTCATGCATTCAAGTCTCTATTATAAAACTGAAAGAGTTGTGCATGTCTTGGACCGATTTGATTATTGCATTTATTATTTGGCATTCCTTTTGTTGCAGTCTTGGATTGTAGATCTTCTTATAGATGGAAAAAATGATATCTTTATTAGTCTTTGAATGTTCTTGTATGTACCCTTCGACATTCATTTTTTGGTTTATTTAATTTGTTTATTCCTATAGACTTTTCCTCTATCTATTTATCTTGGGTTCCTCTTGGACTTTCTTTCTTCCTTTCCTTAGAATTATCTCCTTGTCCAAGTCTCCTTGTCAAAATTGTAACCTCTATCATTCAGAACTTTACTTAAACATGCCTTTTGAAGAAGGGGAAGAGGACCATTTTGAGGGGCAGTCTTCAAAGTCCGAAGGGACATTACAAGAATCCTGAAGGGTACCAACCCTTCAAGAAAGTTCATCACAAGAATGTCGAAGGACCATTTTTGTAAGCTTGAAGGGCATGTCAAAAAGGAAAAAGAATATACAAAAGTCTGAAGGAATTCCTTTGGATAAATTGTCTAAAAGAATTCCTTCAAAAGAAAGCTTGCGAGAAAGAAAGGTTCAAATCCTTTGAATATTTTTTTTGAAGGAAAGGAAATGGTCTATTACAAGAATCCCAATGGGTATGTGCCCTTTAGGAAGGTACACTACAAAAATCCCTAAGGGTATGTACCCTTAGAGAAAGCTTAAAGGCATAGTTTGAAGGTTCATTGTAAGAATCCTGAAGGGTATGTGCCCTTCGAGAAAGTTTGAAACAAAAAAGCCAAAGGGTTACTTACCCTTCAGAAGATACCATTTACAATAAGCTCGAAGGGCACTTCACAAAACAAAGGAAATTACAAGAAGTCTGAAAAGAAAATTTCCTTCAGACTTTTTGTCTGAAGGAATTGTTCAAGAGCAGGAAATACACTTGTCTAAAGCTTGAGAGAATTCCTGTAGACAAATTGTCTATGGGAAAAAAGAGAAATACGTGAACAATTTATCTGAAGGCATTCCTTCAAAATTTTGTCCATGACCTTTGTTCTACCCCTTTGCAAATGTCTTACCCTTGTTTTAAAACTTCTAAAGAAATTCCTTCAAATAATTTGTTCAAGTATTTCTCTTTTTTCCCGTGGACAATTTGTCCACAGGAATTCTCTCAAGATTTAGACAAGTGTCATTCCTACTCTTAGATAATTCCTTTAGACAAAAATTCTAAAGGAAATATCCCTTTCAATCTTCTTGTAATTTCCTTTGTTCCACAAAGTGCCCTTTGGGCTTATTGTAAATGGTCTCTTTTGAAGGGTAAGTAACCCTTAAACTTTTTTGTTCAAACTTTCCTGAAGGGCACATACGCTTCAGGATTCTTGTAATGAACCTTCAAACTGTGCCTTTGAGCTTTCCCAAAAGGTACATACCCTTTGGGATTTTTGTAATGTACCTTCTTGAAGGGCACATAACCTTCAGGATTATTGTAATGGACCATTTCCTTTCCTTCAAACAAAATATCCAAAGGATTTGAACCTTTCTTTCCCAAAAGCTTTCTTTTGAAGGAATTCCTTCAAACTTTTATAAAGTCCTTTTCCTTTCTAACATGCCCTTTAGGCTTATAAAAATGTTCCTTCAACATTCTTGTGATGAACTTTCCTGAAGGGTTGGTACCCTTCGAGATTATTGTAATGTCCATTTAGACTTTGAAGACTACCCCTCTAAATGGTTCTCTTCCCATTCTTCAAAAGGCATGTTTAGGCAAAGTTCTGAATGATAGAGGTTACAAATTTGACCTATAAGGTCAAAATTGTCAACATTTTAGCGATTCAACTAGGAAGCATGCCTGCTATGCTTGAGAACTCAGACCATAAATATGATATTGAACTCATAAAAGAATGGTAAACCTAGTCCATGACTACAAATCTTCTTTAACCAAACATGAAGTAACCTTCATCCTCCAAAATAGAAGGGAAACACAAAATGGGAAAGCTAACTAACAAAGTAAATGTGCAAACAAGCACTTATTGGAACAAAACAAATTGAAACTACTGTGCATGAATAGCCCTTGGAGGAAAGCAAAACAACTAACTATGTACAAGGAGATTTGTTCTTTAATAATAATGTTTTAGATGTATCCTATTGATTGGGATTGGAAGCTCTTGACCATACAAATTTGAAAGTTGGAAAGCATTATGGGATTTGCAACTGGAAATTATGTATGGGCCACTCCAAAGAGAATAAAACTTGTGCCTTCCTAGTTTAGCTCTATCCTCATCCCACTTAAGGACCAAATCTCCTTCCTTGAAACTTAATAAAGAATATCCCTTGTTAAAAGTTATCTTTACCTATGTTGGATGAATTTCCACTAAAAATGTTCTCAAGTGTGAGCAATCGTTTGGGCAGCTTATTCATTTTTAATTAGACAATTTGATCACCATACTATTGTAAGTTCTTTGACTGGTTTCTTAAAGAAAACTCTGCCTCTTCTTGCAAGAATCTCATGATTTGATTGTCATCTTCCAACACCTGCCAATTCTCATGATTATTTGGGACATAATGCCTTACAACCACCTTTATGTGTGACTATTTTTTTTTATTTTTTACATAAGTTGGATACTAATTTGTGCCCCAATGGCAGTCAACGTATCATCATGTTTATTCTTATCTCTTTGTATTGACTGAATGTTAAAAGCTTAAAAATCTTCAAGTAAATCCCAAATTCCATGCTTGTAAAATTTAAGCAATAAATTTTTGCATACATTCAACCCTCTTACTTGGTGGACTACAAGCTCACTATCACCAAACATTTGCAAAGAATTGACTTTCATCTTCCTAACCCACTACAAACCGTGAACTAGTGCTTCATACTCAACAACATTATTTGGACAACCAAACTAAAATTTAATAGAAGAGAAATACCTTTTGTTTTTTTGGAGAAACCAACATCATTCTAGCTCTAGTTCCATGCTTATTCCTTGATCCATTAAAGTACAATTTCCACAAACCTTCATTAGACTCATCTGCTTTGACCATGGCTGGAATTGGTGTATCATTCTCATGAAGGCAATACACACAAAGACCTTCTTCATTCAGCTTATAAGGATCATGATCATGCAAGGTAGAAGCCCACTCATTAAGAAACAAATTTGGAACTCCATCCAAAGGTGATTCCTTTTCTACATCACTAATTTATAGTACATCTTTTGAGATGATACGATTAATATTCATAATACTTGATGTAAATGGCTCCATATGAAAATGTGCAATAGGATTAGAATGAATTGTTACCTTGGTACCATACCTAGTTCTAAAAAATAAATAAGTTCAATCAGCTGATATATATCCCCCAATCTTTGAGGTGAAATCCCTTGAAAGGCACATAGCAAAATAGGAAGGCTAATCTACCACAACAACATCCTACTGAATAAAAACATTGGGACATGCATGTAATGTCAATTTTAGATCCTTGATGATGCCTATCATCTTCATTGGTGACCCATTCAATTGAAAAACTCCTTATTATTTGGCTCATAAACAAGTCTAAGCTAATCTACAATCTATTTAGGCATGATCGTACTACTAGCTCCACTATCCACCATACAATTATGAACCAAAGTATCACCTACTATTAAAGAAAGGTAGAAAGGAGGGGTTTTATTTGATTTTACCTTAGTTTTTCCAACCTTTTCCATCTTATTTGCTTACTGTACATGTTGCTTAGTTGGTTGATCTGAATTAGACAAGACAACCCCTTCTTTCTCAGCCAATTTTGGAGACAATTCTAGAGCTGAAAGCTCTTGGATGAGGTTATCCTTTTATAATAGAATGGAAAGGGATTACCATATGCTAATGCTGATGTTAGACTTATTCATCTGATCTACTGTACTGAAATAAGATCCACTAACCTTTGGCTGTACTTTTTGAAGCACTGGTTGTTCAAGAACTAGAGGTAGTTGATTAACTATACTAACCTCTGTATTCTAATTTTTTGAGTTGTAGGGACAATAAGTTTCTCTTTTGTACTCTTGGAAACAACCCTAGGACCACTTGAATCATTTTGCATCTCTTGATCCTCTTTAATGGCTCTTATTTTAGCTCTAGTTACAACTGCATCTTGACCACTTGAATTATTAGTTTCACCACTTTGAGTAAAAGAACATGATCATCTACTTGCCAATTGACATTAACGGCATCATACTGCCCTTGAGCTTGTTGAGTCTCCCATTGTGATGCCAAACTTGTATCTTGGTATTGACCTCATTGAAAAAAAAACTCTTCTCGTGTCATCTGTGACATGGTGATGTTTTGTGATACCAAGGCTTGATGTTGAGCATCATTGAGATTTGAGGGCTGCCAACCTGAATCCTGCACCAAGTTATTTTGAGGTGGGGTTGGTAGAATGGATTTTGAAGTGGAAAGATCATTAGGATCAAGGGAAGCATATGGCTTAGTTGGAGTTATGGCTCCTTGTGTTTGATAAGGTGATCTATTCTCTCTAAAACATTGATAAGGAGGCCTTTGATCTTTGAAGGGCTGATAGGTGTTCTAATTTTACTATTGAGAGGGCCTATTTGACTAAAATTGTTACATTCTGAGATGCACTATTTTATTCCCAAAATATTGTTACAAGATTTTCAACTCTCCTATCTCACTAACTTGGCTAGTAGGGGCTACAATTTGAGCTTGAGGTGCTGGAACAGGAGCTAAGGATGGAATTCTAGGAACTTGAGGAGCTTGAGGGGCTAGTATATAAATTATTTATATAAATATAGGAATTGGAGGTTTTGGAAAAAGCTTACCAACTTGTATCAAACTATTTTCTACCCTTATTTCAACCTCATAAGTATTTGGCAAGGTAATACCACCCATTGACTATATCATCACACTAATGTTAGAATTAAGAGCTTTCAAATAGTAAATAAATCCATATTCAGAGGATGGTCTAATCAATGTAGGTATCCTAGTCTATATCTTTTGGAATACGAGGTTAAAATCAAACATGAACTCATGAGGAGTCCTTGTTATGGTGATCAATTACTGAACTAAAGATAGGTGATTAGATTTGTCCTCAAATTGCTTGACTAAGGTTGCACCTAATTCATCCTAGGTGGGAATGGAGTTAAATGGTATATATTTATACCATTTCAATGTTTTTCCTTTGAATAAGGCAATCAATAAACTAATAACAACATAATCCCTAACAACATTATGAATTGAACAAAGATTAGCCACATCTTGGATATGCTCAATAGGGGTTGTTTGATTTTATTCAATGAAGAATGGGATGCTCTTGAGGGTAGACACAAAAATGTTATCAAACTAGGCCAAATTCAGTGGGTTACCTCTATTGAATGGAGCAAACACTTGATTTTTGATGGCCATTTGGATAGTGGGGATTAGAGTGCTTAGAATAATAGGTTGACTAGGAGGCAAATACTATTTTTGAGGATATAGTTTTTCCCTCTTAAACCTTTGTCTTTTGTATTATAAAAATTCAAAAGGAGTACCTTTATTTTCTAACCTTGTGGTAACTTTTGGCATGAATGAATTGCCTGAAAGATGTTATGAGGTTTGCAACTGGATGATATCTTCTTCTGCTATAAAATTTCTTCAGATATGCAAATAATTTCTTTGTGGTCCCATCGAGCATGCCAAAAACTATTGTCAATCAGACCTACACCCTTGTGAAGGTAGTTTTAAGCCTTCACAGTCTACTAAAACATAGAACCAATCCTGGGTTGTGGGTGACCTAATTAGTGGATCGAATCTCTAGATTATAAGGGCTAGCTCACTTTGGTGTATCAATTAGGACATTTGCTCTACACTAAAAATTGTCAAAAAAAGAGAGAAAAACTTGAACAAATATCCTATCTAATGATGGTGATATACCTGTATTTTTTATTGATCCACTCAATTAGAGCTCCTAAAACACTAATTTAGACAAGAAGAAGGCTGAACTTTCAACTCTAATTGACCAATATGCATAAATATTTCATGAAAAGGTTTGATCTAGTAACTAAAACTTGAGGGAAATAAAATATTAGGCTTGATTGAAGGCACTAATCAGCCACTTACATCCACTAAAATTCTAGCCAAAAGACACTTAAACACAGAGCATAACCTGTATAATTTGACCAGCTAGTAACTAGGTAAGAATCAAGACTTGACAAGAAAGAAAACATTATCACTTATGTTAATCAATGACATAAATACACTATACCAATAGTTGGAATCTGAAAATAACAGTCTTATTAATCTGAAAAAGGTTACAACTTAGTCTTTGGTAGAATTTTGTCTTGCCAAAAGAGGGATATAATTCAAGGCTGAAAAGCCAACTTATATAGACAAATACATAACAACCAAAGAGGTTGGCATTGAAAATATAGAGGAAGTCAACTCTCACATTGACCAAGTCCAATTTTTGTTATGCCAAGATAACAAAGCCTTCTAAATTTGTGTTTTCTTGTCTTTTGTCTTGCATGAAAACTCCTTGGCATTGAAAATGGATGGTGGGCCTATTTTGGACTAATCTATTCTATACATGGAAAGCTACACCAATCTTCAAATAAATAACTCTACTTGAACTTCTTGAAACAAGAAAATAACTTCCTTTGCATGAAATCAATGATAATGCTAAACTTAGAATTCCATTTGAACAACTAGAACATTGAAATCTTTAGATTGCATGAAAACCAAGGAGAAGTGTGATCTTAACAAATAATCAACTGAAGCTTTGACCAACTAAAAATAGCCTTTTACCATTAATTTCCTTGAGCCTTTTATGCATTCGAGTCTCTATTCTAGAACTAAAAGATTCATGCATGTATTGGGCCGATTTGATTATTTCATTTATTATTTGGCATTCTTTTTGTTGCAGTCTCAAACTGTAGATCTTCCTATAGATGAAAAAAATGATATCTTTATTGGTATTTACATGTTCTTACATGTACCCTTTGACATTCATTTTCTAGTTTATTTTCTCTATTTATTCCTGCAGACTTTTCCTCTGTCTATTTATCTTAGGTTCCTCTTGGCTTTTCTTTCTTCCTTTCTTTCAGCTTATCTCCTTGTCCAAGTCTCTTGAAGGAATTCTTTCAAACAATTTATCTGAAGGAATTCTTTTAGACTTTTGTCCATGACCTTTCTTTTACCCCTTTGAAAATGTCTTACCCTTGATTTAAAACTTTTGAAGGAATTCCTTCAGATAATTTTTTCACGTATTTATCTTTTTTCCCATATATAATTTGTCTACAGGAATTCTCTTGGGCTTTATACAAGTGTCATTCCTACTCTCAGACAATTCTTTTAGACAAGAATTTTGAAGGAAATGTCCCTTTCAGACTTCTTGTAATTGCCTTTGTTCTACAAAGTGCCCTTCGAGCTTATTGTAAAAGGTCTCTTTTTAAGGGTAAGTTACCCTTTGGATTTTTTATTTCAAACTTTCTGGAAGGGCACATACCCTTCAGGATTATTGCAATGAACCTTCAAACTGTGCCTTTAAGCTTTCTCAAAGGGTACATACCCTTCGATAGTTTTGTAATGTACCTTCCCTAAGGGCACATACACTTCGAGATTCTTGTAATGGACCATTTCCTTTCCTTTGGATAAAATGTCTGAAGGATTTAAACCTTTCTGTCTGACAAGCTTTCTTTCAAAGGAATTATTTTGGACAATTTATCCAAAAGAATTCCTTTAAAATTTTGTAAAGTCCTTTTCCTTTTTGACATGCCCTTTGACCTTATAAAAATGGTCCTTCAACATTCTTATGATAAACTTTCTTGAATGGTTGGTACCCTTCAGGATTCTTATAATGTCCCTTTAGACTTTGAAGGCTACCCCTCGAAATGGCCCTCTTCACCTTCTTCAAAAGGCATGTTTAAGCAAAGTTTTGAATGATAAAGGTTACAATTGTTGGAATATAAATAACCGGAAGCACACAATTGATTACTAAGCAACTTAATATGCGGAAATAACCAGAATCAACAAGTAACTAGAATCCAAAAATAACACAAAATATGAGAGACAATACACAACTTGTATTAATACTCATATAGAAAAGAATACAATAAAGAAGATGCCACTTCTTCTCCACCACCTCTTCAGAGGCTTCCCACACCTCAAGTGAACAATAATTCTCTCCTCAAAGCTCTCTCTCTTAGGTCCCAACACCCAACTCAAACACAGAGTTGGTGTTCACCTGCAGTGCTCCACACACACCATAAATACACAACGTACTTCAAGTACACAAACATACTTCAAGTAGATCTCCCCTAAACCTACAACAACTTGCACCTCAATAGACCTTACTTATGGAAGGATCTTCCTTGCCTTCCTCTTTGCTCTGAGTACACACCTGTACTCCAAGTAGATCTCTCCTGATACTTCTCCCTGTTGTGTTGTTATCCTCTCTGATCTTGCACACCTATAAATCAATCTGGTTATGCACACCTGTGAACCTTGACCTTGCACACACATACACTTACATATCAATGATCTTACTTACCCATGTAGATCTCCTATCGTATCCATGCTCACTTGATGACCAAGATCATACATACATGAGGAACCCTGCTGATTCTCCAATCTAGCACCCACACTTGGTACTGTGGCACTAGGAGGAACACACCATTGCTCACCTAACACATAGAAGGAGCTTATAATATTGCTCTCTTACTCTCTAGCACAAGTTTACAATACAACCATGAGTCTAATATATAGATCTCATCCAAACAATAATTAGACATCCAATTACAATAATTAGATCCGCAGCTCTCAGTCTAAAATTGGCTCTTGACATGCAAACACGTGGTTCATTAGCTAACTGCCCATAATATACTCACAGTCGAACCACACAGGTGACCGACATCAGTCCGTGTCTACCTAGGGGTCACCAATGCCAGCTGACTTCTGACCGACGTCAGTTGCTTCCTGTCTCTTCCCTACCGATGTCGATTAGCCTGACCGATGCTAGTGCCTAACACACTCAGCAACCTTCCTGAAACCTCCTCCTCTATTTGCATCAGTGAAGCTTTTAGCTCCACAACCTAACAATCTCCCACTTGGAGATAAACAGCTGCACTGTACCTATACCTATACTCCATCTAATCTGTTTCCAGGCTTGTATCCATCTTCAAGCTCAATCTTGAAGACAACCCACCACACAACCTATGGTGTACCTCTTATCATCCAAGTACCTTGCCGCATCCAAACCTACAATCCCATGTAGTGAAGTCCTGAACTTGAATAGCATGAATCCCTGCTGCTGGTCCCTCTCAAATCCTTGAGAATCCACTTCTTTGAATTAGCTCCTAACTCTCTGACAACATCCACTGCTTGGGCAAACTCAGGTCTATGCTAGACCTCATGTGATTTTAGACACTAAACTTTCCAGCCCTTAGTGTGCTCTAATTTTGCATCCTGAATCTCACCAACACCTGATTCACATCAGCTCCCAATGGAGATAAAATCAACTTGTGATCTCCATGTCTCCCATGTCAAATAATTTTGCTGCTCCAAACTCCTCATGACATGCCACTGAACTAATCTTACCCTTAGCTCAGCAAAACCCTATATGTACAATCCTCCTAGCTAGCATACCATCCACATACAACAACAGAATGATATTACGACCATCATCCACCTGGTAAGACAAACACAATGGTTATACTAACATTAACTAAAGCCCTGCTTTGTCATCCACTTGGTACCACCTGTCAGTTCTGTCCCACTGTCCTGCAGCTCCCTCAAGACCATATGACCATGGTCTTTCATCTCACATGTCCGTTCTCTCTATTCTTCAACTAAGGTATCCATTCGTCTCTGTGATTTCATACCTATTGGCAACCCTACCAAGTCTCTGCTTGGTTCTGCATCATATACCTGCCACGCTCCCACTGTTTCCTGGGTCCTTTCTACTCTACAGTCAGCAACTAGTATAAAGAAGAGGAACAATGAATTTGAGGCTTACTTACCACCTTCAGTCCTCCATATGGGCATTTGAGACTCCTTGATAGCTTGCTGTCCACATAAAATTTGTTACAGTGACCGACCTCGGTCACCACACAGTCTGCATCCAACTGACATCGGTTCCTGCGCCTGTCCTGACTACCAACGTCGGTGTCCTCTGCTGCAGACATCGGTCCTCCTGGCCGATGTCGGTCTTACCTCCTGCCAACATCAGTTTTCTTGCTGACGTTGGTACCTATGTTTTCCTGTGAGTGATGACTTTTTACCCACGAGCTCCTTTGAATCAAGACCCATGTCCAAACTGCCCTGCTCAGAAGTATCCAGCCCATCCACTGGTCTCTGTCTACCATCTCCTCCAAGAACACCAAGGCTTTCCAGTTCTTAAGCCTGTCGAATACATCTGTCTTTCACTTAAGAACATGCATCTCCTTCCTGCTCATGTGACCAAGCCTACGAAGCCACGTCTCCGCAATAGAAGAAGAATCAGTAATATAAACAAGTAGATAAAGAGTACCTATTTTCTTACTACCAGCTAATTCAAGTGCATCCGCTGTGAGAGTTCTTGTGCATCTCTCATCACCCAACCTTTCTGAAGAAATTAGCCATATCTCCAAACCTGAGACCTGCATGACCTCCTTCAACACCCATGTGTTGGCCGCCTGCAATTTCAGCTTCACTTCCCCTTTGCCAATTCTTTGGCAAGGCTCACCAGCTCCTCTCCCTGGGGCTGCATGGAAAGAGGCAACAAAATATATTATCCAAGATTCAACTTTATCCAAGAAACCTCCCAAAGCATCTTGTGCTACAACACCTGCAACATCTGCATCTTCAATTCCTTCTTGCTGATCTTCCACAAACCAACAATTTCCTTTTACCTGCTCTTTCTTTCCATAGGACCGTAAGTGACCATCTGTGCTTTTCAACTCCTCCATTCTTAGCTTACTTTGATCTGCCATTGCTCTAC
The DNA here is from genome assembly GCA_037957365.1 of Torreya grandis. Classification (NCBI taxonomy): domain Eukaryota; kingdom Viridiplantae; phylum Streptophyta; class Pinopsida; order Cupressales; family Taxaceae; genus Torreya; species Torreya grandis. The sequence goes on from JARHVA010000662.1 coordinate 2,371,841, forward strand.
TCCCACTCAATTAGAAACCCCTGAGAGTGACCTGTAACCAAACACAAAATCTGCTCCCTACAACCTTAGCTCTGATACCACGTGTTGGGATATAAATAATTGGAAGCACACAATTAATTACTAAGCAACTTAATATGTGGAAATAACTAGAATCAACAAGTAACTAGAATCCAGAAATAACATAGAATATGAGAAACAATACACAACTTGTATTAATACTCATACAGAAAAGAATACAATAAAGAAGATGCCACTTCTTCTCCACCACCTCTTCAGAGGCTTCCCACACCTCAAGTGAACAGTAATTCTCTCCTCAAAGCTCTCTCTCTTAGGTCCCAACACCCAACTCAAACATAGAGTTGGTGTTCACCTCCAGTGCTCCACGCACACCACAAGTACACAACATACTTCAAGTACACAAACATACTTCAAGTAGATCTCCCCTGAACCTGCAACAAATTACACCTCAATAGACCTTACTTATGGAAGAATCTTCCTTGCCTTTCTCTTTGCTCTGAGTACACACCTGTACTCCAAGTAGATCTCTTTTGATACTGCTCCCTATTTTGTTGCTGTCCTCTCTGATCTTGCACACCTGCAAATCAATCTGGTTCTGCACACTTGTGAACCTTGACCTTGCACACACATACACCTGCATATCAATGATCTTAATTACCCATGTAGATCTCCTATTGTAGCCATGCTCACCTGATGACCAAGATCATACATACCTTAAGAACCCTGCTGATTCTCTAATCTAGCACCCACACTTGGTACTGTGGCACTAGGAGGAACACACCATTGCTCACCTCACACACAGAAGGAGCTTATAATATTGCTCTCTTACTCTCTAGCACAAGTTTACAATACAACCATGAGTCTAATATATAGATTTCATCCAAACAATAATTAGACATCCAATTACAATAATTAGATCCACAACTTTCAATCTAAAATTGGCTCTTGACATGCAAACACATGGTTCATTAGCTAACTACCCATAATATACTCACAGTCAAACCACACAGGTGACCGATGTCGGTCCCTGTCTGCCTGGGGGTCGCCGACGCCGACCGACTTCTGACCGACGTCAGTTGCTTCCTATCTCTTTCCTACCAATGTCGGTTGGCCTAATCGATGCCAATGCCTGACACACTCATCAACCTTCCTGAAACCTCCTCCTCTGTTTGCATCAGTGAAGCTTTTAGCTCCACAACCTAACAACAATTTTGACTTGTAGGGTCAAAATTTTCAATAGGAGGCTTGGTTTCTTATGGAATGTGGGTTTGATGAGGGAACCAACCAAGAATATGTATTCATAGATTTGGGGGTGTTTGTTGAAATTACATGCTTTATGGTATGATATTCTAGTTTGGATTCAATATATAGGCATAATTTTTAGGAAATTATGACTATGATAGATGAAAATGGCTCTGGGTAAAATATTATGCCTGATGAGGTTGAGTAGGTACTTGATTTTGACTAGTCAAACTTGCTGAATAGGGATAACTTATTTTGGACCAAGGCTCTATCATTGGATCTGTGGCATATTTTGAATGAAAGGCAATTATTGGCTAATTAGTACATGTTGGATAGTAGTACCTCTTGGTTGCATGAACACTTGTTTTAAACTAGATGTTTGATGGATGTTCAAAATTTGTATTTGACCAATGGACATAGATTTTTGACTAGATAATGTTTGTGATTATGAAGGCATATTGGTCTGTGACTATTGAGGGTCATTAGTTGGCAAGGTGAAAAATTTATTACCCCTGTTGACGCGGTATAGTGTTTGACCTTAGCTGCAAAGGTATATTAGATTATGCCTATTGTTGTGGGATGTTAGTCATCACTTTTTGAGGTAGAATATCATTCGTCACATTTTTTTGAGGGAAGGCACTAGTCAGCATTTGTTTATTTAATTCTTGTGATTACGTGCTTGAAAAAGCAACTAGTTGAGGATTAGAGGTAGCTTGTTGTGGTTGTGACATAGGAGTTCTTGCCCCCTGCTATTTAAAACCACTCATAGTGTTAACTAAAATCACTTGTTGTAGGCTAGTTATTGGTGTAGTTAAACCACTTTGGACTGGATTGGAAGACAATTGCATGTTATCCACTATGTTTAGCATGTTATTTTATGTAGACGTAGTAAACATTTCTTTAATAGCTGGGATGTTGAGCATGTCACCAATTAAAGTGATTTATGCAAATGGGTCTATACCCAAATTGTCTTCACTAGTTAATTTAATTAATACCCTTGTTGAAGGAGCTAATTCTATGAGGGGAACATTTAACATGGCTATGTTATTAAAGTTGTACGCTAAATTCAAATAGGTTTGATACGTTGTTTACATTTTTATAAAGTGGTCCTACATGAGGCCCTTTCTTATGACAAACATATTTGGGTTTTGATTCGACATCAACATGAGAACTTGAGGATTAATATAAGAGGCATATTCAATGGTTTGATTATAAGGCATGTTGAGAAGCACTCTAACTAGACTAGGCAAAATTTTATGGGGGAAGTCTGCTAGAAACTTGGACCCTAACTTCGTGGCTTTGACTAAAAATTTGTCCTTGTTTTCAAGAAAGTGATAATCAAACAAATAGGGATAATATGTTGATGGCATAGTAACATAATATAGTTGTTTTTGAACTTATCATACAATCGATGGTACACTAGCAAGATATTGTGTAGTTTGATTTTGGTCCTACTTTGAGTATGGAGGTGTGTTAACCAAATATTGGGCTAAGGGATCTTGGATTTGTTCTTCAGATTGAGAAGTGTAAGGAGGATAAGGACCCATCTCATAAATAACATTGTCACCATAGGGGTCTTGAACAAATTTATATTATGCGACCACATTATCATAACCTAGATTGTACATGGATCCACTACGAGTGTAATGAGACATCCAAATCAATGATGAGCATTTTATGAAAAAAGCCTAGAGTTATACAAAATATTAAAAATAATTTCCAAAGGAAAAATGGTCCAAACTTGGTCTAAGGATGGAGTTGTATCTCCATAAAATGTCTGTGCTAAAATTTGGTCTAAAATAGTCTAACATAAAATGTCTACCATCAAATGTTGTACACAAAAAGGTCAAGTGGATGAATAAAAACCAGAATGCCAAACTTAGGTAGAAAGTTTTGCAAACAAGTCTAATATAGGCCTAAAGAAAAACATGTTGCTAGGTCTTTTGGAAAACAAGGCACAAAGCTAGGATCAAAATAAGTATTGTTAAGTCTTTTAGAAAAGGCACAAAATCTAGACTTTAAACAAAATGAGGTCTAAAAGGCAAGAGAGTTAATCTAAAAAATATGAAACACTTTGACACAAACCAGGCATTTAGATTTAAACACACGCTTAATCATTTAACAAAAGACATAGAACTTTAGGCATATATGAGAGAGACTACTTGTCCAATTTTAGGCACAAGAATAATATTTAAATGAAGTATGAAATTAACCTGAGTTACACAACTTAAAAGTGAAGGGTGAACACCTACGCCAAAATTATGTAAGTCATGGGCATAAACCAATCAATGTTTGGATTTGAACTTGTAAGGGATAACTTTGAACTTTAATTTAGAAGACTAGGCTTTTTAAAATAGGCAACAAGCTAGACAAGAATGAACATCATGATGGTACTAGGCATAGATGTAAAAGGCACACGTGGCTTTGATTTATAATTTGAATATAAGGCAACCAGTCTTTGAAATAATTTGAGTAGCGTAATGAAATTATCGTGCTCTAAAAGTATGACCAAATATTTGTTTCAAGACTTATAAGGTATAAGACTTGAAATGAAATGGGTAACATAATGTCATCCTTTTAAAATAAGCGACACACTCATAAAATGTTTGATCAAACAACTAAGGCAACAAGTGTGGTGTCAAATGGATGGAATAACATGTCTTTAAACAAAGGAGTGATGTGTAAACAAGACTTATTTTAGATGTGGTATAACAAACAAATAGTTTTGACACAAGACCATGCAAGTAAAAAGAACAAAATGATAAAAACACCTAAGTGTAACGTCCTAAATCCTAAAATTGACAGGTTGCATAATATTATCTAATTATATCAATATACTTGCTCTTGAGAGGATTTTAATTTGTTAATCCAAAAATTAAAAAGTGCATGAAAAGTAGGGTTTTTAGGCCCCCTCTTCTCTCAAAAGTTGGTATGATGACATGGATCTTTGGGCTACTCACCCTATATCAATAGTATGTTTGTGGTAAGTGGGGTTGTCTAAATTATTCATTTTCATTCATTTCTAAATGGTCCTATATGCGTGGTAAACACCAGGGCACAATCACATCATTTGGATCTACATCAACCAACTTATTGTGAAGAGGTCTAGTTTTTTTCATAACCACTAAATCCAGTAATTACTTAGTGTCGTGTGATGTCTGAGTTGCCTCTACAGTTTGAGGTTGAATACCACTAACATAGCTTGTTTTAACTTCTCAAAACAAATGTCCCAATAGGTCACCCTCAATTTATACACCCCACCATGGAGTGGGCTTGAAATGATGTCGGGTAATAAATTCTTGGGTCAATGCTTCCCTAGAGAACTTGTGAGGAGGCGATGAAATCCCATCCATAAGCCAAAATGTATGAAAATAAAGACAAGTGGAAGGACTTTAGGGTCACCCAAATCATATAGATTTTAGGGAGGGCCTTAACAAATTTCCTTCCTTACTTTTGGACTAAAGTGATAAAATGCAGAGAGTGAGTGTTTTTGATCACCCAAGTTCCCTAAATGGGATGTGGAGAGAACATACACATGACACTCATCTTTATAAACAAACACTTCAATAAACAAGCATACAAATAAAAACTCCTATGAGTATTTAACTAATGTGAGAGTTCATTTTTATAACACCAAAATGAAGTATGTAATGAAGTTTGATCCCCTTTGGCATTGTGTGGAAAAATTTGAAAGATAAAAATGACTTAAGAAAAAATATTTTTAAAACACCAATTTGAAATGTGAAATTTGCAAATTTAAAGTGTTTTAAATGTCTTTTTTTTGCCTTTGGGTCTTTCAAAAACACATTAGGGGTCCTTGTGTTTATAAGCAAATCATGAGTGGACAAATGACTTTTGAATTCTTGTTCTTGGGTTTCCAAAATTTTACACAGAGTGAAAAATCACAATAACATAGAATAATACCGTAACTATTCCTACAACACTGCAACTGTTGGGACAATATTGCTACCTTCCTATAAAACAAAGTAGTAGGCATAAAATCACTACTATTATGACAATAACACTAAAATAATTACAATACTATAGATCTTCAGGAAATACTATGATTCACCCTCTAAACATAAAATAATTAGCCTAACTTTGGTGGTTAAAGGTAATACAGTGAAAGTTGTAGCAATATCACTAAAGTTTTGGTGATATCACGACTTGTAAAATTGTGATATTGTCAATATCATGAGTTTTCCATGTTAAACACAAATAATTAGTAAACCTTGATTATTAACCACAAAAATGTGAGATTTAGTGTAAAATCATTGAGAATATGACAAAATTATGACTGCAAAAATAGTGATATTGTGCAATATCATGATTCTAGAGAGTGAAAATGCTACTGCACAGAACAACTTCACATTTTCCATAAAAATGTCCTTAAGTCTTCAATTTTCACTTGTTTTGATCAACAAGTTTTAATTTTGATAGGAAAATTTATGGGAGGACATCCTAAAAGGCCTTGAGAGCAACTTTGTGTGGTGTGGGTCCCATCGGGCGTGCCATCATCAAAAATTTTGAAAGATAAAAATGACTTAAGCAATTTTTTTTTAAAATACCAATTTAAAATGTGAAATTTACAACTTTAAAGTTTTTTAAATGTCCTTTTTTGGCCTTTGCATCCTACAAAACATGTTAGGGGGTCCTTGTGTTTAGAAGCAAATCATGATGGACAAATGACTTTTAAATTCTTGCTCTCGAGTTTCCAAAATTTTACATAGAGTGTAAAACCATAAAAACATAGAGTAATACCACAACTATTACTGTAACACTGAAACTATTGAGACAACATCATTACTCTGATATAAAATAGAATATTAGCCACAAAATCACTACCATTATGACAATATCTTTGAAATAATGAAAATATTACAGATCTTTAGGCAATAATGTGATTCACCCTACAAATATAAAATAATTAGCCTGACCATGGCAGTTAAAGGCAATACTATGAAAGTTTTATCAATATCATTGAAGTTTTAGAAATATCACGACTGCAAAGTTGTGATATTATCAATATTGTGAGTCTTCCCTGTTAAACATAAACAATTAGTAAACCATGATGGTTAACTAGAAAAATGTGAGAGTTAGTAAAATATTGCTAAAATATGACAAAACTGTGATTGTAAAAATAGTGATATTGTGAAATATCATGATTTTAGAAAGTAAAAATACAACATAGAATAACTTCATGATTTCCCAAAAATGTCATTGAGCCTTCAATTTTCACTTGTTTTGATTTGCAAGTTTGAATTTTGACAAAAAAGTTGATAGGTGGACATGTTGAAAGGCCTTGAGAGCAACTTTGTGGGGTGTAATGTCACACTAGGTATGCCATGATGTGAATAAGGAATTACATAGTGTTAGTCTAATAAATCAAATCAAAATAACACACTAAAATCCTAACACCTCTAGCCCAAACACTAGGGAGAGCATAGGTAACAAACATACAAATGAAAGAAGAACTAAAACAAAAAAGAAAGCCTTATTTTACCTTCCTTGGAGCTCCAAATGGCTTGTTGAAGTGGCTTGCTCAGTTTGTGCATCAAGAAATCTTCATCAATGGAGCTTTATTTGCTTCACCTTTCTTTGGTACCTTGGTTTGGTTGCTTGAATTAATAATTTGACATGGTAAAATTACTTATATGAAACTTCTCTATCCAAATTGGCATTATAAAACCACACTATTGAAATCTATGAAGACATTTAGGCATAATAACTTTGTACCAAAATATCTTAGAAATGAATAGGCATGGCCTTGTATTTATAGCCTGAAAAATCAACTCTCACCCAAGGTGAGTTAAGGTTGAGTTTAAACATAGAATGGATTCAAATTAACCCTAGGTGAGTTGAGGCTAACTCCAATTGAGTTAAAAAGTTGTTATGTAATTATGATTTTCAATTACTAGGCATGGCTCTCAAATCAGATATTTTGAGATATTTTGGAAGAGTTTGACAACTCATAAAGGTAATGATGAAAAGACTTGATATTTTGATTTTTAGAATTTCCATTTTTTAATATTTATTAATTGAAAATGAATAATTAAACTAGCCATTTAATCTTGTTTAATTAGATGATTAATTTTGATTAGTATTTTAGCTCTTTCAATATTTGATCAAGAGCCCCACTGAATGGGTCCATTGGCCAAATTGACAGTTGTTAGGTTACAAGGTGATTAAGGATGAATCTTTGAGAGGTTATTATTGAATACGAGCTAGTATCCTAAATAGGGATGCCTTAACATGATTTTAAACATTGACGAATGATGCACGACCATAATTGGGATGCTCATTGATTCTTAGGCTTAATTTACAATTCTTGGTAGGAATCAATCTAGGTCTGGTCAGAAGCTAGTTGTGTCGATAATTAGATGTCTACATCTGTAGGGAATGAAACAAATTTTATGCACATAGAAGATTGGAAATGACAAAGCTATTGAACCCATTTTAAATAACACTACCTTTGTAGAAACAAGAATTGAAACATACAAAATTTTAACTTTAGATAAATCAGATCATCAATATGCAATAACTATTTCAAAATAAATAATTTGGTCTTTATACTTTGATAGAGTTTGTTCCCAACATGGCAGTGGTGTTAGTTTTGTTCTTATTTCTCGTATGAATAAAATTTATAAATATGCATATTAGTTATCTTTTTAAAATACTAATAATATAGCTAAATTTGAAATAAGATCTTTGGTATTTAAAAAGACATTGAACTAAACATCAAATATCTAGATGTTTTCTATTATATTGAATTAGTCATTAGGCAAGTCAAATTTTTTTATAAGACTAATCAACCATATTTACACAATTTTACAGAAAAGGTTTGTCACTAATAGAAAGTTTTGAAACATTTAATATTTCACACTTTCTTAGAGAAATTGATATGTGTGTTGATAACCTCATTGTTTATGCTTCTATTCTAATGTTAAGTGATGCAAAAACTTAAATTAGATATATTTTTTCTAAGAATTTCAAATCTAAGATACTTGATTTGGAAAATAGTTGGCACAAATTTGATTGTGATGAACATATCAATAGTTTCATACAAGTTAATTATTTTGATCACAATCGTTATGTCTTAAATTGTAATGAATACTTGTAGCTTAGTGGTAATAAATTACCACCTAGTTTGGTAAGACTTTAATCAATGTTTTCTCCACATGATTGTCCTAAAGTCTCTAGGACTGAAGAAATTTCAAGAAGGATTATAGGAGAAACTATTCTGATTAATTTGAAAATTGATAGAGTTTATAAATATGTTTATCTAGGCATCCAATGTACTACCTAATAAAAGATACTTTTTATTAAATTATTAAAAAAGTTCATTGATATTTTTGCTTGGTCATATAGAGATTTAAAAGGTTATGACACTCCTATAATTTGTCATGATATACCTATTAAACTAGTATAAAATCTGTTAGGTGAAAACTTCGTAGAGTCAATCCCTTATTAGAAGACATCATCAACAATAAACTGGATAAAATATTAGATGATACTATCATTTATCTAGTTAGATATTCTGATTGGGAAGCTAACATCATCCTAATTCATAAAAAATAATGGTGATATTCATATTTGCATTGAATTTAGAGTTTTGAATTATGCTAATATTAAAGATAATTTCTCTTGACCACACATAGATAAGATTTTACAAGAAGTTTTTAATGTGAAATGATGTCATTATTAGATGAATTTTCAAGTTATAACTAAATTTTGTTAATACAAAATATAGGCATAAAATTACTTTCACCATGTATAGAGGCATTTTCCCTTTTAATAGAATGATTTTTGAAATAATAATTGTAGATGCCCCTTTTTTAAAGAGCAATGTATGCATGTTTTTTCTCACTTGATTGGTATTATCATTCAAGTCTAATTAGACAATCTTACTATTCATTCCAATACAATAAAGAAACACTTAGATCACTTGTGTTAAATTTTTATTAGGTGTAAAAGATATGGAATATCAATATATCCAAAGAAATCAATTTTCAATGTGACTAAAAGTAAACTCTTAGATCAAATAATATTTAAGAAAAAAAATTATATCATGATCGCATCGAATCCATAAAATAATTGCTTCCCCATAAAAACCAATTTGGTTTAAAGTCTTTCTTTGATAAAATCAATTTTGATCATAAATTTATTTTAAATTTTGTTGATAAAACTAATCCATTACAGATTTTATTTAAAATAATTATAGTTATATATGATATATAGGATTAGATATAGCCTTTGATGAATTAAAAATACAATAGTAAGTTCTCTTGTAATTTTAAAACTAAACATGAATAATCCTTTATGTTAATGTGACCAATAAGCGAATAGGTGTTGTCATTACTCAATATGATCAAAATCATGATGAAAGACCCATTAGATATATGAACCAAGTGATGAAAAATAATGAAATAAGTTATATATTAATTTAAAAGTTTGTCATTTCATTGGTTTCATTATTGAGTAAAATTTAAATATCTTTTAAATAGAAATAAAGTGATCATACGATAAAATGTTCTTATTTTGTCTTATTTATTAAAACAACCCACAATCGATGGAAGAGTAGCTGTGTGGATTTTTAGAATTAAAGAATATGACCTTGAATTTAAAACTTTTAAAATAATAAAAGGAAATGACTTAGTTAAACACCTTGCTAAAAATGCTATTTCTTATATTAATGTTTTAATTGTCATTGTTGATGATAACTTTAACGTTGAACCCCATTTTCAAACTTTAAAAGTTGTATTTATAACAATTTCAAAATTGAAATTAAAATTCAAGAATGAGATTGCTTATTTTCACAAGATTATTGGTTTGTGATCTCGTTTATTAGTTTTAAAATTAGAATTAACTTATTTATTAGGTAAATATCAAAAAAATGTTCTCAAAAGCTTTAAATTTTATTTTACTTGAAAGTTTTTTATTTTATCAAAATAGAGATGGAGTTTTGTCATTTTACCTTAAACATGATCAGACTCAAAAGGTTCTTAGAATTTCCCACGAAGGTAGTTTTAGTAGACATTTTGCTACAAAAATAACAACTCAAAGTTTTAGGTGCTAGTTATTATTGGTGAACTCTCTTCAAGGATGCTTTTCTCCTAGTTAGATAATATACGCCATGTCAATTATTTGTCAGAAGAGATAGATTACCTACAATGTCATTGAATCCAATTATTCTTGATAAACCATTAACCAAATAGGACATAAACTTCATCTCTAATATATATCCCTTATCATCAATTGGTCATAGATATATCTTGATCTCAACTGATTATTTTATAAAATAGCCCAAATCTATATTTCTCAAAGGGTATGTGACTTCAAAAGTCATTTAGTTATTTCAAAATCAAATCTTTTCATATTTTGGAGGTCTTTATGGAATCATTTTAGTCAGTAGTCCTCAATTTACTTCAAACAAATACTTAGCATTCTTAGGACATTACTCCTTTAACTCGATTCATTCATATAAATACTATGCTCAAAGAAGTGGACACATTGAATTGACTAAAAACAAATTGAATTCAATCTTGAAAAAAATTGTATGCAAAAATAAAATCAATTGGCATATTAAAATATTTAAAACTTTATGGGTTGATCGTACTACATTTAAAAGTGAAATAAATTATTCTCCTTTTATGGTTGCCATTGGTTTTGAAACAACTATGTCAATTTAAATACAAATTAATCTAGCACAAACTATCTCCAATATGCTTCCAAAAATATTGATACTTTGAAACAAAGATTAGATGATCTTTTAACATTAGATGAATTAAAAACTATTACATTATAAAAAATTGAATAATTCAAAAAAAATTAAAAATTTCTTTCATATATTTTTTTCTAAGAAAACATTTAAGGTTGGTGACTTAGTTTTATATTGAGATAAGTTTTGTGAAGAAGCTAATAAACATCATAAATTTGATTCCTTATGGATAAGACCATACAAAATAGTTATTGTTCTTAGACATAATGCTTTTCAATTATAAGACCAAGATAGAAATTGGTTGCGTCATATAGTCAACGGCCATAATTTGAAACTTTTCTATGATTTATCACTTCAATTTTTATTTTTATTTTATTTTATTTCTTTTTGTTTCATTTTCCCTTTTTTATTTGTTTGTTTAGTCTTTTCAGTTTTTTTTGTCTATTAGAAACTCAATAGCTCAACTTCAAACCTCTTCCCTACTAACTGTTATTGTTTTTGAAACCACACTTAACCCTCACTCTTCCAATGATGAGGATAACTTAGTGAATAAAGGAAACATGAACCATGTTATTTCTTGTATTGATCCTCATCCTATTAGGACCTAAATTCCTCCTCCTACTTATATAATAGTTCAGGGTTATCCTCCACATCGACTCTTATTTTTCATCTAAATAAATAATCACGTCTATCTTTCCAACTATACTGGCCAACCTGATACAATTTTTGTATTAATTTGATTATATCAGCCAATATGATACATTTCCCCATGTCCACAACTATAGTATCTAATCTAATATAATTTTTAGTTAATCATAATGTATCAGCTAATATGATGCAGTCTTTCATTTCCATTTGAGGTCTAATTGTATCGACCAACTCGATACAATATATTTCTTTGACTAGTTTTATTCCAATCATATCGATAAACTCAATGTAATTTATATTTACTCTTAATTATGATTCTACTATATTGGCCAAATTGATACAATGTGATTATGTTGTTTGTGTCACCAATTATATTGCTCAAATTGATACATTTGCCTCATCATGTTCTATTATACTGACAGGGTAGCGATCATACATTTTTGCTTCAAATTAATAATAATTGGGTTGAACTTTGTCTACAGTTAAAACTAATCAATTCAAAACTTAATTCCTTTCTTTTAGTCTTATCCAACTCACATTATAACTGATGAGCGAGATCCCATAAAATAATTTTTTTAACTCCCATATCAAATCCCATGTTTTCATGAGGACTTCCCCTCAATATGGGTAACACATTGCGTATATTTTATTTGACATGAACATCCCTTGACCACCACCAATAGGGAAAGAAGATACCTTGCTTGGATCTAAGGAAAATATCATGTATTAATGCAAATAGATGTATATTCATGTCGATCACATAATGTATACAACCTTATCTCTCAAATTTCCAATCACATCTATTATCCCTGATGAAATTCTCCTTCATATAGATAACCCTTCATCATTTATCAACATTTAAAATAGTGACATCCAAGTCAAGAGAGATTTGATTGATGAAGGTTGTGGAAATTTTGTCCCCTCTATGGATTTCATCAAATCCCAAGGATATTTTGAATGTAACCTTAAGTCTACCCATAACATGTGTCAAAGATACAAGCAAAGATAATTGCCTTCATTAGGATGTGTTTAGATTCCTATCACAGTAACACCTATTATGGTTAGGGTGAAGGTTATGATCTTCAAATTCCCTCTATCTTATATCATTTTATTTGGTCTTCCTTAGACTCATCACTTGAGGGCCATAACCTCTTTCACATGCCAATGTGTGAACTTTCTTTACAAGGGTATTATCTAGAAAGTACAAGGTGATACCAATCTTTATAATTTTGATCAATTCCAATAAGGCAATGTTTGTAAAATACATACACTTGAACCTCTACCTAGTGTCATATTCAATTAATTCTAATGTTTTAATTATCCTGTCAGTTCAAGTGGATGTTATAGTGGTCATCCTGAAATTGTGGGAAATATACCACCAAACTTTCATGATTTTGATGATGTTGATCCCTATGAGATTAGATTTAAGATCAAGACATGGAACCTTCCTCCTAGTATCATGGCTCAATTTCCATATACTTTGAAACTTCATTTTGAAAAAAAGGCCAATTGTTGAATTTCTCACTTCTATGGTAATTCCTAAATAACCCTTTTTTGATGTATCTTCTAGTGATGTAGTGGTTGAATACCTCAGCATGGATGTCAACACTCTTTAATATTAATTACACCTTACATGACCTTACTTATTTGATTATTTCTAATTCAAGGAAGCAAAGATCTTATGTTACTATTCCTCCCTTTAACACTTTTTTGAGCAATCTCTATTTTAATTAAACATTAATTTAGTTAATCTTATTTGACTTAGTGTTATGTACACATGAAAAATGACACAAAAACCTCATGCACTTAACTTCTCAAGGTCTGGTTGACAAACTGATGAAGAGATGATTGATATGAATGGGTCTAGGGGTTAGCGAGATTAAGTTGAGGTATTGTAATATGGTTTTGAATGATGAGTGGCAAAGGATGCTCATGATGATATCAAAATAGCTCTACAATGTCATGCTAATCATTGAGAGTGGATAATTGATAGGAAAGATAGCTCCAAGTCTCTTTAGTGTCAGTAAGGATGATGTATCAGGGTTTTTGGTTGATGCTAGGGATGATGAACTAGGTATAGTTAGGTTGGATGAGTCTAGGGATTTTATCAACTATTTTGGGTTGTCTAGTCAATGTCATATGCAAAGAGAATGAAAATATTATGAGGCTAGTCCTAAAGAGAAATAAAATAGGTGTGATATAGGTATAGATTTGGTGATTGTTGTATTGACAACCTCACATATGGATGTGTATGATGATGGGATTAAATTGAACACACTCTTGCTCATTAATTACATTGAGTTGGTCAATGATGAAATCAGAAATGGGAGTGGAGTGTAAAAATTTGTTTCCAAGTTCTGCATTAATGTCACTTTGAATGTTGCTAGTTAGAATAAGAGATCTAACCCTAGGAAATATATCAACTCTAATAAGGTATAAATGACATGGGAGTGTCATAAAAGATTAAAAAAACAATGATGGGATGGATTAATTTAGTGTATAACTTATCTAGGAAATTTTATTAAAGAGGTACTTCTTGTTCTTGATATGTTGAATCGAGGTTTGTGCTGGTACTCATATTGACAAGGCTTAGTTGGTTGTGTTTTTGTTTATTTTTTACAATATCTGATAAGTGAAAGCAAACTATGATAATTGATGTAAACTAAAACAAATTTAAAATTATTGAAGGAAAACTAAAATTAAATTATATATTTATTATTTAATTTAATTATATTTTGATGCATGCAACACTAAAATTGAAATCCAGACTAAAAGTGCAAGTACTGATTTTACCACTTTCTTGATGTAATTTTTTACTTATATGCAAGTTGAGTGATTTTTTTGGATCCTTTTAAAATGTAAATGAATGATATTATTATTTAACTAAAAATTTATAACATGCAAAAAAAATAAAATTAGATCCAATCCCTAGGGTATACAACTTCTAAGTATCTAGAAATTCTTTTGTGCATGCAAGCTAGACACTAGTTTTTCTGCAGTTTTGAAATGATTATTTATAAAACTAAATGATATAATATGATATTAATGCTAAATTAAAGTTATAATTTTTTTAATTTAGTACAGTTTTATTTCTTATGTAGATGAATACAAATCAAATCTAAGATGTAAGCTTCTTCTTTGTCTAGGTTCTCTAGGTTTTCCGAGGATTTTTGTATGTGTGTATGCTTATTCTAAACTAAAAGCAAATTATTTTAAATGGATGTAACTAATGACTGAATGTGATTAGTATACCATAGGATTTTATGCAATTTACATGGTTTTAACTCTTTATACATACAAGCAAAACTAAAATAAATAACTAAGATACCCTTTTTTATGTAAAGGAGAGAGGGAGGAAGAGTTTATTTTTAATTTCTTTTACATTTTTTGAATATAAACTCAAATATAATAAGTAAGGAACAAAATAAAATAATATAATCAAATAAAACAAAATTGAAAGTGAAAACCTCTAATATGATCAGTGGTACAAGCGAGCAAAGGCAAATATTATTGTAGTGAGTATACTATCCTCAGGTATGTTAGCACCTTGATTACTCAATCATGACCTTTGGAACTCTCAGGTAAAATGATGAAAATAAAATAAGGCAATAGGGACACTATCTTAAAAATAAGAGCAATTGAATAGTGGTTGAACTGATCCACAAAGGCAAATAACTAGTTTTTGATTCATGGATTCTTCTCTCCAAGCTTACTTAGAACAACACAAAGCTGATAAAAAATAGAAGTAAAGACTCCTTTAAATCTCAAATAAAGTAGGCTAGGGATCTATAAGATTCAAAATTTTCAATCTCTAATGCAAATCTTAGATCCATAAACCTATAAAAGAATAGGTACTTGTAAGGGAATAAAGAGATTGCATGTGATAGTTTAACTAGAGATTAAACTGGTTTTAGAAGGGATAATAAAAATAAGATTTGGTAAAATTAAAGATCGCACTGAGTTGGGCCATTTAGGAGGTGAAAACAAGCTAATAAAACAAGAAACTTGATCAAAAGCATGCAAAAAACATGAAAAGTTATGTTTAAAATCTGGTTTAAAGATGCACAAATGGTAACAGAACTGCCACCTTATGCAAGTGGTGAAAACATAATCACCATGGTAGTGACAAACCTATTGTGGTCAATGATGAGACCATCATGGTGTAATAATAAACCACCACCCATATAACACTTCCATCAAGGTGGTTTATAGAACTATCATGGTGTAGTCATCACGAGAGGTGGCTGCATTATGGATACACATAGTTGTGTCAGAAGAACCAGTGGTTCCATCATAAGAGAAACCAAATTAAAATTTAAGGACAAATAAACCCAAGAGATAAAATTTGAATTTGAAAAAGGCATCATGGGGGTATAAAATACAAAATTAATAAGATAACTTCGAGTATGAGCATATATATAAGTGGAGGTCCTTACATCATCATTGAATTTCTTAGAAATGTTGTACAATGTAATTTCTAGGTTTGTACATATTGAACCCTTAAGGAGAGATATCATAATTAATTAATGAGGGTGTTACTTGAGTAGTGGTATACTGAAAGGAAAATGGGGGTTATAAAACTTACCTTACCTACTTGTGTGGCATAGAGAAGCCAACTGAGGCATCATCATGACCTACAAACAAAAGATAAAAATCAAGAGTGTTTTTACAAAAAAGTAGAAGATATAATAACTAATAAAAATATGGATATGATTACTTACCATGTACATATTGGTGAGGATACTACCTAATTCATCTCATTGGGGGATTAAATTTGGGGCCAAAGTGGTGAAAACTTGTAAAATTGAGACAAGAAACAAACATGATACAAAAAGTAAAAAAAAAATTAAATTATTAATATGAGACATGTAATGGATTTAGTTAGACCACAAATGGATTGAAAAGCATAAAATATAATTTTATCAAAAAAATTTCAAAAAATGGAATAATTTTAAAACATAATGGCTAGTTGGAAAGACTATATATTAAAAAAAATAGCAAAAATAAAAATTATTTATGCAGATTGATTTATGATAATTTTGATCTCTAGATTCATGGTGATGGAATTGATCTAGAAAGTAGATGAGTTGAAGAGTATGGAGAGGAGATAGAAAATTATCAGTGGGAGGTGGAGTAGGTAGATTCAGGTTGGTTATCATCATTTTTAGGTTTTTGCCTAAATTTTGAAAAATTATTCATAAATGCACTTAGATCTAGTTAAATTAAAAAAATTTACATGTGTGGGGTGGGGTATCAGGTAGGTTAAGAAAATGTCAACTTTTTTGAAGTTATAATTGAATATTTAGCTTATAGTACGGATTTTAGGCTAGACATGGTCAACAAATGAAACCACTAGTGCGGGACAAAACTCTCGATCTTTGTAGACTGATAATTACATTTCTACCATGGACATTACATAATTGCCATGTATTCTAGTGGTTATATATCCACAATGTATTTTGACATCTATGTAACTACCTTGGATGAGGACATAACTACCACCTTATGTAGGCAATGATTTCATCCTCGAGCCAAAAAGAAAGGCTTGGGTTAATTCTTAAGACTGGGAAAGTTTTTTGAATGGGTTTTTAGGCTACAAAAGGGCTTAAGATTAATATAGGTTTCTTTAAAACAATAGGGTGGATACATATAATGGATTTGAGCTAGGGAGTAGGAGTGGTTGGTAAGGATTTTAGGGTAGTTGATAATGAATGAGTTGGCCAGTTGGATAGGGCCAAGATCTTGAAGATTGCACAGTTGGGGATCATGCCCACTTCAATTAGGTTATCATGTGATCTATTTACCTATTGGGATGTGGATCATAACACCTTCTAGTTTTTTTAAACTTTAGGAGAATTGATTATCACTCTTATTAATGTGTACATGATATTGGGTGTACCTATGATAGGTTGAATTGTGACCTTAAGAGATGCTACAAATAGGGGGGAGGCTGCTAGTTGGGTAAAGTATTTAAATGTTGTAGATGCACCCAATGTGGGTAAAAAGTATGGAGTGAGGCTTGCGAGGGTAGAGGGACTAGAGATATCGACCCTTTTTAAAGCCATAATAAGGATCCTTGCCTCCCAATCAATGGGAGACAAGGGGACAAACCACCTATTATATTGTTGATCCGCACCATGTGGCCCAAGATTGAGTGTGTGGGGGACAACTGAGATTGGTTATGCAGAGTGAATGTATGGAGAGTATTAAAAAAAAAATCAAACACACATTCAATGGAGCAAAAGTCTTACAGAAAATATAAATTATATTCATAAATCAAAGAAATGGGGAATACATAGCACAATGTCTACAATGTGTGTATACCCTTTTCAAAGCCATAATAAGGATCCTTGCCTCCCAATAAGTGGGAGACAAGGGGAAAAACCACCTATTATATTGTTGATCCACACCATGTGGCCCAAGATTGAGTGTGTGGGGGACAACTGAGTTTGGTTATGCAGAGTGAATGTGTGGAGAGTATTAAAAAAAATCAAACACACATTCAATGGAGCAAAAGTCTTACAGAAAATATAAATTATATTCATAAATCAAAGAAATGGGGAATACATAGCACAATGTCTACAATGTGTGTATATATAGTAGATGCATAGACCAAGTTAACTGTGTTACAACTATGTGTATGACATTGATTTGGTTGTGTCATTTTCTACATGTATATGTTATATATTTAACATGCATAATATAAGAGAAAATATAATTATTGTGTGATTACTAATGAGAGTGTTGGTGGTGCGTCGATCTTATCAGATGTGGTTATTGGTAATAAACATAATATTTAATGTCTAAGTTTTCTCCAACCACTTCCAATCCTATGATCCTCTCTTGGCAATAGTGACTAGTTGGGAAATTTGAATTTACCATATGGTCAGGGCTGGTTGACATGTGATTTTAATATAGTGGAACCTAAAGTAACAAGTGAGTTTATGAATAGGTGCTAGTTAGGTGAGCAAGACTGCAAACTATGAGATGTTCAGGCTATGATTTGAGAAGATCAATGCTCAAAAGTCTATGAGCAGGTACGAGACTTATACATAAGGTTATCAGTAAATTTTATGAAAAGGAGTGCACATGATTACATGAAAGTTGCAAGATTTACATAGTAGAACAAATGAGGAGTGTGTTTGGTTGTGTAACAACCCTACACAAATCATTCACCCTTTCTTGAAGAGTAATAGTCTCTATTACATCAATGTAAAAATGAGGAAACTACACTCAGAATTATTGAAAAGTGTACCACTTATCTTGATCAGTGTATTGTCTAACCTTGACCACTCAAAAAATTTGATGTGTGTTATGGCAAGTGCACTTGTTTGTCACTTTGATGATATGGTCCTTTTTTGTGGGGCACAATTGTTCAGGATCCAAATCAGATGGATGTTGTGTCACTATTGGTTCAAGAAGTGGAGTGTAAGTCCTGATAATTTCCACATTGAGGACTGGGTGTATGCCTAAGTATTAAGGTAGATCAAGAAAAAAGACATTCTCACTAAATAAACATAGAATGGTGTAAGGACCATAGAACAAAGGCTTGATATTATAGTGTGGACCTTTGAAGTGTTCCTTCTATAGGTGTAGTGAAACTTTATCACCAACTCAAAATATATGAGGTGTGCAACATACTTTATGACACTCTTTGTAATTTATTTGTGTGTGAGAGAGAATATGTTGAACTTGTTGATGAAAAGAATAGATGTGTTATATAAACTTCTCAGCTTTGTCTGCTTCCCATTTTTATGTGCATAAATCAGCGCTAGTTGGTGTGCATTAGGAAATGTCTATAGGTGCTGAAGGTTGAAACCCAAGACATGTCTAGAATGGATATGACCCATAGAGTTGTGAAGGGGTATATTATAGGCATGTTGAATATACAAGAGAATATTTTTCCAAGTGTAAACATGTACATAGTTGTACATTCATAGAAGATGAACAAGTATGCGATTGACCACCTTGGTTTACCTGTATGTCTATGGATGAAAGTTCATCGATCGCATAATGCTTTCTATAAATGACTCATAAAGTGTTGATATTGATCAAATATTATTGATGTTGGAAACCTAAAATGAACTCAAACATGGATGAAGAAAGCTTGTGTAATGCCATTTACAACAATATATTTTTTACAAGCAGCCATGATGGACATCTTGGAAAACCTATCCACTACAATGAACACAAATTCATGTTGTGGTCTCATCTTAGGTAACCCATTCATGAAATCCATGCTGATAGATTCCCATGGGTTGGATAGAACTAATATAGGTGTATAAATTCCTGGCTTCTTGTTCATGGGCTTGGTGATGCAATACGGAATGTAAGTCTTGATGTGGCATTCCACATCTGTGTGCATATGTGGCCAATAAAAGTGCAACTATAATGAAACTAGAGTCTTTATCACATCAAAGTCTCCTAAGGTCTTGGCATAGTACACTTCCCAGATGAGTCATTAGTGAGGTGCACCATTAAGAACATAGATATGTTTGATCTTGTAGAGAAGATGATTAGACAAGTAGAAATCTTGAGCTTATTTACCTTGAATTAGGTTGGCATAAATCACTATGAAGTCTTGGTTAGCTAAATAAAGGGGTACCCAGTCTGTGAAGCCACACATGCCCATTACTGCAATGAGCACATGAACTATCGATTAACTAAGGAAATTTGTTACCTTGTTATCCTTCCCTTTCTTGTGCTTAATCATGAGATATAACTAATGCAAGTAAGTCATCCATTTCATGTGGTGCACATTCTCTAGCTTGTTCTACATCTATAAGAACTAGAGTGGCTTGTGATCTGAATGAATGATTATATCCTTCCCTAGAATGTAGTGTCACCATTGCTTGATTAGTTGAACAATAACATATAATTATTTCTCATAGGTGGAGTACTTTTGCACCAGTCGTTGAACTTTTTTGA
Organism: Torreya grandis; assembly: GCA_037957365.1. Classification (NCBI taxonomy): domain Eukaryota; kingdom Viridiplantae; phylum Streptophyta; class Pinopsida; order Cupressales; family Taxaceae; genus Torreya; species Torreya grandis. The sequence goes on from JARHVA010000662.1 coordinate 2,392,395, forward strand.
GTGGTATGCAACCTGATGTCCATGTTGTATGAGCATTGCACTGAGTACATAGTTAGATGCATCATTGTGAATTTTGAATGAGTGCACAATGTTGAGCATTATGATAATAGGCATTATGCAATAGCATTGATTGAGTGACTCAAAAACACACTGTTTCACATGAATCTAATCAAACTTAGCTTTTACATGTGTTATCTGATTGAGAACCTAAGAGATGTACAAGAAACCAAGGACAAACCTATGATAGAAGTTAGTAAGTCCAAGAAAAATCTTCAATTATGTGAGATTGCATAGAGTTGGCCAATATTAGATTAATTTGATCTTCTCTGATCTACATGGATGCCTATGTGATAGATGATGTAGCCTAGGTATTGGATCTACATAGAGATGAATGTACGCTTTGCTAAGTTAGATTGCAACTTGTGTTGAAGCAATGTGTTTAAGACATGAGAGATGTGCTCTAGGTGATCCTCCCAAATATTGTTGAAGATGAGAATGTCATATAAGTAGATAATGATGAAGGAGTTGAGGAAAGCCTTGAGTAAATCATCCATTAAGTGCATGAATGTGTCTAGTACATTGGTTAGGCTGAAAGGTATGACCAACCATTCGTATAATCCCTCACATGTCTTGAATATTTTATCCAAAACTCTAAAGTTTTGATTGAAATATATTTTGAGAAACATGAAAATAACACAGTAACAATGATTTATTTGAGAAGAGATGTTTCATTACTCAAGATTGAAAATACAAACATATACTTATCTCTAAAAAGAGATGTCTGATTTCATTTTCAAGTTACATCTTCATTTATACATATTTGAAGGTAGGAGGAGAATGTGAAAGGTCACTAATATCAAGGGAGATTAAGTCATTCAACTTCCATGATTCAAAACAATACAAAATTCAAGGAATTACTATTTTTAGAAACTTACTATTTTTATACTGCACTACTAAAAAAGAAATTTGAGGCACTTCTATTGGGTTTTCAAGTGTCAAAACCCATCAAGCAAAGATCCTACCATCTCACTGCATTTTCTTTGTTCTTAGCTTTCCAAAATTTTAAATGGGGAGTCAATCAGAGCTATGGTGCAAAAGTTATGGCTCTTAGAAGTTCCATATCAATATGGGTAGAACCGTCACTTGAATTATTTCTCAGATCATTCATCCCTCCTTGAGAAGTAATGGTCCCCATTGCATCAATATTCCTCATCAAGTGTGGCATTTGTGTCTTAATTTTATTCTTTGTGATCCACTCACCTTGGTGGCTAAGCTAACCCCTTTTGACCACCTGATAATGTAGAATAGAGTATCCTCTTATTATCTTCATCCAGGTGTCCATAATATGATCTCCTCTACTGAAGAAAAACTCTATGGATCAAGCTCATCAATATCCAATTATTCTACTACAATTGAAGTGTCTAATAGAGGTGTATGATATGGTTTGAGGATCTCCACATTGAATATTATATGTAGATTAAGGTAGGCTGGTAGGTTAAACTCAAAAACATTTTCTCCAACTTTTTGGGTGATAGTATAAGGACCATATCGCAGAGGCCAATTTTTTTTGTGTGGGCCTGAAAGTCATTCCTTTTGAATCCGCAACCAAACCTTGTCACCCATAACAAAATGGTGTGTAATCCTATGTTTGTCATGGCGTTGCTTATACTTCTGATTCATCTTCTCCAAGATGTCATGAACCTGCTGCTAGATGTGTTGAATTTATTTAATGAACTTTGTTGCTTTTGCTGCCTCAGATCTCCCATTAGGTGTGTATTCCATGATGGAGAATGGAATGGATATATCAATTAGTGCCATGGGTTGGAACCCAAAGCATACTTAAAATGGACTATGCTTGGTCAAACTATACAGGGCCCAATTATATCCATGTTGTATGAAAAGAAGCCCCTCATCCCATGTGCGTGGATGTTTAGAGTGATACATCTGAATCATGTGAATAATCAAGTAGTTCACCACTTATATTTGACCATTAGTTTATGGATGGAAGGATATGGGCTTCATCATCTTGGTATCCATCATCTTCCATAAAGTGGACCAGAAGATGCTCAGGAACCTGCTATCTCTATCTAAGACAATGGACTTGGGGAGACCAAAATGGATCCATACATGACTAAAATATAGTTGAGTAGTTTCTTCAGTAGATATACTTTTCTTACAAGTAATCATGATATCCATTGTTGAAAAATGATCAACTACAATAAAAATACAATCCTTGCCATGTTTTGAAGTGGTAAACCCTGAGAGAAAATCCATTAAGACAGATTCCCAAGACCTGGTTGGTTCTGACAATGGCATGTATAATCCTTGTTTCTTATTTGTGGGCTTGGATATCATACATGGGGTGTAAGATTTGAGGTACCTTTCCACATCCTTTCGCATATGGGGATAGTAGAAGTGTTTTTGAAGAACTACCAATGTCTTCTCTACACCTAAGTGCCTAGTATCCTGCTAAAATGTGCTTCCCATATCATATTTTATTGCTTTATAGCTAGAACATAGACCTACCTCATGTGACAAAGCACATTATCTTGCAAATAGAAATCAAAAACATGTTTACCTTCTTGAAGCACTTGATATGTATCAATGAAGGCATAATTTGCTTCATACATAACACCCCAAGTGGTAGTCTCATGTCTGCATAGGTCAAGAACTATTGTGAGTGTAATAATTGGTGGGTGACTCAGAAAATCTACGATCATATTTAAGCTCCCCTTTTTGTGTTTGATTATCAGATGAAACTACTACAGATATATGGCCCACTTTTGGTGCCTCTCATTTTGGAGTTTGCTTTATGTCTGGATGAATTCCAATGGTATGTAATCAGTGTGTATGACCATCTCTTTCCCCAAGATGTAGTGTTTCCATTGTTTGCAGGCTTGCACAATGGCATAGAGTTCCTTATCATATATCAGGTATTTCTTGACTATATCATTGAAAGTTTCACTATGGTATGCAAAAGGATGGCCATGTTGCATGATTACAACTCCCATGGCATATTGAAGTGCATTTGTCATCAACTCAAAAATTTAATACAAGTCAATCAAAACAAGAATAGGGGCTAAGTAGAGTTTTTAATTCAAATTTTCAAATTCCCTTTGTTGTATTTTACCTGACTAAAATGCAACTTTAGCTCCTCCTTTAGTCACTTGGGTTAGTAGCCAAGCAATATGTGAGAATCTAAGAACAAAGTTATGATAGAAATTTGTAAGACCCAAGAAGATATGAAGTTCTGTGAGGGTCCTTAGTGAAGGCCATTCTCAAACAACCCAAATATTTTTTGGATCGACATGGACCCCTTCCTCATTCACAATGCACCCTAGTACTAAATTATTTTCATCCTGAATGTGCACTTGTCAAGATTTACATACAAATTATGATCTCAAAGAGTTTTAAGCACCTTACAGACATGTTGTAGATGTTCCTCTCATGTTCTATTGTAGATGAGTATGTCATTCATGTATACAACCATGAATGAGTTGGTGAAGGGTCACTGGATGTCATCCATCATCCTCATTAAGGTTGCAGGTGTGTTAGTAAAGCCAAAAGGCATAACCAACCATTTGAATATCCCCTCCTTGGATTTGAATGTAGTCTTTTATATATCAATAGGATCGATGAGAATTTGGTGATAGCCAAATTTGAGATCAATTTTAGAGAACTTCACACCATGGAGTTGCTCCAACAGGTCATCAATCTTGGGGAGGGGGTAGCGATCCTTCATAGTGATTTTATTCAAGGCTCGATAGTCAATGTAAAGCCTCCATGTTCAATATTTGTTTAGTGTGAGGATAATAGAGCTACTACAAAGTTAAGATCTTGGCCTGATGTGACCCTTTTGAATCAATTCTTAAATCTACCTTTTTATCTCATCATTCTCCAAAACTAATTTGTGATACATAGGACTGTTAGGCAAAGGTGATCTTGGGGTCAAATTGATAGAATGTTTTACCTAGCAGTGAAGTGGAAATCCTATGGGTGACTTGAATAAGTCATCATATTCTCTCATGATTTGTCCCATTTACTTTTGTTGTTGTGTAGTCAAGATTACAACATCGACCTTCTTGGATCTTTGTGATTTGACCACCATGAGAATGAATTGCTTTGTCTTCTCCACCAATATCTTACATTGTTTGGCACTAATCGAGGAGGCAAATGTGGGAGTTGGTACCTATGGTACCCTGTAATATCATGTTCCAAGAGTGAGGGTGATTCATTGGGTTCATGATTCATATATGCCATGTCGATCATACATGAATGGCTAACCAAGGAGTACATCACAAACATCTAGATTGACCAAATCACACAAGACTTCATCTTGTAAACTTTTTATTGTATATGAAATAAGAAACTGATGGGTGACACAAAGGTCTCTCTTTGGGCTCAACCATCCAATATTTTATGGCTTTGGGTGAGGCTTCATCGATAGATTTAGACTTTTCACAACTTTAACATAGATTAAATTATTTTGACTCCCACTATCATGAATGAAATGTAGAGGCTTACCTTTTACCCATAATTTAGAGTGAAACAACCATTCCTTGTCATTTATCCTTTCCTCGTGGGTTTGTGATGAAGCAATGATGGTATCAGGCTCAACATCTACAATCTCTTCTTCATCCTCTTCGACTACAAGGTGCATATGAGGTAGAGTATTAGATGTCGAGTATTATGACTTAGAAAGCAACAACTTGATGGCTCAACATTCTTCTTTGGAGTGAGTTCTAATTTTATGGTAATCACACCATTTTCTAGTCTTCCCTTTTTGGGGTTTCTTATCTTGGAACTCCTTTTTCTTCCAATTTTGGCCTCATGCTTGACCTTCTTTGTCACTTTTCCATTGTGAAGGCTGAATCTTCATATTCTTTCTTCCATGCTTCTACTCAATCTTCATTATGAACTTGTATGCCTCACTGAGGGTTTCCAAATTGAAGAGTTCCATTTCCCCCATATGTACCATTGTAGTCCACCATGATATTGAGAGTCTTATGTTTATCACTTTCTTGGATGCCCCATTTTGCAAACAAAGAATGAAAAATGATAGTGTAATCTTGAATAGATTGGTATTTACCTTGGTGAAGTTGTTGCCATTGTATGTACAGATTATCATATGCTCTAATTGGATAGTATTCTTATTTTACCACTTTCATGAAATCATCCTAGGTAGGTTCTACCTCAAGGCCAATGTCATCTACATTGAACCTCTTTTTGTACACTTCTCACCAATTTTTCATGGGCAATGATGCTTTCAAAAGATCAAAAGTGATCTTTTCTCCATCGATGAATTTATTTACAAAAAATTAGGAAGACAATTAATCAAACCAATTTTCTACTACATCAGCATTGATTTTGCCTTCAAATATAGGGATATCAAAATTCACCTAAACCTTGAAGGGTGTTGGGGCACTAAAAGGAAGTTCCATGGATGAGGAGCCAAGGAATGTAGATGAGGAACTAGAATTTCCCATCATGATTTGTTAGACAATTTTAGCTAATTTTTTTAGCATCTACACTTGTTGCCATTGGAGGGCTTCATTCACCATTTTCTTGAAGGGATCAGATGTCTCAATGCTTTCCACCATTTGAGGTCATTTAAAATGAACATGTGGATAGTTTGGAAGCTCTATTGTTTTCCACCCAAGCTTATTATAGCCTAATATCATCCTTGGGATTATACGCTCTCAATACAAACTATTGATACCACTAATCTAAAACTCAAAAGTTTTGATTGAAAGATATTTCAAGAAACATGAAAATAACACAGTAACAATGATTTCTCTGAGAAGAGATGTTTTATTACTCAAGATTGTAAATATAAATATATGCTCATCTTTAGGAAGAGATGTCTGATTTATTTTTTGGGTTAAATATTCATTTATACACATTTTAAAGGTAGGAGGAGGATGTGGAAGGTCACCAATATTGAGGGAGATTAACTAGTTCAACTTCCATGATTCATAACAATACAAAATATGAGGAATTACTATTTTTAGAAACTTACTATTTTTAGATTGCACTACTAAAATTGAAATTCAAGGCACTTTCATTTAGTTTTTAAGGAGTCAAAGCCCACCTAGCAAAGCTCATGCCATCTCATTGTGTTCTCCTCATTCTTATCTTTCCAATGGTTTAAATGGGGATTCAATCGGAGCTATGGTGCAAAAGTTATGGCTCCCAAAAGTTTTGTCATCAATTGGGGTAGAACCATCAACCAAATTATTGCTTGAATTGTTGCCCAAATCATTCCTCCCTCCTTGAGAAGCAATGGTACACATTGTGTCAATATTCCTCATCAAGTGTGGCATTTACGTCTTAATTTGATTCTCTATGAGCCACTCACCTTGGTGGCTAACCTGGCCCTTTCAACCACCCGATAAAGTAGAATAAAGCATCCTCTTGTTATCTTCATCTAGGTGTCCAAAATCCAATCCTTCTCCACTGGAGAAAAAATCTATAAATCAAGATCATCAATGTCTAGTTGTTTTGCTATGACTAAAGTGTCCAATAGAGGTGGATGATATGGTTTGAGGAGCTCCATGTTGAATATTGGATGCAAAATAAGGTAGGTTGGTAGGTTCAACTCAAAAGCATTTTCTCCAACTTTTTTGGTGATGGTGTAGGGACCATATTGTAGAGGCCAAATTTTTCTATGTGGGCATGCAAGTCATTCCTTTTGAAGCTACAAATAAACCTTGTCACCCATAAAAAAATGGTGTGCAATCCTATGTTTATCATGGCATTGCTTATACTTCTGATTCATCTTCTCCAAGATGTCATAAACCTTCTATTGGATGTGTTACATTTGTTCAATGAACTTTGTTACTTTTGTTACCTCAAATCTCCTATGAGTTGTGTATTCCATGGTGGAGAATGGAATGGATATATAAATTAGTGCCATGGGTTAGAACTTGAAGCATACTTGAAATGGATGGTGCTTGGTCGAACTGTGCAGGGCTTGATTGTATCCATGTTGTATGAAAATAAGCCCCTCATCCCATGTGCATGGATGTTTGGAGTGATACATATCATGTTATTAATTAGGTGATTCAACACTCCTATCTGACCATCAGTCTATGGATGGAAGGCTATGGAATTCATCAGCTTGGTATCCATCATCTTCCATAAAGTAAACTAGAAGATGCTCAGGAACCTACTATCTATATCTGAGACAATGGACTTGGGGAGACCAAAATGGAGCCATACATGACTAAAATATAGTTGAGAAGTTTCTTTAGTAGATATACTTTTCTTATAAGCAATCATGATATCCATTTTTGACAAATGACCAACTACAACAAGTCTTTGCCATGTTTTGAAGTGGGCAAACCTGAGAGAAAATTCATTGAGATAGATTCCCAGGTCCTAGTTGGTTCTAGTAATGGCATGTCAAATCCTTGCTTCTTATTTGTTACCTTGGATATCATACATGGGGTACAAGATTTGAGGTACCTTTCCACATCATTCTACAGATGGGGCTAGTAGAAGTGTTTTTGAAGAACTACCAATGTCTTCTCTACACCAAAGTGCCCAGTTGTCTTGCTAAAATGTGCTTCCCATATCATTTTCTATTGCTCTATAGTTGGAACATAGATGTGCCCCATGTGACAGAGGATATTATCTTGCAAATAGAAATCAAAAACATGTTTACCTTCTTGAAGTACCTGATACGTATTAACAAAGGCAGGTTTTGCTTCATACAGAGCACCCCAAGTGGTAGTCTCATGTCCACATAGGTTAAGAACTATTGTGAGTGCAGTAATTGGTGGGTGACTTAGACAATCCACAATTATATTTGAGCTCCCCTTTTTGTGTTTGATTATTAGATGAAACTATTGCAAATATGTGGCCCACTTTTGGTGCCTCTCATTTTGTAATTTTCTCTACATCTAGATGAATTCCAATGGTTTGTGGTCAGTGTAGATGACCATCTATTTCCTTAATATGTAGTGTTTCCATTATTTACAAGCTTGTACATTGGTATAGAGCTCCTTGTTGCATGTTGGTACTTCTTGACTGTATCATTGAAAGTTTCACTATGGTATGTAATAGGATGACCATGTTGCATGATGACAGCTCCCATGGCATATTCAAACACATCTATCATTAACTTGAAAGGTTGATGCAAGTTAGGCAAGGAAAAAATAGGGGTTGAGTAGAGTCTATTCTTCAAATTATCAAATGTCCTTTATTATATTTCACCCCACTAAAATGCAAATTTAGCTCCTCCTTTAGTCACTTGGGTTAGTGGCCAAGCAACATGTAAGAATCCAAGAACAAACCTGTGATATAAATTTGCAAGACCTAAGAATATACAAATTTATATGAAGGTCCTTGGTGAAGGCCATTCTCAAATAATGTGAATGTTGTCTAGATCGACATGGACCACTTACTCATTCACAACGTACCCCAGGTACTGAATTATTTTCATCCTGAATGTGCACTTGTCAAGATTTGCATACAACTTGTGCTCCTAAAGAGTTTGAAGCACCTTATGGACATGTTACAAATGTTCCTCCCATGTTATAATATAGATGAGTATGTCATCTAGGTAGACAACCATAAATGAGTTGGTGAAGGGTCGTAGGATGTTATCTATCATCCTCATGAAGGTTTTAGGTGCGTTAGTCAAGCCAAAAGGCATAACCAACCATTCAAAGAGCCCCTCCTTGGATTTGAGTGTAGTATTATAAACATCGATGGGATCAATGAGAATTGAGTGATAGCCTGATTTGAGATCAATTTTGGTGAAGAAATTCACACCGTGGAGTTGGTCCAGTAGGTCATCAATCCTAGGGAGAGGGTAATGATTCTTCACAGTGATTTTATTTAAGGCTCGATAGTCAATGTAAAACCTCCATGTTCCATATTTCTTTGGTGCCAAGACAATCAGGCTACCATATGGTGAAGAGCTTGGCCTGATGTGATCCTTTTGAATCAATTCTTGAATCTACCTTTTTATCTCATCATTCTCTAAAACTAATATGTGATACACAGGGATGTTAGGCAAACGTAATCTTGGGATCAAATTGATAGAATGTTTTAACTGACAGTGAAGTGGAACTCTCATGGGTGACTTGAATAAGTCATCATATTCTCCAATGATTTGTCCCATTTACTTCTATTATTGTGTTGATTATGTATTTAGGACTACAACATCGACCTTCTTGGATCTCTATGGTTTTACTAAGATGAGAACGAATTGCTTTGTCTTCTTCACCAATATCTTACATTCCTTAGCACTAATTAGGGAGATAGATGTGGGAGGTGGTACCTCTAATACCCTATAACACTACATTCTAAGAGTGAGGGTGATTCTTTGAGTTCATGATTTATAGATGCCATGTTGATCATACATCAATGGCTGACCAAAGAGTACATCACAAACATCTAGATTGACTACATCACAAAAGACTTCATCTTGGAAAGGTTTTATTGCAGATGAAAGAAGACACTGATGGGTGACATAGAGGTTTCTCCCTGGGCTCAACCATCCAATACTGTATGGCTTTAGGTGAGGCTTCATGGATAGATTTAGACTTTTCATAACTTTATCAGAGATTAAATTCTTTTGACTCCCACTATTAAGAATGAAATGTAGAGGCTTATTTTTTACCCATAATTTAGAGTGAAACAACCTTTCTTTGTCATCTAGCCTTTCCTCATAGGTCTGTGATGAAGCAATCATGGTATCAGGCTCAACATCTACAATTTATTCTTAATCCTCTTTGACTGTAGGGTGTGTATGAGGCAGAGCAGTAGATTTCAAGTATTATGACTAAGAAAGCAATGACTTGATGGCTCGATATTCTTCTTTGGAGTGAGTTCTAGTTTTATGGTAATCACACCATTTCCTAATCTTCCCCTTCTGGGGTTTCTTATCTTAAAACTCCTTTTTATTCTAATTTTGACCTCATGTTTGAACTTATTTATCGGTTTTCCATTTCTAAGGTTGACTATTCATATTTTTTCTTCCATGTTTCTACTCAATCTTCACTGTGAACTTATATGCCTCACTGAGGGTTTCTAAATTGAAGAGTTCCATTTCCCCCATATGTACCATTGTAGTCCACCGCGATACTTGAGAGTCTTATGTTTCTCACTTTCTTAGATGCCCAATCTCACAAATAGAGAATGACAAATGTCAGTGTAATCTTAAATAGATTAGTCCTTACCTTGGTGAAGTTATTGCCACTGTATGTACATATCATCATATGCTCCAATGGGATAGTATTCTTCCTTTACCACTTCCATAAAATCATCCTAGGTAGGTTCCATCTCAAGGCCAATGTCATATATACTGAACCTTTTTTTGTAGACTTCCCACCAATTTTTCATGGGCAATGATGCTTTCAAAAGAACAAAAGTGATATTTTCTCAATCGGTGAATTTATTTACAAAAAAGTAGGAAGACAATTGATTCAACCAATTTTCTACTACATCAGCATTGATTTTGCCTTAAAATTTAGGGATATCAAAATTCACTTGAACCTTGAAGGGTGTTGGGGCACTGAAAGGATGTTCCATGGATGAGAAGCTAGGGAGTGCGGATGAGGAGCCAAAATTTCCCATCAAGATTTGTTGGAGTATTTGGGTGAATTATTGCAGCATTTGTGCTTGTTGTCATTAGAGGATTTCATTCACCATTTCCTTGAAGGGATCAAATGTCTTAGTGTCATCCACCATTTGAGGTCATTTGGAGTTAACAAGTGGATAGTTTGGAAGTTTTATTGTTTTTCACCCAAGCTTCTTATAGCTTGACCTCATCCTCAAGATCATACACTCTCAAGACAAACCGCTCTGATACCAATGATCTAAAACTTAGAAGTTTTGATTGAAATATATTTCAATAAACATGAAAATAACATAGTAACAATAATTTGTTTGAGAAGAGATGTTTTATTACTTAAGATTGCAAATATAAACATATGCTTATTCTGGGAAGAGATGTTTGATTTCCTTTTCAAGTTACATCTTCATTTATACACATTTTGAAGGTAGGAGGAGGATGTGTAAGGTCACAAATCTTAAGGGAGATTAAGTGGTTTGACTTCCATTATTCACAACAATACAAAATTTGAAGAATTACTATTTTTAGAAACTTAATATTTTTAGACTGCATTACTAAAATTGAAATTTGAGGAACTTCCATTTGGTTTTCTAGGGTTAAAACCTATCAAGAAAATCATGTGCAATCTCACCACATACTCCTCATTCTTATAATTTCTAATGTTTCAAACGGGGAGTCAATCAAAGCTATGGTGCAAAAGTTATGGCTCCTGGAAGTTCTATCATCAATTGGGATAGAACCATTGCCCGAATTGTCACCTGAATTGTTGCCCGGATCAATGTTGTTTTCTAGAAATATTTAGGATGTAATGGAAACTAATGGTAAGTTAAATTCAATTCAATCTTGGTGAATTATTAAGTACCTCAGCATTAGTCCAAAAGGTTTTTAATGCATGATAGTGGGTATCGATTCTTCACTGTTATCTTGTTGAGTGCATGATAGTCTATGTAGAGTCACCAAGATGCATCCTTCTTCAAGAAAAGGACTATAAAACTCATAGAAGGTAAATATTTAGGCCTAATATTTATTTTATCAATAAGATATTATATCTATCACCTAATTTTATTATTCTCCCAAACTGATCTATGATATAGGGGCTATTCGAAAGAGGGGATCTAGGGACCAAATCGATGTAGTGTTTTACTATGTAGTGTGGTGGAAGGACTTTAGGATATGTGAAGATTTCATTATGTTAATTTTGACACTTATATTCACTCCCTTGAGGATGTGCTCAACTCTCTTCATCCAGGTGGCAAAATGGAGCCATCTCTCTTGTTGTGGGTGATAATTTTCTTGAGATGAATCTCTAGATAAGGGGATAGGTCCCCTTGATGCACCTTTAAAGCTCTCTCTCTAACTTAACAATTGGATATGAAAATGGATTAAGAAAAAATTACTGAGAAACCAAACAATGATGCACCAATGTATAATGTCCTCCCAATTGACTGAAACTATTACTTAAAGACAAACAAAGTGTTTCTCACACAAAACTCACAACTCAAGATTCGTTGTTACATCAATGTTTTATATGCTATATTCAAGAAGGTATATGAATCTTAGGAAGGGAATGAATGATTCCAAAGAGGGATACAATCATGGACCACTTCTAGGATATCTATACACTTAGGAAATAATACTAACAAAGACTTACAACAATCTCCTTTCTGCAAATGGTAGACCATCAAGAGTACAAGCTAGAAAAGACAATCTTTCACTAGCCTAGACCAACAAGATTCAAGTCATTAATCGATATTATAGCATATGAGTGGAAACAACACTTGTATATTTATCCAATAGTTTTTTGAGTAAAAATATCGCTAGAGTTTTCCCAATAACCAGTAGAGGCTACTGAACAAGGCAAAAGAACACACACACACACACACACACACACACACACACACACACACACACACACACACACACACACACACAACCTTTAAGAGGGAGGTCAAGCAAAGGGAGTCCAAAGGTCACTTAGACATGTGTCTATATGAGAGAACCAATTAAATTTACATGCCAAAGAGAGATGGGCAAGCTATGCCATGTCACCAAATGAATAAGTTACAATTGAATAAATTACATTTGCACCAAATGAATTAGTTATATTTGAATCAGTTATGATTGAACCAAATATTCAGGACATTTTGCCATTTTTTACCTCTATATTTGCCTTCAATTTCCCATCAAGCCTTTTGATACCAACGGCTATTTTCCATAGTTTAAAATTAACTTTTTGTGGGCATCATCCTTCAGGTATTTTCTTAGACCCTGTCTGTGGGATTTTATTTGGGACACCTTCAAATAGAGTTGAGCTTACCAGATTTTCATTTGGTCCACCTCATCATTGAAAGATCCTTCGAAGGAGCTGTAGAGGACACTTCCCCATGGAATGTAACCTTCAAAAAAATTATTTAGGGCATTTTCTCCACAAAAATTTAGCCACTTTTCCTGAAAGAATTCCTTCAAGATTTTTGTTTATGCACTCTTTCTGTTTTCTTTGGACTTTTGGGTGAACCATATCATTTGGAATTTTTGTTTGTCCTCTTCAATGTGGAGGATCACCCTTTATAAACTTTGTAAGGGACAATTTTCCAAAAAAGTACCCTTCAAAAAAGTTGCATGTGTCCTTTCAGCTTTTGAAATACCCTTCAAAAAATTTTAAAGTGTCCTTTGGATTTTAAAATACCCTTTAGAAAAGTTGAAAGTGTCCTTTGGCTTTTGAAATACCCTTCGAATATGTTGAAAGTGTCCTTCAACTTTCGAAATACCCTTCAAAAAATTTGAAAGTGTCCTTTGGGAAAATTACTTTGGATATTTTTTCAAAAAAAGTAGTCTTCATCTTCGAGAAATTTATCTTAGATGATTTGTTTGAAAGAATTCAGTACTTTCTGAAAGATAAAACTTAGTAAAAAATAAAAGACCCAAAATATTACTATGCAAAGGCTTAGTAAAAGACCAAAACTAAACTTTTTGAAAGAATTGGACTTGTACATTTGCTGTGGCTTGTATAAAACACTTTTTCTAAATGAAACCTGCATACCGGACCTAGCCAAAGGTATAGACTTAGGCAGTTAAGTTTTCAAATAGGGTTGTCCAATTTTGGCCTAAAGGGCCAAAATTTGGTCAACAAATTGGTACCTCACAAGGGTAGTATGCCTGCTATACTGATCAAACTAGTAGCCAAATTAATCCATTGGGCATGGACTCATCTAAGGACACTCAAACAAGGAAACATTGGCCATGACTCAAAAATTTGAATAACACACTAGACCAAAAAGAAAACCCATGCTATAAGAAACAACACACAACAATAACATAAGAAACAAGACACAAAACAAAGCAAGACACAAGACAACTCACACATGTGCATAAGCACTCAGGGAACATAAAGAAAGTAGGAAACTATTTACAAAGGAAAAGGATAACCTTATTAAAAATGCTTTAGATATATCCCATTGACTGGAATATGCAGCTCCTCTCCATCAAAATTTGAGAGTTTGAAAGCATTGTGTTATTTGCATTGTGTGATCACATATGAGCCAGTCCACCAATCATAAAAAATTATGTGTCTTGCAGGCTTGGCCCTATGTTCATCCCATTTTAGGATAATGTCTCCTTCTTTGAAACTCCTTGGCATGGATTAATTGTCAAAATACTTCTTTGTTTGCTCTTGGTGAGTGGTCATAGTTTACATAGCTTGGTCTCTTATCTCCTCAAGCTCCATTAACTTACATAATCTAACCTCCATGCTCTCATTCTCCATCAATTATAACTGATAGGTAAGATATAAATCTAGTAACTCAAGTGAGATAGGAAGCCTAGGCTCCCTTCCATACACAAGTGTGTATGGTGAGTTCCTGATTGCTCTCTTTAGAGTGATCCTATCAGCCCAAAGGGTTGTATTTAACTTGGAGTGCCAAGTCCTTTGATTCTCCTTCATTGTCCTCTTTATAATTCTGATTAGATACTTGTCTGTGGACTCATCTAGTCCACTTACTTAAGGGTAATAGTTAGAGGATGTGCTAAGCTAGATGCCATGATTCAAAGCCCATTCACTAGTCCTTGTTCCTAGAAAGGCCAATGCATTAACTCAGATGATTATTGAGGGAGCTCCAAATCTAGTCACTATACTCTCATAGAAGTCTAAGACTGAATTCTCATTTTTCTCTTTAAGAGTTACAGCCTTCACCCATCTTATAAAGTAATCACTGGTAGTCAAAACCCATTTGTGGCCAACTCTAGAAGGAGGATTGATTAGGCCTATGAAATCCAAAACCCATTGCATAAATTGTTGTTCAACCTAGATTAGATGAAAAGGCAAGGCAACTAAAAAAGATCACACTTTTTGCATTTTATTACCCAAGTGTAAGTATCCTTAAACAAACTAGGCCAAAAGTAACCAACCCTCATAATCCTAGCAGTTGTAGTTCTTGGATCAAAATGACCACCAATTGGTCCATCATGGGACTCAAATAATACTTTTTCAATCTGATCCAAATCAAGACATCTCAAAATCACACCTAAAAAGTCCTTCCTAAATAGTACTCCATTAATAAGTACATAAGGAATATATTGTAGCCTAAATTACCTTCTTTTAGCCCTATCAAGACCTTGTGGACACTCACCTATTTGTAGGAAATGGATCATGTCCTGTGTCCAACTTCTCATAGATGAAGGTGCAGCTATCATAGAGTCATCATGAAGTATCAAAATAACTTCTTTTTGCTCTTTCAAGTCTAAAGCGAGATGCTCACATAGTCCTTTACCTTTCACTAACTTGGTAGTTTTGATATCTAGATCATATTCCTTCACCCTTGTGATCCATCTCGCCCTATTTTCATTCAACTCTCTATTCAACATAAAGTCTTTCATAGTAGGATGAGGCACAAAATTGTGAATCTTATTAGACAACATATGCTTGAACTTCTTCAAATTCCTTATAAATAAAAACACTTGCTTCTCAACATATGTCTATCTTGTTTCATAGCCTTCTAAACCTTGACTGAAGAATACAATAGGCTATTCAAAATTTTCATCATTACCTTGAGTAAGCATGTTAGAAATTACCTCGTCATTACAAAAGGTATACAAATTGAAATCTTTGAAGAAGTTAGGACTTACAAGGGTAGGAGCCTAGGCAATGGCTTGTTTGATCTCCTCAAAACTTTCTTTCCTCCTCATCCAAGTGAACAATTCATCTTTCCTTAGCATGGAGGTCAAGGGCTTGACCAAGTTAGAAAAATCAAGAATGAATCTCCTTATGAAATTTATCTTTCAAAAGAACTTTATAAACCTTTCTTATGTTTAGGCAAAGATAATGCCAAGATGGCACTTACCCTTTCGGGATCAATAGACAAACCTTTCTTGAAAACAATGTGGCCTAAGAGTTTGCCTTCATGAACAATAAACACACACTTATTTGGGTTTAGATAGATCCCAAAATCTCTATACCTCTCAAAAATTTGCCTTAGGTGATTCAAATGATCTTTTACTTCCTTATAGAGAACTGTCACATCATCAAGATATACCAATGTAATGTCATTGATTAATCCTTAAAAAGCCATATCCATCACACATTGAAAAGTATATATAGGATTAGATAACCTAAAAGGCATTTTGTTATAAGCATATTTACCCCATTTAGTAGTAAAGCCTGTCTTATATTGGTCACTTTCCTTCACTAGAATCTGATTAGACCCAAAATACCCATCAAGGAGAGAAAACCTTTCACTACAACGATAACTTGCAATATTTGTTCCATGGAAGGGAGTGGGTAATGATCCTTGAAAGACACTCTATTAAAATCCCTAAAATCAACACACAACCTTATCTCTTAATTATTTTTCCTACCAGGAACTAGGTTTGCCAACCAAGATGAATGCTTAATGGGAAAGATGATTTTGGACTCAATCAGTTTGGTGAGTTCTTTCCTCATGAGAGGCTTAATCTTGGGATCGATTGGCCTTTGCCTTTGCTTACTAGGCTTAGCATTCTTATATAACTCATAGTGTTTTGAGCTAGATTCAGATCAAAACCTTTTAAATCACTATACTCCCATGCAAATACATTAGAAAATTCTTTGCATAACTTAATGAAAGCTTGTTTCTCTTTAATAGTACATACCTTCCCAAGTGCAAGCAATTTATCTTTGAAAATCTGAACCTTCTCATAATTTTCTTGCTTGGTAGATATACTTACCTTATCTTTATTCAGTTGGTCATCACCATTGAATATGCTCTCAAGGGTGTGTAGGCTTTTAGGAAGCTTGTTAGACTTCAATTGCACAATCTGCCCTCCATATTGTTGTTGTAGTTTAGACTGATTCTTAGAAGAAAACTCAGATTGTTCTTGTAGAAAAAGTGCTATTTTATGATCACTATTAAACACTTGCCAATTAGTGACATTATATGGTATGGAAGGCCTTACAATCACTTTTAGATGAGGTTGGTTCTTGTCCTCTTTTATCCCTTTTGGAACATCAAACTGAGCTCCAGTTGCTGCCAACCTATCAGCATGCGTGTTATCTTATCTTGAGATAGAAATTATGTTGAAGGCTTTGAAATCTTCCACAAGATCCCACTCTATGCTTATAGGACTTAAGCAAAGAATTTTTTGTCAAATTCTGCCCTCTAACCTTATTGACAACAAGTTAACTATCACCAAACACTTGCAATTCTTTGACACCTTTTTTAGCCCATTCAAGGCCATGAATAAGGGATTTAAATTTTGATACATTATAGGTGCAATAGAACTAAAATTTTAATGTTGAAAAATACCTTTCCTTTGAAGGTGAAACCAACATTGCTCCACCACCTGCCCCAATTTTGCTTCTAGACCCATCAAAGAAGGGCTGCCACAAACCATTCACATCATCACTTAAATTCATCAAATTAGGCATGAAATATCCCTTCTCATGCATATAATATACCCCAAGACTAGATTATTCAATAAACTTGTAAGGATCATGTTCATAGTGCTCATCTCCCCACTCATCTAGGAATAAATCAAAAACTCCCTCAAGGGAAGATGATGGAGATTGGTTAATATGAAGTTCCTCTTCATCAATGATAGCATAAATAAAATTTTCCACCTTAGGTGAGTAAGGTTCCAAGTGATCTGTATGAATAGGTTCTGACTCAATCTTCACTTTAGTGCCATACTTTATCCTAAACACCATGTAGGACCAATTGGCTACCAAATATCCACCTATCTTGGATTTAAAGTCTCTTGACAATCAAAGAGAAAAATAGGGAGGTAAATCTACAACAACCACATCACGAGGAATTAAAAAAGCATGAAAATCATGAAGGATCAAATTCAAACCTTTAACTACCCCTAGTGTTTTGGTTGGTGATCCATCGAATTGTAAAACTCCTGTAGTCATTGGCTCATACTTTAGGCCTAGCTTATCTGCGATACATTTGGGCATAACTGATGTGCTTGCTCCACTATCTATGATGAAATTATGAACCAAGAAATCACCAATGATTATAAATAGGTATAAGTGAGGAGTCTTCTCATCTTTCTTCACTTGTCCATCTATAGATTGAGTTCCATTGACCAAAACCACATTGTTATTTCTAGATGGGCCAACTTGTTTACCCAATCCATGAAATTCATTTTGGAGTATATATTTTTGCCTTGATAATGTTAGATAATCCCACAATGATATTTTCATATGAATCTTCTTCATTTGGTCCACCACATTGATGGAAGGATTACTCACCTTGGGGTTCTCTTTATGAACATTGGCACCTTGTGATGTAGCTTATGGAGGTAGAGTTGTAGTAGCTAGCATAAAATTTGGAATCCTCTAATTTTCTTACAATTTAGAAGATGTATTAGACCCAATTACCATAGGAGATGATGTAGGAGTCACAACAAGTCCTTTATTATCTCTTTTAGCTTTATCAATAGCCCTCCTTTTAGACCTAGTATTAGAGGTAACACTAGTATTTTGATTGCTTGTATTTCCCAATTAATTAATGGCATAAAAATCACCCTCCAAATGATTTATAACGGTAGCATCAGTATGATATTGTAAAATTTCTACCCATAATTTCATAGATCCTTCAAAATTTGAAACTTGGAAAGATTGACTATCTTGTATTACCATGCCCGGATTGTGCATCTCATTTGCATAAACAAGATGCTCTTAATAATGTTTGAAAGATGAATAATTGGGTTGTTCTTAGACCAAGTTATTTTTAATGGGGAAAAGGGCTTTGGAGGATGATGGATAATTAGGATTATATATTTGATAAGGCTTGACATGGGTGATTTAGCCTTGTTCTTGTGCATTATTTTGGAAAGGAGGTCTACTTGTTTGCCCAAACTGATTGTATGTTTGATATGGCCTATAACCTTGAGCTTGTTGTCTTTTGAGGGAAAATAAATCATTTTTAACACTTTAAAGCAAGATTTTAACTCCATGGATTTCATTTGAAGGAGCAATGGTAGGCCTTTCTTGATTAGGTAAAGGGGCTAAAGCAAGCAATGCACATTGACTAGGAGAATGCAAATAAGGGAATAGTGGCATTGGAGGTCTAGGAGCTACCTTTCCCACTTGGAAAAGATAATTATTAGAATTTATGGATATTTCATAGGCATTAGTAAATGTGTTTCCACCCATAGATTGAATCATCATGGTAATGTCACTATTCAATTCTTTCAAGTAGTATTAAAATGCATAGTTTGAGGTTGGCCTCACAAGAGTTGGGATTCTATCCCAATTTTTTGGAACCTAGAATTAAAGTCTTGTATGAATTCATGTGGTACCCTCTTTATTGTGGTCAATTAATTGGCTAGAGATAGGTAGTCATTATTCTCCCCAAAACTACTAGTCAATTAATCTCCTAATTCATCTCATGAGCTAATGAAATTTACAGGTAGAGTCCCATATGAATCCAAAACTTTTCCTTTGAAAGACAAGGCCAACAACCTAATAGCTACATTTTCTTGGGTGCTATTGTGAATATTAATTTTTTTAGATATATTCTTAATGTGCTCAATGGTAGTAATAAGACCATCCCCACTAATAAATGGGACACTTTTGAGGGCCGCTCCTAGAATTTGATCATATTGGGCAAGATGCAAGGGAGATGCCCCAGTGAAAGGCACAAAAGGTTGTCTTCTAGCCATATTGGAATTATCACTATGGATGTTAGGAATGGGATGTAACACAAAATTACAAGATTTAAACACAAAATATCTTTTATAAGGATGAGTGTTGATAAACCTAAACCTTTTGGTGGAATATGGAGGAAGTTGCACAAATTCAAAAGGTATGCTTTTAACAACAGACCTAGTGGTTACGTTTGGCATGGAAAGAAGGACTGATCATCAACCAAAGACTTGAATTCTTCAATGGATTCACGAGGTACTGAATGTATATGCTTCTTTCACTTTAAATATGCCAATACCAATACTAATCTTGAACAATCTTCTAGAACTTAGAAGTCCCATCAGGCATGCCAAAAACTATTGACACTTGAATTCACACCCTTGAGGAGATACTCAACTCTCCTCATCCAAGTGGAAAAATGGAGTCATCTCTCTTGTTGTGGGTGACAATTTCATTAAGATGAATCTCTAGATAAGGGGTTAGTTACCCTTGATGCACCTTTAAATCTCTCTCTCTAACTTAACAATTAGATATGAAACGGGATTAAGAAAAAATGACTAAGAAACAAAATGGTGATGCACCAATGTATAATGTCCTCCCAATTGACTGAAACTATTACTTAAAGACAACCAAAGTGTTTCTCACACAAAACTCACAACTCAGGATTTTTTGTTACATCAATGTTTCATATGATAGATTCGAGAAGGTATATGATTATTAGGAAGAGAATGAATGATTCCAAAGAGGGATACAATCATGGACCACTTCTAGGATCTCTATACACTTATAAAAGAATACTAACAAAGACCTAGAACAATCTCCTTTCTACAAATGGTAGACCATCAAGAGTATAAGCTAGAAAATACAAATTTTCACTAGCCTAGACCAACAAGATTCAAGTTATTACTCAATATTGTGGCATATGAGTGGTAACAACACTTGTATATTTCTCCAAGAGTTCTTTGAGTACAAATATGGCCAGAATTTTCCCAATAACTAGTGAAGGCTGCTAAACAAGCCAAAAGAATGCATATATATAAACTTTGGGAGGGAGGTCAAGTAAAGGGAGTCCAAGGGTCACTTAGACATATGTCTATATGAGAGAATAAATTACATTTACATGTGGGAGAGAGATGGGTGAGTTATGCCAGTCACCAAATGAATCAGTCACAATTGAATAAATTACATTTGCACCAAATGAATCAATTATGATTGAACCAAATGCTTGAGACATTTTGCCATTTGCTACCTCTATATTGGCCTTGAGGTGTTTGTCGAGTCTTTTGATACCGGTGGCTATTTTACATAGTTTGAAATTGACTTTTTGTGGGCCATCATCCTTTGGGTATTTTTTTTGGCTTCTATCTATGGGATTTTTTGGGTACACCTTCCAATAGAATTGACCTTTCGATCTTTTCATTTGGTCCACCTCATGTTTAAAAGATCCTTTAGAGGAGCTGTAGAGGACACTTCCCCAAGGAACATATCCTTTGGATAAATTTTTAGGGCATTTTATCCACAAGAATTCAACCACTTTTCCTAAAAGAATTCCTTTGAGCTTTTTGTTTATGCACTCTTTCTGTTTTCTTTAGAATTTTTGGTGAACCATATCCTTTGGAATTTTTGTTCATCCTCTTCACTATGGAGGGGCACTCTTCAAAAACTTTGCAAAGGACCATTTTCCAAAAAAGTACCCCTTGAAAAAGTTACACGTGTCCTTTCAACTTTTGAAATACCCTTCATAAAAGTTAAAAGTATCCTTCGACTTTTGAAATCCCCTTCAAAAAAGTTGAAAGTGTCCTTCAAATTTTGAAATAACCTTTGAAAAATTTGAAAGTGTCCTTCGAGAAAATTACTTGGGACATTTTTCCAAAAAAAGTAGTCTTCATCTTTGGGAAATTTGTCTTGGATAAATTATCTAAAAAAATTTGGTACTTTTTGAAAGATAACACTTAGTCAAAAATAAAAGACCTAAAAGATTACTATGTAAAGGCTTTGTAAAAGATTGAAAGCAAACTTTTTGAAAGAATTGGACATGTACATTTGCTATAGCTTGTATATAACACTTCTTCTGACTGAAACCTCCATACCGAACCTAGCCAAAGGTATAGACTTAGGTGGCTAAGTTTTCAAATAGGGGTGTCCAATTTTGTCCTAAAGGGCCAAAATTTGGTCAGCAGCTGATTCAATAACTTATCAAGCTATTGTTGTGATGTTGTGAGAGTACCGTGCACTGTTAGAGTGTGTTTTATCATCTATTACATAGGTGTGTCAGGGTAAACCATGAACAACATGAAATTTTATGCATGTGAGACAAGTTTATGACATTGCTTGGCAGAGACCAAAGTGACTTTGCTCATGAGTGCTAACTCAAATAAATGGTAGAAATGATCTTGCGCATAGGTAGTCCAACATTATGTCTTGGCTTGATATGTAACTTCATGATTTTATAGGTATGGTCTCCCCAATAATATGTTGTAGACCTTTAGAAGTGCAATGCCACAAGTGACACTATCCTCCATAGGCTTGACTTTATAATGGAAAGTGCACTATCAGAGGAATTGTATATCTTTTCCTTACTACAATCACACTAGAGAATATGGCTTAGGGTGTGCAATAATATTAATACCAAGGGGTTGAGTTGTGGATTGTGTAATGATGTTATTCTAGCTGCCATTATCGATGATGTTGTGGAGAGGATGACCCTTTACCTATAACTTGGTGTGGAAGATACATTCATGCTCTTCAAATATGTTAATTGTAGTGGTGTTGGTACTTAGACAAGAGGCATATAGATTAGTGATATCTATTAGCATGGATCCTGATGTAGATTGTGTGAGTTAGGAATACTACACATGGCATTCAAAGTCATTATGGGTGGATGAGTGATGGCAATGGCACCACTAATCACTATACTTACTACCTTTGTTTGAAATAGAAGACATAGGAGCCTTTGAGAGTTTTGCAGTCTTCTGAGGCTGCTCACTTTTGAGAGAAGGATAATGCTTCTATGCAAGGGGTTGTGATATGGAGTTGTGTTAGGGTTGAGCCTTACACACTGAATTTGATGAAGAGGTGGTATGTTGCTTAGTTTTTACCTTGGATTCAATATTAGTGATGTTATGATATGCTTGTCCCAAAGTGTCATAAATCAAGAACTCTAGCTTCACATAGATATAAGGTGAGAATTTGCTAATGTACTTCAACACCCTATGTTGTTTGCTCAAGTTCTCTTAAAGGTGTGCAAAGTAGTCATGGAATATTTTGGTTTAATCTTCCTTTGACTAATCCTTACATTAGAGTACTTATTAGAACTTGATGTATTAATATTCAAAGTGTCAGAAAGGTTAGTAGTCCTCCTTCAACACATCAATAAAAGTCTTCCATGATTTGATTGGAATGCACTCCTACATATCTAGTGCATTAAAGGTTTCCCACCACTGAATAACTGAAATGGACATTTTCAATACTATGAATGTGAGCTTCTCAACATCGATGAAGTAGTTAACTAAGAAGTACACCTCGAGTTATTAAATCCAAATATTCACTACTTTGGCATTGATCTTGAATTTGAATAGAGGGATGTCAAGATTGACTTGTACTTTAAAGGGGGTTGTTGTTGAAATCATTGTGGAGCATATAGTTGAGATAGTTGGGAAGGCTTGGGTTGAAATGCATCATTAACTCATAGAACTGACTAAAAAGTTTGGCGCATTGTGCCTTCAATGCATAGACGATGAGCCTTTAAACTTTAGGGGTTGCCTCATGTTGTTATAGGCATAAACCATCTTGATTTTGATACAACCCTTTTAAAATATGTAAAATAAAATCAACTATTAAACCTTATATCTCTCATTGTGCTCATGTGGTTACAAGCATGTAAATGAATATATTGAAAATATGATACCAATCCTCAAATTAACTACTCTAATACCTATTGATACACAACATAAGCCCCAAGACTGCATGTGTGGGGGATAACTGAGTTTGGTTATGCATAGTGAATGCATGAGTATTTAGACAAAACAATTAAACACACATTTAATGAAGTGGAAGTCTAACTTGAAAAAAATTCAACTGTTATTCATAAATCAAAGAATAGGGAATATAGAGTATAATGTCTATAGTACATGTATACAAAGTAGATGCACATAGAAATATAACTATGTTACAACTATATATATGGCATTAATTTGGTTGTGTTGTTTTCCAGATGCATATGTTACATATTTAACACACATAATTCAAGAGTAGCAATACTTGTTGTGTTGTTACCAATGAGGATGTTGGTGACATGTTGGTCCTATCGGATGTGGTAGTTGGTGATGGATATAATAGATAATTCCTAGGTTATCTCTAAACACATCTAATCTTGATATACTCTCTTAGTGATAATTCATAGTTGGACAATTTGAATTATCCACATGGTCGAGGCTTGTTGTCACATTATTGTGTTGTAATGGGGCCCAAAGGAGTAAGTGAGTTTGTAAATTAAGTTTTAGTGAGGAAAGAATGAATTCAATTTATGAGGTGTACAAGCTATGATATGAGGAGAGAAATGCATAAAATTCTATGATCAAGTACGTGACTTATGCATAAGGTTGTCAACAAAGTTTGAGCAAAGGAACGCACATGATTATGTGAGAGGTGAAAACTCTACATAGTAAAACAAACAAGGAGTGTGTTCAACTAGGTACTAGTTGCACACAAATCAACTATTGGGCATTAGTAGCTAGGTGGATAAAGGAGAGGTGACCATATTATTTATGGGCCTAGGAAGTACTTGCAAGGACATATAAATACTTGTATAGGATAGTGTGATTGGGGGCACTTCTTATCAACCACCCTTCGATGTTTATGAGTTAGGTATATGAAAGGATGATCCCTTTTCAACAAATGGTCATGGTTTAGGATGTAAGGGGGATGGATCCTTTCAGAGCCTTTCCATGAGCAATGAAGACTTTGACAATGATAAATTTTATTGTTGTGCCTTATCAGGGCATGTTAGGATAGTGGGCTGATGAGGTGGCCTACCTCATAACATTTGTACAAGTGCAACGAGTTAGAGATATAAACTTACAAGTAAAGGCAAACCATATAAAAAGGGTGCCTCACCTATTTCGGCTACCATATAAAACCCAAATACTAGTTCCCCTAGTGTTATATTAGGGAGTTCACGAGAGTATATATGCCATATTGGGCATGTTATAGTGGCACCCCATCACATGGGGGGTTTCGATAATTAGTGAAACTAAGTGTAGGGGAGCACAGGCTAGGCAGTAACATGTGGTAGGAGGAGGAACATGGTTTGGATAAAAACATACAAGAGGAGGGGGATATGGTATTCCCATAGCTATTCCCATTACACTATTAGTTGGAGGCCAACAATAGCCACAACAATGTCTATAACCACCACTACCACTGGAGGATCCCCTACAGTAGCAATAGGTAGTAGGTGGAGGTGATAGGTGAGGTGATAAAATGGGAGGTGATGATACTAAGGTGGGAGAGGAGGAGATCACGATGAGATTTGATGAGTGGATCCAGACTAGCATGAGGATGACCCAGGTAAAAAAATTATTTGTTTATTTTAGTTTTCATTATTGTCTTACTTTTATTTTAACACAATTAATTAATAGTATTATTAGTATGATTTAGGATATGATATTCATCTCCTTTTTTTAATTGTAGATACATCTATTGGATGGAGGGATGTGGTCAAAGATAATTTGGTTAATCTCTTCGAGGTGGGGATTGGCTTGATTTGATACCACCTACTTGCTGATGTGGGACTACTTTTAGGATAGGCAAACATACATATGACTTTTCCCTAGCATATAATACATATATGATAATTTCCAATCTAAGGGGAGAGATCAATAGATTATAGGTGAGGGATACATCAACAGAGTCTCAAGTGAAAACTTTCAATGACATTTTGGTAGGCAAGGGAGGTCATGCTTCTTTGAGCAGACAAATAGTAGGAGGAATAACCTCCTAAATAGGTACTAGTAGGAAGAGACATAAGAGAAAGAGTCATAGCCCTTAACACTCTTTGCCATAATGGCTCTCCCACAGGAGGAGGAAGAGCAAGTTCCCTAAACATATAGCTTCTAGAGGTGAATAAGAGGAGCTTCCAGTGGGACCTTAGGGTCACCTATTGTACATGTATATACATATATCTTTGTTTTTGTATTTTTGGGATATTTAGACATATTTACCCTCTAATTAGGTGATTTTACTTAGACACTAATGTATAAAATAAAAAATTTAACATTGATATATATAGAGATATTTTGATGACTCATCATGTTGTATCATTGCTTTTAATTTTCATGTTACTTTCTCAGTTTATGCACTTTAAATGATTAGATATGTGATGATGTAGCATTTATCTCTAATTTTTATGATGATAATGTTATGGATGTGCTTATATAATTGAAATGTGGAAAAAAATGTGTTCATATGCAAATGAAATGAATGTTTACTGGTGTACTAACAACTATTTTATAGGTGATGACTGAGCTACTTTTTCCATATAATGAAAGGACTTCTAGCTTGTAACAAAGGGTGAAAGGGAAACATGATATATGTGAAATGGTGGAAATATAAAAAACATACATCAAAACTTCACAAGGACTAGGAAGTTGACCTAATCCTTATAGGTAAATGGGAATTATACTTCTTGTCAAACCTACAAAGCACTGACTTTATTGACTTTATCTAGAGGTTGATAGTCATGACATAATTGGTCAATGGGATAGAATTATACTTCAGTATAAACATCTAGACAAGATTTTTTTGACACTCTCTGATTTGAATAAGCTTCTTACAACCTCCTACACTTAGTCTCCTGTGATTAGGAAGATGCATAGGCTCAACACCAAGGATAATTGTAGGCAAATAAGGGAATCTCCCTTTAATAAGCAAATAGTGTGATGTGAGGGTTCATCACCGAGGATTAACAAAGAGTGACATATGTGAAATTGACTTGATTTACGTGATATTTTGAATTTTGAACTAGTCTCTTTCATTTTATATATATTTGTATTTTAAAAAGTCTTTACCCCCAAATTTTTGACCCATGCAACTCGTAAATTGCAAGGGCTCATCATCGAGGACCAAAATAGGCAATTGGGATTATCTATTTTTTAGCATGCTAGTTTTTTTACTTAGAGGGAACTGTAAAAGTAGATTCTACCAAAGACAAGCTTCTAGACTAGGCTGTAGGCTAGATTTTTCTAGGCTTGCAAAAAAGTATATGAGGAATAATGCATACTTTAAGACAAAAACCTATGTTATGTTGATTTTGAGAATGTTTTCCAAGGGAATATGATGATAAAGAGAATGAAATGGAACAACATAATGCACTCTAATTTTTTTTTATGTGAACTAATAGATAAACAACCACTAAATAAAACATTTGATATGTAAGACAACACATAAACAATGGAAACACAATGAGTGCAATGTGAAATATAATGACTATATGTAAAAATGTTTGAGGTGTAAGGAGTTCATAGACTCACCAAACTCCTTTCTTTCTAAAGTGCACAATAAATAGGGTCCATTATTGAAGTCTTCAGTCACCAGATATGGACCCAAATGATTGGCCCTAAATTTGTAACCTTATCCCTTCTTTTTATCAATTATACTGCCAAGTCTTAGGATAATGTCTCCTACTTGTATCAAGCCCTAATGAACATTCTTATTAAATTTATGGGCCATATGGTCTACGTAGGCAACATGATTTTTTGAAACCCTAAGCTGATGTTCATCTAAGGTCTGTAATTGCTCTATGTACTTTTATACTCTTCATAATTAATGAGACCTAGAATAGAGATGCACATGCTAGGGGTTTTCACCTCAAGGGCTAGGACATATTTAGCTCTGAAGACAAGGGAATATGGGGTTGCCCCGTGGGAATAAAAATACTAATTTTATGATCCCATAATGTAGGGTAGAGTTGAAGGTGCCAATCTCTTTTATTGTCTTTGACTATTTTGACCAAGATTAACTTTAGGGTTTTATTTGTGGCCTCGACTTGGTCATTGGTCTATGGATAATAAAGAGAATATATGTGGTGAGAGATAGAAAATTTATTACATAATTCATGCATCTTAAGATCCTTTAAAGGGGACCCATTATCTATGATAATGACCTATGAGATCCCAAATTTGTAAATGATATAATTTTTAGATAAAGTTTGCAATCATAGATCTAGTAATAGTCATCAAATACATATCCTCTACCCACTTAGTGAAATATTTAGTGTCTATGATAATGAAGTGATGGCCATCCAAATCAGTGGGAGAGAGCTTGCCAATTAAGTTTATCCCCTAAGTGGAGAAGGGCCACACAATAACAATTGGATAAAGTGCCATGAGAGGAATATGAATCTAATGGGAAGAGTTTGACACTTCTCACATTTTCTTACATAATCATTGACATCATGTTCAAAACTAAGCCAAAATTATCCAATCTTATGGATTTTATAGGTATTTACATGGTTACCAAAGTGTCCACCACAAATGCCGCTTTGATAGTGAAAAATGATGTTTTTTGACTCCTCTTGATCGATACATCACAGTAACACATCGTTAAAAGCTTTGTGATGGATAACCTCTTTAAGAATGGCATATTTAGATGTAATGAGGCGAAGGTGATGCCTTTGTTGTGAATTGACACCTTTGGATAAGTATAGTTAATTAAATAGTTTATGATGTCATTATACCAAAGAGATGGGATGCTCATAGGTTTCTCTATATAACATATCAATTCATTAGGAAAATTAGTATCGACGAGATCACTGCCATCTAAAGGGGAATATGCCAACCAATTAGCAATCATTTCTCCCTTAATGCACTTTTGGTTCACATAGATAAGATCAAATTCACTCAAAAGTGTGATGAAATTCCCAATCTTTAGAGAGGGCTAGTTGGGTCAAGAATTTTTATAAGGCTTGGGACCTCACTATTATAAGGACCCTTGTCTCCTAATTAAGCACATAATGTCATAATTGCTTGGTTTTTAAAATAATTGCCAAACACTCTTTTTCTGCTCATGTATAATGAGTGTCATAATCTATGAGATTACAACTAATAAAGTAGATGACTTGCTCTTTTTCATCGTCATCCTTTTGGGCCAACATGCATGAAAGAGATACTGTAGTTTACATTATGTAAAGTATAAGGGGTTTATCAAGCTTATGCACCATAAGTGTTAGGGGAAACACGACAAAACACTTTACTAATTTGAATAAATCTTAGCAATCCTTCATCCAAATCAAGCTTTTCTACTTTTTAGCAAGTTATTAATAGGATGAACTACATAAGTAAGATCAAGCACAAATATATGAATTTCCCCTAGCTTCCCCAAGAACAATATGATTCATAACTCATCACTAGGGGGTAACATTTCTAAGTTCACAATTTTTTTGGCAAAATCTATGTCAATTCCACAATGGGAGATAATTTAAATGATTTTTCCACTTGTGACTCCATACACAGACTTTTAGGGATTAAGAATGACTCCATACGCAATGAGATGCATGAGAATGGTATGTAAGACCTCTAAGTGGTCAATTATTCTTCTTTCCTTTCCAATAAGATCATCAATGTAAATATCTATTAACTTATGGATGATATCATGTAAATTATGTGTCATATCTCTCTAATATGTTTCCCTAGCATTTTTAAGGCCAAAGGGCATGACTAAATAACAAAAAGTTCCCCATGGTGTAGTATATGAGGTTTTTATTTGATATTATTTCAAAATTTGAATATGATTATGTCTATAGAATCCTTCCATGAGAAAAAAAAACTCATAAACTATGGTAGTTTCAATGATAACATCAAGGGAGGGAAGAGGAAAATCATTCTTAGGACATGTTTTGTTTATATCATGGAAGTCGATGCATATTTTATTTTTTCATTCTTTTTTAGAATGGGGATGATATTAAACATCCATTTAGAATAGTCTATAGGATTTATAAAACCTAATTTTAATATCTTGATGATCTCTTCTTTTACCATTAGTGCAACCTTGAGTTTGAGTGGTATGAGATTTTGTTTTATAGTTTTGCATCAAACATGGATACCAAGTTAGGGACAACTAATTTAGGCTAGATTCTTGTCATGTCTACGTAGGAAAGGGAAAAGACATTGTAAATTTTAGTAAGCAACTTATTATGGTCTTCTACCTATTGTGGTGAGAATGAAGATCCCTGTTTGAGGATCCTAGGGCTTTCTTCAGTCCCTATGTTAATGTATATGGTGTCCTCAATTAGGGAATCATTCCCTTCTTGAAATTCATCTAGAGAAGGGGGAAGATTAGGCTCCTCATTTTCAACACCAAGGGCATCAAATTCTTTGTCAGAGGATATATAACATTTGATCTTATAGTAAGAATCATTGTAATTTGACCCAGGGGTAGATGTGGGATAACAAGTGAAAGCAAATCCCTTTTGATGGTGTGATGAGGGAAGATCATCATAGGCTCTTAGGAATTATAAGATAGCCTCATTATTTTTAGTGAAGTCAAGTAATAAAGGATCATGGTATTTTCCAATATACCCAAGGGGTTTGTTCATTTGATGCCTTTTAAATAAGGGGTTCGGCGCTGATAGAGAATATAAAATATGATTTGGGTATCATTGTATGGGGGATAAAACAAGAAGAGGAAGAAACCATAAAATCAACAAACTGATTACTTTATCTCAGAATGGCTTCTATGGAAATAAAATCAAAATCTTTAGCAACCTAGTGTATTATGTTCTTATAGAGCTTAAGATGTTTAGCTTTAGTTTGGTAGACTTATGAAAACTTGGTTAGTCAGTAATTACGATTCATGTTGGATCTTTAGATTTTGTACACCTAATATTTTTTCAATAATAATCTCTAACAATAAGGCTTCATATTCTGTCCCATTTTTTATGCATTCAAAGTCTAATTTGAAACCAAATGACATGATCCTTCCTTCAAGGGATATTAGGATGACTCTTGTCCATGTGTCGAGATGACATTTTACTCATAGTGAAGGGTCCATTGACATTTCATGAAGGAAGAATAATCATCTTGCTTTGGGGGCTTTTCTCAGTCTTCAAAGATCTCAACCATGCAAATGTCAAGTATGCTAGCTAGCCCCTATTGGGCTTTAGGGTCTTGAGATTCTAGAAGATTGTAAGTTCCCACTTTGTGGGGGTCAAAGGGAAGTGTGAGGGGTTGATCCTTCTCTAGGATACTGATAATATCAATTTTAGACTTTGTCAATATGGATCTCACTGTGGTAGGGGTTTTGATATTCACCTTTTCTATTATTCTTACCCTTTTGTCTTCAATTTTTTCATTTGATTAAAGTTTGGGGATTTCAACACCCCTCTTTAAGAAACTATCATGGGTGTTGGGGTATGTTTGAATTCAACCAATTATTGGGGAATTGCCACATGATTGGTGGGCAAGTGATAATCAATCTACAATCCTAGCTATTTATGCATGGTCACTTGAAGAGAGTCAAAGGGTTTATCGTCCCCTTGAACAACAAACACTTTCCCCAAATGGAGTAACCTAATTTGATGGAACATGGTAGAAGGGATTGCCTTCATCTTGTGAATCCAAGGTCTATTGACGATCATGTTATAATTTGTATCCTTATCAATTATATAAAATTCTATCAACATGGTCTTGGGACCCAAAGTGATTTGTAAGCATGATGGTTTCAATCAAGGTAGATTTGAGGCTATCATAGACTTGTAAATGCTGAGGAATTAGTGCTCACATGGGTATTTATGACTTAGGTTATGTTAGAATTAATATTTGAGTGTGTGTTTGATGAGTTGTATTAAAAACTCATAAATGTAATTGTATGCAAATTAAATAAAGTGAGTTGCAACTCACATAGAAAATAGAATAGTGAGAGAGAATAAAAGAGAAAGTTTCTAGGAGAGATAAGAGGTAGAGAGATGTAAGAGATGAAATAATATGTGTTGATTTATTGTTGATATGATATATTCACACTATATAGGTAGTGTTTACA
Source organism: Torreya grandis (assembly GCA_037957365.1). Lineage (NCBI taxonomy): Eukaryota > Viridiplantae > Streptophyta > Pinopsida > Cupressales > Taxaceae > Torreya > Torreya grandis. The sequence goes on from JARHVA010000662.1 coordinate 2,424,137, forward strand.
TTCTAATAATAAAATTGAATTTCACTGACCAAAATCCTTATGTGTTACACTTTTGATCCTTCAGCTCTTCTCCATTGTGGCATAAAACCCATCATTGATATTAAAGTAGGGTCTCTCTTGGACCTCTCTTTTACCCTCCATTCAATAATTTTAGGGTATGGTCTAATGGCTATATAGTGTAACCCACTTATAAAATCCATATTTGCCCATCTACCTATTTCCATATTGATAATAATTTGCACTGCAAACCATATGCATAATAGTTTGCCATTCGCCACCCACTTGTATATTCTCCTCTCTTCTCCCACGCTGTCCACTTTATCCACAATTCCCATTCATCCTATTCACCGCCTACATATATACATACATCACAGCTTTTTGGGGGTTGGTTCTATTTTGCAAGAAATTCAAATTTGTAGGAGAAGAACAACAAAGAAGAATCAGTTTTAGAGAGTAACCACATGATTTCCCTAGGCACAACTCCTCAGTTGGAAGATTTATGTTATTTTTGTATGTAACATCATCTATATTTACATTGGATACTCAATTTGGATCCAACATTCTATGCATGGATCACTCCTAACTGCACCTTCACGACTCGTGCTCCGAGGTAGACTCCAAACGACGCTCAACCTATCCATCTTAACCCACTCCAGATCCTCCACTGCCAAACTTGAACAACCCCTGCATCAAATTGCATATGGCGGTAAGTTATACTTATGAACTTGGCCTATTCACTTGTTTCAGATACTACTCCTATAGCTCATCAACATAACACCAAAACCTACATCTGCATCACATACTGAGGTTTTCTCAATAAACTTGCAACTGAAATAATTTCATTTGATTTTTCATTTATGTTGTGAAATCCGTAGTTTTTATTTTTATTTTTTCGTCTTCTTAAAATTTCAATTTAAAATTGTTATTTTATTTTTAAGCATGATTAAAAGTTTGTGGTATTTTGTTTAATCTTAGTTTTGTTTAGGTTAGGTTTTTTTTTTTTAAAGTGTAGTTTTCTGCCCATGGTTTAAGTTTTATTAAGTATTTATTTTTAATTTAATACGTTTTAGTTTATAGGTTTAAATTTTTAGTTCATAAGTTTTTAGGTGGCTTTAAATAGTGGTTTTGCTCATTATTATTTTTGAATCTAATCTATAGTTTTCTATATGATTCGTGGTTTTGATTTTTCTTTAGTTGTATGTGCTTTTCGAAATATTTTTATGTCAAGTTTTTATTAATATTTATTATTTATATTAGGTTTAATTTTATATTTATAAAGTTTTTAACTTTATTATTAAATTATATTATTTGTTAAGTTTTTAATATATATATTTTTAAAGTTTATGTTTGTATTTTTTACTAAAAGTTTTTTAACTTTTAATTTTTATTTAATTATTGTTTTTATTTTTATTTTTTTGTCTTGGTTAGGGTCATTGTTATTTTTTAAAAATAAAATTTATAGTGTTCTATTTTTTAATGTCAAAGTTAAAAATCTAGTGTCTGTCAAATACGTTTTAAAATGTATTTTTTAAATAAAATATGTAATAATTTTTTATGTATGATTATTTTTCATACACATTTTTAATGTCAAAGTTAAAAATCTAGTGTCTGTCAAATACGTTTTAAAATGTATTTTTTAAATAAAATATGTAATAATTTTTTATGTATGATTATTTTTCATACACATAATTTTTAGTATAATAAATCTTTCATGTTTTGTAAAATAAACGTATTTTCAGGGAACCCCGACATACGCATGTCAAACTTGTGGGGGGAGATATTAGTTATGTTGTCCCTGAAAAATGCCACTCATTTTTGGGACAACCTATGGACTATTTTGGCCTTGCACAGACAAAATTTCTCTCTTCCCTTCTCAAAATTTGTTTTGAGCTTTCAAATTCCTCATTTTTAAGCTTGTTTTGTAAAGGGATTCACAGGTTCAATAGGTTAAAAAGCTTCTGCAGGCAAGTTCAGTCAAAAGAACAAGTTTCTAACAGTTAGTCATTTCCAAGATTGGTTCAATGCCTCAGTTCAATCAAAAAGAGTTCAATCGGCACATGATAAAGGGCAAAGGCTTGGACCATTGAACTTTGAACCACTTTGGTTCAAAGGTTCAATGGGTTCAACGACCAAGTTGGTTCAACGCGCTTAGTGCAAAAGATCAAAAGGACTTAGCCAAATAACGAAGGATGAGCGTATTGAACCACTGAACCGTTGAACCAAAGTTGGTTCAATCGACAGGTTCAAGGGGCTGCCCCAAAGTGAAAAAGGCAAGTGCCCGTGCGGAGGGTAGGCAACATTGGTTCGAAGGTCAAAGAAAAGATAGAATTCCTTTGAATTTGTTCAAAGGCCCAAAAGGAACAATTCTTTCAGACTTTTTGTCTGATGGAAATGGCTGAGTCCAAGAGGCTGAAAGAATACTTTCGGGAAGATTTTCTCAGAAAAATGTTAAGGCAAAATTCCCTCGGACTTTTTGTCTGAAGGAATTCACATAGAGAAAAAGTCTGAAGAAACATGAAAGAACGAATGGCCAAGCAACAAGAAACTTTCCTTTGGACATTTTGTCTAAAGGAATTCTTTCTGGATTTTTGCCCGACAGAAAAAGCCTATCGAAGAAGTAAGAACCCACCGGGGAAGTTAAAGCCTAAAGGACAAGTACCCTTGCAAGGGGGCACTTGGCGACAAAGAAAGGACCATTTCAAAAGCCCGAACAAAGACACAGAAAGGAACTTTCATGGACTTAAATAAAAAGGGGCTTCAACGGATGAACTGAATGAACCATTGAGCCATTGAACCAAAAGGTTCAACAGGTTCAAGGTTCAAAGGTTCAACCAAAGCTTAGAAAGATAAAGGAAGCAGTGTTTGAGCAAAACGCAGAATAAACCAATGAACCGATTGAACTTTGAACTGAAAGAGTTCAAAGTTCAATGGTTCAACATGGTTCAAAAGTTCAAAGGCGGCCTCAGTCAAAGAAAAAGTGGCACACAATTGGTTCAACAGATGGTCCAACCAAGGAGCGAAGAAGCGATTGAACCAAGAAGCGATAGAACAAAAGAGACAAAATGAACCAATGGACCGATGAACTTTCAGTGGTTCAACGAGTTCAAGGTTCAACCTATATCAAGCGATCGACTAAAAAGAGAGCCTAAAGGCTCAAAGAGAGAATATCGATGCAAAGGACCATAAATGTCTTCGAAAGGGTTATTTCCAATAGGTGGAACAGTGGATTGAGTAGACTTCTAAGCGCACCAAACCAAGGACGCAGCCTATTTTCTTCCATGAAGTAAAGACAAATATGCAAAGGACCAGATGGTCCATATTAAGGAGGAGACATATCAGATGAAGGGACACACCATAGTTATGGTAGCGCACTATTCTCAGCATGGTCTCTCCAGACAAAACTGGAGACACATTGAAGACATTGACTACAGCATGGGCCATCCCGTGGAAAAAGGCACCAATCCTTGCGTAGTGGCTATAAGTTTGTTAATTCTCTCATTTGTAAAGGAGACTTTTCATTTTTACAAGAGCAAAAATCTGTCCATTTTGAAATAAGAAGACTGAGACTTTGAGCTCAGATTGTAATTTCAATTTCATTTTTATCTGAATGAGAAGCAGGTTGTTTACAAACTTTGTGCTATTTTGGCTTGTATCACTTTGAGAGATCATTCTTACGTCTATCTTCTGAAGGCATTCTTATTCATTTAATTTGGTAAGCAGAATTAGTGAAGGTAATAGGGAAGTGTCCTAAAACCAACTGTGGTAAGACTTTGTGCTTTCACAATTATTTTCAATTTGTGTTTTTCTTTTCTTTTTGTGTTGAGGATTATGGGATGACTTTGTGCCCCCATTATCCATTGTGATATACACTTTGGGCAGTTGAGGTGGAAACTGTTTGTTCTGCTTCATCCTACTATTACTATGCCCTTTTGATTACTGGTTACTTTACTATCTGAAAGAAACTCCTGTTGTTTCCTGCAAGAACACTTCTGAAAGAAGAGAAGTGCCTTCAGTGTTTACACCAAGATTTTATCCTTTGTCTGTGTGCATCATCTCTGAAAGAAGAGAGATGGATGGTTTATTCTACCCCCATGTGTCATTTTCTGCTTATTTATATTATATATATCTCCTACGTATCTATAGGGAACCTCCCCTTGATGAGAGGAGAGATTTGTCTCCGGTTGATGTAGTAAAGCTGCACACCTAGCCGACCAATCTTTCTGCTATGGTTGATTAGACCTATTTTGTTGATTAGACGCTGATTGACAAAATATTCACCCAACAGTTTTTGGTGATTCCGCTGGGGACACAGTAATTTTGTGCAATTTGGAACCTCAAGTTTCAGATTGAAACATCACATGTGTCTTACCCATTATCATTATAACCTTATACATGCATTTGCCTGTGGAAGAATGAACTGCTCCAGTGCTTTCCCATTGTTAATTTTTCCTCCCCAACCCCACGCAATAGTTTTTGGCGACTCTGCTGGGGATGAACATGTAGTCTGAAGCCTCAAGTTTCAGATTGAAGCAGTTCCTTCCCTTATCCATTATATTATAAACTCTAGCGACTCTATTCCATGTCTTACCCATTCTCATTATAGCCTTACCATCTTCCTCCATCTCTGTTATATTATCTGGTCTGCAAAACCAGAGCCGCTAGGAAGAGTGCATAGTTTGAAGTCTCAAGCTTCAAGCTGAAGCAGATCATGCTCTTTTCCATTTTTTGTTCTGAAATATGGCAACTCCACATTATACCAAAGGCCAAAAATACCAAGGTGTTGTTGACCCTGCTTTTGAGTTGGTGCAATAGAGTAATTTTGAGTTGTTTCCTCCACAACACACCTTAGACGAACTACGAGTCTTCCTCCTAGCCCTACCAGGCCACCAACACAAGGCAGAGCTTCTTTTTCTGCTACTAGATGAGCTTTGCCTGTCCACGCTCCACCTAGATTAGTGATCCCACTTTTGCATAATCAAATCATGGCTCAAGGCCCCTGGTGTAATTATTTTAGTCCCCTGAATTTGACTCCACCTTTGCATGAGCTTTTATTTAGTTCAAGGAAGAATTTACCCAAATTATTTGGTGATGGGAAGGTTCATCCTGATGAACACATTGCAGATTTTAGCATAGCCTATGGTGTAATAGGGGTGGAATTTGAAGACATAGCGGTCAGGCTGTTCATGGAGACACTACAAGGCACTACTGCAGACTGGTTCTACCACCTGCAGGCTAGATCAGTGAATGATTGGGACACTTTGAAAGACAAATTTGAAGCTAGGTTCAAGCTTGTAAAAGATACGCATACTTTGCTGGCCCAGCTCACTCAGATGAAGAAGGAACCTCATGAGCCTATGAGGGATTTTGATGTCGGGTTTGACAAATTGAGGCACAAGATTCCCATGGTCACCCAGCCAACACCTCAGAATCTCAAGTGTTTCTTCATCAACTCACAGCTGCCTAAAGTGAGTTTCTTGTTGAGACAAGCCAGACACATAGACCTTGCTGTTGCTCAGGACTTGGCTACTGAGGTAGAAGATGACCTTATCTTGGCTAGAAAGATAAGAAGAGATCCAAATAGAGGTAAATCTTCTCCTTCTTTTGAATACTCCCCTTCAGCTACCATTGATCCAATGGTGCAGAAGCTAGCAAATGAATTACTGATCCTCAGAAGACAAATGGCCCAAGTTATGTCTACTTCTCCTAATAGGGATATGCCAAGGAGGACATTTTAGAATCAAGCATACCAAGGAAATGCTGCTAGGAATCAAGGGCAGCCAAATCATCTTCCTCCCCCACAGAGGAACCTCGCCCTTGAAGCACCTCCAACCAACTCAGCGATTGGATATTTGAAAACTGAACATAAATTCTCTTTCCAACCTGAGTTTGATCCTAAAGATGATGCTAATCTCTTCACTAAGGAAGAAGAAGAATTAGCTGGCAACTCCCATATTGGTTTCTTGAACTATCAGGATGAACCCAAGAGTGAAGGCAATGTAGCTGAGGGGTCATATGCTATATTCACTCGATCCAAGAATCAATAAGCTGATAAGGAGAAATCAGAGGAGTGACCTCAACCAATAGTTTTAATTGCTAAGTGGGGATCCACTCTTCCTTTCCAGCCAAAGGACTCGGTGATTTCAAGGAGGGTAAGTACCGTAAATGCCCCTACGCCTTCTACTTCAATTTCACTGTCCAATCCTCCCCCTTTCAAAATCAAAAGGATGAACTCCCATCCTCTACTCCTAGCTCATTCTAGACATTTGATATCATTGACCATATAAAGAGAACCAAAATTCAAATGTCTGAATTTGAATTTCTGCAGTCCCATCTCGAGCAATTAGACAGACTGGTTCAATGTGTTAAAAACTAGAACATCCCTGTTGAATGAGCAATTCCCAAAGTGACACATGATGCTGCCAAGAATGCACCCACCAAAAACAACCTTGTCACCACTCCCCCTATTTCTCCTGGCAAGACTGAACCTTTTTATGTCTCATTGCTGATAAATGGACATCAGCTGAACAATTGCATCATTGATTCTAGAGCTTTAGATAATGTCTTGCCTCATAAAGTGGCTGAATCCCTTGGTCTCATACTAATTAAGACATTTGAGAGATGTTTCTCCATGGAGAAAAAACAAGTGCCACTACTGGGAAAAATTAAAGATGCCCAATTTGCATTTGTTGCCTTTCCAGACAAGCGAATCAAGATGACTGTCCTAGTGGCTGACATCCCAGCATCATATGGCATCCTTCTTGGGCAAAACTTATGCAAGGATTTTGAAGGGGAATTAAGCATGGACTTGTCTTAGGCAAGAATCCCTGTGAAAGGTGTAATGCAGAGGTTGCTTCTTGAGAAGGAGGCAAAATACGTTGTCACTCAGACATCGAGGCCTGAAGCTCAAATTTTGTTTGAGTCTTCAGGTAGGGGTAATTATTTTCTATCTACTAAAGACATTCATGTTTTAGCAGATGAAAATCTTGTAGGTGATGATCTAGGAATTGGTTTAGATGGAACAACACCAAGTATACCTGATAGTGCCAATGATTGGCAAGTGTTGAATGGGAACAATCAAATCATGTGCTGGACTGAACTAGAAGAGCAACTAATTATGGTAATGGACCATGTTTCTATGCATCAAATCAAGAAAAGGAACTTTTTGCCAAGAGAGCAAAGATTCATGGTTTTTAGATTAAAAGTCAAGTCTTGCTGTGGGGCAAGAGGAGAAAACCAAACGGAGGACATAGAAAATTGGTTTCTTGGCAGAGAGTTCCATTCACCAATCACCGATTCTAGAGAGAAAATGGCTTCTTATTAATTTATCAGGATAGAGCACCATTTTCACTACCTCTCAGGGGGCAACATCTGAAGTACTTTAATTCTTGAAGTACCAGATAAGTTCACATGTACATATGTACATTTGTATAGTCTTTTGGTTCTATTTTGTGCTTTTCATTTTCATTTTTGGCACCTTTCTTTTTGGGTAGCATGACTTCATATCCCAATGGCACACTTCAAGGCACTAGAGATTCTGGTTTCTACTCCCCTCAACTGTGTTTCAAGTTTCCAACTGAAGGTAGTTCTCCAACTGGAGCCAGCTGTTGTCCCCGAAAAATGCCACTCATTTTTGGGACAACCTACGGGCTATTTTGGCCTTACACAGACCAAAATTTCTCTCTTCCCTTCTCAAAATTTGTTCTGAGCTTTCAAATTCCTCATTTTTAAGATTTTTCTGTAAAGGGATTCATAGGTTAAAAAGCTTTTACAGGCGAGTTCAGTCAAAAGAACAAGTTTCTAACACTTAGTCATTTCCAAGATTGGTTCAGCACCTCAGTTCAATCAAAAAGAGTTTAATCAGCACATGATAAAGGGCAAAGGCTTGGACCATTGAACTTTGAACCACTTTGGTTCAAAGGTTCAATGGGTTCAATGACCAAGTTGGTTCAATGCGCTTGGTGCAAAAGATCAAAAGGACTTAGCCAAATAACGAAGGATGAGCCTATTGAACCATTGAACCGTTGAACCAAATTTGGTTCAATTGACAGGTTCAAGGGGCTGCCCCAAAGAAAAAAAGGCAAGTGCCCGTGCGGAGGGCAGGCAACATTGGTTCGAAGGTCAAAGAAAAGACAAAATTCCTTTGAATTTGTTCAAAGGCCCAAAAGGAAAAATTCTTTCATACTTTTTGTCTGATGGAAATGGCTAAGTCCAAGAGGCCGAAAGAATACTTTCGAGAAGATTTTATCAGAAAAATGTTAAGGCAAAATTCCTTTAGACCTTTTGTTCGAAGGAATTCACCTGGAGAAAAAGTCCAAAGAAATAGGAAAGAATGAATGACCAAGTAACAAGAAACTTTCCTTTAGACATTTTGTCTGAAGGAATTCTTTTGGGCTTTTTATCCAAACGAAAAAAGCCCACCGAATAAGTAAGAACCCGTCGGGGAAGTTGAAGCTTAAAGGACAAGTACCCATGCGGGGGGGCACTTGGCGACAGAGAAAGGGCCATTTCAAAAGCCCAAATAAAGATGTAAAAAGGAACTTTCACAGACTTAGACAAAAAGGGGCTTCAACGGATGAACCGAATGAACCATTGAGCCATTGAACCAAAAGGTTTAACGGGTTCAAGGTTTAAAGGTTCAACTAGAGCTTAGAAAGATAAAGGAAGTAGTGTTTGAGTGAAATGTAGAATAAACCAATGAACCGATTAAACTTTAAACTGAAAGATTTCAAAGTTCAATGGTTCAACATGGTTCAAAAGTTCAAAGGTGGCCTTAGTCAAAGAAATAGTGGCACACAAGTGGTTTAACGGATGGTCCAACTAAGGAGCGAAGAAGCGATTGAACCAAGAAGCAATAGAATAAAAGAGATAGAATGAACCAATGAACCGATGAAATTTTAGTGGTTCAACGGGTTCAAGGTTCAACCTGAATCAAGAAATTGACTGAAAAGAGAGCCCAAAGGCTCAAAGAGAGAAGATCGATGCAAAGGACCAAAAATGTCTTTGAAAGAGTTATTTCCAGTAGGTGGAACAGTGGATCGAGTAAACTTTTGAGCACACCAAACCAAGGATACAGCCTATTTTCTACCATGAAGTAAAGACAAATATGCAAAGGACCAGATGGTCCATATTAAGGAGGAGACATATCAGATGAAGGGACACACCATAGTTATGACAGCGCACTATTCTCAACATGGTCTCTCTAGACAAAATTGGAGACGCATTGAAGACATTGACTGTAGCATGGGCCATCGCATGGAAAAAGGTGCCAATATTTGTGTAGTGGTTATAAGTTTGTTAATTCTCTCATTTGTAAAGGAGACTTTTCATTTTTATAAGAGTGAAACTCTGCCCATTTTGAAAGAAGAAGACTGAGACTTTGAACTCAAATTATAATTTCAATTTCATTTTTATCTGAATGAGAAGCAGGTTGTTTATAGACTTTGTGTTGTTTTGGCTTGTATCAATTTGGGAGATCATTCTTACGTCTGTCTTTTGAAGGTGTTCTTATTCATTTAATTTGGTAAGTAAAATTAGTGAAGGTAATAGGGAAGTGTCCTGAAACCAATTGTCGGAAAACTTTGTGCTTTCACAATTGTTTTCAGTCTATGTTTTTCTTTTATTTTTGTGTTGAGGATTCTGGGATGACTTTATGCCCCCATTATCATTTGTGATATACACTTTGGGAAGTTTAGGTGGAAACTTTGCGTTCTGCTTCATCTTGCTGTTACTACACCTTTTTGATTACTGGTTACTTTACTATATGAAAGAAACTCTTGTTGTTTCCTGCAAGAACACTTCTGAAAGAAGAGAAGTGCCTTTAGTGTTTACACTAGGATTTTCTCCTTTGTCTGTGTGCATCATCTCTGAAAGAAGAGAGATGGATGGTTTATTCTGCCCCCATGTCTTATTTTTTGCTTATTTATATTGTATATAGCTTCTACGTATCTATAGGGAACCTCCCCTTGATGAGAGGAGAGATTTGTCTCTAGTTGATGTAGTAAATTTGCACACTTGGCTGACCAATCTTCCTGCTATGGTTGATCATACCTATTTTGTTGATCAGTATGCTAATTGACAAAATATTCACCCAACAAGTTAGACCATGTAGTTCCTCTTTCCATGTTTGCACTATGGCATGGGGCATAAAGGGAGGATGTTGAGGAATTAATCCTCATATGATTACTTAAGACTTAAGTTATATTAGTATTAATGTGTGTGTGTGTGTGTGTTATGAGTTGTAATAACAAATCATATATGTAATTACATGCAATTTGAATAAAGTTAGTTGTAATTTATGTAGAAGATACAATATTGTGAGAGAATAAAAGAGAAAGTTTCTAGGAGAGATAAATGGTAGAGAGATGTAAGGGATAAAAGAATAAGTGTTGACTCCTTGTTTGGAGATATTCACACACACACACATACACACACACACACACACACTCTCTCTCTCTCTCTCTATATATATATATATATAAAATGTTTATATTTGAATAATAAAATGGAAGTTGACTGACCAAAAACCTTGTGTATCACACTTTTGAACCTTTGGATCTTCTACATTATGGATTAAAACTCATCAACAAAGTGTTTTAAGTGATAGAGGAATTGGTTTCTCTATAACTGAGTTTATGGAGGATTGAAAAAGGGACTATGTTGATAGTTTCCCCATTATCAACCATCACTCTCTTTACATAGTTTTCGTAGATCCATACTTATAGATACAAAGCTAGATCTATCCTTTTGGCCATTTCAACATTTCGAGGTAGACTCTTGAGGTCCAAAAAGTAACCGTCTCTTGGATTTTGTCTAGGTGGAAACATGTCCAAATAAATATGATTGAATTAAGCTTGGGGTAGAGGCATCAAACTTCATAGGTGGCCCATTTCCAAGGCTTTAATCAATGCCGAATGAAGGGAAGAAGAGTTTTTGGGAAAGTCTAAGAAAGAGATATGGAAAAGTACCTTTGTGAGGTCAAAATCTGAATCATAGTTCACCATATGTTTGGTGTTGGTGTCAGTCTCCAAGACATTTTCCATGTAAGGGGTTGTGGGTTGATATTCTCTTGTGAGTGTAACAATGTTTGCATATTCATCAATTTATAATTACACAACCCATATCATGAAGTTTTCCCTTGTGGTACTAGTTGGGGAGCCACATCAGGGTTGATTATACAAGAGATAAAGGCCTCAATGTCATGAGTACCGATTGATGGAGGTTGGTTGGTTTGGTTACCATATGGATGGTTTTGGATAGTGCACCATTGATGGTCTGCAAAGGAGTTTTGATAGATGCCCAAGTTGAAATTTTGTTGTGCCATAAGAATAGTTGCTAGGGCTTAAGGATTTGCATTTGCATTCCCTAAGAACATGCCTACAATATTTTTCATTGGTCCTTATGGAGTATTTGAATGAATTTTTTATATTTTCTATAAGCATGATTATCTTTACTGACAACTCTATAAAATAGGTAATAGACATTGGGATCGTAATCCTTGGGTCTCCGATTCTAGTTTGTGGTGCCTTAAGACTAGTTAAAATTTTGATATTACGGATAATAGTCACAATGTTAGAACTAATTTGGAGGTAGATTTTAAAATTATGTTATAAGGGGTGGATGATAATTAAAATTAATCGCATGAACCATGGGTTGAGGGTTTTGGTTTCTCTTACTTGCATTGTTGTTATTATTATTATTATTTTTGTTCATGGGTTGAGGAGGATTATTGTTAACAATGTTTGACCTCTTATTTTGGTTCATCACTCCATCCAAAGTGGCATTTTATTACCCGTTCAAAACCTTAGGACCTAGGTTGTTGGGGTTGTTTTGATTAGACTAAAAACTCCCCTTGTTATGATTTGGGATAACTATCAGTCCATTGGTCTGATAGGTTATGTGACTAATTTCAATGGCTTCTTGGTCAATTATTAGACCACTTTCAAGTGTTTCTTCATAGGATAGATAAAATAAAATTTATACATCTCCCATTGTTTCCTTGTTAAGGGAGTGTAAAAAGAGATTGCATAGTTCTCTTTGGTCCATGTGTGGCATGATAAAAAATAAGTATAAGAATTGTATCCATCTTATGATGAAGTGGACAATGGATTCATTGTGCTCTTGCTTATTGTGTAAGAATTACCATATACTAGTCTTAAGGAGTTTGTTCATATCAAATTATTTGACAAACTCGACCATGAGTTGGCAAAATAAATTTATAGACCCCTCAGGGAGGAAATAATACCAATCAAGGGAAATTTTTTCAAGGTTTTTGGGAATTTTTTTCTGCAACTAGCCCATCCCAAGGCAAAAAAACTTGAACAATAGTAGCATTTGCCTTGACATGCACATTGGGATCTCCCTCTCCTTTCAAATTAGGGGAGTCAGGTAGGGGACAAGGTAAAATAACACCTTGTATACTGTGATAGAGGGGCTCTTTCAAAAATTCAATGTCGGTCCCAATAGTATTAAATTATGTCAAAGGTATAATGGGATAGGATTGAAGAGGGGGATTTAGATAACAAGTTGGTGGGTAATTGTTAAAAGGAAACAAAGGTCTCTAAGGCAGGGTATAGTAAGCTATAAAGTAGTTATCCGATTAGGTGGACTTCGAATACATGTGATAGTAGGATGGTAAAAGATTATGAGAAAGAGAAAGAATTGGTGCTTGAAAAAGAGGAGTGTATGTGGGTGGTATATTAGCTACCACATAACTCAAAGGGATATAAGGTGGTGGTGTAGTGATCGCCACATTATTAGGAGGGGTGTAGGTATAAACACTTTCAACAAGGTTTTGAAGATGAGGTCAATATAATGGAAGAATGTCAAAAGTTAGCGAATTGGGGACACCATGGGTAAGGATGTCCCTATGACATTGGCTCAGGGCATGATTAACAAGAGACGGATTAGATGGGTGGAGCAGTTATTAGAAAGTGGCTATTAGAATAGGTATGGGGGAGGAATGGCCTTGGTTAAGAGGATTAGTAACCACCCCTTGACTCAAAGAGGTTTGGTTACTCTCTAAATCTTGAATGTGACCCACCAAAGTTGAGATGAGTTCACTTGGGGAAGAAGTAGCAGTTATCTTGGTGACCTCCTTAGTATCAGGTTCATGAGATATGATTTTATGACCACCAATGGATTAATCTGGGTTAGAGGTCTCTTAAGGGGTTATTGGGTGTTCCTCATGTGGATTGACAATGTTTTGGTGGTTAGTATGGGGATGCAAAGGCACCTATAGTTTGCTTAGCCCATTGTCTAGGTTACAGATTCTATCAATGTACTAATTTTACTTGGTTGCACTTTCAACATATTGGCTTTGTAGATTAACTAGTGGTATTGTCAAAATATGAGGGTTAGTCCCATTTTCAGCGGTGAAGGACATGTTATTAGAATCTGGGTGATTGTTAGTAATTTAAAATGGGTCCCACACTTTGCAAACATTATCCCTATTATAGTTTGTGAGTTAAAGGGGTGGTTTTGATATTGAGATTTTACATTTTTCATAGAAGTGTTGTTATTCCAACTATAGAGGGAGGATTCACCACCTAGTTGAAGGCTACTGCTTTCCCCTTTACAAACCTATATAATTTTTTTTTAAATAATAAAAGTTGCCTGATTAGATGTGTTGATAAAAATGAAAAAACCTTTAAATTTCTTATAAATCCCCTTGGCTAGTCCATGATAGAGTTTAGACCAGGTTTGGGACCCCCAAGCCTAAAACTGAGGTAAATTTAGAGGGAAAGGGGGAAAAAAATTCTAAATATGAAAAGGGTGTACACCCTTTACAAAGGGCGTACACCCTTTTCACACGCACTTTACCCCTCGTAAATGTTTCTGCCCATTTTTTCATGGATCCCAAAGGGCATGCATGCTTTTGAAAGCACACATGCCCTTTATGATTCATGAATTTATTTTTCATTTCCCATGAAAATTACTCATTTGTTTTGTTCTTTCCAAATTACAAACTAGTTTTTCTGTTGTAACCATGCGAATTTGATAAATTGTTCATTAATTTTATTTGAATCACTACAAATTCTTCAAGTTTAAATCTACAATTGTCTTATTTTGGTAAAGATAAATAATGGGGTTGGGAAGTCATCGCAAAAGACTAATCAAAGAGCTAATAAATGAGGAAACTGAAGAGAAAGAGAAAAAGAAAGAAAAAGACAAGCAGGTAGGAGAGCATCCATAAGGGCCTCTAGGCGAGGTGAAGGTGCTTCTTCTACACCAGGTAATACTTTAGATGAAAATAACATACCCAATTCTATATAATTTAGTTTACATATGTCTTCAAATGAGATAAGAGAATTGAATCAATCTTTATTGCAAGATGAAATTCAAAATTTAGAGCATGTAAGTAATTAATTTGTAATGAATAATGAAACATATGTACAAACACAATATAATGAAATATCTATTCATAATGAAAATTTTGAGTATGATGATAATAAACATCAAGTAATGAACCCGATTCATATGTCTCCTAATGAAGAGGAATTTAATTCGCCTATAGGGTCTAATGTAGATAGTCAACCCTCTACTGTCCCTACTATGGTTGAAGTGTTAACACCACCCAATTTAATACAAAATATAGCTTCTACACCCACACCTCCAAGGATAATAATATGGACACCAAAATATTTGGTTTAAATAGATGAAAAAATAATAGAACCTATGGAAGGTAAAATGTTAAAAAGATCAGTTCAACATCATGCTTAACATGTATGTAACTATGCATTTGAGAATAAAAGCCATACAAAATGATGTCAACTAATTGTTCAATTAATGAAAATGTAAAAAATATGCCATGTGATGCATAATTTGGGGCTAAAAACATTAAATATGGAGGGAAGAAATAATACAATACTAAATGATCTATTAATGCATTTAAGGCAACATGCAATAAAAGTTAGAATAAAGATAGTAATGTGGCAAGATAAGTAACAATGGAATCTATAGTGAGTAAGTCAACATATAAAGCTTGAATTATTACTGAAACAAGTAAATCCTTGAATTTAAATAGAAAAACTCTAATAAATGCCATAAAACAAAGAATAAGGCTTGATGAACTTCACTCATGGATTGTTGGGTGTTTAGTGGTAGACTCCCACAAAAAGATAAGGTATTAATTGAAAGAACAAAATAAGTGATTGAAAATTTTTGGCATGACAACATAAGGGTCTCATCTAATGTAAAAGATGTTGTTAAAAGAAGAAAAGGCTCAAAAAATCATGAGCCACATGCAAAACATTTTTTAGACATGATGCAAAAAGAATTTTACAAAAAAATTATTGAAAATTTAATGGCCAATTGATAATTAGCCAAAGGTCATTTGAGATGTGCATGTCTTTCTATGTTAAAATCAACCAAACATGCACCACAAGTTATTGTAGGGTACATATTGAATTTTATATGCATTTTGATGTTTTTCATCATATATGTTGTACTTTAAATACTGACAATATTTTTCAATAATGTATGGTGTCTTCTCCAAGACATCAAGAGAATTAATCCATGGTCATTTCTGTCAAAGACCTGAGGGACAGTTTTTTTTTTGCCAAACAATGTTTAGATAGAACATGTAATAATTATGGTGGTTTGTCAAATTTGATGAGTTGTTTACATGAAGATATTTCACATGAATTTGGAAAGCAACTAGTTGATTATAAGAAGTACAAATTTGTTAAGTATGTGTTAAAAGATGGAAAAGAGTCATCAATATGTGAATTGTTTACGACCAAAGTTTTTATATGTGATTTCATGTTTGAATTTAAGAAGAATATTATCTACCAATATGTAAGACACACACACATAAATCAAAATGGTTAGATAATCAATTCAAAGTATGCAAGGACAACTTCTCAATTGGAACCATTATTTTGGTTATGGATTTTGTTGAGAACTACACACTACAACCAAAAAATGATGTTTAATCTCAATACTATAATTTAATTCAAGTTTGAATTTTTATTCATATTACATTCAGACATGCACATGATAGCACAAATGACAAAAAAAATATTTTGAAGGAGTACCATTTTTATATGAACGATGACAGATCACATTTTCCAGAGTTTGTCTAGGGTTGTTTTGAGATATTTTATATAAATATGAATGCAAGAGAAATCATGTTTGATACACACTATATTTGGTTAGATAATTATGCAAGGTAGTTTAAGAATTCTTGAATGTTTTAATGGTTAAGTAGAATGCATGAGAAGAATGACGTTCAACATTTTTGGAGCTTCTTTGAGGCTAGGCATGGAAAAGGGGAACATGATGGTGGTGGTGCATGTGTAAAAAGAGCCCTTAAAAGAGAGCAGGCAAAGGACAAGGATGGTGATAATTTGATCGATGATGCAAGTATTGTGACTTGGTATAATGAAAATATTTGTCATGGATCAGATAAAATTTCTCATGTATGAAGATTATTTTGGTTAATAGAGGAATAAAATAAGTCAATGTATGAAGATTGCATTATAATACCTGGATCGAGTGTTTTCCACTCAATTTAAAGCTCAAATTTAAGTTTATGAACTATTTATACTAGGTATATGACATGTTTTTGTTCCTCATGTATGTAATTTAATTAGAATGTGAGTCAAAATAATGGGTTGATGAATGGTATTATAGACCCATATCACCTGTAGAGAGTAGCCATTCACTATAACAATTGACAGATCATGAAATGACATCATTAGTTGACGTTGACCACATCTTAGATTTTATGCAACTAGGTTCAATTTATTCTTTAATTAAATATACAACCTTAGATATTAGTGATGTTTTTATTTTTTCCTAGATGTGCTTACAATTTGATTATACTTTAAATATAGGGCATGTTTTTGCAGTCATTTCACTTGAGAACAATGATGAGGAAATAGACAACTACTTCTGTCATTGTGTAGAGGCAAAAAAAATTAACCACAAATATTATGGATAGAGAAGAGCTAATGGTTCATCTTTAGCCCTCATGGTTCTCCTATAATGTGTGATTGAAGTTTTCTCTTTTTGCACATTTAGAGACCACTAAATTCTCTTAAGGGATAGATCTGATCAACTGTAACTTTTTCTCCCAAGGCTTGATTGAGACTAGATAAAGGTTGTTCTAGCCTAAAAATGCCCATCTAGATGTGTTTTCATAGATGGTTCATTGATTGGGGTGATGAGTCAGAATATACGACCCCCACTGACCAACTTTTGGCTCATTCTAAGAGATTTAGCCACCATATAAACCTCATTTATACATCTCATCCATCTTGAGTTACATAAAATCCACTCAATATTTCTTATAGTACTCATCCATTCACGTGTAGGAGATGATAATTTATCTCTATCCCTCACATTTATCCTATAATGCATGATAAAAGTTTACTCTTTTTACACACTTGGGGACCACTAAATTCTCTTAAGGGATGCCTCTAATCAATTACAAATTTCACTCTTGAGGCCCAACTGATATCGGACAAATATTGTTCTAGCATACAAATATCCATCTGAACATGTTTTCACAAGTGGTTCATCTATTAGGATGATGAGTCAGATGATATGGCTCCTACTGACCAAATTTTGGCCTATTCTAAGACATTTGGCTATGAGAAAAACCTAATTATTACATCTTGTCCATATTGAGTTAGATAAAATACTCTTAGGATTTCTTATAAGACTTGTCCTTGGACTTGTAAGAGCTGATAATTCATCTCTAGCCCTCAAAATTCTCCTACAATGCATGATATAAGTTTGCTCATTTTACACACTCGAGGACCACTAAATTCTCTTAAGGGATGCCTTCGATCAATTGCAACATTCACTCCTGAGGCCCAATCAAGATCGAATAAAGGTTGTTTTATCCTAAAATTTTCCATCTAGATGTGTTTGCATAGACAGTTCATCGATTGGGTTGACGAGTCAAAATATACAACCCCCACTGACCAAATTTTAATCCATTTTGAGAGATTTTGCTGTGTCCATTTTGAGTTAGATAAAATCCTCTTGAGATTTCTTAGAGGACTCTCATCTGTGCATGTGTAGAAGTTGATGATTCATATCTATCCCTCACAGTTTTCATGCAATGCATGACCAAAGTTTTTTTATTTTTCACACTCAAGGATTCGTGAGTTCTCTTAAAGAGAAGCCTCTGACCAACTACAAATTTTTCTCCCAAGGATCGATCGAGACTGTACAAATGTTATTCTAGCCTAAAAATGCCCATCTAGATGATTTTATGTAGATGGTTCATTGATTGGGCTGATGAGTCATATTATGCAACCCATGTTGACCAACTTTTGGCCTATTATGAGAGATTTGGCCATGAGAGAAACCTCATTTCTATGCCTCATCCATCTCAAGTTAGATAAAATCCTCTTGAGATTTCTTAAAGGAGTCATCTATGCACATGTAGGAGCTAATGGTTTGTCTCTATCCCTCACGATTCTCATGCATCATGCGACCAAATTTCATTCATTTTTCACACTCAGGGACAAGTGAATTATCTTAAGGGATGCCTCTGACCAACTATAAATTTCACTCTCAGGGTTTGATCGAGACTAGACAAAGGTCACTATATCCTAAAAACACCCATTCAAATGTGTTTGTGTAGACGGTTCATTGATTGGGTTGACGAATTAGATTATATGGCCCCTACTGACCAATTTTTGGCCCATTATGAGAGATTTGGTTGTGATAGAAACCTCATTACCATGTCTCATCCATATCAAGTTAGATCAACTCCTCTTGGGATTTCTTAAAGGACACACCCATGCATGTGTAGGAGTTGAAAACTAATATTTAGCCCTCATAGTTATCATGAAACATGAAACTAAAGTTTATTCATTTTGCACACTTAAGGATGAGTGAATTTTATTAAGGGATGCCTATGACCAACTACAACTTTCACTCCCAGGGCCTGACTGAGACTGGACAAAGGTTGTTATAGCCTAAAAATTCACATTTGGACATGTCTATACAGACGGTTCATCGATTGCATTGATGAGTCAAATCATGTGTATAAACCTATTTGATATGGTATTTGTGTATTATTATGTATTAGGGGTCTTAGAATACTTTTAAATTCATAATATTCCTCATTGAGGCATTAGGCATTAGTGCCAAGTCATTTAGAGGTCTTGGAGAGTTTTCCCTCCAAAGCTAAAATTTTGATTTTTTAAACATGCTTATGTACAAATTATGGATTAATTGTAAAATTGTATTATTTATTATGGTATATAAATATTTCATACATATCATAGAGGTTGATAGACCTTCTATAGGTCATATTTGTACTAGGAGGTCATAAAAAGTATGTAAAAACTACTTGTTAAGGTATGTTTAGTCAAATTGTTATGTTAAGATAGGATTATTGAGAGAAGTTGGGAGCAAATTTGGCACATCATAAACTTGGAGAAACAAACTAAGAATGGATTCCATTTAAAGGCACATTTGGATGGTGAAACAAGATAGGAAAGAAAAGTAGAGGAGGTCAGTTTAGTGATTGAGTAATGAGGATGATCAGTCTATTATGATAGTCTTATGAGGTCTGAGTACTATTTGTATCTTTTTATGTTATAAATTAAGAGAATTTTTATCAAGATATATGATAATATATGTTTTTTAATTTTATTGAATTGAATTCCAAGTATTCTAATGTGTTTGGATGTTCATTCTTGTCATTGGAGTATCAAAATGCATAAAAACCTTATTTTTTCATGAACAGTCAAACACAGAGATATCAAAATAGATATTAGATTGTGCATGAGGTAAATACAAAGGTTTGAAAATATAATATAAGTATTATATATTATTATCCAATCATTAATTATTTGGAAGATCCTAAATAGGCTATGAACAATCATTAAATTCCTCTCGGGTTCTCTAAACTCTGCTAAATCCTAGTTGTAGGGTCAAGTTTACAAAAATAGTCATAAAACCAATTTTAACCCTTTTAAAATTCCAAAATTTTGTGAAAATATTTCCAATAAGGTTTAATAATATATTCAAGTGTTTTGAGTCATTTGGAGGCATACATACATCGTACCAATTGAGTATGTGTAAGAGATACCCTGTTTTCTGTGTTTCTTTGACAATGAGGAGAGAGATTGGTTTAGAAACTTCAAAATTGAGTCTATAAAATAAAAATGAAGGATGCATCTGTATAAACCTCATAAAATTATCATTTATTTTAATAAAATTATATCTTGAGTTTTGACATACTAGAGGGTAATTAGGCCTAACAGACAAAACATGATTTTCTGAGTTTTTGGGAAAAATATTATAAGTGGAAAGCCAAAAATTTTATATGAGCATTGATAATTCATAAAACACATATTTCTTATGTGTCTTGAAGTGCTAATTCAATACATATTGGGTTTTGACATGTTAGAACAACATTAAGACTATAAGTCTATGAGAGGTTTTTGATAAAATTCTTTGTACCAGACCTTCTGAGGTGTTGTAAAAATTGAGTCACCTAAAAAATATTGTGATAAAATATTTTAGATTGATATATACTCCTATTTTCAAATATTTCTTGTTTTGATCCTTTTGAGGTATTTAGACTTAATTAGCTTGTAGAGAGCTTTGAGTCTTTTGAGTTCAAATAGACAAAACCAATAGATGGATTGGTTTTCCATATTGAGATAAAGATTGAATATGTCTTTAAAGACCATAAGAATATAACCTTGAGTTTTATATAGTAGTCAAGGAATATCTAAGTTGCTCAAGTCTCTTCATTTGTGTCTATATTCTTGCCTTGCCCAGATTGTAATTTTGTGGATAGTCTAGAGAGGGCTATCAATGTCAATATTAACCCATGTATAAGTAGGCCATAGCGACTATATGGACACATATAATTGTATTTATTTGTTCTATGGATAAGTAAGAGATGAAGACATACACAAGTGCATCACTAGACCTCCTAACATTTATGATCAAGTATAATTTATAATATTTACATGTCCATGAAATTGATCCCAAATCCACTTAAACATCACAATTGCAAATTGATATGTAATTAAATGTAAATGAAACAAGTAAATAGTAAATGTCACATGTAAATGTAAAATATACATAATGGTTCAAAGCACCTAATTTAGGGAGTAATATAATTTTTTTTAAGCCCATATGCAGTAATAATGATTATTAGCAAATAATATGTTTAAACATTAAATGATCAAAATAGAAAATATGCATAAGTAAAGGAATCATATTGTCAAATAATATATATGTGATACATGCAAAGTTTTATGCCATAATTTAACATATAAATATAACATATATCAATAAAAAATGTAGACTATAACATATACATAGACAAAATGTGCCATATAGGCATACAATGTGGGCTATATCGACATACAAATTTGATTGTGCCTACAACTATGTACATAGACAAAATACGTCATATAGGTATACAACATGGGCCATATCGGCATACAAAATTTATTGTACCTACAACTAGACCCATAACATAATAACTAGTTCTCCTGCTCATCATTACCTCCAAATAAATTGTGCTTTATTGCCATAGAGGTAGAGTTAGGGATGTTGGATGCCTCAATATGAGGAGATACTCTCCTCTCAGCATGTGAGTCATCCATTGTTTCATTGACAATCAATGAAAATTGTTGTGTTTGCACAACATATAAAATATAAAAATTAATGCATTAAAATTGTATATTGAAAATTTGATAATTTTTTCAAGAATGTAATTTTTTTTAAATTGATTCTACACTCACCGTATTCCATTTAAATGGTTGTCTAAGGCTACGAGACCACATATACAGCTGCAATGGGGAATCCTATGGAGCATACATATATCGTTAGGTCTAGATGTGCATATAATTATGTAAATATGACATAAAATATCATTACTTAAAGCTAAAACAATTAAAACCACTATCGCCACTACCTCTACCACCAATACCACTACCACTACCAACACCACCACCACTACCACTAGCACCACTTGTAGGCTGAGTAGAAGTCTTCAATGTATGCATACCATGCTCAATCATAATTATGTCAGACTGGTAACTGACTCAAGGGTGTCTATCTATATGTTACGATGTAAAATTTTAAGAATAGAGGCATGTGATATTGTTCTTTAGTTTCTTTAAGCTCAGTTATGAAAATTTTGGTCTTGTTTAGCACTAGATATATCAAATGAAGACCCACCTCCCCTACCTTGGAATGCTTTCATGTCAAAATAATTTAGAATTTATTGAAACACAAACAATACAATTTTTTCAAAGAATATAATGGAACCTCATTATTTTTCATGGAGGCTCATCAAACACCATCCACCACCTATCTCAAAATTTATTTTTAATCTCCTCATGAACACACCAATCAATACTAATGTGTTTGAAATTCATTGGTGGAGGATGGTTGGTTCTAGGCCTAATAAATAAAGCACACACAAATTTTTTTGTTATTTTTTTCTTGACATCTTCATATGACAATTTGTTAAAATAAAATTGTTTCATAGCCTCTCTTCCATGCAACATTGCATCTAGTTGTGAAGTCACATTTCCCACTTCATTAAAAATAGACTATAATGTATTGGCAAGTAAAATTTGTGCATTACCAGTTGAAGAGTGATGCAAACCATTGATGATTATTTGTAATTGTTGACATTTAGAATTGTATTACTCATACAATTCAACTTCTTCTTGTGCAAAATCAAACTCTTTGGGGTTTTGTCTAACATTTTCTTTATGAAATGGATCCATCGAACTTGTATATCTAAATTTAAATAAAAATACAATTTTTTTTAAGGCAATGTAAGAAATACAATGCAAACCTAAATTTAAAATCTATTTTGAATAAATAAATATAAATAGAATGAAAAAATTAAAATACAAAATAACATACCTAATTTTTAGCAATCCAAATGACGAATCCCATTGGTGGAATGAAACTCCAAAGCACCAACATTAATCTGTGAAACTGGTAAATAATGAGCTTAATGAAAAAACTCCAAGACCTCGACCATGGGTTTCTTCCAGTTGAAAAAAAAAAGAAAAAACATTAAAATGGCATTGCCCTTTATGCTTTGTAAAGGATGTACGCCCTTTAGAAAGGGTGAACGCCCTTTACTATGTAAAGGGCTTATGCCCTTTGCTTTGTAAAAGGTGTACCCATTTGAGGCTCGACCAAAAGCTAGAGCCTCAAAAATTTGAAAAAAAGGCGTACACCCTTTGTAAAAAAAAATTCAAAGTTGGGTGACTATCATACTTTTTGTCCCCCAACTTTGTGAATTGATCCTCAAGATCAACTTCTCTATTTTATTATTCAGTTAAATATCCTTGAAAAATTTCAAAAAAATATTTTTATTTTTAATTCCAAATATCAAAGAGAACAAGACATCCCTAATGTCACTACCTTTTTGGCTCTTCTCATTCAAGAAGAACAAGCGATGATGAATTTTAATTATAAAGAGGATGTCACTTAGAGACTTATCACTCAAAACAATGTTCTTAGAAACAATGAAAACCAAAAATTTAAATAAAAATTCATATCAAAATCTTTTAATGTCAATAATAAAAATGGAAACAAAAAAACTGTAAATAGTAACTATAAATTCAAATTTAACAGAAATTATAAACTCTGTGACAAATTTGGTCATAAAAATAAAGATTGTTATGAAAATAAAAAGAGAAAAAATTATAAAAACCCTAAAAATAACAAAGGAAAAAAAATTCTAATTAAAAGCAACCTAAAAATTAAAACTAGAATCAAAATAACAATCAGGGTCAAAATTTTAATACTATTGTTTTTTATGTTGTCTTGTTTACTTTTAATGTGTTGGGTGTGAAGCTAATATTCATAGTCACTATACATAAACACTATTCATAGTCACTATTGATGGTGACATGACATGCTAGTGACATGACATGTGGTATGCAAGTGATGCATGGTGATGTGGCATAGGCCCACGGAGGGTCCCAAGTGTGATTAGAATGATGTGATGGGAAGTGGGGTGTAACACTCCACTAAGAGACATGGTTTTATCCTTAATAAAGTCACATTTAGTTTGTTATGTGATGCAAATGGTTAAGGGTTAGTAGTGGAGCGTATTTATTGATGTGTCCTTGATTCCATGTGTGGAGAAAGTCTAAAGGTGATTGTAACACCTTTTAGACTCATGTAATCACATGGATGAAGAAGATAAGAATATCACTATTATTGATTGGCCTCATATATGAGTAGGACACCATCTTTGGAGCCACATGGGGTGGATTGAGATCTTGTCTAAAGTGGAGCATCCACTTTTTTGACCCTTGGAGATGAAGACAAACAGAACATGTGTTTGGACTCACTTGTGGAAGTGGGGCATATGTTTTAGATCCACATGAGGTGGCATATGTTATTTTCTAAAGGATGATCTTTTTTGATGACTTTTGACACATGAGGACAACCACCACTTAGGATCACTATGCACCCACTCAATTGTTGTAATGTTTGGGGCCATTATGCATTCTCTCTCTCCCTCTCTCTTCTCTCATTGAAAATGCTATAATAACATGCTTTATCTTTTTATTTGTAATTTGAATCCAAGATGTAGTCAATTATGGATTACCTTTGAGGATCTATGAAAGCCTTGGCCTTGCATATTAGGAGGTTAGGAGCTTGGAAGGCTTGAAAGGTTAGCTCACCTAGATGCTTGGGTTGTAAGCATCATGCATGCTTTGTTGTAAGCATGGAGATCCTTGAGGTTAGAGCTTAAAATACTATGTAAATTTGGCTTACCTAATTGGAGACTTGGAGCTTAGAGGATTGTTAGCTCAGCTCATAAAAATGGAGGTTGATACTTGGAGATCACTTTGGATGCTATGGTTGTTAGCATTGTTTAAGATTTGCATGTTGAAGCAAAAGAGTTACTGAGAGGATGTTGTTGTAGAGAGAAGTCACTGATGCAATATGAAGTCTAGAAGCTGTCATTTCCCCATGTTTTTTTCCTTGCTATTTTTGTTAGGGTTTCCATAAATATCTTGTGTAATGTGTTCTCTCATGTTGTGTTGTTTTTTATATCTTGTTTTATTTTCGCATTAATTAGTGCACATGTTTAGGATTATGTTTTGGTTCCTAACAATTGGTATCAAAACTAGGCTTTAGATGTTGGTACCTGAGCCATGTATGTGTTGAACTTACCAAAATGTTATATTTAGGTGATAATTCATTTTAGAATCAACTAAATGAGGTAAATAAAAAATTGCAAATAGATTCTTAAATGATATTTTTTATGTTCCTAAAATTTAAAAAAAAATTGATCTTGTTCTCTGTTAGTGTAGGATATTATTTTTCATGTATTTATTATTATGGATTATTTTTACAAATGTATTTAGCTTGCTTAGGTGTAATATTGAGGTCAAATAGGTGTCATAATGAGGTAATTAATGTGCACATGCACATGTGAAAATTGTAATCAAATTGATGGGTGAGGATATCCTTGACATTTACCCACGAATATTGACATATTACATATAGAACACACAAACCATTTGGTAATTATCTTATGTTCACATTGCCAAATGTATTGGTTCTATGCCTCCATTGTATATATAAATATTCTTCTCATCTAAGTTATTTTTAATGAGTTATAAATGTAATATTATTATAATTCTGCTTTATTTTGATTTCAGTCTTAACAACGAAGTTCTGCTTCTATTTGTTTTGTATTTGTAGTTTGTGTGTTCGATTCTATCAGTTGGATCTTAGACAAATTATTCATGATATCAAAGGTATTTTCTAGTAATGAACACCATTTTGTTTTTAATTTATTGAAAATTTGAGTAATTTTTAAGTTTGTATTTTAACTGAGATTGTAAAGAAGAATCCTATAGATCTGTGTGTATCATCTACAGTCCTTTTTTTCTAATTGGTAACTTCATCAGTATTTTCAAGTATTTCAACTATATTGGATATATAAGTAACTTTTGTATATCTGGAAGGAGCATTCAATATGGTTGGATAGAAGACTAAATCATTTTTTGATAAGGAGGCAAGATCTACAAGAAGTTTTTTGCAAGTCTATTTTTTATGATAAAAATGACTAGTCTTTTTCCAATTGTGATAAAACGGTAAATAATCGCTCAATTTTTTTTGGGTTTTGTGCACTTTATTTCCTATTTATTTAAATAAAACTGGGGGTGAAAACTTTTATTCAATCAAAGAGAAACATAACAACCAAAAACTAGTCAAACCGGCCGAAGAAACATACAACTCATACCAACATCACTCGCTCATACCTTTCCTATCATCCGACAGAATTCGCTCCAATTCTTTTCTAGTGTAATACAACAGCTGAGCTATCTCTACCACATTCCGCTCCACCATCTCTTTTGAGGCCCATCTAGCCAAACAATCCACTGCCTTGTTTCATTCTCTCAGAATGTGATTAAAAATTACCATCTCCATAAGTGAGCTAATCTGTAAAATCTGCTGAACCACCAAAGAAAGCTGCCAATTCACATTGGTAATTTACCATTCCTGGATCATGTTAATTAAAACTAGCAAATCGGCCTCACATATCACTCTACGCCATCCCATCTCATAAGCTCTTTTCAGAGCGACCAAAATAGCTTGGCCCTCCATCTGATTAATCGTCTGCTCTCCCCTACACTCTGAGAAGATAAAAATGACCTCAGCCGAAGCATCACGCGCGATCCCTCCAATACCAGCCAGACCCAAATTGCCACGGGAGGAACTGTCCGTATTGATCTTTAAAAAATCTGCTAGAGGGGGGATCCACCTCCCACTTCTCTTCACTTTTTGCATCCCTCCCCCACCTCTCCTGACACACGCAGATCTCAGCGACAACCCACGCATCCCTAAGCTGCCAATCACCTTAGCATCGCTCCTTGCCAAGGGCAAAGCGACTTCACACTTGGCCTCAACGGACTCCTGAACCATTCTACTTATCCTGCTCCAACCCTGCGCAACCTCCAGCTTAGTATCATTGAAAATCCTTTTATTCTGCTCCATCCACACCTGCCACAACAAAAAAATGGGCCCTGCGTACCAGACTTCCTGCAAGAAATGAGCTCTAGGGGGTGGTCGATCAAGCTGCTGCCAGAAATTAGGCAGAGATAAGGCTTGAATTCCCCTACATTTCCATGCCCTCCACCAAGCATCCCAAAGCTGAGCAGTAAAGCAACAGGAAAAAAATTAATGGGATGCATTCTCCTCCTTTGATCCACACAAGACACAGTGAGAAGGCCCCACAAATCATCTTTTGTGCAAATTATCCCAAGTCAAACAGTGGTTCCAAGCCAACGTCTAGATGAAGCAATTCCATTTTGGCCACTAGAACTTGCTCTAGGTCCGCTTCCACCAAGTAACCTCCCTAACTTCCCCAAACTTTTGCACAACAAGCTCCTGGTATCCTACAAAAATTGAATATTTTCCTTTTGGGTGAGGAGACCAGGCAAGTTCATCAGTCCCTCTGAGGGTGCAACATCCACACTTAGCTAAAATCCCCTTCAACTCTTCACACTCCCCCACCATATCCCTGACCGGCCAATCCTCTGGGCTTTTCCATCTTGCTTCCATAAGCTGATCCTGATGAACAAATATTTTGAAATCACTCACCTTAACCCATCTCGCCTCACAAAATCTCTGTGAGAGAGCTTGCAAATGTGGGTACTGCTGAGTTATAGGGGGAAAACCATCCCACGAGTCATGCCAAAACTCCACTTCCATGCTGCTTTTACAAATCTAGAGCAACCCTCTTTTTATCAGAGTCGCCCCTCTCTTAAGAGTGTCCCATATAACCAACCCCTTCCCAACCATATGATATCTCGCTATGTCCTTACGGGAGCACCCTGGAAAATACTTATTCGCCAACACTCTAGCCCACATGTAGTCCTGCTCAATGCACCATCTCTAGTATAGCTTAGAAGCAAGGGCCGTACCATCCAAAAAGGATTGTCTGAGCCCCAGGCCACCCAATCTTTTCGGACTACAGACAAAATCCCAATGAATGAGACTTCATTTAGTCAAGGAAAAATTTCCAGCCCACAAAAACTGTCTCGCAAGAGAATCCAAATCCTTCACAAAGCTAACCTGTGCCACCTGTAACATGCACCTGTAAATGGGGAGTGCCTGGACCACCGATTGAATAAACTGAACTCAACGCGCAAAATATAACCACTTATGAGTCCAGTGATTCATCTTGGACCTGAATTTATTTATTATACCCTGCCAAGACTCCTTGGATTGTCTACCCTTGGTGACCGGGATGCCCAAGTAAATGACCGACAAGCTGCCAATTTGAAATGGGAGAATCTCAGCCACTCTCCTTTGAATAGCCAGAAGCGTATTGAAGAAGAAGATGGATGATTTGTCCTCATTAATAACCTGCCCTGAGGCCACAAGATACTCATCCAGGCATCTCCGAATATTAGTTGCCTCTCTAATGGTGGCCACTCCCATCATGGCCACATCATCCACAAACTAGAGGTGAGAGAGAACAGGAAGCTCGCCCTCCCATCTCCATCCCGAAATCTCCCCATCCCTCGTATACTCTCTAATCCTACATCCTAATCCCTCATCCAAGAGAAGAAACAAGTATGGGGATAGAGGGTCTCCCTGCCTCAAGCCCCTAGAAGCCCCAAAGAAGCCAGTATGTTCACCCCTGACCAGTACAAAAAATGAGGTCGAGGTAACGCAGCTCATGACCCACTCAATCCACTCCCTCTCAAAGCTAAAAGCTTGCAGAACTTTCTGGAGAAAGGACCACCTCACCCTATCATAAGCCTTCGACATGTCCAACTTAATGAACATTGCCTTCTCTCTAGATTTGGACATTGAGTGGACTGCTTCAGTCGCCATCACAATACCATCCAAAATTTGCCTGCCCTCCACGAAGCCACTCTGCTCCTCCGTAACTAGCACCTTCAAACATCTCTTCAATCTTTCGGCAATCACCTTCGAAATAATTTTATAAATAACATTACACAAGGAGATGGGCCGAAACTGGCTGAGGCGATCAGCACCCTCCCCCTTCAGAATGAGAGCCAAGAAAGTAGAATTCAGAGCCCTCAACATCTGTTTATTAGCTTGTGACTCCTGGACCATAGCTAGTAAATCCTCCTTAATAATATCCCAAAAATCTTGATAGAATTCAATCAAAAACCCATCCAGCCCAGGCACCTTACCTTTTTTCATCAAAAATACAACCCTCTTCAGCTCCTCCATCGAAACCGGGCACCTCAACATAACCTTCATCTCCTCAGAGACAATAGAAGGAATACAAGAAAGAATCAAATTCTCTGTGGCTGCATCCCGCTGTCCAGCTTCCCTGAAGAGGGTACTAAAATAGTGTTCGGTCTCAATGCAAATGTCTCTTGTGGAGGTAACAACCTCACCCCTCTCTATGAAAAGAGAAGTTATCCCATTACTGTGATTCTTGGCTTTGACTGAATTAAAGAAGAAGGCCGTATTCCTATCTCCCTCCTACAACCAATCAATCCTGGCCTTCTATTTCCAAAAGATTTCCTCACGTAGTTCCCACTCCTCTAAGGACCTTAGCGCCTTCCCTTCCTCCTCCAGCAGCGTCTAGGTTAAGCCGTCCTCTCTAATTTGTCTAGTAATGACATTAAGTTCCTCCTGCACCTTTGACTTTTCCTGGAAGATGTTCCCAAAGCTCTGTCTGTTCCATCTCTGAAGCCTATATTCGACAAATTGGAGCCTTTTAGCAAAAACATACATAGTTGTTCCTGTCTTCGGCTGCCCATCTCTCCACCACTCACTCATGCGGCCATACAAATCCTGGTCCCGCAACCACATGAGCTAAAATTTGAATGGTGGCTTCTGCGCCCTGACAGCCAAAGAGGTACTCAGCCTAATTGGCCAATGGTCTGAACCACGCCAATCTAAAATCTCAAAGTTAAGCGTCCATCTGCTCCCCATCCAAAAACAAGATGCCAAAAATCTATCAATCCACTCCACTATAAAGGTGTTATCCGGCCTTCTATTGTTCCAAGTAAAACAACCATTGCTTGGTTTGATGTCCACCAGATTAAGTTCCGCTATCTTTTCATTGAGAAGAGCAGAGGATGGTTCAAGCCTACTATTTTTGCCCCTCTTTTTTGATAGGTCTAGGATCGCATTAAAATCTCCAGCTAAGATCCAAGGCAAGTAAGGAAATTCTTGACAGATCACCTTGATATTATTCCAGATGTGGATCTTACCCTACAAATCCATGGGAGCATAAACATTTGACAAAAGAACATACTCACCTGAGTCCGTGCATAAAGCAACCATAGATAATAGCGATCTAAAGGCCAACTAAACCACCAGTGTAACCTTCCTTGGATTCCAAAAACATGCCAGTCCACCTGCTGCCCCGTTGGCTCCAATGCACTGGCATGCCCCTTGTCCCCAAATACCTGAGGCAATACTCATCATATAATCCACAGACACTTTGGTCTCTTGCAAAAAGACAATGTCTGGATGCTGACTCCGGATTAACTTGCGAATAGCTTTTTGTCTGGGGCCGCTATTCAGGCCCCACACATTCCATGAAATTGTGATCATTTTGAGGGAGGTAAGAAGTGCGCATCTAAGGGCTTAATCACCCTTGATTTGACCAAATTCTCCCCAATCATCTTGAGACAGTTCATATCCTTTCATCTCCCCACTTTCCCACTCTTCTCTGTGCTTCCTTTCTTGCTGTCTTTTTGAAGAATACCCAGACTGGACGGAGCCTTCCCTCTCTTCTCCTCTTCTTTACCACTTGTCAGTGACTCCTGCCCTTTTGTCGCTAATTGGTACTTTTCTTCTATTAAATCTCCCAAACTCTGCACTCTCCCTAGTCCCTCCATCTCCCTTAGGAAGGGCATTTCATCTACTTTTGCCAAAAGCTGAAGGTCCTCCCGAACTGCGAGCTCATCTTCTTCCATTAACTCCTCCCTCCCAGTATTACCTGGGATAATCCCCTACTGTCCCAAATCTTCCAAGATATCAAATCTATTATAAGAGTCCGCCTCTTACCTCTCCAGAAGGGTTCTCTTGTATCCCTTGTTTCTACTCCTGGATTTCACCTGCACAAACCCTTCAGGGTCCTTCCCCCCCTCCGGGCCAGGCTTTTTGCCTTTCTCCTAAGCTAAAGTCCTATTCTTGGATGGCAAAGAAGAAGGTTGCTGCTCCTCCCTTCTACTTTTGGGGCATCTCCTTACCAGATGTCCATATTCGTGGCATAACCGACATCTAAAAGGCAAGGTTTTGTAATCTAGTTGCTGCACCCAAGAGTACGGACCTACACTCATTTCCAACGCATCTGGCAAAGGCCTGCTTAAGTCAATCTCAACACAAATTCTAGCATATGTCATAATCTTCTTCACTAATGTTTGTGAGGATGACCCCACCAGTTTCCCTATTATTGATGCTATCATCAACAGAACATCCTCCCTGCAGCATTCAATCGACATTCACGATAGACGTACCCACACTGGAACCCTGTTCGAAAGCTCCTCGATGGGGTTAAAACCAACATGCCACGGTTTCAGGAAAAGACCAGCCTGATTGTAGAAATATGGTCCTCCTTCAAACACCCAGTCTCTATCTTCCAAATAGTTCAAAGTGACCATAAAGAAGCTATTAGCCAACAAAATTAAATCCATTTCACCTGCTGGCTCCCACACCAGGCGTGCCCAGCTTTCCAAGAAAGGTAAAGAAACTTTCAAACCCAAAAATTTGTAGTATAGGGAGTGCGTGGAGTAATACTCCACATCCTCCAAAATCATGTCATATGGAATAACTAATTTCGGTCTCTCATTACACCGTTCCAAGCAGCCATTTACCTTGGTAATTCTTGACCCTCTAGCTGAGCCAAAATCCTGCATTCCTAAACCCTGTTTAAGACCAGTTGACCCCTTCAGACTCCCTACTTGAACCTGGGAGCTTCTGCCTACCACTTCACTGAAACTCCTGTCCATTGTGATATTTTCCTGACTCTGCCGCTCCATTACTACCCCCCGGCAATACCTGCCTTCCACCTTGTTGCCTCTACACTACCCCTACGCACCAAACGCCCCTCTGAACCTGTGCAACAACAAAAAACAAAAAATGCCCAACAGAAGCTAAGGCACGGCTACCCCAGCTGGGACGCGAACTGCAATGCTCACCCAGCCTCACCATCGTGCCATCCACTTTATTTCCTATTTATGGATAATTTTGAAATTTGTAATTTTATTAAGAATTTAAAAAGTTATCTTAGTTTTACTAACTGTGGTACTATTAAAAAAATTGCAAAAATTACATTTTTTTAATAAAATAATATTATTGTGGGAAATCATATTATAAGGAGTTATTGATCATTATTTTCTAACATTCATTCTATCTCATGAAGATGAATGGTGAGGTCTGGTTTTGGTAGGCAGTCAAACCCCCTCACAAGCAAAACATTATTTCTCCTCTCTTTCTTTGCTTGATTCATAATTTCACACTCTTGTTCTCCTCATGGACGCATTTTTTGCTGAGCCCGACATCCAATTTTTATAATCTTGCATTGTCAATTATATAATCATTGCACAGATTACTCATTTGTGGATGCATTTTTGGTTGAGTCTGACATCTATTTTTTATGAGCATGCATTGTTATTTATGCCTTTAATGCAAATATTTCACTCATTTTTATACCAACAACATTGTTGCCTGTGTATTATGTGATAGTAAATACTACACTATACTGCACATTCAACAACCTTGGATAGTCATCTTGTTATTGTGTGTATTATACGATGGTGAATACTACACCACATCATGCACTTTGACAACATTGACTATATCTTTTTGGTTTATTATGTGGATATGTACCTATAATTCAATGTATCTAAGTGTAGATCTACTATGTAATATCTTATTTGCACTGTACACATCATCTATCATTGTTACATGAGTTGAAGCTTCAAGAATCAACTCTATACTCATGTTTACGACTATCTTTGGCCCTACATGATATCTTAAGATTTGATGGGCTTTATTGTGCAAAAAATTTGGTGCCCATTGTATATGTACTAAAGTGCTGATTGTATACACACTAAAACATAAAGTGCCAAATATCTATGATTTGGGGGGGGTTCTTTTTGATAGTTTTTGGGGGGGTTGTTTTGTGCCTTGCCTTCTCTATTGCTCATTCAGTTTATACCTACACTACATCATATATCATAATTGGGTTCCACTTCTCACTCCGTTCAATTATCATGACTAAAAATATAAAGTGAAAATGTTTCTAAGAAGTAATGGTTTACATAGGATAACCATGAATATGAAAAATGAACTAGAAATTGGTGCAAATAAAATTAAGTGGTATAACAGGTGTGATGAAACATATGGTATTTTGTGTTTGTCTATTTCTCCTGACTTACTCTTTCACAATGAATCTGCTAAATCACCACATGAGATTTGGCACACCTTGGAATAACTCTTTGAGAAGCAAGATGTAATGAGGGGTCATGAGCTAGAGAATGAGCTTATTAGTTTGAGTCTAGGAAGTTTTAACACTATAGAAGAATTTTTCACCAAACTTAAATCACATAGGTTGTAATTAAAATTGTGTGGCATAGATAAAAATGATGAACAATTGATCCTCTCTATTCTTTCCAAGTTAGGTCTTGACTACTCAAATTTTGTCTCTACCTTTTATTCTACAAAACATGCCCTAAAAACTGCATGGACTATGCCATACTTAATTGATTTTGATAAAGAATTAACTAGGGAACAAGACAAGCTCATCTAAATGGGTACATTGAAGTCCTCGAAATCACATGCTTTGTTGAGTCATGCCAAACTGAAGACTTCAATTAATAAAGAGAAGAAACAAAATAAGGACCAAGAGCAATAAAAGGGTCAAAAATAATATCTTAAGCCAAAAGTATCATATGAGTCCTCCTCTTCAGGCAAGAAACCCAAGAAAGAGAAGATCACATGTGCCTATTGTAAGATATCTAAGCATGATGAAATAAAATGTATGAAGAAAAAAATTGATCATCTAACAAAGTTACTTGAGAAAAACAACATCAATGTCCCTGATTCAGTCAAATCAAGCTCATCAGCACATGAGTCTTCTAAGGCAAAAGAAATTAGTAAGGGCAAGGCCCTTGTTGTAGTTGCATCTTATCCATCCACATGGGTGATTGATTCTGGTGCCTTACATCACATGGATTCTTCATGAGATTTGTTGTCATCCTTAGAGCCATGTTCTATGCTATCTAATCTAATAGGTAATGACACTTTTGTTTAAGTTTGTGGGAGAGGATCTTTTGAAATTAATGATGGAACATTCAAAAATATCTTATGTGTTCCATCACTGTCAACTAATCTCTTATCTATTTATCAGATCACCCACATTAGATCATGCAATAAGGTTGAATTTACTCCAGATTTTGTTCTCATTAAGGAGTTGCATAGTAATAATATAGTGGCCATTGGGAAAGCAAATCACCAGTCAAGGTTGTACACCTTCTCAAATTTTTCTATTGATTACCCTTCTACTACATTACTCACTCATTCTGATGGGGTGAGTAAACTATGGCATGAACGATTTAGCCATCTAAACTATCGCTACTTGGAACAACTCAATCGACAAGATATAGTAATAGGGTTGCCTCATGGTCATTTTTATAATGGTGTTTTTGAAGGTTGCATGCTTGGTAAACATCCCAAAGAGAAATATGACAAAGGCAAATCATGGATAGCCACTCAAATTTTGGAGCTAATTCATAGTGATGTTTCTGGGCCATTTCCTAAGATCTCATTCAACAAGGATAGGTACATTATTACCTTCATAGATGAGTTCTTTAGGTATATTTGGGTGTATTTTATTCAACAAAAGTTTGAGGTCTTTGACCATTTTAAGGATTTCAAGGCTCTTATTGAGAAACAATCAGGGAAAACCATTAGGATTTTGTGCACTGATAATGGTGGTATGTTAGTCATCACTTTGAGTAATTTTGTACCTTAGAAGGGATTGATCTACAATGAATAGTTCCATACAATCCTTAGTATAATGGTGTTTCATAACGTAAGAATATATCTTTGAAGGAAATGGTAAACTATATGATACACTCCAAATCACTTACACCACAATATTGGGTAGAAGCCATTAATTGTGTTTTTTATATCCAAAATCATTTTCCTCACAAAGCATTGAAAGGGATCCCTCCTTTTGAAGCTTGAAGCAATAAAAAACCTAAAGTTAAGCTCTTTAGAGTATTTCGATCTCAAGCTATGGTCCACTTTCCTAAGAAGAAATGTAAGGCCATGGAATGTCAGAGTAGGGCTTGCATATTTGTTGGGTATGCATAAGGTGTTAAGGGATAAATGATTATTCATCTTACCACACATGAGTTGTTCATTGAGAGGAGTGTAAACTTTTAAGAGGGTCCATCACACTCCACACTTGACACTTCTCCCTCCTCTTTGGACTCTCTAGGATATGATGATAGTTTAGATGATTTAGATCATCTAGATTAGATACCTATTGATGAAGATACTTCTTCTAGTTTAGATGATGAGGATAGTGATAGAGATTCATCTCATTCTATTCACAGTCATATTTATGAATTTGAAGAATCTCCTCTTGATTCTCTGACTTCAGGGCCTCTTTGGGTTAGGCAGATTCTATAGAGTGCAGGTGATTAGGTTGGGGATCCATCAGATGTCAGACAAACTCGTTCAAAATTTTAGGGTGTTTCACATGTTTTCATTACTTATAATTTTGATCTACAATCATTTCATAAGGCATATATCATTCTTGAGTGGGATACAACTATGCATTAAGAGTATAGTTCCTTAATTAGGAACCACACTGGGGATCTAGTACCCCTTCCTAAGGGAAGGAAACTTGTTCGATGTAGGTGGATCTATCAAACAAAATTTGTAGCAGATGGGTTGGTGGATAAGTTCAAAGCATGATTGGTAGCAAAAGGATTTTCATAAGTTCTTGGCATAAACTATACTAAAACATTTGCTCCAATCACTAAAATGAATTCTGTTCAACTCACTCTTTCTATTGCCACAACTTATCATTGGGATGTTCATCAGATGGATGTGAAGAGTGCCTTTCTTCATGATGACCTTGAGGAGGAGATATATATGTAACAACCATAAGGTTTTGTGGAATATTCTTCCTTAGTGTGTAAACTTTGGAAATCTATCTATAGCCTCGAACTGGCCCCTCGGGCTTGGTATGCCAAGATGGATTCATTTCTTCTCATAGTTGGTTTCACTAGATGTAATTCTGATCCAAATGTCTACATCTTGTAGCAAGATAATTCACTCTTTATTCTAGTTCTATATGTAGATGACTTATTGATCATAGGGAGTTATTCATCCTCCATTGTAGCAGTGAAAATTGCTTTGCATGATATATTCCATGACTGACTTGGGTTTATTGCATTACTTCTTTGGTATTGAGATTTCACAATCAGACTCAGGGATTACTATCGCGTAATCCAAGTATGCTCTTTATTTTCTTACATGCTTATAAACTAGCTCTGATTCCATTTCTTTTTGGAGTCAAACTTGAGGCTGAGTGTTCTTCTCTATTGGTTGATACTAACTTATATCGATAATTAGTTAGTAGCCTCATCTATGACTCACACTAAACCTGATATTTCATATACAGTGGGCATGGTCTCTAAGTTTATGCAAACACCGCATGAGTGGCACTAGAAAGCAACCAAATGGATTGTCCACTACATTCAAGGTACTCACAGTTTTAGGATTCACTATGGATCATGTATTGATATTAACTTGATTGAGTGCACATATTCAAACTGGGCTGGTGATATTCAACATCGCAAGTCTACTTTAAGATATAGTTTCTCACTTGGTTCAGGACTAATTAGTTGGTCTAGCAAGAAGCAAAATGATATTGCTTTATCATTTACTGAGGGTGAATACAAAGGGGCTATCAATGTTGCTACTGAAACTATTTGGTTTCAAGGGATTCTTATTGAGTTTAGTATATAGTTCAAGCGACTCACAATCATCTTTTGTGATAACCAAAACACCATCTAGATCTACAAGAATCTGGTCCAACATCAGTGGACCAAGCACACCAAGATTCATATGCACTTCATTTGAGAGCTCATTCATGGACATGTCATTAATCTCAAATTTTTCTAGACTATAGAGTAGATAGCTAATATCTTCACCAAACCCTTCACTAAGAGTAAGTATATTCACTTACATGCTCTTCTTGGGGTATGAGCAGCATCAACATCATATTCAGGGGGGGCCTTCTAGTCCTCTTCTTCTTTTGTCTCTTTTGGGGGGGGGGGGGGTTTCCTAAGGGTTTTCTCCTTTTCCTCCACTTTATGAGAGTTGCATTGTACTTGGGTACCTCATCAGGCCATGTTGCTAGGACCTAATTTTGTTTACCTACTTAAGCTATGCTTAAGGAGGGTGTTAGTGTATGATATTATTTTTTGTGTATTTATTATTATGGATGATTAATACACATGTATTTAGATTGATTAGGTGCAATATTGAGGTCACATATGTGTCATAATGAGGTAATAAATGTGCACATGCATATATGAAAATTATAGTCAAATTGATGGGTGAGGATATCTTTGACATTTATCCACCAATATTGACATATTACACATGGAGCACACAAATCATTTGGCAATTATCTTGTGTTCACATTGCCAAATGTATTGGCTCTATACCTGCATTATACCTATAAATATGCCTCTCATCTAAGCTATTTTCAATGAGTTATGAATGCAATATTATTATAATTATACTCTATTTTGATTTTAGTTTCAACAATAGAATTTTGCTTCTATTTGCTTTGCATTTGCAGTTTGTGTGTTTAATTATATTAATTGGGTCTTGGACAATTTCGTATTCTCAACTTACATGTGATAATTTCATTATAACATTTATTAATAATAAATGGTGTATCAAAGATCAATTTGGTTTTGTAATATCTAAAGGGATTCAAAAGAATGGTCTTCATATTTTTATTGATTTTTTTTTACATATTTTCTCCTCCCAAACTAGAAATGAATCTCAATTATGACACAAAAGACTTGAACATGTTAATTTTAAGAATCTTTGTGA
Organism: Torreya grandis; assembly: GCA_037957365.1. NCBI lineage: Eukaryota > Viridiplantae > Streptophyta > Pinopsida > Cupressales > Taxaceae > Torreya > Torreya grandis. The sequence goes on from JARHVA010000662.1 coordinate 2,462,213, forward strand.
TATGTCAGATTTGATCTTGCAATTAGATTACCTAAAATTAAAAAGTATCATGAAACATGTGTAGGTTGCTTACATCATAAGCAACACACTCGACCTTTTCACAAACAACATGATGAAAACTCTTTTCATCCTTTAAAACTTATTCATAGTGATGGTACATGACCACTTGAAGTTGTATCTCTTAATGGATATTTATACATTTTAAATGTTATTGATGATCACACTAGACTGATTTGGATTTATTTTGTAAATAAAAAATCTAAAGTTTTGTCTAAATTTGATTAAGAATTGATAATGGCAGTGAGTAAATTACCAAAGATTTTGATTCATTTTACATTTTATGTGGTATTAAAAGAGTTAAAAACTCCCTATTATCCATAATAAAATGGAATTATTGAGAGGAAAAACAAGACTATCTTAGAAACAACTAGTACTATGTTGTATTCAGCAAGTGTTCCCAAGTTTCATTGGGCCAAAGCTATGAAAAAAATTGTACATATTACTTATAGAGTTCATGCTAAAGTTTTATACCTTTTTACACTTCTATAAAAATGGTCTAAGAAAAAATCAAGTGTTGCTCATCTTAGGATATTTAGAAGTCCTGCTTCTAGTTTTATTCCTAAAGTCAAAAGAAAGAAACTTGATCCTACCTCATATTTTTGTATTTTTTTAGGTTATGGAAGAAGAACTAAATGATTAAGGATGTAAAATTCATATAAATGATAGATCATTTCAAACAAGAATGATAAATTTTTTGAAAGAACTTTTTGTGAGCTTTATATAAAACCAACTCAAGTTTCCTCTTATGAAGACACAAACACTTTGACTCCTTATTATTAAGAAATATGTCTTAGAGGAAGATGATACAAATTTGAATAATTTTGAGTTTGAGGAGGAGCCTTATCTATTTTTTATTTAGTCTAAAACACCTAAATGGGTTGAATCCTTAATTGAATATTCTAATCTTGAAAATCTTAATTAAATGAGTGGAAGTCAACATACTTATCATGCTCTATGGCTCGTTATGAATGTGAACCCCAATATTTTGAGGAAGCCATTCAAGATGATAGATAGAAAGATGCTATGAAATTTGAATATATAGCCTTATTTAAAAATCAGACTTGGGATTTTGTCCCTGATTTTAAAATAAATATTGTTGGTTCTAGATAGCTTTATAAAATTAATTTTAATTCATTTGGGAAAATTGACAAATTTAAACATAGGTTAGTTTCTCGAGGTTTTACTCAAAAACTTGGTATTGATTATGTTGAAACCTTTGCTCCTATGACAAAAATGAATACCGTTAGACAACTTATTGCTCTCACACCTCAAAATGGTTGGGAAATACATAAAATGGATGTTAAAAATACTTTCTTGAATGGTGACTTAGAAGAAGAAATATTTATGACTCAACCAAAATGTTTTGAAAAACCTACCAAAGAATATTATGTATATAAGTTAGAAAAATATTTTTATGGTTTAAAACAAGCTCTTCAAACTTGGAATTAAAAAATCACATTTTTTTAAAAAAATGAGATTTTTCTAATTGTTATTTTGATAACGATCTCTTTGTGAAAATAAAAAATAGCCATATCATCTTAATTGTGTTATATATAGATGATCTTCTCATTATTAACAGTCAAACTTCTTTAATTCTTAAATATAAATATAAACTAAATCAATACTTTTAGATGACTGATATATTCATGTTCCATCATTTTTTAGGCATGGATGTATTTCAGGATAAAAAATCTATCTTAATATCTCAATCTAGTATGCACATAACCTTCTTGTTAAATTTAATATGATTTATTGTAACCCTATTTCTACATCAATTAAAATTAGTGTTAACATTGATCCATAACTTGCAGGTAACAAAGCTAATCCTACTTTATACAAACAATTAGTTGAAATTTGATTTATCTAACTCTGATGAGACCAATATTTCATATGATGTAGGTGTTACTTCCAGATTCATGGAAGATCCATATCTAAATCATTGGAAATTAGCAAAAATAATACCTAGATATATCAAAAGGAACACATGGATGTTAGAAGGTGACATTTTCATACACACTGCCCTTAAATGGCATTTCTGAGAGGCCCAACATTGTTTTGAATTTATAAAATTTTATAGTACATAGTGGTTTTGTGAATATATCTATCACTTGATCATCGATAGGTCAATAATGCAAATCAATATCACCATTGAGGACATTTTATTGGATAAAGTTCACATGAAATTTAATATGCTTTGTTATTTAGTGTTATTACTTGAATCAATAAAAAATAACCTATTTTTTCTATTTCTTCTACAAAAGCATAGTATAAAAGTCTTATGAAAGCTACTAAAGAAGAAATGTGGCTATGAAGGTTGTTAGAAGAATTCCATATGGGTGTCTCTCATAATACAACTCTTTTTTGTGATAATCAAAGTTATATGACATTGGTAAAAAATCTAGTTTGGCACCAAAAAATAAAGTATATTGAAGCTCATGTGCACTTTCTTTGAGAAAAAGTCCTCAATGGTTCTATTAATTTGTATTATTGTCCTACCAATGATCAAGTGGTAGATATCTTCGTAAAACTACAATGTACTACAAAATATTACAAATTTAGAATAATGTTGGGACTCTTCGAAATACTATTGAGGGGGAGTTTGCATAACAATGTCACTTCCTAAAGGACACATGTTCTTTTTCATATCTATACTTCTTCTCTATTGTAAAAGTATTGTAAAAAGTCAACCCATGTGATTTTTGTGTAAACTTCACTTTATGTGAGTTTATAATGTACCCATTAATCAAACATGTTTTTTAATGGAAGTCATTATGTTATAGAAAGTTCTAAATGCTTTTAAGCTTATCCATGAGAAACTCTGGGATCTAGTCTCGCTATCATGCTAGATTAGATATTTTTATCATAAAGAGGCTGTAAGGCCAAAATACTACCATGGATAGCCGACCATCACATTCATTTAGTCCAAAATGTTCTTGTTTTTTCCATGAGACTAATACACATTCATCGACTAATTGTCGAACTTATTGACAATATATAGATGAAATTTATTTCAAAACACTTAACTTTCCTCTTAAAATAAACATGTCACCTCTAAATGTCACACCTACTTATCTACCCAAAAATGTAGAGGTGTATTTTATTTGGTACGAGTGTTCTACACATTTTAGGGATGAGTGTAGATGTATTCATCATCATTTTTGAGTTTTGTTTAGTTTTGTACCTTAAAAATCCCTAGTCGTATTCACATGACCCATCTAGGATGGAGGAACAACCTCTTTCGTACATAAATTTTAAGATTTTTTAGTTTCATACTTAAGATCCTTAGTCACATTCACATGGCCTATCTAGGATAAAGGAATAACCTCCTCCATGGCCAAAACTGCCTTCTATACCAAAGGATGTGTGCCCACTCCCTTCAGGAGTGACACCTCCCCTTCCTTGTCTATGTCATTATTATCAAGTGATTCCACATGCTTCTCATTTTAGCACACCTACTATTTATTTAGAGCTCATCCATAAGGAAGTCCTTGCATGACTCTCAGTAAAGGTAGAGGAGACTGTGGTTAAAGTTAGATACCAATTATAAATAGATTTGATGGATATTATTGATGATGTTTTTAGAGATATTTAATACTATTTATGAGTAGATACTTCATTATCATTTATTCCACATTGTCACATGAGTTGATCTTATATTATTATTTTTGGCATGCATGATGCATGATGCTTGTTCTATTTATCTTTCTTGTAACATGATCTTTAATTTTTAGCATTTTATTTTTGGCATGATCTTTAATTTAAAAATTTATTTCACAATTTTAAATTCCACTATTATTGTGTTTACAATTATTTGGTATCTTTTACCCTCCTCATCTTTTGGGATGATTTACAATAGTCCCTAGTTTCCATTGCAGACCTTTGGTATCATCTTTTAGTTTTTAGTAATCCTCTTCCTTCCTTTTTTGGATACTATGATATTTTATTTTTATGAATTTATTTTCACCTTAAAATTTGCCTTAAATCCTCTTGTGGACCTTTGGTATCACCTTTTGGTTTTAAATACTCCACTTTCTTCCTTTTTGGGATGATGTGGTCTTTTATTTTTCAGCATTCATTTTTCACGTTAGAGTCAACCTAAGTTTCTTTTATGGACCTTTGGTATCACCTTCCTATTTTTATTACTTCACTTCTTTCTTTTTTTGGATGTTGCGGTATTTTATTTTCTCAGTGTTATATTTATTATATATTTATTTTAAGCTTTAGTTTCCCTTATGGTTCTTTGGTCCCTCTCAATAGCTTTCCCTCTTTTAGGATGGTTTATCCTATCAATGATTAATAGATCCTTTGTAGGTTTTAACAACTTATTTAGTTACATGATTATTGTTTCCTTTCTTAGGGTTTCTATTTATATAATTTGAATTACATTTTCATGTATTTCTAAAGCCCCTATTTTGCCTAGTCACTTCTGAAGCAAAACTCTCCCTTTTTATGGTCAGTTGCTACCACATTCTTATTATAACACTTTTTATAGATGGATATATATTCCATGATCTCCACATATCCCCATTTAATTTCACTTGAGGTACACTTAGTTCAGTTTCAAGATTTCACTTTTTTCTATAGTGCAAGTCTGGGAGTCTGTAAGCATCTTGGTCTTTAGGTTCTCTTTTTGTGTTAGTCATCTTTAGCATCCATGTTTGGTTTTTACAAATCCATACAGAGGAGGAAAGTATAAAAAAGATAAAAAAATCATAACTCATTATTTTCAAGAAAAGAAAATGTGAAAAGGAAAAAGAAAACATTAAAAGTTAGATCACACCAAAAGACATGATCTTTTTGGCACACCCTCTATTGTAGTAAAAGCTCAACTCCACAAGTTGGCTTCATGATAGAGAAGAGGTCCATTGGGATGTTGTTGGATGGTAGATTGGGGTAGGATATTTTATACTTATTTATTACATCCTTTTGCCTCATACTTTCTCATGCATGTACATGATATTCATAGTAGTCTGGTGACACTATAAGGGGTCTAGAGAAGCAGGGAATATGTTGTGGGAAAAGAAGATAATTCATTTTTCATACATTTAGCCTTCATGGCATGATATTTATACCTCACTTGTTATCCAAAGCTTATGCTTTCTAGATGGGGTTCTCTGGGTCCTCAATGTTGATACTTCTTAGCCTTGCCCACTTGATTAGAATGTCTCATTCTTTTTAAGGAGTTTTTCATCACCCTTGAGGCACGTTGCTTCATTATATCTCCATTTTATCTTTTCCAATATTCCCTTTATGGATATTTATAGTAGTTGATCATGTCCCTATTTTATACTTCCCATTTTCTATCTATTTGCTTCAAATTTGACTTATTCTTTTCATTTATAGTGCCTTTTAGATTTTTAGTTTGTGAGTTGCATTGTAAAACCTTATGGAATACAACCGAGCCTTCCTCAAAAGCACCCATCAATTACACCTTTTGTATCATATCTATCATCATAGTTATAACTTTTCTTGGTTGACTATGACAAATGACTAACATGAAAAGATAGAAAGAAGAAGAAACCTGATGGTGACAGATCAAAAATGAAATCTTAGAATATTTTTGGACATGATCGTTGTATATAGACAACATCGTAGGTCACTTGAGTTTGTCGATCATAGACTTATCTGCATTGATTGTGATGAAAATATGATTATTTCACCTTCTACGTCTATGTCTGCTAAGAGCGTTGAGATATTTTAATTAATATTATGTCATGTAGAACTCATTTTTTTACTTTTTTTGTCTTTAAAACCCTAAAGGCACTTTGAAATCATGAAAACTAAAAAAATAGGGGAGTGTAATGGGATGAGTCGACATCAATCACCCCTTGATGATTGATTACTACCGACATATCCAATACTTTAAAAAGGGAAATCAAATCCACATAGTTCTCCCACCTATAGTGATTGTACAATTTTACTCATGCAGCTAGAAATATAACATTTATTTTTGAAAATGACATCTCTTGAATTGCATTGAGATGTTTTGGACTTGGCTCATTGGTTGCTCCTTATGAATGATATTGAATTTAGAAATAATAGGGTATATTTTTTCAATGTGTAATAGTGTGAAAATGGTCAATAGATAGTGTCAAGCTAAGTATAAAAAATGACCTTTGATGAGTATTTATAGTGAAATATTTTGAAATTTTCATTTATCCATCCTTATGAAACATGCAGGAAGACCTAAAAGAGTAATTCAAAATTTGAAAACTAGTCATTTTTTGGTGCAGTATGTAGTTGCTTTAAGTGGATTCGCCTGTAACAATGTTTCTATCTGCTTAACACAGATCTGTCTCAAAATATCGTGGACAACTAACCTGAGCTGGAGATGGTTTGATGGTGATATTAAATAGTTTGAGCATTTGAATTTTAAATTTTTATGTAGTAATGACAACAAACAAAGAGTTGAGTTTGCATATAAATAAATATCTTAAAATAATGACAAGTGAGAGTCATGTATTTGGACACAAGTCATGTAGTTTAGAGTATGTCAATATTTAGCATTGTTAAGTATTTATGACCATTTATGTGTCTACATCCCCGGCCCCCCGCCCCCACTCTAGCAATGAAATTTCTAGAGTAAAGGAGAAATAAATTGAGTCTGAGTGTGTACAACACACTTTATCTTTGAGAAGATTCTTCAATTATGTAGGGCATTGTAATTTTTCAAACCCTATACAATATGATGGAGAACATTTCCCCTTTATTGAAGCACTTGGATAATTTCATCCAATAAAAAATTAAGAAAGTAATTCCTAAATTTGAATAATTAATCAAGCTTTTTAGTTAGAAAGATGCATATTTCAAATCTCATGATTGGAGAATAATATCTAATATACTAATCCAAAAAGGTGGAACCATTATGGGTTCGATATAAGTGATGCCAAGGCTGTTGAGTGTCACTAGAATCAAACATACAACATGTATAATAAAACATGAAACCACATGATGGGTTTTATAGAAGTAATGCCAAGACTGTTGAATGTCATTAGACTTGAACATACATTACCCATAATAGATCGCATCACACCATTACATACAAGTTGAAATTTTATTTGCATGATTGAAAGATAATTAAGAACATTCATGTCCCCATCATGATTTCATTGATCATATACTTGTATTGAAATATCAATCATTTGACTTTGAAATTTGTAACTTTGAATTTTTGAACTTTAAAAATGTGCATGAATAAGTATCATGCCATTTAAATTTAAAATTTTAAACTTTAAAAATGTGCACTAAAAAGCATCATGATTTTGAAACTATAACTTTGAACTTTTAAAGTATGTATGAACAACTACCATGCCCCCTAAATTTGTGTTAAGTGATTTATAATTTCATGCACATATATGCTTAATTATAATTATATTTTTAACATGTAACTTTGATCTTAAACTATTTCACATATGTCTATGCATATGCATTCAAGTGTGCATGATTATGTACTTTGAATTTTTGAAAAGTAAGTGCATATTAATGTCATATGCCCCCATAGTCTATATCTATCACATGTTTGATTTTTGATTTACCTTAAATTTTTGAAACCCTATACTCTATTATAGAATTTAATCTTTGAATTACTTTGAATCTTTGAACCTTGTACTCTGTATTTTTGAAACATATACCATGTCCCAAATCAAATTTTTGTGTATTCATGGAGGCTTGATTTTTTAAGAGAAACCCACTATGATTCCCCCTTTTGAGTGAGGGATTTAGCCTGCAAATCAATCATATCAAAAGAAGAGTTAAAAATATCATGTATAGTCATGTCATCATATGGAGAGTATGTCATCATATTAATGTAATTGTAATTCAAGCATGTCTATAACAGATTGAATGTAAGACATATAAGTGTTTTATCTAGATATATATCACAATGAGACACATAATGAGTAACTATCTCTAAAGTAGTCTATGTAGTAAAATTGCATGATATCGATCATGAAACCACTAATCAAGTTCAACAAGCACAACACACAATGTCACATAATGTCATACAATAATGACATGGGTCACATACAATGGACAAAAATATGTCACAATAAATAAGGCCAAAGACCACATGTAAGAGACATTGAGAATGTCACAAACAAGTGGCATGTTCAAATGTCACACAAAACAAAAGGGATAAAAACCACAAATAATGGACATGTTTAAATGTTGCACATACTGAGCACAAATATCATAGAGATGTTCAATCATTTTTTGCACACAAAGGCCAATGGCCATACATAATAGACAAACAATGTCTAACCTATTATGTAAAAAAGTAATAACACCATAAGAGCATAAAAGAAATGTAAACTAGTCTCTTATATTCATATGTATCAATGTCATTTCATAGCAAAGTAGCATATTGATGTAGCATAATATAAGATTCGATTAATTAACAAGACCCTTGTAAGATATGTAGTTTGATATAGTAGAGAGGTCATAGAAAAATAAAATATTTTATAATGTAACCTATATAATTACATGCTCCGAGCATAAGCATGACCATTGGATACAAGGGAATCCAATATCTAAGCGATCCATTTAAAGTATGTATGTCTTGCATTACACTCATAAACCTCATGAAATACATGTGTGTTTGAAAAAAGAATATGCTATCTACCAAAATATATGATAAATAATAATGTCTCCTTCTTTGAAACTCCTTGGCATGGATTAATTGTAAAAATACTTCTTTGTTTGCTCTTGGTGAGTGGTCATAGTTTGCATAGCTTGGTATCTTATCTCCTCAAGCTCCATTAAGTCACATAATCTAACCTCCATGCTCTCATTCTCCATCAATTGTAACTGATAGGTAAGATATAAATCTAGTAACTCAAGTGAGATAGGAAGCCTAGGCTCCCTTCCATACACAAGTGTGTATGGTGAGTTCCCGATTGCTCTCTTTAGAGTGATCCTATCAGCCCAAAGGGTTGTATTTAACTTGGAGTCCCAAGTATTTTGATTCTCCTCCATTGTCCTCTTTATAATTTTGATTAGATACTTGTCTGTGGACTCATCTAGTCCACTTACTTAAGGGTAATAGTTAGAGGATGTGTTAAGCTAGATGCCATGCTTCAAAGCCCATTCACTTGTCCTTGTTCCTAGAAAGGCCAATGCATTAACTCAGATGATTAATGAGGGAGCTCCAAATCTAGTCACTATACTCTCATAGAATTCTAAGACTGAATTCTCATTTTTCTCTTTAAGAGTTACAGCCTTCACCCATCTTGTAAAGTAATCATTAGCAGTCAAAACCCATTTGTGGTCAACTCTAGAAGGAGGATTGATTAGGCCTATGAAATCCAAAACCCATTGCATAAATGGTTGTTTAACATAGATTAGATGAAAAGGCAAGGCAACTAAAAAAGAGCACACTTTTTGCATTTTATTACCCAAGTGTGAGTATCCTTAAACAAACTAGGCCAAAAGTAACCAACCCTCATAATCCTAGTAGTTGTAGTTCTTGGATCAAAATGACCACCAATTGGTCCATCATGGGACTCAAATAATACTTTTTCAATCTGATCCAAATCAAGACATCTCAAAAGCACACCTAAAAAGTCCTTCCTAAATAGTACTCCATTAATAAGTACATAAGGAATAGATTGTAGCCTAAAGTACGTTCTTTTAGCCATATCAAGACCTTGTGGACACTCACCTATTTGTAGGAAATGGATCATGTCCTATTTCCAACTTCTCATAGATGAAGGTGCAACTATCATAGAGTCATCATGAAGTACCAAAATAACTTCTTTTTTCTCTTTCAAGTCTGAAGTGAGATGCTCACATAGTCCTTTACCTTTCACTAACATGGTAGTTTTGATATCCACATCATATTCCATCACCCTTGTGATCCATCCCGCCCTATTTTCATTCAAATATCTATTCAACATAAAGTCTTTCATATTAGGATGAGGCACAAAAATGTGAATCTTATTAGACAACATATTCTTGAACTTCTTCAAATTCCTTATAAATAAAAACACTTGCTTCTCAACATATGTCTATCTTGTTTCATAGCCTTCTAAACCTTGACTGAAGAATACAATAGGCTGTTCAAAATTTTCATCATTAGCTTGAGTAAGCATGGTAGAGATTACCTCGTCATTACAAAAGGTATACAAATTGAAATCTTTGAAGAAGTTAGGACTTACAAGGGTATGAGCCTAGGCAATGGCTTGCTTGATCTCCTCAAAACTTTCTTTCCTCCTTCTCATCCAAGTGAACAATTCATCTTCCCTTAGCATGGAGGTCAAGGGCTTGACCAAGTTAGAAAAATCAAGAATGAATCTCCTTATAAAATTTATCTTTTAAAAGAACTTTACAAACCTTTCTTATGTTTAGGCAAAGATAGTGCCAAGATGGCACTTACCCTTTCGGGATCAATAGACAGACCTTTCTTGAAAAAAATGTGGCCTACGAGTTTGCCTTCATGAACAATAAACACACACTTATTTGGGTTTAGAGATATCCCAAACTCTCTACATCTCTCAAAAATTTGCCTTAGGTGATTCAAATGATCTTTTACTTCCTTAGAGAGAACTATCACATCATCAAGATATACCAATGTAATGTCATTGATTAATCCTTAAAAAGCCATATCCATCACACATTGAAAAGTATATATAGGATTAGATAACCTAAAAGGCATTTTCCTATAAGCATATTTACCCCATTTAGTATTAAATTATGTCTTATATTGGTCACTTTCCTTCACTAGAATCTAATTAGACCCAAAATACCCATCAAAAAGAGAAAACCTTTCACTACAACCATAACTTGCAATATTTGTTCCATGGAAGGGAGTGGGTAATGATCCTTGAAAGACACTCTATTCAACTCCCTAAAATAAACACACAACCTTATATCTTAATTATTTTTCCTACCAGGAACTAGGTTTGCCAACCAAGATGAATGCCTAATGGGAAAGATGATTTTGGACTCAATCAGTTTGGTGAGTTCTTTCCTCATGAGAGGCTTAATCTTGGGATCGATTGGCCTTTGCCTTTGCTTAATAGGCTTATAATTCTCATATAACTCTATAGTGTTTTGAGCTAGATTCAGATCAAAACCTTTTAAATCGTTATATTCCCATGCAAAGACATTAGAAAATTCTTTGCATAACTTAATGAAAGCGTGCTTCTCTTTAATAGTACATACCTTCCCAAGTGCAAGCAATTTATCTTTGAAAATCTGAACCTTCTCATAATTTTATTTCTTGGTAGATATGCTTACCTTATCTTTATTTAGTTGGTCATCACCATTGAATATGCTCTCAAGAGTGTGTAGGCTTTTAGGAAGCTTGTTAGACTTCAGTTGCACAATCTGCCCTCAATATTGTTGTTGTAGTTTGGACTAATTCTTAGAAGAAAACTCAGATTATTCTTGTAGAAAAAGTGATATTTTATGATCACTATTAAACACCTGCCAATTAGTGACATTATATGGTATGGAAGGCCTTATAATCACTTTTAGATGAGGTTGGTTCTTGTCCTCTTTTATCGCTTTTGGAACATCAAACTGAGCTCCAGTTGCTGCCAACCTATCAGCATGCTTGTTATCTTCTCTTGAGATAGAAATTATGTTGAAGGCTTTGAAATCTTCGACAAGATACCACACTCTATGCTTATAGGACTTAAGCAAAGAATTTTTTGTCAAATTCTGCCCTCTAACCTTATTGACAACAAGTTAACTATCACCAAACACTTGCAATTCTTTGACACCTTCTTTTTTAGCCCATTCAAGGCCATGAATAAGAGATTTAAATTTTGATACATTATAGGTGCAATAGAACTAAAATTTTAATGTTGAAAAATACCTTTCCTTTGAAGGTGAAACCAACATTGCTCCACCACCTGCCCCAATCTTGCTTCTAGACCCATCAAAGAAGGGCTGCCACAAGCCATTCACATCATCACTTGAATTTATCAAATTAGGCATGAAATATCCCTTCTCATGCATATAATAGACCCAAAGACTAGATTATTCAATAAACTTGTAAGCATCATGTTCATAGTGCTCATCTCCCCACTCATCTAGGAATAAATCAAAAACTCCCTCAAGGGAAGATGATGGAGATTGGTCAATATGAAGTTCCTCTTCATCAATGATAGCATAATTAACATTTTCCACCTTAGGTGAGTAAGTTTTCAAGTGATTTTTATGAATAGGTTATGAATCAATCTTCACTTTAGTGCCATACTTTATCCTAAACACCATGTAGGACCAATTGGCTACCAAATATCCACCTATCTTGGATTTAAAGTCTCTTGACAAACAAAGAGAAAAATAGGGAGGTAAATCTACCACAACCACATCATGAGGAATTAAAAAAGCATGAAAATCATGAAGGATAAAATTCAAACCTTTAACTACCCCCTGTTTCTTGGCTGGTGATCCATCGAATTGTAAAACTCCTTTAGTCATTGGCTCATACTTGAGGCCTAGCTTATCTGCGATACATTTGGGCATAAATGATGTGCTTACTCCACTATCTATGATGAAATTATGAACCAAGAAATCACCAATGATTAGAGATAGGTATAAATGAGGAGTCTTCTCATCTTTCTTCACTTGTCCATCTATAGATTGAGTTCCATTGACCAAAACCACATTGTTATTTCTAGATGGGCCAACTTGTTTACCCAATACATGAAATTCCTTTTGGAGTATATATTTTTGCCTTGATAATTTTAGATAATCCCAAAATGATATTTTCATATGAATCTTCTTCATTTGGTCCACCACATTGATAGAAGGATTACTCACCTTGGGGTTCTCTTTATGAACATTGGCACCTTGTGATGTAGCTTATGGAGGTAGAGTTGTAGTAGCTAGCATAAAATTTGGAATCCTATAATTTTATTACAATTTAAAAGATGTATTAGACCTAATTACCATAGGAGATGATGTAGGAGTCACAACAAGTCCTTTATTATCTCTTTGAGCTTTATCAATAGGCCTCCTTTTAGACCTAGTATTAGAGGTAACACTAGTATTTTGATTGCTTGTATTTCCCAAATGATTTATGAGGGTAGCATCAATATGATATTTTAAAATTTCTACCCATAATTTCATAGATACTTAAAAATTTGAAACTTGGAAAGATTGACTATCTTGTATTACCATGCCCTGATTGTGCATCTCATTTGCATAAACAAGATGCTCTTGACAATGTTTGAAAGATGAATAGTTGGGTTGTTCTTAGACCAAGTTATTTTTAATGGGGACAAGGGCTTTGGAGGATGATGGATAATTAGGATTATATATTTGATAAGGCTTGACATGGGTGATTTAGCTTGTTCTTGTGCATTATTTTGGAAAGGAGGTCTACTTGTTTGCCCAAACTGATTATATGTTTGATATGGCCTATAACCTTGAGCTTGTTGTCTTTTGAGGGAAAATAAATCATTTTTAACACTTTAAAGCAAGATTTTAACTCCATGGATTTCATTTGAAGGAGAAATGGTAGGCCTTTATTGATTAGGCAAAGGGGCTAAAGCAAGCAATGCACATTGACTAGGAGAATGCAAATAAGGGAATAGTGGCATTGGAGGTCTAGGAGCTATCTTTCCCACTTGGAAAAGATAATTCATAGAATTTATGGATATTTCATAGGCATTAGTAAATGTGTTTCCACCCATAGATTGAATCATCATGGTAATGTCACTATTCAATTCTTTCAAGTAGTATTAAAATGCATAGTTTGAGGTTGGCCTCACAAGAGTTGGGATTCTATCCTAATTTTTTGGAACCTAGTATTAAAGTCTTGTATGAATTCATGTGGTACCCTCTTTATTGTGGTCAATTAATTGGCTAGAGATAGGTAGTCATTATTCTCCCCAAAACTACTAGTCAATTAATCTCCTAATTCATCTCATGAGCTAATGAAATTTATAGGTAGAGTCCCATATGAATCCAAAACTTTTCCTTTGAAAGACAAGGCCAACAACCTAATAGCTACATTTTCTTGGGTGCTATTGTGAATATTAATTTTTTTAGATATATTCTTAATGTTCTCAATGGTAGTAATAGGACCATCCCCACTAATAGATGGGACACTTTTGAGGGCCGCTCCTAGAATTTGATCATATTGGTCAAGATGCAAGGGAGATGCCCCAATGAAAGGCACAAAAGGTTGTCTTCTAGCCATATTAAAATTATCACTATGGATGTTAGGAATGGGATGTAACACAAAATTACAAGATTTAAACACAAAATATCTTTTATAAGGATGAGTGTTGATAAACCTAAACCTTTTGGTGGAATATGGAGGAAGTTGCACAAATTCAAAAGGTATGCTTTTAACAACAGACCTAGTGGTTACATTTGGCATGGAAAGAAGGACTGATCATCAACCAAAGACTTGAATTATTCAATGGATTCACCAGGTACTGAATGTATATGTTTCTTTCACTTTAAATATGCCAAGACCAACACTAATCTTGAACAATCTTCTAGAACTTAGAAGTCCCATCGGGCATGCCAAAAACTATTGAAACTTGAATTCACACCCTTGAGGAGATACTCAACTCTCCTCATCCAAGTGGAAAAATGGAGTCATCTATCTTATTGTGGGTGACAGTTTCATTAAGATGAATCTCTAGATAAGGGGCTAGTTACCCTTGATGCACTTTTAAATCTCTCTCTCTAACTTAACAATATTGATGGAAACTATTACTTAAAGACAACCAAAGTGTTTCTCACACAAATCTCACAACTCAGGATTTGTTGTTACATCAATGTTTCATATGATAGATTCGAGAAGGTATATGATTATTAGGAAGGGAATGAATGATTCCAAAGAGGGATACAATCATGGACCACTTCTAGGATATCTATACACTTATAAAAGAATACTAACAAAGACCTAGAACAATCTCCTTTCTACAAATGGTAGACCATCAAGAGTATAAGCTAGAAAATACAAACTTTCACTAGCCTAAACCAACAAGATTCAAGTTATTACTCAATATTGTGGCATATGAGTGGTAACAACACTTGTATATTTCTCCAAGAGTTCTTTGAGTGCAAATATGGCCAAAATTTTCCCAATAACTAGTGAAGGCTGCTAAACAAGCTAAAAGAATGCATATATATAAACTTTGGGAGGGAGGTCAAGTAAAGGGAGTCCAAGGGTCACTTAGACATGTGTCTATATGAGAGAATCAATTACATTTACATGTGGGAGAGAGATGGGTGAGTTATGCCAGTCACCAAATGAATCAGTCACAATTGAATAAATTACATTTGCACCAAATGAATCAATTATGATTGAACCAAATGCTTGAGACATTTTGCCATTTGCTACCTCTATATTCATCTTCAGGTTCTTGTCAAGCCTTTTGATACCAGTGGCTATTTTACATAGTTTGAAATTGACTTTTTGCGGGCCATCATCCTTTGGGTATTTTTTTGGCTTCTATCTATGGGATTTTTTTTGGTACACCTTCCAATAGAATTGACCTTTCGATCTTTTCATTTGGTCCACCTCATTATTAAAAGATCCTTTAGAGGAGCTGTAGAGGACACTTCCCCAAGGAACATGCCCTTTGGATAAATTGTTAGGGCATTTTATCCACAAGAATTCAACCACTTTTCCTAAAAGAATTCCTTTGAACTTTTTGTTTATGCACTCTTTTTGTTTTCTTTAGACTTTTTGGTGAACCATATCCTTTGGAATTTTTGTTCATCCTCTTCACTATGGAGGGGCACTCTTCAAAAACTTTGCAAAGGACCATTTTCCAAAAAAGTACCCTTTGAGAAAGTTACAAGTGTCCTTTCAAATTTTGAAATACCCTGCATAAAAGTTAAAAGTATCCTTTGAATTTTGAAATACCCTTCGAAAAAGTTGAAAGTGTCCTTTAAATTTTGAAATACCCTTCGAAAAATTTGAAAGTGTCCTTCGAGAAAATTACTTGGGACATTTTTCCAAAAAAAGTAGTCTTCATCTTTGGGAAATTTGTCTTGGATAAATTATCTAAAAAAATTTGGTCCTTTTTGAAAGATAACACTTAGTCAAAAATAAAAGACCTGAAAGACTACTATGTAAAGGCTTTGTAAAAGATTGAAAGCAAACTTTTTGAAAGAATTGGACATGTACATTTGCTACAGCTTGTATAGAACACTTCTTCTTACTGAAACCTACATACCGAACGTAACTAAAGGTATAGACTTAGGTGGCTAATTTTTCAAATAGGGGTGTCCAATTTTGGCCTAAAGGGCCAAAATTTGGTCAGCAGCTGATTCAATAACTTATCAAGCTATTGTTGTGATGTTTTGAGAGTACCGTGCACTGTTAAAGTGTGTTTTATCATCTATTACATAGGTGTGTCAGGGTAAACCATGAACAACATGAAAATTTATGCATGTGAGACAAGTTTATGACATTGCTTGGCAGAGACCAAGGTGACTTTTCTCATAAGTGCTAACTCAAACAAATGGTAGAAATGATCTTGCACATAGGTAGTCCAACTTTATGGCTTGGATTGATATGTAACTTCATGATTTTATAGGTATGGTCTCCCCAACAATATGTTGTAGATCTTTAGAGGTGCAATGCCACAAGTGACACTATCCTCCATAGGCTTGATTTTATAATGGAAAGTGCACTATCAAAGGAATTGTATATCTTTTCCTTACTACAATCACACTAGAGAATATGGCTTAGGGTGTGTAATAATGGTAATACTAAGGGCTTGAGTTGTGGATTGTGTAATGATGTTATTCTAGCTGCCATTATCGATGATGATGTGGAGAGGATGACCCTTTACCTAGAACTTGGTGTGGAAGATACATTCATGCTCTTCAAATATGTTAATTGTAGTGGTGTTGGTACTTAGACAAGAGACATATGGATTAGTGATATCTATTAGCATGGGTCCTGATGTAGATTGTGTGAGTAAGGAATACTGCACATGGCATTCAAAGTCATTATGGGTGGATGAGTGATGGCAATGGCACCACTAATCACTATACTTACTACCTTTGTTTGAAATAGAAGGCATAGGAGCCTTTGAGTGTTTTGCAATCTTTTGAGGCTGCTCATTTTTGAGAGAAGGATAATGCTTCTATGCAAGGAGTTGTGATATGGAGTTGTGCTAGGGTTGAGCCTTACACACTAAATTTGATGAAGAGGTGGTATGTTGCTTAGTTGTTACCTTGGATTCAATATTAGTGATGTTATGATATGCTTGTCCCAAAGTGTCATAAATCAAGAACTCTAGCTTCACATAGATATAAGGTGAGAGTTTGCTAATGTACTTCAACACCCTATGTTGTTTGCTCAAGTTCCCTTATAGGTGTGCAAAGTAGTCATGGAATATTTTGGTTTAATCTTCCTTTGACTAATCCTTACATTAGAGTACTTATTAGAACTTGATGTATTAATATTCAAAATGTCAGAGAGGTTAGTAGTCCTCCTTCAACACATCAATAAAAGTCTTCCATGATTTGATTGGAATGCACTCCTACATATGTAGTGCATTAAAGGTTTCCCACCACTGAACAACTGAAATGGACATTTTCAATACTACGAATGTGAGCTTCTCAACATCAATGAAGTAGTTAACTAAGAAGTACACCTCGAGTTATTGAATCCAAACATTCACTACTTTGGCATTGATCTTGAATTTGAATAGAGGGATGTCAAGATTGACTTGTAATTTAAAGGGGGTTGTTGTTGAAATCATTGTGGAGCATATAGTTGAGATAGTTGGGAAGGCTTGGGTTGAAATGCATCATTAACTCATAGAACTGACTAAAAAGTTTGGCGTGTTGTGCCTTCAGTGCATAGACGATGAGCCTTTAAACTTTAGGGGTTGCTTCATGTTGTTATAGGCATAAACCATCTTGATTTTGATACAACCCTTTTAAAATATCTAAAATAAAATCAACTATTAAACCTTATATCTCTCATTGTGCTCATGTGGTTACAAGCATGTAAATGAATATATTGAAAATATGATACCAATCCTCAAATTAACTACTCTAATACCAATTGATACACACCATAAGCCCCAAGACTATGTGTGTGGGGGATAACCAAGTTTGGTTATGCATAGTGAATGCATGAGTATTTAGACAAAACAATCAAACACACATTCAATGAAGTGGAAGTCTTACTTTAAAAAAATTCAACTGTTATTCATAAATCAAAGAATAGGGAATATAGAGTATAATTTCTATAGTACATGTATACAAAGTAGGTGCACATAGAAATATAACTATGTTACAACAATATATATGGCATTAATTTGGTTGTGTTGTTTTCCAGATGCATATGTTACATATTTAACACACATAATTCAAGAGTAGCGCTAATTGTTGTGTTGTTACCAATGAGGATGTTGGTGACATGTTGGTCCTATCAGATGTGGTAGTTGGTGATGGATATAATAGATAATGCCTAGGTTATCTCTAACCACATCTAATCTTGATATACTCTCTTAGTGATAATCGATAGTTGGACAATTTGAATTATCCACATGGTTGAGGCTTGTTGTCACATTATTGTGTTGTAATGGGGCCCAAAGGAGTAAGTGAGTTTGTAAATTAAGTTTTAGTGAGGAAAGAATGAATTCAATTTATGAGGTGTACAAGCTATGATATGAGGAGAGAAGTGCACAAAATTCTATGATCAAGTACGTGACTTATGCATAAGGTTGTCAACAAACTTTGAGCAAAGGAACGCACATGATTATGTGAGAGGTGAAAACTCTGCATAGTAAAACAAACAAGGAGTGTGTTTGACTAGGTACTAGTTGCACACAAATCAACTATTGGGAATTAGTATCTAGGTGGATAAAGGAGAGGTGACCATATTATTTATGGGCCTAGGAGGTACTTGCGAGGACATATAAAGACTTGTATATGATAGTGTGATTGGGGGCACTTCTTATCAACCACCCTTCGATGTTTATGAGTTAGGTGTATGAAAGGATGATCCCTTTTCAACAAAGGGTCATGGTTTAGGATGTAAGGGGGATGGATCCTTTCAGAGTCTTTCCATGAGCAATGAAGACTTTGACAATGATAAATTTGATTGTTGTGCCTTATCAGGGCATGTTAGGATAGTGGGCTGATGAGGTGGCCTACCTCATAAAATTTTTACAAGTGCAACAAGTTAGAGATATAAACTTACAAGTAAAGGCAAACCATATAGAAAGGGTGCCTCACCTATTTCGGCTACCATATAAAACCCAAGTACTAGTTCCCCTAGTGTTATATTAGGGAGTTCACGAGAGGATATATGCCATATTGGGCATGTTATAGTGGCACCCCATCACATGGGGGGTTTCGATAATTAATGAAACTAAGATGAGGGGAGCATAGGCTAGGCAGTAGCATGTGGTAGGAGGAGGAAGGTAGTTTGGATAAAAACATACAAGAGGAGGGGGATATGGTATTCCCATAGCTATTCCCATTACACTAAGTTAGAGGCCAACAATAGCCACAACAATGTCTATAACCACCAATACCACTAGAGGATCCCCTATAGTAGCAATAGGTAGTAGGTGGAGGTGATAGGTGATGTGATCAAATGGGAGGTGATGATACTAAGGTGGGAGAGGAGGAGATCATGATGAGATTTGATGAGGAGTGGATCCAGACTAGCATGAGGATGACCCAGGTAAAAAAATTATTTGTTCATTTTAGTTTTCATTATTGTCTTACTTTTATTTTAACAAAATTAATTACTAGTATTATTAGTATGATTGAGGATATGATAGTCATCTCCTTTTTTTAATTATAGATACATCTATTGGATGGAGGGATGTGGTCAAAGCTACTTTGGTTAATCTCTTCGAGGTGGGGATTGGCTTGATTTGATACCACCTTCTAGCTGATGTGGGACTACCTGTTAGGATAGACAAACATACATATGACTTTTCCCTAGAATATAATACATATATGATAATTTCCAATCTAAGGGGAGAGATCAATAGATTATAGGTGAGGGATACATCAACAGAGTCTCAAGTGAAAACTTTCAATGACATTTTGGTAGGCAAGGAAGGTCATGCTTCTTTGAGCTAACAAATAGTAGGAGGAATAACCTCCTAAATAGGTACTAGTAGGAAGAGACATAAGAGAAAGAGTCATAGCCCTTAACACTCTTTGCCATAATGGCTCTCCCATAGGAGGAGGAAGAGCAAGTTCCCTAAACATATAGCTTCTAGAGGTGAATAAGAGGAGCCTCCAGTGGGACCTTAGGGTCACCTATTGTACATGTATATACATATATATTTGTTTTTGTATTTTTGGGATATTTAGACATATTTACCCTCTAATTAGGTGATTTTACTTAGACACTAATGTATAAAATAAAAATTTTAACATTGATATATATAGAGATATTTTGATGACTCATCATGGTGTATCATTGCTTTTAATTTTCATGTTACTTTCTCAGTTTATGCACTTTAAATGATTAGATATGTGATGATGTAGCATTTATCTCTAATTTTTATGATGATAATGTTATGGATGTGCTTATATATTTGAAATGTGGAAAAAAAATGTGATGGATGTGCTTATATATTTGAAATGTGGAAAAAAATGTGTTCATATGCAAATGAAATGAATGTTTACTAGTGTACTAACAACTATTTTATAGGTGATGACTGAGCTACTTTTTCCATACAATGAAAGGAATTCTAGATTGTAACAAAGGGTGAAAGGGAAACATGATATATGTGAAATGGTGGAAATATAAAAAACATACATCAAAACTTCACAAGGACTAGGAAGTTGACCTAATCCTTATAGGTAAATGGGAACTATACTTCTTGTCAAACCTACAAAGCACTGACTTTATTGACTTTATCTAGAGGTGGATAGTCATGACATAATTGGTCAATGGGATAGAATTATACTTCAGTATAAACATCTAGACAAGATTTTTTTGACACTTTCTGATTTGAATAAGCTTCTTACAACCTCCTACACTTAGTCTCCTATGATTAGGAAGATGCATAGGCTCAACACCAAGGATAATTGTAGGCAAATAAGGGAATCTCCCTTTAATAAGCAAATAGTGTGATGTGAGGGTTCATCACCGAGGATTAACAAAGAGTGACATATGTGAAATTGACTTGATTTACGTGAGATTTTGAATTTTGAACTAGTCTCTTTCATTATATATATATTTGTATTTTAAAAAGTATTTACCCCCAAATTTTTGACCCATGCAACTCGTAAACTTCAAGGGCTCATCATCGAGGACCAAAATAGGCAATTAGGGTTATCTATTTTTTAGCATGCTAGTTTTTTACTTAGAGGGAACTGTAAAAGTAGATTCTACCACAGACAAGCTTCTAGACTAGGCTGTAGGCTAGATTTTTCTAGGCTTGCAAAAAAGTATATGAGGAATAATGCATACTTTAAGACAAAAACCTATGTTATGTTGATTTTGAGAATGTTTTCCAAGGGAATATGATGATAAAGAGAATGAAATGGAACAACATAATGCACTCTATTTTTTTTATGTGAACTAATAGATAAACAACCACTAAATAAAACATTTGATATGCAAGTCAACACATAAACAATGGAAACACAATGAGGGAAATGTGAAATATAAAGACTATATGTAAAAATGTTTGAGGTGTAAAGAGTTCATAGACTCACCAAACTCCTTTCTTTCTAAAGTGCACAATAAATAGGGTCCATTATTGAAGTCTTCAATCACCAGATATGGAACCAAATGATTGGCCCTAAATTTGTAACCTTATCCCTTCTTTTTATCAATTATACTGCCAAGTCTTAGGATAATGTCTCCTACTTGTATCAAGCCCTAATGAACATTCTTATTAAATTTATGGGCCATATGGTCTATGTAGGCAACATGATTTTTTGAAACCCTAAGCTGATGTTCATCTAAGATCTCTAATTGCTCTAACTATGTACTTTTATACTCTTCATAATTAATGAGACCTAGAATAGAGATGCACATGGTAGGGGTTTTCACCTCAAGGGCTGGGACATATTTAGCTCTGAAGACAAGGGAATATGGGGTTGCCCCTTGGGAATAAAAATAATAATTTTATGATCCCATAATGTAGGGTAGAGTTGAAGGTGCCAATCTCTTTTATTGTCTTTGACTATTTTGACCAAGATTAACTTTAGGGTTTTATTTGTGGCCTCGACTTGGTCATTGGTCTATGGATAATAAAGAGAATATATGTGGTGAGAGATAGAAAATTTATTACATAATTCATGCATCTTAAGATCCTTTAAAGGGGACCCATTATCTATGATAATGACCTATGAGATCCCAAATTTGTAAATGATATAATTTTTAGATAAAGTTTGCAATCATAGATCTAGTAATAGTCATCAAATACATATCCTCTACCCACTTAGTGAAATATTTAGTGGCTATGATAATGAAGTGACGGCCATCCAAATCAGTGGGAGAGAGCTTGCCAATTAAGTTTATCCCCTAAGTGGAGAAGGGCCACACAATAACAATTGGATAAAGTGCCATGAGAGGAATATGAATCTAATGGGAAAAGTTTGACACTTCTCGCACTTTCTTACATAATCATTGACACCATGTTTAAAACTGAGCCAAAAGTATCCAATCTTATGGATTTTATAGGTATTTACATGGTTACCAAAGTGTCCACCACAAAAGCCGCTTTGATAGTGAAAAAGGATGTTTTTTGACTCCTCTTGATTGATACATCTCTGTAACACATCGTTAAAAGCTTTATGATGGATAACCTCTTTAAGAATGGCATATTTAGATGCAATGAGGCAAAGGTGATGCCTTTGTTGTGAATTGGCACCTTTGGATAAGTATAGTTAATTAAATAGTTTATGATGTCATTATACCAAAGAGATGGGATGCTCATAGGTTTCTCTATATAACATATCAATTCATTAGGAAAATTAGTATCGATGAGATCACTGCCATTTAAAGGGGAATATGCCAACCAATTAGAAATCATTTCTCCCTTAATGCACTTTTGGTTCACATAGATAAGATCAAATTCACTCAAAAGTGTGATGAAATTCCCAATCTTTAGAGAGGGCTAGTTGGGTCAAGAATTTTTATAAGGCTTGGGACCTCACTATTACCCTTGTCTCCTAATTAAGCACATAATGTCATAATTGCTTGGTTTTAAAAATAATGGCCAAACACTCTTTTTCTGCTCATGTATAATGAGTGTCATAATAAATGAGATTAAAACTAATAAAGTAGCTAACTTGCTCTTTTCCATCGTCATCCTTTTGGGCCAACATACATGAAAGAGATACTATAGCTTACATTATATAAAGTATAAGGGGTTTATCAAGCTTACGCACCATGAGTGTTAGGGGAAACACGATAAAACATTTTACTAATTTGAATAAATCCTAGCAATCCTTCATCCAAATCAAGCTATTCTCCTTTTTAGCAAGTTATTAATAGGATGAACTACATAAGTAAGATCAAGAACAAATCTATGAATTTCCCCTAGCTTCCCCAAGAACAATATGATTCATAACTCATCACTAGGGGGTAACATATCTAAGTTCACAAATTTTTTGGCAAAATCTATGTCAATTCCACAATGGGAGATAATTTAAATGATTTTTCCACTTGTGACTCCATACCTAGACTTTTAGGGATTAAGAGTGACTCCATACAAAATGAGATGCGTGAGAATGGTATGTAAGACCTCTAAGTGCTCAATTATTCTTCTTTCCTTTCCAATAAGATCATCAATGTAAATCTCTATAAACTTATGGATGATATCATGTAAATTATGTGTCATATCTCTCTAATACATTTCCCTGACATTTTTAAGGCCAAAGGGCATGACTAAATAGCAAAAGGTTCCCCATGGTGTAGTATATGAGGTTTTTATTTGATATTATTTCAAAATTTGAATATGATTATGTCTGTAGAATCCTTCCATGAGGTAAAAAAACTCATAAACTATGGTAGTTTCAATGATAACATCAAGGGAGGGAAGAGGAAAACCATTCTTAGGACATGTTTTGTTTATATCATGGAAGTCGATGCATATTTTATTTTTTCATTCTTTTTTAGAATGGGGATGATATTAAACATCCATTTAGAATAGTCTATAGGATTTATAAACCCTAATTTTAATATCGTGATGATCTCTTCTTTTACCATTAGTGCAACCTTGAGTTTGAGTGGTATGAGATTTTGTTTTATAGTTTTGCATCAAACATGGTTACCAAGTTAGGGACAACTAATTTAGGCTAGATTATTGTCATGTCTAAGTAGGAAAGGGAAAAGACTTTGTAAATTTTAGTAAGCAACTTATTATGGTCTTCTACCTATTGTGGTGAGAATGAAGATCCCTGTTTGAGGATCCTAGGGCTTTCTTCAGTCCCTATGTTAATGTATATGGTGTCCTCAATTAGGGAAGCATTCCCTTCTTGAAATTCATCTAGAGAAGGGGGAAGATTAGGCTCCTCATTTTCAACACCAAGGGCATCAAATTCTTTGTTAGAGGATATATAACATTTGATCTTATAGTAAGAATCATTGTAATTTGACCCAGGGGTAGATGTGGGATAACAAGTGAAATCAAATCCCTTTTGATGGTGTGATGAGGGAAGATCATCATAGGCTCTTAGGAATTATAAGATAGCCTCATTATTTTTAGTGAAGTCAAGTAATAAAGGATCATGGTATTTTCCAATATACACAAAGGGTTTGTTCATTTGATGCCTTTTAAATAAGCGGTTCAGACCTGATAGAGAATATAAAATATGATTTGGGTATCATTGTATGGGGGATAAAACAAGAAGAGGAAGGAACCATAAAATCAACAAACTGATTACTTTATCTCAGAATGGCTTCTATGGAAATAAAATCAAAATCTTTAGCAACCTAGTGTATTATGTTCTTATAGAGCTTAAGATGTTTAGCTTTAGTTTGGTATACTTATGAAAACTTGGTTTGTCAGTAATTACGATTCATGTTGGATCTTTAGATTTTGTACACCTAATAGTTTTTCAATAATAATCTCTAACAATATGGCTTCATATTCTGTCCCATTTTTTATGCATTCAAAGTCTAATTTGAAACCAAATGACATGATCCTTCCTTCAAGGGATATTAGGATGACTCTTGTCCATGTGTCGAGATGACATTTTACTCATAGTGAAGGGTCCATTGACATTTCATGAAGGAAGAATAATCATCTTGCTTTGGGGGCTTTTCTCAGTCTTCAAAGATCTCAACCATGCAAATGTCAAGTATGCTAGCTAGCCCCTATTGGGCTTTAGGGTCTTGAGATTCTAGAAGATTGTAAGTTCCCACTTTGTGGGGGTCAAAGGGAAGTGTGAGGGGTTGATCCTTCTCTAGGATACTGATAATATCAGTTTTAGACTTTGTCAATATGGATCTCACTGTGGTAGGGGTTTTGATATTCACCTTTTCTATTATTTTGACCCTTTTGTCTTCAGGTTTTTCATTTGATGAAAGTTTGGGGATTTCAACACCCCTCTTTAAGAAACTATCATGGGTGTTGGGGTATGTTTGAATTCAACCAAATATTGGGGAATTGCCACATGATTGGTGGGAAAGTGATAATCAATCTACAATCCTAGCTATTTATGCATGGTCACTTGAAGAGAGTCAAAGGGTTTATGGTCCCCTTGAACAACAAAAACTTTCCCCAAATGGAGTAACCTAATTTTTTGGAAAATGGTAGAAGGGATTGCCTTCATCCTGTGAATCCAAGGTCTATTGACGATCATGCTATAATTTGTATCCTTATCAATTATATAAAATTCTATCAACATGGTCTTGGGACCCAAAGTGATTTGTAAGCATGATGGTTTCAATCAAGGTAGATTTGAGGCTATCATAGACTTGTAAATGCTGAGGAATTAGTGCTCACATGGGTATTTATGACTTAGGTTATATTAGTATTAATATTTGAGTGTGTGTTTGATGAGTTGTATTAAAAACTCATAAATGTAATTGTATGCAAATTAAATAAAGTGAGTTGCAACTCACATAGAAAATATAATAGTGAGAGAGAATAAAAGAGAAAGTTTCTAGGAGAGATAAGAGGTAGAGAGATGTAAGAGATGAAATAATATGTGTTGATTTATTGTTTATATGATATATTCACACTATATAGGTAATGTTTACATTCTGATAATAAAATTGAAGTTCACTGACCAAAATCCTTATGTGTTACACTTTTGATCCTTTAGCTCTTCTCCATTATGGCATAGAACCCATCATTGATATCAAAGCAGGGTCTCTCTTGGACCTCTCTTTTACCCTCCATTCAATAATTTTAGGGTATGGTCTAATGGCTATATAGTGTAACCCACTTATAAAATCCATATTTTCCCATCTACCTATTTCCATATTGATAATAATTTGCATTGCAAACCATATGCATAATTGTTTGCCATTCACCACCCACTTGTATATTCTCCTCTCTTCTCCCATGCTGTCCACTTTATCCACAATTCCCATTCATCCTATTCACCGCCTACATATATACATACATCACAATTTTTTGGGGGTTGGTTCTATTTTGCAAGAAATTCAAATTTGTAGGAGAAGAACAACAAAGAAGAATCAGTTTTAAAGAGTAACCACATGATTTCCCTAGGCACAACTCCTCAGTTGGAAGATTTATGTTATTTTTGTATGTAACATCATCTGTATTTACATTGGATACTCAACTTGGATCCAACATTCTATGCATGGATCACTCCGAACTGCACCTTCACAACTTGTGCTCCGAGGTAGACTCCAAACGATGCTCAACCTATCCATCTTAACCCACTCCAGATCCTCCAATGCCAAACTTGAACAACCCGTGCATCAAATTGCATATGGCGATAAGTTAAACTTATGAACTTGGCCTATTCACTTGTTTCAGATACTACTCCTATAGCTCATCAACATAACACCAAAACCTACATCTGCATCACATATTGAGGTTTTCTCAATAAACTTGCAACTGAAATAATTTCATTTGATTTTTCATTTATGTTGTGAAATCCGTAGTTTTTATTTTTATTTTTTCGTCTTTTTAAAATTTCAATTTAAAACTGTTATTTTATTTTTAAACATGATTAAAAGTTTGTGGTATTTTGTTTAATCTTAGTTTTGTTTAGGTTAGGTTAATTTTTTAAAAGTGTAGTTTTCTGCCCATGGTTTAAGTTTTATTAAGTATTTATTTTTAATTTAATACGTTTTAGTTTATAGGTTTAAATTTTTAGTTCATAAGTTTTTAGGTGGCTTTAAATAGTGGTTTTGCTCATTATTATTATTGAATCTAATCTATAGTTTTCTATATGATTCGTGGTTTTGATTTTTCTTTAGTTGTATGTGCTTTTTGAAATATTTTTATGTCAAGTTTTTATTAATATTTATTATTTATATTAGGTTTAGTTTTATGTTTATAAAGTTTTTAACTTTATTATTAAATTATATTATTTTTTAAGTTTTTAATATATATATTTTTAAAGTTTATGTTTGTATTTTTTACTAAATTTTTTTTAACTTTTAATTTTATTTAATTATTGTTTTTAGTTTTATTTTTTTTGTCTTGGTTAGGGGTCATTTTTATTTTTTAAAAATAAAATTTATAGTGTTTTATTTTTTAATGTCAAAGTTAAAAATCTAGTGTCTGTCAAATACGTTTTAAAATGTATTTTTTAAATAAAATATGTAATAATTTTTTATATATCATTATTTTTCATACACATAATTTTCAGGATAATAAATCTCTCATGTTTTGTAAAATAAATGTATTTTCAGGTAACCCCGACATTCGCATGTCAAACTTGTGGGGGGAGATATTAGTTATTTTGTCCCCAAAAAATGCCACTCATTTTTGGGACAACCTATGGACTATTTTGGCCTTGCACAGACCAAAATTTCTTTCTTCCCTTCTCAAAATTTGTTCTGAGCTTTCAAATTTCTCATTTTAAAGCTTTTTTCGTAAAGGGATTCACAGGTTCAACAAGTTAAAAAACTTCTGCAGGTGAGTTCAGTCAAAAGAACAAGTTTCTAACACTTAGTCATTTCCAAGATTGGTTCAATGCCTCAGTTCAATCAAAAAGAGTTCAATCGGCACATGATAAAGGGCAAAGGCTTGGACCATTGAACTTTGAACCACTTTGGTTCAAAGGTTCAATGGGTTCAACGACCAAGTTGGTTCAACGCGCTTAGTGCAAAAAATCAAAAGGACTTAGCCAAATAACAAAGGATGAGCCTTTTGAACCATTGAACTGTTGAACCAAAGTTGGTTCAAACGGCAGGTTTAAGGGGCTGCCCCAAAGCGAAAAAGGTAAGTGCCTGTGCGGAGGGCAGGTATCATTGGTTCGAAGGTCAAAGAAGGAACCTCATGAGCCTATGAGGGATTTTGATGTCAAGTTTGACAAAATGAGGCACAAGATTCCCATGGTCACCCAGCCAACACTTTAGAATCTCAAGTGTTTCTTCATCAACTCACAACTGCCTGAAGTGAGTTTCTTGCTAAGACGGGCTAGGCACATAGACCTTGCTGCTGCTCAGGACTTGGCTACTGAGGTAGAAGATGACCTTATCTTGGCTAGAAAGATAAGAAGAGATCTAAATAGAGGTAAATCTTCTCCTTCTTCTGAATACTCCCCTTCAGCCACCATTGATCCAATGGTGCAGAAGCTAGCAAATGAATTGCTGGTCCTTAGAAGACAAATGGCCCAAGTTATGTTTACTTCTCCTAATAGAGATATGCCAAGGAGGACATTTCAGAATCAGGCATACCAAGGTAATGCTGCTAGGAATCAAGGGCAGCCAAATTGTCTTCCTCCCCCACAGAGGAACCTCACCCTTGAAGCACCTCCAACCAACTCAGCGGTTGGATATTTGGAAACTGAACATGATTTCTCTTTCCAACCTGAGTTTGATCCTGAAGATGATGCTAATCTCTTCACTGAGGAAGAAGAAGAATTAGCTAGCGACTCCTATATTGGTTTTTTGAACTATCAGGATGAACCCAAGAGTGAAGGCAATGCAGCTGAGGGGTCATATGCGATATTCACCCGGTCCAAAATTAATAAGCTCAAGAAGCTGATAAGGAGAAAGTAAATGAGTGACCTCAACCAATAATTTTAATTGCTAAGTGGGGATCCACTCTTCCTTTCCAGCCAAAGGACCCAGTGATTTCAAGGAAGGTAAGTACCCTAAATGCCCCTACGCCTTCTACTTCAATTTCACAGTCCAATCCTCCCCCTTTCAAAAATCAAAAGGATGAACTCCCATCCTCTACTCCTAGCTAATTCTAGACATTTGATATCATTGACCATATAAAGAGAACCAAAATTCAAATGTCTGAATTTGAATTTCTGCAGTCCCATCTCGAGCAATTAGATAGACTGGTTCAATGTGTTAAAAACTAGAACATCCCTGTTGAACGAGCAATTCCCAAAGTGACACATGATGCTGCCAAGAATGCACCCACCAGAAACAACCTTGTCACCGCTCCCCTATTGCTCCTGGCAGGACTAAACCTTTTTATGTCTCATTGCTAATAAATGGACATCAACTAAATAATTGCATCATTGATTTTGGAGCTTCAGACAATGTCATGCCTGCTAAAGTGGCCAAATCCCTTGGTCTCACACTAACCAAGACATTTGAGAGATGTTTCTCAATGGAGAACAAATAAGTGCCACTGCTAGGGAAAATTAAAGACACCCAATTTGCATTTGCTGCCTTTCCAGACAAGCGAATCAAGATGACTGTCCTAGTGGCTGACATCCCAGCATCATATGGCATCCTTCTTGGGTGGAACTTCTGCAATGATTTTGGAGGGAAATTAAGCATGGACTTGTCTCAGGCAAGATTCCTTGTGAAAGGTGTAATGCAGAGGTTGCTTCTTGAGAAGGAGGCAAAATACATTGTCACTTAGACATCAAGGCCTGAAGCTCAAATTCTATTTGAGTCTTCAGGCTGGGGTAATTATTTTCTGTCTACTAAAGACATTCATGTTTCAGCAGATGAAAATCTTGTAGGTGACGATCTAGGAATTGGTTTAGACATAACAACACCAAGTATGCCTGATAGTGCCAATGATTGGTAGGTGTTGAATGGGAACAATCAAATCATGTGCTGGTTTGAACCAGAAGAGCAACCAATTATGGTAATGGACCATGTTGTTGCGCATCAAAATCAGGAAAAGGAACTTTTTGCCAAGAGAGCAAAGATTCATGGTTTTTAGATTAAAATTCAAGTCTTGATGTGGGGCAAGAGGAGAAAACCAAAGGGAGGACATAGAAAATTGGTTTCTTGGTGGAGAGTTTCATTCACCCATCACCGATTCTAGGGAGAAAATGGCTTCTTACTAATTTATCAGGATAAAGCGCCATTTTCACTACCTCTCAGGGGGCATCATTTGAAGTACTTCAATTCTTGAAGTACCAGATTAGTTCACCTGTACATATGTACATTTGTATAGTCTTTTGGTTCTATTTTGTGCTTTTCATTTTAATTTTTGGCACCTTTCTTTTTGGGTAGCATGACTCCATATCCCAATGGCACACTTCAAGGCACTAGAGATTCTGGTTTTTACTCCCCTCAACTGTGTTTCAAGTTTCCAACTGAAGGTAGTTCCCCAACTGGAGCCAGCTGTTGTCCCTGAAAAATGCCACTCATTTTTGGGACAACCTACGGGCTATTTTGGCCTTACACAAACCAAAATTTCTCTCTTCCCTTCTCAAAATTTGTTCTGAGCTTTCAAATTCCTCATTTTAAAGATTTTTCTGTAAAGGGATTCACAGGTTCAACATGTTAAAAATCTTCTGCAGGCAAGTTTAGTCAAAAGAACAAGTTTCTAACACTTAGTCATTTCCAAGATTGGTTCAACACCTCGGTTCAATTAAAAAGAGTTTAATCAGCACATGATAAAGGGGAAAGGCTTGGACCATTGAACTTTGAACCACTTTGGTTCAAAGGTTCAATGGGTTCAATGACCAAGTTGGTTCAACGTGCTTGGTGCAAAAGATCAAAAGGACTTAGCCAAATAACAAAGGATGAGCCTATTGAACCATTGAATCGTTGAACCAAATTTGGTTCAATTGATAGGTTCAAGGGGCTGCCCCAAAGCAAAAAAGGCAAGTGCCCATGCGGAGGGTAGGCAACATTGGTTTGAAGGTCAAAGAAAAGACAAAATTCCTTCGAATTTGTTCAAAGGTCCAAAAGGAACAATTCTTTCAGACTTTTTGTCCGATGGAAATGGCTAAGTCCAAGAGGCCGAAAGAATACTTTTGAGAAGATTTTCTTAGAAAAATGTTAAGGCAAAATTCCTTCAGACCTTTTGTCTGAAGGAATTCACCCAGAGAAAAAGTCCAAAAAAATAGGAAAGAATGAATGGCCAAGCAACAAGAAACTTTCCTTCAGACATTTTGTCTGAAGGAATTCTTTCAGGCTTTTTGCTCGATGGAAAAAGCCCGTCGAAGAAGTAAGAACCTGCCGGGGAAGTTGAAGCCCGAAGAACAAGTACCCTTGCAGGGGGGCACTTGGCAACAGAGAAAGGACCATTTCAAAAGCCCGAACAAAGATGTAGAAAGGAACTTTCATAGACTTAGACAAAAAGGGGCTTCAACGGATGAACCGAATGAATCGAATGAACCATTGAGCCATTGAACCAAAAGGTTCAACGGGATCAAGGTTTAAAGGTTCAACTGGAGCTTAGAAAGATAAAGGAAGTAGTGTTTGAGCGAAATGCAGAATAAACCAATGAACCGATTGAACTTTGAACTAAAAGAGTTCAAATTTCAATGGTTCAACATGGTTCAAAAGTTCAAAGGTGGCCTCAATCAAAGAAAAAGTGGCACACAAGTGGTTTAACGGATGGCCCTGTCAGGATCTACACATATCTCTAAAACCAAGGTGTTAGTGAACCAAGCTCTGATCCTACTGTCAGGATCCCCTACTCTACTCTGAGAGTATAATTGATTACCTTTGTATAAGCAACTAAACACACAATTAAACCAGAAGTAATAAGTAACTAGAATTTAGAAATAGCACAGAATATGAGATACGAGAAAAAATACAATCTGTATTAACACTCTTCCAAAAGGAAATACAATGAAAAAATCTCACTCTTCTCACACCTCTCAGATGTACAGATCTCTTTCCCTTGAGAGTTCTCTCTCTCAATCAATTACAATCAACTCAAACACAGAGTTGTTCCCTCCACCAGTCAGTGACAATCAACCCAATGGTTGTTGCCTACTTCCAGTCCACCAAGTAGACCTTCTTGATCTTGATCCTTGTTGTGTTGTAGATCTCCTTAATCTTGATACCCCACAGATCTAACTAACCTTGTACACACACATACCCACAGATCTCCTTGATCTTGCTACACTGTAGATCAACTAACCTTGCTTACCATGTAGATCTACCTGATCTTGCCACCTGCAGATCAACTGATCTTGCTACCTGCAGATCAACTGATCTTACACTTAGAAGGATCTAGTCCTTGTCCTTGATTACAATATAGCCCTGTGGGTCTCTTAAATAGATCCCAAACTAAACAATAATTATAAATGTAGACTCAAGACTAAAATTAGTCTTTACATGCAAACTCATTGTTCGTCTAAAATTAGACCAGTTCTGGAAACACACCGATGCCAGCTGACTACTAATCAATGTCAGTTACTGTGTACACTGAATATGACTAATGTCAGTTGGCCTGACTGACGTTGATTAATTTGACACTTAGCAACCTCCACCATTTGCATAATAGTGAAGCTTTTAGCTCCATAACTTAACAATCTCCCACTTGGAGATAAATAGTTGCACCTATACCTGTACCTGTACATCCTCTAATTTGTTTTTGGCTTGTATCCCTCTTCAAGTTCAATCTTGAAGACCAACAAAATTTTAATGAAGATTCAACTTCTCCTTTGTTCCCAACTTTGTTAACATACCTGTAGGGTTCCTATCCTTGCTAGCCATCGTGACTGCAACAACCTTCTACATCTCTAAAATCCAGCTAACCGCCGTTCCACCAAAAGTGAACACATATCTTGTGGTGCTTCTCCTGCCATCCAAGTCACCTGCCATATCTGAATCTACATGCCCATGTAGAGAAGTGCTTGACCCTGCATATCATAAATACTTGCTGCTGGTCCCTCTCAGATATCTGAGAATCCACTGAACTGCTTTCTAGTGCTTCTTTATTTCTTTCATGCTGATCTTCTACTAACCAACAATATTTCTTTACATGGCCTTTCTTTCCATAATTCCAGCAGGTTATACCTCCATTTCTAGATTTGGGTCTCCTGTCTATCTTTGACCTTGATTTCCCTTGCTTACCCTTCTCTCTTTGCCTTCCCCTGCTTTCAACACTTAAAACATTTCTTGATATTTCCCCTGTGCTTTTCTTGCAAATTTCTTCATTTAAAATTACACTAACAACATCATCAACTTTCAATATATTTGAAGCAGTCGCAGTATTACTAACTGCCATTACCAAACTATTCCAACTTTTAGGTAAAGAGCATAAGATTAAGAGAGCCTCAATTTCATCATCAAAAACTATATTGACTGAAATTAATTAATTTATTAATCCATAAAAATCACTAAGATGACTATATACTGATCCACCTTCCTGCATTTGCAAATTAAATAATTGCTTCATAAGAAATACCTTATTCGAAGCTGAGGGTTTTTCATATAAATTTGCCAAAGATTCCATTAACTCTACCGTTGTCTTTGCCTGTGATAAGTTGGAAATCATAGATGATGCCAGGCTCAGCCTTATAGTGCCAAGAGCCTTTCTATTAAGAACATTCCATTCTTAATCCTGCATATCTGTGGGCTTTCTTGAAACCCCACTCAACGATAAGTACAGATCATTCTGATATAGATAATCTTCTATCTGCATCCTCCATAATTGATAATTCTTGCCATTGAGTTTCTCCATTCTTAGCTTACTTTCTTCTGCCATTGCTTTACTCCCACTCAATTAGAAACCCCTATGAGTGACTTGTAATCAATAAACACTTAACACACTCTGAGCTTTTATTTGACCCAGCTCTAATACCACTTGTTAGGATCTACACATATTTATGAAACCAAGGTGTTAGTGAACCAAGCTCTAATCCTACTGTCAGGATCCCCTAATCTACTCTAAGAGTACAATTGATTTCCTTTGTATAAACAACTAAACACAGAATTAAACTAGAAGTAATAAGTAACTAGAACTCAAAAATAACATAGAATATGAGATACGAGAAACAATACAATCTGTATTAACACTCTTCCAAAAGGAAATACAATGAAGAAATCTCACTATTCTCACACCTCTCAGATGTACAGATCTCTTTCCCTCAAGAGTTCTCTCTCTCTCAATCAATTACAATCAACTCAAACACAGAGTTGTTCCCTCCACCAGTTAGTGACAATCAACCCAATGGTTGTTGTTACCTACTTCCAGTCCACCAAGTGGACCTTCTTGATCTTGCTTCTTGTTGTGTTGCAGATCTCCTTGATCTTGCTACCTCGTAGATCTAACTGACCTTGCACACACACACCCATAGATCTCCTTGATCTTGCTACACCACAGATCAATTGACCTTGCTTACCATGTAGATCTACCTGATCTTGCTACCTGCAGATCAACTGATCTTACACTTGGAAGGATCTAGTCCTTATCCTTGATTACAATACAGCCCCATGGGTCTCTTAAATAGATCCCAAACCAAACAATAATTAGAAACACAGACTCAAGACTAAAATTAGTCTTTACATGCAAACTCACTGTCCATCTAAAATTAGACCAGTTTTGGAAACACACAGGTGATCGACGTCAGTCCTATCTGACCGATGCCGGCTGACCACTAACCGATGTCGATTACTATGTACACTGAATATGATCAATGTTAGTTGGCCTGACCAACGTCAATTACTTTGACACTCAGCAACCTCCACCATTTACATAATAGTGAAGCTTTTAGCTCCACAACTTAACAGGTCCAACCAAGGAACGAAGAAGCGATTGAACCAAGAAGCGATAAAACAAAAGATATAGAATGAACCAATGAACCGATGAACTTTCAATGGTTCAGTGGGTTCAAGGTTTGACCTGAATCAAGTAATTGACTGAAAAGAGAGCCCAAAGGCTCAAAGAGAGAAGATCGATGCAAAGGACCAAAAATGTCTTCGAAAGAGTTATTTTAGTAGGTGGAACAGTGGATCGAGTAAACTTTTGAGTGCACCAAACCAAGGACGTGGCCTATTTTCTTCCATGAAGTAAAGACAAATATGCAAAGGACCAGATGGTCCATATTAAGGAGGAGAAATATTAGATGAAAGGACACACCATAGTTATGACAGCGCACTGTTCTCAGCATGGTCTCTCCAGACAAAACTGGAGATGCATTGAAGACATTGACTGCAGCATGGGCCATCCCATGGAAAAAGGTGCCAATCCTTGCGTAGTGCCTATAAGTTTGTTAATTCTCTCATTTGTAAAGGAGACTTTTCATTTTTACAAGAGTGAAACTCTACCCATTTTGAAAGAAGAAGACTGAGACTTTGAGCTCAGATTGTAATTTCAATTTCATTTTTATCTGAATGAGAAGCAGGTTGTTTATAGACTTTATGCTATTTTGGCTTGTATCAATTTGGGAGATCATTCTTACGTCTATCTTCTGAAGGTGTTCTTATTCATTTAATTTGGTAAGCAAAATTAGTGAAGGTAATAGGGAAGTGTTCTGAAACCAACTGTGGGAAGACTTTGTGCATTCACAATTGTTTTCAATCTGTGTTTTTTTTCTTTTTGTGTTGAGGATTCTGGGACAACTTTGTGCCCCCATTATCCTTTGTGATATACACTTTAGGTAGTTTAGGTGGAAACTTTGCATTCTACTTCATCCTATTATTACTACGCCTTTTTGATTATTGGTTACTTTACTATATGAAAGAAACTCATTATTAAGTTGTGGAGCTAAAAGCTTCACTGATGCAAATGGAAGAGGTTGTTAAGTGTCAGAACAACTAATGTTAGTCTAATCAATTGACGGTGATCATCTTTAGTGTTCTCAGTAACTGACATCGGTTATGGGTTGGTCGACATCGATCAGATAGGAACCGATGTCGGTAGCCTATATGTGTGTGCATTTGCATGCGCTTCCAGAATTGGTCTAATTTTAGATAGACAATCAGTTTGCATGTAAAAGACTAATTTTAGTCTTGATTCTATGTTTCTAATTATTGTAATTAGGAAGTCTAATTATTGTTTGCATGAGATCTATTTAAGAGACCCATGGCACTGTATTGTAATCAAGGACAAGGAAGAAATCCTTCCAATTATAAGATCTAGGTTTGCAGGTGTGCAAGAACTAGGTTGATTTGCAGGTGTGCAAGATCAAGGGTGATCTACATAGTAAGTAAGATCAATTGATTTGTAGGTGTGCAAGATTAGGGAGGTCTACTTGGAGTACTTTGAGTACTTGGTGTACTGGCAGTATTGTTACTGACTAGTGGAGGGTACAACTCTGTGTTTGGGTTGTTGTAATTGGTTGTGAGAGAGAGAAATCTTGAGAGAGAATTAATGGTATGCCTAAGAGGTGTGGGAAGAGTGTAATTTCTTCATTGTATTTCCTTCTGGAAGAATGTTAATACAAGATTGTATTATCTCTCATATTTTGTGTTATTTCTGAATTCTAGTTACATATTACTTCTAGTTTAATTCTGTGTTTAGTTGCTTATACAAGGTAATAAATTATGCTCCTAATCCTAACAAGTGGTATCAAAGCGAGGTTGCAGGTTCATCAGAGCCTGGTTTAGAATAGGTTAGTGTTTGTTGATTACAGGTCACTCTCAAGGGTTTTTGATTGAGTGGGAGTATAGCAATGGCAGAAGAAAATAAGCTAAGAATGGAGAAATTCAATGGCAAGAATTATCAATTATGGAAGATGCAGATAGAAGATTATCTGTATCAGAAAGATATGTACTTACCATTAGGTGGGGTTGTAAGCAAGCCCACATATATGAAAGATGAAGAATGGAATGTTCTTGATCGAAAGGCTCTGGGATATATAAGGTTGAGCCTAGCATCGTCTGTGATTTCCAACTTATCACAGGCTAAGACAACGGTAGAGTTAATGGAACCTTTGGCAAATTTATATGAAAAACCCTCAACTTTGAATAAGGTATTTCTTATGAAGCAATTATTTAATTTGCAAATGCTGGAAGGTGGATTGGTACATAGTCATCTTAGTGATTTCCATGGATTAGTAAATTAGTTAATTTCAGTCAATATAGCTTTTGATGATGAAATTAAGGCTCCCTTAATCTTATGCTCATTACCTGAAAGATGGGATAGTTTGGTAATGGCAGTTAGTAATACTGCATCTGCTTTAAATATCTTGAAAGTTGATGATGTTATTAGTGTAATCTTGAATGAAGAAATTCACAGGAAAAGCACAGGGGAATTATCAGGTAATGCTTTAAGTGTTGAAAGCAGGGGAAGGCAAAGAGAGAAGATCGAGCAAGGGAAATCAAGGTCAAAGATAGGCAGGAGATCTAGATCCAGGTATGGCAGTAAAATCTGTTGGAATTGTGGAAAGAAAGGGCATGTAAAGAAAGATTGTTGGTTGGAAGAAGATCAACATGAAGGAAATGAAGAAGCAGATGTTGCAGGTATTTTTGCACATGATGCTCTTGTATGTTCCTTGAATAAAGTGGAATCTTGGGTTTTAGATTCTGGTGCCTCTTTCCATGCAACCCCAAATAGAGAATTTTTCCATGATTATGTCCAAGGAGACTTTGAAAAGATTTATTTAGGGGATGGTAAGCCTTGTCAAATGGTTGGCAAATGGAAAGTGCAGCTGAAACTGCAGACGAGCAACACATGGGTGTTGAAGGAGGTCATGCATGTCCCAAGCAAGAAGTGGAATTTGATTTCTGTTGGAAAGTTGGGTGATGAGGGATGCACAGTAACTCTCATAGCAGAATCTTGAAAAGTTTCCAAGGGTACACTTATTTTAGCGAGAGATAAGAAAGTAGGTACTCTTTATCTATCTACTTGTATTACTGATTTTCCTTCTGGTATATCTACTTCAGATGTAGATGCAAAGATGTGGCTCTGTAGGCTTGGTCACATGAGTAAGAAGGGGATGCATGTTCTTGAGTCAAAAGGTAAGAGTTTAGATTCAGAAAGCATAGATCGAGATTTTTGTAAGCAATAGAAAAAAGTGAGGTTTCTTGAAACTCATGCTACAAAAAAGGATCAGGTTTATTGCATAAAGAGGAAATATGATGTTTTTGACAAGAACAGGAAAGCCTTAGTGTTCATGGAGAAGATGATGGATAGAGATCAGCTCAAGGGGCTGAATAATTCTGAGTAGGGTAGTTTGGACAAGGTTATGATTCAAAGTAAGCTCGTGGGTAAAAAGTCATCACTCATAGGAAAACATAGTTATCAACGTCGGTCAGGTGGAACTAACATCGAATAGGTAGGTACCGACATCGGTCATGTGTAGACCAGAGTCGATGGTGTGAGGTAGGTGGACACCAATGTTAGTCAGGGAATCGACATCGGTGATTAGGTGGAATTGACATCAGTTGGGTGCAAACCAGGGTCGGCCAGAGGTGACCGACATCGGTCACTATTAAAATAGATTTTGGGCAGACAACACGCTGTCAAGGAGTCTCAAACGCCCATGTGGGGGACTGAAAGGGTAAGTAAGCCTCAAATTCCTTATTCCCCTTCTTTACACTACTTGTTGCTCACTGATGGTCAAGAACCAGGAAGTTTTAAAGAGGTAGAGCAGGTAGAATCTAGGAAACAGTGGGAGCATGGCATGAATGGGGAAATTGATTCCTTGGGAAAGAACTAAATGGGAGATTTGGTAGAGTTTCCAACCAAAAAGAAAGCACTGAAAGATGAATGGATTCCCAGGTTAAAGAAAGGAGAGAATGGACACGTGAGATAGAAGGCCAGATTATATGGTCTTGAGTAGGCTGTAGGACAATGGTGTTTAAGGTTTGACAGATGTATGACAAAGCATGGCTTTGGTTAATGTCAATGTGACCATTGTGTTTACTTCACCAGGTTGGATAATATTAGCTACATTATCCTGTTACTGTATGTGGTGAATATGCTTGTTGCAGGGTCACACATGCAGGGAGTTGCTGAGCTAAAGGTAAAGTTAGTTCAGAGGTTTGCCATGAAGGATTTGGAAGCAAAAAAATTCTTTGGCATGAGTATTTCTAGAGACGGGGAAAGTCACAGGTTGATGTTGTCTTAGGATGATTATGTGAATAAGGTAGTGGAGAGGTTCAATATGTAGGATGCAGAACTGGTTAACACACCTATGGATGGACAGTTCAGATAACAGTGTCCCAAATCACATGATGAAATTGAGTACATGTGTACTAGACCTGATATTACCCAAGCAGTGGGAGTTGTCAGTGAGTTTATGGCCAATCTAGGAAAGAAGCATTGGAAAGCAGTTCAGTGGATTCTCAGGTATCTAAGAGGGACCAACAACAGGTATACATGCTATGCAGGGTCAAGCACTTCTCTACATGGGTATGTAGATTTAGATATGCCAGGTTACTTGGATGATAGGAGTAGCACCATACGATTTGTGGTGGTTGGTCTTCAAGACTGAACTTGAAGAGGGATACAAGTCAAGAAATAAAATTAGATGATGTACAGGTACAAGTATAGGTGCATTTGTTTATCTCCAAGTGGGAGATTGTTAAGTTGTGGAGCTAAAAGCTTCACTAATGCAAATGGAGGAGGTTGTTGAGTGTCAGAGCAATCAACATCGATCTGATCAACTGACGTCAGTCATCTTTAGTGTTCACAGTAACCGACATCAGTTATGGGTCAGTCGAGATCGGTCAGACAGGAACCGACGTCTGCAGCCTATGTGTGTGCGTTTGCATGTGCTTTTAGAACTGGTCTAATTTTAGACGGATAGTCAGTTTGCATGTAAAAGACTAATTTTAGTCTTGAGTCTGCATTTCTAATTATTATAATTAGGAAGTCTAATTATTGTTTGCATGGGATCTATTTAAGATACCCATGGGGCTGTATTGTAATCAAGGACAAGGAAGAGATCCTTCCAATTGTAAGATCTAGGTTTGCAGGTGTGCAAGACCAGGTTGATCTGTAGGTGTGCAAGATCAGGGGAGATCTACATGGTTAGTAAGATCAGTTGATTTGAAGGTGTGCAAGATCAGGGAGATCTACTTGGAGTACTTTGAGTACTTGGTGTACTGGCAGTATTGTTACTGACTGGTGGAGGGTACAACTTTGTGTTTGGGTTGTTGTTGTAACTAGTTGTGAGAGAGAGAACTCTTGAGGGAGAATTAATGGTACACCAAAGAGGTGTGGGAAGAGTGTAATTTCTTCATTGTATTTCCTTTTAGAAGAGTGTTAATACAAGATTGTATTGTCTATCATATTCTGTGCTGTTTCTAAATTCTAGTTACATATTACTTCTAGTTTAATTTCATGTTTAGTTGTTTATACAAGGTAATCAATTGTGCTCTTAATCCTAACACTCCTGTTGTTTCTTGCAAGAACACTTCTAAAAGAAGAGAAGTGCCTTTAGTGTTTACACTAGTATTTTCTCCTTTGTCTGTGTGCATCATCTCTGAAAGAAGAGAGATGGATGGTTTATTCTGCACCCATGTGTTATTTTTTGCTTATTTATATTGTCTATAGCTCCTATGTATCTATAGGGAACCTCCCCTTGATGAGAGGAGAGAATTGTCTCTGGTTGATGTAGTAAATCTGCTCACCTAGCTGACCAATCTTCCTACTGTGGTTGATCAAACCTATTTTGTTGATCAATACGCTAATTGACAAAATATTCACCCAACAAGCTAGACCATGTAGTTCCTCTCCCCATGTTTTCACTATGGCATGGGGTGGAAAGGGAGGGTGTTGAGGAATTAATCCTCATATGAGTACTTAAGACTTAAGTTATATTAGTATTAATATTTGTGTGTGTGTGTGTGTGTGTGTGTGTGTGTGTGTGTGTGTGTGTGTGTGTGTGTGTGTGTGTGTGTGTGTTATGAGTTGTAATAACAAATCATATATGTAATTATATGAAATTTGAATAAAGTTAGTTGTAATTTATGTAGAAGATACAATAGTGAGAGACAATAAAAGAGAAAGTTTCTACGAGAGATAAATGGTAGAGAGATGTAAGGGATAAAAGAATAAGTGTTGACTCCT
Source organism: Torreya grandis (assembly GCA_037957365.1). Classification (NCBI taxonomy): domain Eukaryota; kingdom Viridiplantae; phylum Streptophyta; class Pinopsida; order Cupressales; family Taxaceae; genus Torreya; species Torreya grandis. Next base: position 2,503,471 of record JARHVA010000662.1, read on the forward strand.
TGTTTGGAGATATTCACACACACACACACACAACAACTATATGTGTGTGTGTGTGTGTGTGTGTGTGTGTGTGTGTGTGTGTGTGTGTGTGTGTGTGTGTGTGTGTGTTTATATTTGAATAATAAAATGGAAGTTGACTGACCAAAAACCTTATGTATCACACTTTTGAACCTTTGGCTCTTCTACATTATGGATTAAAACTCATCAACAAAGTGTTTTAAGTGATAGAGGAATTGGTTTCTCTATAACTGAGTTTATGGAGGATTGAAAAAGGGACTATGTTGATAGTTTCCCCATTATCAACCATCACTCTATTTACATAGTTGTTGTAGATCCATACTTATAGATACAAAGCTAGATCTATCCTTTTGGCCATTTCAACATTTCGAGGTAGACTCTTGAGGTCCAAAAAGTAACCGTCTCTTGATTTTTGTCCAGGTGGAAACATGTCCAAATAAATATGATTGAATTAAGCTTGGTGTAGAGGCATCAAACTTCATAGGTGGCCCATTTCCAAGGCTTCAATCAATGCCGAATGAAGGGAAGAAGAGTTTTTGGGAAAGTCTAAGAAAGAGATATGGAAAAGTACCTTTGTGAGGTCAAAATCTAAATCATAGTTCACCATATGTTTGGGGTTGGTGTCAGTCTCCAAGACATTTTCCATGTAAGGGGTTATGGGTTGATATTCTCTTGTGAGAGTAACAACGTTTGCATATTCATCAATTTATAATTACACAACCCATATCATGAAGTTTTCCCTTGTGGTACTAGTTGGGGAGCCACATCAGGGTTGATTATGCAAGAGATAGAGGCCTCAACGTCATGAGTACAGGTTGATGGAGGTTGGTTGGTTTGGTTACCATATGGATGGTTTTGGATAGTGCACCATTGATGGTCTGCAAAGGAGTTTTGATAGATGCCCAAGTTGAAATTTTGTTGTGCCATAAGAATAGTTGCTAGGGCTTAAGGATTTGCATTTGCATTCCCTAAGAACATGCCTACAAATATTTGTCATTGGTCCTTATGGAGTATTTGAATGAATTTTTTATATTTTCTATAAGCATGATTATCTTTACTGACAACTCTATAAAATAGGAAATAGACATTGGGATCATAATCCTTGGGTCTCCGATTCTAGTTTGTGGTGCCTTAAGACTAGTTAAAATTTTGATATTACGGATAATAGTCAACAGGTTAGAACTAATTTGGAGGTAGATTTTAAAATTATATTATAAGGGGTGGATGATAATTAAAATTAATCGCATGAACCATGGGTTGAGGGTTTTGGTTTCTCTTACTTGCATTGTTGTTATTATTATTATTTTTGTTCATGGGTTGAGGAGGATCATTGTCAACAATGTTTGACCTCTTATTTTGGTTCATCACTCCATCCATAGTGGCATTTTATTACCCGTTCAAAACCTTAGGACCTAGGTTATTGGGGTTGTTTTGGTTAGACTAAAAACTCCCCTTGTTATGATTTGGGATAACTATCATTCCATTGTTCCGATAGGTTATGTGACTAATTTCAATGGCTTCTTGGTCAATTATTAGACCACTTTCAAGTGTTTCTTCATAGGACATATAAAAGAAAATTTATACATCTCCCATTGTTTCCTTGTTAAGGGAGTGTAAAAAGAGATTGCATAGTTCTCTTTGGTCCATGTGTGGCATGATAAAAAATAAGTATAAGAATTGTATCCATCTTATGATGAAGTGGACAATGGATTCATTGTGCTCTTGCTTAATGTGTAAGAATTACCATATACTAGTCTTAAGGAGTTTGTTCATATCAAAGTATTTGACAAACTCGACCATGAGTTGGTAAAATAAATTTATAGATCCCTCAGGGAGGCAATAATACCAATCAAGGGTAATTTATTCAAGGTTTTTGGGAATTTTTTTCCGCAACTAGCCCATCCCAAGGCAAAAAAACTTGAACAATAGTAACACTTGCCTTGACATGCACATTGGGATCTCCCTCTCCTTTAAAATTAGGGAGGTTAGGTAGGGGACAAGGTAAAATAACACCTTGTATACTATGATTGAGGGGCTCTTTCAAATATTCAATGTCGGTCCCCATAGTATTGAATTATGTTAAAGGTATAATGGGATAGGATTGAAGAGGGAGATTTAGATAACAATTTGGTGGGTAATTGTTAAAAGGAAACAAAGGTCTCTAAGGCAGGGTATAGTAAGCTATAAAGTAGTTATCTGATTAGGTGGACTTCGAATACATGTGATAGTAGGATTGTAAAAGATTATGAGAAAGAGCAAGAATTGGTGCTTGAAAAAGAGGAGTGTATGTGGGTGGTATATTAGCTACCACATAACTTAGAGGGATATAAGGTGGTGGTGTAGCGATCGCCAAATTATTAGGAGGGGTGTAGGTATAAACACTTTCAACAAGGTTTTGAAGATGAGGTCAATATAATGGAAGAATGTTGGAAGTTAGCAAATTGGGGACACCATGGGTAAAGATGTCCCTAGGACATTGGCTCGGGGCATGATTAGCAAGAGACGGATTAGATGGGTGGAGCAGTTATTAGAAAGTGGCTATTAGAATAGGTATGGGGGAGGAATGGCCTTGGTTAAGAGGATTAGTAACCACCCCTTGATTCAAAGAGTTTTGGTTACTCTCTAAATATTGAATGTGACCCACCAAAGTTGAGATGAGTTCACTCGGGGAAGAAGTAGCAGTTATCTTGGTGACCTCCTTAGTATCAGGCTCATGAGATATGATTTTATGACCACCAGTGGACTAATTTTGGTTAGAGGTCTCTTAAGGGGTTATTGGGTGTTGCTCATGTGGATTGACAATGTTTTGGTGGTTAGTATGGGGATGCAAAGGCACCTATAGTTTTCTTAGCCAATCGTATAGGTTACAGATTATATCAATGTACTAATTTTACTTGGTTGCACTTTCAACATATTGGCTTTGTAGATTAACTAGTGGTCTTGTCAAAATATGAGGGTTAGTCCAATTTTCAGTTGTGAAGGACATGTTATTAGAATCTGGGTGATTGTTAGTAATTTAAAATGGGTCCCACACTTTGCAAACATTATCCCTATTATAGTTTGTGAGTTAAAGGGGTAGTTTTGATATTGAGATTTTACATTTTTCATAGAAGTGTTGTTATTCCAACTATAGAGGGAGGATTCACCACCTAGTTGAAGGCTCCTGCTATAGGTCTTAAAGTCTATGGTTCTGTCAAAGATGACTTGACTAAACATTTTGAGGGGGTATATAAATACCTACATAATATGGAAGAGAGCAAAAGAGAAAATAAAGAAAAAAGAGGAATACACAAAAGGATATGCCTTTCATGTCAAGTTCACTATATTTTTATACATGGAAAGTGACACACCAACCTTGTGCACTTGACTTCTTGAGGTCTCGCTGAGACAACCAATGAGGAGATGATTGGGATGAATAGATCTAGGGGTTAGGGAGATTAAGTTGGGGTATTGGAATATGGTTTTAAATGATGAGTATAAAAATATGCTTATGATGATATTAGAAGAGTTATACAATGTCACGTTGCTCGTTGAAAGTGGCTAACTTATGGGAAATAAAACTCCAAGGTCATTTGATGCCAATAAGGATAATATATCATATTTTTTGATCAATATTAGGGATGACAAATTGGGTATAATTAAGTTGGATGAATTTAAGGATATGATAAAATATTTTGTGTTGTATAGTCAATGTCATACACAAAGTGAATGAAAATATGACGAGGCTAGTCATGAAGAGAAACAAAAGAGGAGTGATGAAGGTCTAGACTTGGAGATCATTATATTAGTGACCTCACATATGGATGGATATGATGATGGGATTCAATTGCACATGCTCTTGATCATCAAGAATTTTGAGGTGATTACTTAAGCATATAGATTACATAGGAAATGGTATGAAATATGTAATTAGTATTCTTGATATGTTGAATCAAGGTTTGCATTGATGCTCATCTTGACAGGGTTTGGTTGTGTTTGTGATATTATGAAAGTAAACTATGCTAATTATGGAAAATAAAAGTATTTTGAAATAATTAAAATAAATTTGAAAGTAAATTAAATGAAATACTATTGTTTTTTATTTTAAAATATATTTTGATTCATGCAACACTAAAATTGAAATCAAAGTTAAAAGTATAAGTATTAATTTTACTTTTTTGCAGATGCAAACTTTTACCTATATGTACGATGAGTGAAATTTTTATTTTTATATTTTTAAAATATAAATAAATGAAATTATTATATAATTGAACTTTGTAACATATTAAAAAAATCAAATCCAAATCCCATGTAGTACAACTTCCAAATATCTAGAAATGTTTTTGTTCATACAAGCTAGAAATTAGTTTTTCAGGGGTTTTGAAATGATTATTTATAAGACTGAATGATCTAATATGAGATGAATGTAAAATAAATTTTATAATTTAAGATAATGTTATTTTCTTATGTTAATGAATAAGAATCAGATCTAAGATGTAAGTTTTTTCTTTATTTAGGTTGTCTAGTTTTTCTAGGTGTTTTTTGGTGTGTATATGTTTGTTCTAAACTAAGAATGAATTGTTTTAAATGGTTGTAAATAATGATTAAATGTGATTACTCTACCATAGGTTTTGATGCAAGATACGTGCTTTGAACTCTTTCTGCGTACAATTTTTTTAAAAATAAATAACTAAATTACAATTTTTTGTATAAATGAGAAAGAAGAGGAGTTTATTTTCAATTTATTTTACATTTTTTAATATAATAATCAAAAAACAAAATAAACTAATCTAATATAATAAAATAAAATTTAAAGTGAATATCCCCAACCTAATCAATGGTGATGACTACGTGAATGCAAAGATTTTTGTGGTGAGTATACAATCCTCAAGTATACTAGTTCATTGATTGCTCAATCACAACCCTTGAGACTTTAAAATAAAAAGATGAAAAGAAAAGAAGGCAAAAATAATACAATCTTGAAATGAAGAGAAGCTGAACAATGGTTGGATTGATCCATAAAGGCAAATAACTGGTTGATGATTCGTGGATTCTTTTCTCCAAACTTGCATAGAACAATATGAAGATGATCACAAATTGAAGCAAAAACTCCTTAAAATATTAAATTAGGGATGTTAGGACTTTGTAAGACTCAAAAATTTCAATCTTTAATGTAAATCTCATATCCATAAACTTAAGAAAGAAGATATACTTGTAAGGGAAGAAAGATGTTGCATGTGATAGTTTAACTAGAACTTGAACCAATTATTGGAATGATAATATTTGTGGGATTACATCGTGACTCACATTATTCTATATATATATATATATATATACATATACATATACATATACATATACATATATATACATACAACCAAATATTTAAAAATTGGTTGTGCAAGTAATAAATTATTATGATTAATTTAAAGGGGTGGATTGGTTGGTTACAACTGTCCACATCCCTTATAAGGTGTTTTAACCTTTGGTGAAATATCAATTTTGATTATTACAAAATCATGAATTATGGGGGCGGTGATCTTCGCTTTTTCAAACAATTTTATGGTAAATAACAAAAGACTTATTTTTTTAAAATATAGATTCATTTATTTTTTATATATAAATATTATAGCTATACCATGATATTGAAATAGAGGCATAATTTGATAAAATATTTTAAAAACAATTTTTTATTATGATAATTATTTAATTTGAGTTTTGTGTTTCAAAATATATGTGCTTGGTTAAGTGAAATTTTAAAGAATTTAAGTATTAATGAGAGTGCTAAGCCTTAAAAGTTAAATTTTTATATTAAGTGGAATTTATATTTTTATTTTCAAAGAACCATCTTTCAACAAATTTTGAATTAATAGGTTCAATTAAATTTAAATTTTAGCCATTATTAATAACATTTATTTTTTCATTGTCGATCTTCCAAGAAAGAAATTGAGCTAATATTTTTTACTAATGCTCTTCCCTCATAAAATTCACAACATATGAAGTTGAAGTTAATTTGTCATTTACAAATGATAATAGATATTTGATTAAAGATGAAGCATTCATGATAGCATCATTAATTAAAAAGTCTACTTATAAATAAAAGTAAATATTTTCTCTTTTCTAATCAATCTTTATTTATCATGGAATTAAACATATATTGGTTTTATTGTAAAGGCATAAACATATGCATTGGCCATTTTATTGCTATTAATTGGACACAAAAAAATATATAAAAGTTTATGGACATCTTTTTATTTTTAAAATTTATTGTATAGTGTTATTTTTGTAAAAAAATGGCCTCCCAAAGCTTCAATATGGATAAGTCACAAATGTCAAATGGAACTAACTATAACATTTGAAATATTTATATTAAAACTAAATTTATGAGTAGAAATTCATGGTGTATTATTAATGGGATTGAGAAACCTCCATCTAGAAGAAATGAGACAATAAAAAATACAAATGCTTATCAACATAAATATCAAGAAGCTATGTCGATAATCCTAAGGAGTGTTAAAGATGAAATTATATTCCATGTCGTTAATCAAGAATCTCGTAGCAAAGCTTGAAAACTTCTTGAATCAATGCATGAAGGTACATGACTTTCTAAAATTATTAAAATTATTCTTGAACTCATAATAACCTCCATGAAAGGTGATTAAAAAGTTATTAATATCAAATCATAGTTGTTAATTTTCTTGTTAATTTTATAAGTCAAGATAGCTGAAAAATTGAAATTGCAAGTATACGAATACAAGTTTTTGACTTTAAATTCATGAAAATTATTTTTTTAAAGCATACTTGATAATGTGTAGATTGTTGAGATATAAGTTTTATAAGTGTTTGATTAATATTCAAAAAGTTATAAGGGAATTTGTGACGATCTGTACATAGACTATAATGAGGTATGTTATGTAGAAATTAAGTAATAATTATAAATAATATTTTTACATTAAAAAAATTATATAGTCTAAAACTACGCTTTCCCCTTTACAAACCTATATAATTTTTTTTTAAATAATAAAAGTTGCCTGATTAGATGTGTCGATAAAAATGAAAAAACCTTTAAATTTATTATAAATCCCCTTGGCTGGTCCATGATAGAGTTTGGACCAGGTTTGGGACCCCCAAGCCTAAAACTGAGGTAAATTTAGAGGGAAAGGGGAAAAAAAATTCTAAATATGAAAAGGGTGTACACCTTTTTCACACCCACTTTACCCCTCGTAAATGTTTCTGCCCATTTTTTCATGGATCCCAAAGGGCATGCATGCTTTTGAAAGCACACATGCCCTTTATGATTCATGAATTTATTTTTCATTTCCCATGAAAATTACTCATTTATTTTGTTCTTTCCAAATTACAAACTAGTTTTTTCTGTTGTAACTATGCGAATTTGATAAATTGTTCATTTATTTTATTTGAATCACTACAAATTCTTCAAGTTTAAATCTACAATTGTCTTATTTTGGTAAAGATAAATAATGGGGTCGGGAAGTCATCACAAAAGACTAATCAAAGAGCTAATAAATGAGGAAATTGAAGAGAAAGAGAAAAAGAAAGAAAAAGACAAGCAGGTAGGAGAGCATCCATAAGGGCCTCTAGGCAAGGTGAAGGTGCTTCTTCTACACCAGGTAATACTTCAGATGAAAATAACATACCCAATTCTATATAATTTAGTTTACATATGTCTTCAAATGAGATAATAGAATTGAATCAATCTTTATTACAAGATGAAATTCAAAATTTAGAGCATGTAAATAATTAATTTGTAATGAATAATGAAACATATGGACAAACACAATATAATGAAATATCTATTCATAATGAAAATTTTGAGTATGATGATAATAAACATCAAGTAATGAACCCAATTCATATGTCTCCTAATGAAGAGGAATTTAATTCGCCTATAGGGTCTAATGTAGATAGTCAACCCTCTACTGTCCCTACTATGGTTGAAGTGTTAACACCACCCAATTTAATACAAAATATAGCTTCTACACCCACACCTCCAAGGATAATAATATGAACACCAAAATATTTGGTTTAAATAGATGAAAAAATAATAGAACCTATGGAAGGTAAAATGTTAAAAAGATCAGTTCAACGTCATGCTTAACATGTATGTAACTATGCATTTGAGAGTAAAAGCCATACAAAATGATGTCAACTAATTGTTCAATTAATGAAAATGTAAAAAATATGCCATGTTATGCATAATTTGGGGTTAAAAACATTAAATATGGAGGGAAGAAATAATACAATACTAAATGATCTATTAATGCATTTAAGGCAACATGCAATAAAAGTTAGAATAAAGATAGTAATGTGGCAAGACAAGTAACAATGGAATCTATAGTGAGTAAGTCAACATATAAAGCTTGAATTATTACTGAAACAAGTAAATCCTTGAATTTAAATAGAAAAACTCTAATAAATTCCATAAAAGGAATAATAAGGCTTGATGAACTTCACTCATGGATTGTTGGGTGTTTAGTGGTAGACTCCCACAAAAAGATAAGGTATTAATTGAAAGAACAAAATAATTGATTGAAATTTTTTGGCATGACAACATAAGGGTCTCATCTAATGTAAAAGATGTTGTTAAAAGAAGAAAAGGCTCAAAAAATCATGAGCCACATTCAAAACATTTTTTAGACATGATGCAAAAAGAATTTTACAAAAAAATTATTGAAAATTTAATGGCCAATTGATAATTAGCCAAAGGTCATTTGAGATGTGCATGTCTTTCTATGTTAAAATCAACCAAACATGCACCACAAGTTATTGTAGGGTACATATTGAATTTTATATGCATTTTGATGTTTTTCATCATATATGTTGTACTTTAAATACTAACAAGATTTTGCAATAATGTATGGTGTCTTCCCCAAGACATCAAGAGAATTAATCCAAGGTCATTTCTATCAAAGACCTGAGGGACAATTTTTTTTTGCCAAACAATGTTTAGATAGAACATGCAATAATTGTGGTGGTTTGTCAAATTTGATGAGTTGTTTACATGAAGATATTTCACATGAATTTGGAAAGCAACTAGTTGATTATAAGAAGTACAAATTTGTTAAGTATGTGTTAAAAGATGGAAAAGAGTCATCAATATGTGAATTGTTTACGACCAAAGTTTCTGTATGTGATTTCATGTTTGAATTTAAGAAGAATATTATCTACCAATATGTAAGACACACACACACAAATCAAAATGGTTAGATAATCAATTCAAAGTATGCAAGGACAACTTCTCAATTCGAACCATTATTTTGGTTATGGATTTTGTTGAGAACTACACACTACAACCACAGAATGATGTTTAATCCCAACACTATAATTTAATTCAAGTTTGAATTTTTATTCATATTACATTTAGACATGCACCTGATAGCACAAATGACAAAAAAAAGATTTTGAAGGAGTACCATTTTTATATGAACAATGCCAGATCACATTTTCCAGAGTTTGTCTAGGGTTGTTTTGAGATATTTTATATAAATATGAATGCAAGAGAAATCATGTTTGATACACACTATATTTGGTTAGATAATTATGCAAGGTAGTTTAAGAATTATTGAATGTTTTAATGGTTAAGTAGAATGCATGAGAAGAATGACGTTCAACATTTTTGGAGCCTCTTTGAGGCTAGGCATGGAAAAGGGGAACATGATGGTGGTGGTCCATGTGTAAAAAGAGCCCTTAAAAGAGAGTAGGCAAAGCACAAGGATGGTGATAATTTGATCGATGATGTAAGTATTGTGACTTGGTATAATGAAAATATTTGTCATGGATCAGATAAAATTTCTCATGTATGAAGATTCTTTTGGTTAATAGAGGAATAACATAAGTCAATGTATGAAGATTGCATTATAATACCTGGATCGAGTGTTTTCCACTCAATTCAAAGCTCAAATTTAAGTTTATGAACTATTTATACTAGGTATATGATATGTTTTTGTTCCTCATGTATGTAATTTAATTAGAATGTGAGTCAAAATAATGGGTTGATGAATGGTATTATAGACCCATATCACCTGTAGAGAGTAGTCATTCACTATAACAATTGACAGATCATGAAATGACATCATTAGTTGACTTTGACCACATCTTAGATTTTATGCAACTAGGTTCAATTTATTCTTTAATTAAATATACAACCTTAGATATTAGTGATGTTTTTATTTTTTCCTAGATGTGCTTACAATTTGATTATACTTTAAATATAGGGCATGTTTTTGCAGTCATTGCACCTGAGAACAATGATGAGGAAATAGACAACTACTTCTGTCATTGTGTAGAGGCAAAAAAAATTAACCACAAATATTATGGATAGAGAAGAGTTAATTTATTTCACTAAATCTGTAGTGGTTACTAGAACCTAGCTTCATAAGTACTATCATAAAAAATATAACAATTGTTATTTGAAGACTTTGAAACACATAGGGTGGTGCTTCATTATTCAAACGTAGTTATTGCTACAAATATTCAAATGATCAAATATCATGGAAAGCCTCATAATAAAACATTGTGGAAAGTGCGTGAATCTAACCATGAAGTGATTTTTGAAACACTTACAAACAGAGCTGATCTTGAAGGTATGTTAGATTGAATTAGTACGTTTATCTAGTGTTTCAAATTACTATAGTAAGGTTATTTGATTTAATGTATTTTAATTTTCAACTATTTTATCATTATGTGTTTATTTTTGTTTAAAATTTTTACTTACAATTTAAATGTAGGTTATTGGTACTATAGTAGCTTTCAACTTCATGTGGTTGGTGTAATGAGTAGAGAAGATTATATTCTTGAAATGAAGAGAAGTCAAAAAACAATTTATATTAATTTCATTTGCCTTAAACAAATCATTTTTTGCCTTCTATTTGTTTATATTTTTAAGAAAAAATGAAAATAGTCTTATTTATGCTCTCTTAGAGGACTCATCTATGTATGTGTAGGAGTTGACGGTTCATCTCTAGCCCTCATAGTTCTCTTGTAATGCACAATATAAGTTCATTCATTTTACATACTCAGGGATGAGTGGGTTCTCTTAAGGGATACTTCTAATAAACTACAACCTTTATTACCAAGGGCTAACCAAGATTGGACAATGATCATTGTAGCCTAAAATGCCTATCTTGACATGTTTGCACATATGGTTCATCGATTGGGTTGATGAATCAAAATATAGCCCCTCACAAACCAAATTTTGGCATGTTTAGAGAGCTTTTTCTGTGAGATAAACCTCATTGTCATGTCTCCTCCATCTCAAGTTAGATAAAATCCTCTTGAGATCTTTTATAGGACTCATCCATGCATATGTAAGAGCTGATGGTTTGTCTCTATCCCTCATGGTTCTCTTATAATGCGTTATGAAAGTTATCTCATTTTGCACATGTAGGGACGAGTGGATTATCTTAAGGTATGCCTCTGATCAAATGCGACCTTTATTACTGAGGGCTAACCTAGACTAAACAATGATCATTGTAGCCTAAAAATGCTTATCCTAATGCGTCTGCATAGACGGTTCATCAATTGGGTTGACGAGTTAAAATATATGTCCCTCATTGACCAACTTTTAGAATGTTTTAAGATATTTAGATGTGAGATAAACCTCATTATCACATATATTACATCTCAATTTAGATAAAATACTCTTTAAATATCTTATAGGACTCATTCATGCATGTGTAGGAGCTGACAATTTATCTCTAGCCTTCACGGTTCTTGTGCAATATGTGATGAAACTTTACTCATTTTGCACACTTAGGGACAAGTAGATTCTTTTAAGGAATGCCTCAAATCAACTAAAAATTTCATTTTTAGGGGTAAATTGAGATTGGAAAATAGTTATTCTATCCTAAAAATGGTTAAGCTAATGTGTCCAAATAGACAATTCATCGATTGGGTTGATGAGTCAGAATATACAGCCCCCACTGGCAAACTTTTGGCATTTTATGAGAGAATCCTCATTATCATGTCTCCTCTATCTCAATTTAGATAAAATCTTCCCAAGATCTCTTAGAGGACTCATCCATGCACATGTAAGAGCTAATAGTTCGTCTCTAGCCCTAACAGTTCTCCTGCAATGTGTGATGAAGGTTTGCTCATTTTGCATACTTAGGAATGAGTGGATTATCTTAAGGTATACCTTTGATCAAATGCAACCTTAATTACCAGGGCTAACCAACATCAGACAATTATTGTTCTAGTCTAAAAATGCCTATCCTGACATGTCCATATAGATAGTTCATTGATTGGGTTGATGAGTCAAAATATACGACCCCCATTGACCAACTTTTGACATGTTTAGAGAGATTTGAATGTGAGATAAACATTATTGTCATGTTTCTTCCATCTCAAGTTAGATAAAATCCTCCTGAGATCTCTTAGAGGACTCATCTATACACGTGTATGAGCTGACGATTCATCTCTAACCCTCACAGTTCTCCTACAACGTGTAATAGAAGTTCACTCATTTTATACACTAAAGATGAGTGGATTCTCTTAAGGAATGCCTTTGATCAACTATATCCTTCACTTTTAATTCCCAACTAAGATTAAAAAACAATCATTATAGCCTAAAAATGCTTATCTTGATGTGTCTGCATAGATGGTTCATTGATTAGGTTGATGAGTCAGAATATACAACCCTCATTGACCAAATTTTGGAATATTATAAGAGATTTGGCTACAAGAGAAACATGATGACCATGTTTCCTCCATATATATTTAGATAAAATCCTCTTGATATCTCTTAGGACTCATTCATGCACGTGTAGGCGCTAATAGTTCATCTCTAGACCTCATGGTTCTTCTGTAATGTGTAATAGAATTTTACTTATTTTGCACACTAAGGTACTAGTGGATTCTCTTAAGGGATGCCTTCGATCAACTGCAACCTTCAATACTGAGGGCTAATTGAGATTAGACAACATTTTTTCTTGCCTAAAAATGCCTATCTTGATGTGTCCATGTAGATGGTTCATCGATTGGGTTGACGAGTCAAAATATATGACCCTTACCAACTTTTGGCATGTTCTAAGAGATTTATCTATGAGAGAAACCTCATTTCCCTATCTCCTTCACTTTAAGTTAGGTAAAATCTTCCCAAAATATATTAGAGGACTCATCTGTGCATGTTTAAGAGTTGATAGTTCATCTCTATCCCTCATGATTCTCTTACAACATGTGATGGAAGTTTACACATTTTGCATACTTAGAGATGAGTGGATTTGCTTAAAGGATGCCTTCAATCAACTGTAACCTTCATTTTTTAGGGACAAACAAGACCTAAAAATGGTCATTCTAGCCTAAAAATGCCTATCCTGACATGTTCATGTAGATGGTTCATCAATTGGGTTGATGAGTTAGAATATACGACCCTCACTGACCAACTTTTTACATGTTCTGAGAGATTTAAATATGATAGAAACCTCATTTACATATCTCCTCCATCTTGAGTTAAAATAAATCCTCTTGGGCTCTATTAGAGGACTCATCCATGCATGTTTAGGAGTTGACGGTTCATCTCTAGCCCTCATAGTTCTCCTGTAATGTGTGATAAAAGTTTACTATTTTGCACACTCATGGACAAGTGGATTCTCTTAAGGGATTCCTTTGATCAACTACAAATTTCACTCCTAGGGCCTGAATGAGACTAGACAAAGGTTGTTTTAGTCTAAAAACTCCCATTCAAAATAGATAGTTCATCGATTGGGTTGATGAGTCATAATATACGACCCTCACTGACCAACGTTTGGCCTGTTCTAAGAGATTTAGCCACAAGAGAAACCTCATTGTCATGTCTTTTCTATCTTGATTTAGATAAAATCCTCCCAAACTTTCTTAGAGGAATCATCTGTGCATGTTTAAGATCTGATGGTTTATCTCTATCCCTCATGGTTCTCTTGTAAGACATGATATAAGTTCACTCTTTTTGCACACTAAGGGACCACTAAATTTTCTTAAGGAATGCCTCTGACCAATTATAAATTTCACTCTCAAATCTTGACTAAGATAAGAAAAAGGTTGTTCTATCCTAAAAATTCCCATCTATATGTTTCCATATAGATAGTTCATTGATTGGATTCATGATTTAGAATATATGGTCTCTACTGACCAACTTTTAGCCATTCTAAGATAGTTGGTCATGAGATAAATCTTAGTGCCACATCTCATCCATCTTGAGTTAGATAAAATTATATTGGGATTTATTATAGGACTCATATATGCATGTGTAAGATTTTATGGTTTGTCTCTATCCCTCATGATTGTCCTACAATGCACGATAAAAGTTTACTCTTTTTGCACACTCAAGGATCATTGAATTCTCTTAAGGGATGCATCTGATCAACTGCAATTTTTGCTTCCATGGCCCAAACAAGATCATAAAAAGGTTATTATAACCTAAAAATTCCCATCTGGACATGCTTGTATAGATAGTTCATTGATTGGGTTGATGAGTTAGAATACAACCCTAATTGACCAACTATTAGTCCGTTCGAAGAGATTTGGTCATGAGAGAAACCTCATTTATGTGATTTTTCTATCTGTAGTTAGATAAAATCCTCATAATATTTCTTATAAGACTCATATGTGTAAGTGTAAGAGTTGACGGTTCATCTTTATCCCTCACGGTTCTCCTGTAATACATGATGGAAGTTTGATTTTTTTGTACCCTCATGGACCATTGAATTCTCTTAAGGAATGCCTCCAATCAACTATAAATTTCACTCTTAGGGCCTAATCAAGACTATAAAAAGGTTGTTATAATCTAAAAACACCCATCTAAACATGTTTATATAGACGGTTCATCAATTGGGTTGATGAGTTAGATTATACGGCCCCTACTAACCAACTTTTGGCCCATTATGAGAGATTTGGCTATGAGAGAAACATCATTGCTACATCTCATCCATCTCGAGTTAGATAAAATAATATTGGGTTTTCTTAGAGGACTCATTTGTGCATTTGTAAGAGCTAATGGTTCATCTTTATCCCTCATGGTTCTCCGATAATGTGTGATTGAAGTTTTCTCTTTTTGCACATTTAGAGACCACTAAATTCTCTTAAGGGATAGATTTGATCAACTGTAACTTTTTCTCCCAAGGCTTGATTGAGACTAAATAAAGGTTGTTCTAGCCTAAAAATGCCCATCTAGATGTGTTTTCGTAGATGGTTCATTGATTAGGGTGATGAATCAGAATATACGACCCCCACTGACCAACTTTTGGCTCATTTTGAGAGATTTAACCACCATATAAACCTCATTTATACATCTCATCCATATTGAGTTAGATAAAATCCACTCAATATTTTTTAGAGTACTCATCCATTCACGTGTAGGAGATGATAATTTATCTCTATCCCTCACATTTATCCTGTAATGTATGATAAAATTTCACTCTTTTTACACACTTGGGGACCAGTAAATTCTCTTAAGGGATGCCTCCAATCAATTACAAAATTCACTCTTGAGGCCCAACTGATATCAGACAAATATTGTTCTAGCATACAAATATCCATCTAAACATGTTTTCACAAGTGGTTCATCTATTAGGATGATGAGTCAGATTATACGGCTCCTACTGACCAAATTTTGGCCTATTCTAAGACATTTGGCTATGAGTAAAACCTAATTATTACATCTTGTCCATATTGAGTTAGATAAAATACTCCTAGGATTTCTTATAGGACTTGTCCATGCACTTGTAAGAGCTAATAATTCATCTCTAGCACTCACAATTCTCATACAATGCATGATATAAGTTTGCTCATTTTACACACTCGAGGATCACTAAATTCTCTTAAGGGATGCCTTCGATCAATTGCAACATTCACTCCTGAGGCCCAATCAAGATCGAATAAAGGTTGTTTTATCTTAAAATTTTCCATCTAGATGTGTTTGCATAGACAGTTCATCGATTGGGTTGACGAGTCAGAATATACAACCCCCATTGACCAAATTTTAATCCATTTTGAGAGATTTTGTTGTGTCCATTTTGAGTTAGATAAAATCCTCTTGAGATTTCTTAGAGGATTCATTTGTGTATGTGTAGGAGTTGATGATTCATATCTATCCCTCACAGTTTTCATGCAATGCATGACCAAAGTTTTTTTATTTTTCACACTCAGGGATTAGTGAATTCTCTTAAGAGAAGCCTTTGACCAACTACAAATTTTTCTCCCAAGGCTCAATCAAGACTGTACAAATGTTATTCTAGCCTAAAAATGCCCATCTAGATGATTCTATGTAGATGGTTCATTGATTGGGCTGATGAGTCATATTATACAACCCATGTTGACCAACTTTTGGCCTATTATGAGATATTTGGCCATGAGAGAAACCTCAGTGCTATGCCTCATCCATCTCAAGTTAGATAAAATCCTATTGAGATTTCTTAAAGGACTCATCCATGCACATGTAAGAGCTAATGGTTTGTCTCTATCCCTCACGGTTCTCATGCAACATGCGACCAAATTTCATTCATTTTTCACACTCAGGGACAAGTGAATTATCTTAAGGGATGCCTCTAACCAACTATAAATTTCACTCTCAGGGTCTGATCGAGACTAGACAAAGGTCACTATATCCTAAAAACACCCATTCAAATGTGTTTATGTAGACGGTTCATTGATTGGGCTGATGAGTCAGATTATATGGCCCCTACTGACCAATTTTTGGCCCATTCTGAGAGATTTGATTGTGAGAGAAACCTCATTACCATGTCTCATCCATATCAAGTTAGATCAACTCCTCTTGGGATTTCTTAAAGGACTCACCCATGCATGTGTAGGAGCTGAAAACTAATATTTAGCCCTCATAGTTATCATGAAACATGCAACTAAAGTTTATTCATTTTGCACACTCAAGGATGAGTGAATTTTATTAAGGGATGCCTATGACCAACTACAAATTTCACTCCCAGGGCCCGACTGAGACTGGACAAAGGTTGTTCTAGCCTAAAAGTTCCCATTTGGACATGTCTATATAGACGGTTCATCGATTGCATTGATGAGTCAAATAATGTATATAAACCTATTTTAGATGGTATTTGTGTATTATTATGTATTAGGGGTCTTAGAATACTTTTAGATTCATAATATTCCTCATTGAGGCATTAGGCATTAGTGCCAAGTCATTTAGAGGTCTTGGAGAGTTTTCCCTCCAAAGCTAAAATTTTAATTTTTTAAACATGCTTATGTACAAATTATGGATTAATTGTAAAATTGTATGATTTATTATGGTATATAAATATTTCATACATATCATAGAGGTTGATAGACCTTCTATAGGTCATATTTGTACTAGGAGGTCATAAAAAGTATGTAAAAACTACTTGTTAAGGTATGTTTAGTCAAATTGTTATGTTAAGATAGGATTATTGAGAGAAGTTGGGAACAAATTTGGCACATCATAAACTTGGAGAAACAACCTAAGAGTGGATTCCATTTAAAGGCACATTTGGATGGTGAACCAAGATAGGAAAGAAAAGTAGAGGAGGTCAGTTTAGTGATTGAGTAATGAGGATGATCAGTCTATTATGATAGTCTTATGAGGTCTGAGTACTATTTGTATCTTTTTATGTTATAAATTAAGAGAATTTTTATCAAGATATATGATAATATATGTTTTTTAATTTTATTTAATTAAATTCCAAGTATTCTAATGTGTTTGGATGTTCATTCTTGTCAGTGGAGTATCAAAATGCATAAAAACCTTATTTTTTCATGAACAGTAAAACACAGAGCTATCAAAACACATATTAGATTGTGCAGGAGGTAAATACAAAGGTTTGAAAATATAATATAAGTATTATATATTATTATCCAATCATTAATTATTTGGAAGATCCTAAATAGGCTATGAACAATCATTAAATTCCTCTCGGGTTCTCTAAACTCTGCTAAATCCTAGTTGTAGGGTCAAGTTTACAAAAATAGTCATAAAACCAATTTTAACCCTTTTAAAATTCTAAAATTTTGTGAAAATATTTCCAATAAGGTTTAATGATATATTCAAGTGTTTTGAGTCATTTGGAGGCATACATACATCGTACCAATCGAGTATGTGTAAGAGATACCCTATTTTCTGTGTTTCTTTGACAACGAGGAGAGAGATTGGTTTAGAAACTTCAAAATTGAGTATATAAAATAAAAATGAAGGATGCATCTGTATAAACCTCAATAAAAGTATCATTTACTTTAATAAAATTATATCTTGAGTTTTGACATACTAGAGGGTAATTAGGCCTAACAGACAAAACATGATTTTATGAGTTTTTGGGAAAAATATTATAAGTGGAAAGCCAAAAATTTTATATGAGCATTGATAATTAATAAAACACATATATATTTATTTCTTATGTGTCTTGAAGTGCTAATTCAATACATATTGGGTTTTGACATGTTAGAACAACATTAAGACTATAAGTCTATGAGAGGTTTTTGATAAAATTCTTTGTAGCAGACCTTCTGAGGTGTTGTAAAAATTGAGTCACCTAAAAAATATTGTGATAAAGTATTTTAGATTGATATATACTCCTATATTCAAATATTTCTTGTTTTGATCCTTTTGAGGTATTTAGACTTAATTAGCTTGTAGAGAGCTTTGAGTCTTTTGAGTTCAAATAGACAAAACCAATAGATGGATTGGTTTTCCATATTGAGATAAAGATTGAATATGTCTTTAAGGACCATAAGAATATAACCTTGAGTTTTATATAGTAGTCAAGGAATATCGAAGTTGCTCAAGTCTCTTCATTTGTGTCTATATTCTTGCCTTGCCCAGATTGTAATTTTGTGGATAGTCTAGAGAGGGCTATCAATGTCAATATTAACCCATGTATAAGTAGGCCATAGTGACTATATGGACACATATAATTGTATTTATTTGTTCTATGGATAAGTAAGAGATGAAGACATACACAAGTGCATCACTAGACCTCCTAACATTTATGATCAAGTATAATTTATAATATTTACATGTCCATGAAATTGATCCCAAATCCACTTAAACATCACAATTGCAAATTGATATGTAATTAAATGTAAATGAAACAAGTAAATAGTAAATGTCACATGTAATTGTAAAATATACATAATGGTTCAAAGCACCTAATTTAGGGAGTAATATAAT
Organism: Torreya grandis; assembly: GCA_037957365.1. Taxonomy (NCBI): domain Eukaryota; kingdom Viridiplantae; phylum Streptophyta; class Pinopsida; order Cupressales; family Taxaceae; genus Torreya; species Torreya grandis. The sequence goes on from JARHVA010000662.1 coordinate 2,522,615, forward strand.
TTTTTTTAAGCCCATAGGAAGTAATAATGATTATTAGCAAATAATATGTGTAAATATTAAATGATCAAAATAGAAAATATGCATAATTAAAGGAATCATATTGTCAAATAATATATATGTGATACATGCAAAGTTTTATGCCATAATTTAACATAAATAATATAACATATATCAATAAAAAATGTAGACTATAACATATACATAGACAAAATGTGCCATATAGGCATACAATGTGGGCTATATCGACATACAAATTTGATTGTGCCTACAAATATGTACATAGACAAAATACGTCATATAGGTATACAACATGGGCCATATCGGCATACAAAATTTATTATAACTACAACTAGACCCATAACATAATAACTAGTTCTCCTGCTCATCATTACCTCCAAATAAATTGTGCTTTATTGCCATAGAGGTAGAGTTAGGGATGTTGGATGCCTCAATATGAGGAGATACTCTCCTCTCAGCATGTGAGTTATCCATTGCTTCATTGACAACCAATGAAAATTGTTGTGTTTGCACAACATATAAAATATAAAAATTAATGCATTAAAATTGTATATTGAAAATTTGATAATTTTTTCAAGAATGTAATTTTTTTTAAATTGATTCTACACTCACCGTATTCCATTTAAATGGTTGTCTAAGGCTACGAGACCACATATACAGCTGTAATGGGGAATCCTATGGAGCATACATATATCGTTAGATCTAGATGTGCATATAATTATGTAAATATGACATAAAATATCATTACTTAAAGCTAAAACAATTAAAACCACTATCGCCACTACCTCTACCACCAATACCACTACCACTACCAACACCACCACCACTACCACTAGCACCACTTGTAGGCTGAGTAGAAGTCTTCAATGTATGCATACCATGCTCAATCATAATTATGTCAGATTGGTAACTGACTCAAGGGTGTCTATCTATATGTTACGATGTAAAATTTTAAGAATAGAGGCATGTGATATTGTTCTTCTGTTTCTTTAAGCTTAGTTATGACAATTTTAGTCTCGTTTAGCACTAGGTATATCAAATGAAGACCCACCTCCCCTACCTTGGAATGCTTTCATGTCAAAATAATTTAGAATTTATTGAAACACAAACAATACAATTTGTTCAAAGAATATAATGGAACCTCATTATTTTTTCATGGAGGCTCATCAAACACCATCCACCACCTATCTCAAAATTTATTTTTAATCTCCTCATGAACACACCAATCAATACTAATGTGTTTGAAATTCATTGGTGGAGGATGGTTGGTTCTAGGCCTAATAAATAAAGCACACACAATTTTTTTTGTTATTTTTTTCTTGACATCTTCATATGACAATTTGTTAGAATAAAATTGTTTCATAGCCTCTCTTCCATGCAACATTGCATCTAGTTGTGAAGTCACATTTCCCACTTCATTAAAAATATACTATAATGTATTGGCAAGTAAAATTTGTGCATTACCAGTTGAAGAGTGATGCAAACCATTGATGATTATTTGTAATTGTTGACATTTAGAATTGTATTACTCATACAATTCAACTTCTTCTTGTGCAAAATCAAACTCTTTGGGGTTTTGTCTAACATTTTCTTTATGAAATGGATCCATCGAACTTGTATATCTAAATTTAAATAAAAATACAATTTTTTTTAAGGCAATGTAAGAAATAGAATGCAAACCTAAATTTAAAATCTATTTTGAATAAATAAATATAAATAGAATGAAAAAATTAAAATACAAAATAACATACCTGATTTGTAGCAATCCAAATGTCGAATCCCATTGGTGGAACGAAACTCCAAAGCACCAACATTAATCTGTGAAACGGGTAAAAAATGAACTTAATGAAAAAACTCCAAGACCTCGACCATGGGTTTCTTCTAGTTGAAAAAAAAAAGAAAAAACATTAAAAGGGCATTGCCCTTTATGCTTTGTAAAGGATGTACGCCCTTTAGAAAGGGTGAACGCCCTTTGCTATGTAAAGGGCTTATGCCCTTTGCTTTGTAAAAGGTGTACCCATTTGAGGCTCGACCAAAAGCTGAAGCCTCAAAAATTTGAAAAAAAGGCGTACGCCCTTTGTAAAAAAAAATTCAAAGTTGGGTGACTATCATACTTTTTGTCCCCCAACTTTGTGAATTGATCCTCAAGATCAACTTCTCTATTTTATTATTCAGTTAAATATCCTTGAAAATTTTCAAAAAAATATTTTTATTTTTAATTTCAAATATCAAAGAGAACAAGACATCCCTAATGTCACTACCTTTTTGGCTCTTCTCATTCAAGAAGAACAAGCAATGACAAATTTTAATTATAAAGAGGATGTCACTAGAGACTTATCACTCAAAAAAATGTTCTCAGAAACAATGAAAACCAAAAATTTAAATAAAAATTCATATCAAAATCTTTTAATGTCAATAATAAAAATGGAAACAAAAAAACTGTAAATAGTAACTATAAATTCAAATTTAACAGAAATTATAAACTCTGTGACAAATTTGGTCATAAAAATAAAGATTGTTATAAAAATAAAAAGAGAAAAAATTATAAAAACCCTAAAAATAACAAAGGAAAAAAAATTCTAATTAAAAGCAACCTAAAAATTAAAACTAGAATCAAAATAACAATCACGGTCAAAATTTTAATACTATTGTTTTTTATGTTGTCTTGTTTACTTTTAATGATAATAAATAGATTTTAGATAGTGGTGATTTGCATCATATGATATTCTTATCCAATATTTTATTTGATATTAAAAATATATATGAAATGTGTTTTGTGTGAAGCTAATATTCATAGTCACTATACATAAACACTATTCATAGTCACTATTCATGGTGACATGACATGCTAGTGACATGACATGTTGATGATGTGACATGTGGTATGCAAGTGATGCATGGTGATGTGGCATAGGCCCACGGAGGGTCCCAAGTGTGATCAGAATGATGTGATGGGAAGTGGGGTGTAACACTCCACTAAGAGACATGGTTTTATCCTTAATAAAGTCACATTTAGTTTGTTATGTGATGCAAATGGTTAAGGGTTAGTAGTGGAGTGTATTTATTGATGTGTTTTTGATTCCATGTGTGGAGAAAGTCTAAAGGTGATTGTAACACCTTTTAGACTCATGTAATCACATGGATGAAGAAGATAAGAATATCACTATTATTGATTGGCCTCATATATGAGTAGGACACCATCTTTGGAACCACATGGGGTGGATTGAGATCTTGTCTAAAGTGGAGCATCCACTTTGTTGACCCTTGGAGATGAAGACAATAAGAACATGTGTTTGAACTCACTTGTGAAAGTGGGGCATATGTTTTATATCCACATGAGGTGGCATATGTTATTTTCTAAAGGATGATCTTTTTTGATGACTTTTGACACATGAGGACAACCACCACTTAGGATCACTATGCACCCACTCAATTGTGGTAATGTTTGGGGCCATTATGCATTCTCTCTCTCCCTCTCTCTTCTCTCATTTAAAATGCTATAATAACATGCTTTATCTTTTTTATTTGTAATTTGAATCCAAGATGTAGTCAATTATGGATTACCTTTGAGGATCTATGAAAGCCTTGGCCTTGCATATTAGGAGGTTAGGAGCTTGGAAGGATTGAAAGGTTAGCTCACCTAGATGCTTGGGTTGTAAGCATCATGCATGCTTTGTTGTAAGCATGGAGATCCTTGAGGTTAGAGCTTAAAATACTATGTAATTTTGGCTTACCTAAATGGAGACTTGGAGCTTAGAGGATTGTTAGCTCAGCTCATAAAAATGGAGGTTGATACTTGGAGATCACTTTGGATGCTATGGTTGTTAGCATTGTTTAAGATTTGCATGTTGAAGCAAAAGAGTTACTGAGAGGATGTTGTTGTAGAGAGAAGTCACTGATGCAATATGAAGTCTAGAAGCTGTCATTTCCCCATCTTTTTTTCCTTGCTATTTTTGTAAGGGTTTCCATATATATCTTGTGTAATGTGTTCTCTCATGTTGTGTTGTTTTTTATATCTTGTTTTATTTCCGCATTAATTAGTACACATGTTTAGGATTATGTTTTGGTTCCTAACAATTGGTATCAAAACTAGGCTTTAGATGTTGGTACCTGAGCCATGTATGTGTTGATCTTACCAAAATGTTATATTTAGGTGATAATTCATTTTAGAATCAACTAAATGAGGTAAATAAAAAATTGCAAATAGATTCTTAAATGATATTTTTTATGTTCCTAAAATTAAAAAAAAAATTGATCTTGTTCTTTGTTAGTGTAGGATATTATTTTTCATGTATTTATTATTATGGATTATTTTTACAAATGTATTTAGCTTGCTTAGGTGTAATATTGAGGTCACATAGGTTTCATAATGAGGTAATTAATGTGCACATGCACATGTGAAAATTGTAATCAAATTGATGGGTGAGGATATCCTTGACATTTACCCACGAATATTGACATATTACATATTGAACACACAAACCATTTGGTAATTATCTTATGTTCACATTGCCAAATGTATTGGTTCTATGCCTCCATTGTATATATAAATATTCCTCTCATCTAAGTTATTTTTAATGAGTTATAAATGTAATAATATTATAATTCTGCTTTATTTTGATTTCAGTCTCAACAACGAAGTTCTGCTTCTATTTGTAGTTTGTGTGTTCGATTCTATCAGTTGGATCTTAGACAAATTATTCATGATATCAAAGGTCTTTTCTAGTAATGAACACCATTTTGTTTTTAATTTATTGAAATTTTGAGTAATTTTTAAGTTTGTATTTTAACTGAGATTGTAAAGAAGAATCCTATAGATTTGTGTGTATCATCTACAGTGCTTTTTTTCTAATTGGTAACTTCATCAGTATTTTCAAGTATTTCAACTATATTGGATATATAAGTAACTTTTGTATATCTGGAAGGAGCATTCAATATGGTTGGATAGAAGACTAAATCATTTTTTGATAAGGAGGCAAGATCTACAAGAAGTTTTTTTGCAAGTCTATTTTTTATGATAAAAATGACTAGTCTTTTTTCAATTGTGATAAAACGGTAAATAATCGCTCAATTTTTTTTTGGGTTTTGTGTGCTTTATTTCCTATTTATGGATAATTTTGAAATTTGTAATTTTATTAAGAATTTAAAAAGTTATCTTAGTTTTACTAACTGTGGTACTATTAAAAAAATTGCAAAAATTACATTTTTTTAATAAAATAATATTATTGTGGGAAATCATATTATAAGGAGTTATTGATCATTATTTTGTAACATTCATTCTATCTCATGAAGATGAATGGTGAGGTCTGGTTTTGGTAGGCAGTCAAACCCCCTCAACAAGCAAAACATAATTTCTCCTCTCTTTCTTTGCTTGATTCATAATTTCACACTCTTGTTCTCCTCATGGACGCATTTTTCGCTGAGCCCGACGTCCAATTTTTATGATCTTGCATTGTCAATTATATAATCATTGCACAAATTACTCATTTGTGGATGCATTTTTGGTTGAGTCTGACATCTATTTTTTATGAGCATGCATTGTTATTTATGCCTTTAATGCAAATATTTCACTCATTTTTATGCCAACAACATTGTTGCATGTGTATTATGCGATAGTAAATACTACACTATACTGCACATTCAACAACCTTGGATAGTCATCTTGTTATTGTGTGTATTGCACGATGGTGAATACTACACCACATCATGCACTTTGACAACATCGACTATATCTTTGTGGTTTATTATGTGGATATGTACCTATAATTCAATGTATCTAAGTGTAGATCTACTATGTAATATCTTATTTGCACTGTACGCATCATCTATCATTGTTACATGAGTTGAAGCTTCAAGAATCAACTCTATACTCATGTTTACGACTATCTTTGGCCCTACATGATATCTTAAGATTTGATGGGCTTTATTGTGCAAAAAATTTGGTGCCCATTGTATATGTACTAAAGTGCTGATTGTATACACACTAAAACATAAAGTGCCAAACCTCTATGATTTGGGGGGGTTCTTTTTGATAGTTTTTAGGGGGGTTGTTTTGTGCCTTGCCTTCTCTATTGCTCATTCAGTTTATACCTACATTACATCATATATCATAATTTGGCTCCACTTCTCACTCCGTTCAATTATCATGACTAAAAATATAAAGTGAAAATGTTTCTAAGAAGTAATGGTTTACATAGGATAACCATGAATATGAAAATTGAACCAGAAATTGGTGCAGATAAAATTAAGTGGTATAATAGGTGTGATGAAACATATGGTATTTTGTGTTTGTCTATTTCTCCTGACTTACTCTTTCACAATGAATCTGCTAAATCACCACATGAGATTTGACACACCTTGGAATAACTCTTTGAGAAGCAAGATGTAATGAGGGGTCATGAGCTAGAGAATGAGCTTATTAGTTTGAGTCTAGGAAGATTTAACACTATAGAAGAATTTTTCACCAAACTTAAATCACATAGGTTGTAATTAAAATTGTGTGGCATAGATAAAAATGATGAACAATTGATCCTCTCTATTATTTTCAAGTTAGGTCTTGACTACTCAATTTTTGTCTCTACCTTTTATTCTACAAAATGTGCCCTAAAAACTGCATGGACTATGCCATACTTAGATGATTTTGATAAAGAATTAACTAGGGAACAAGACAAGCTCATCTAAATGGGTACATTGAAGTCCTCCAAATCACATGCTTTGTTGAGTCATGCCAAACTGAAGACTTCAATTAATAAAGAGAAGAAACAAAATAAGGACCAAGAGCAACAAAAGGGTCAAAAATAAGATCTTAAGCCAAAAGTATCATATGAGTCCTCCTCTTCAGGCAAGAAACCCAAGAAAGAGAAGATCACATGTGCCTATTGTAAGATATCTAAGCATGATGAAATAAAATGTATGAAAAAACAAATTGATCATCTAACAACGTTACTTGAGAAAAACAACATCAATGTCCTTGATTCAGTCAAATCAAGCTCATCAGCACATGAGTCTTCTAAGGCAAAAGAAAGTAGTAAGGGCAAGGCCCTTGTTGTAGTTGCATCTTATCCATCCACATGGGTGATTTATTTTGGTGCCTTACATCACATGGATTCTTCATGGGACTTGTTGTCATCCTTACAGCCATGTTCTATGCCATCTAATCTAATAGGTAATGACACTTTTGTTTAAGTTTGTGGGAGAGGATCTTTTGAAATTAATGATGTAACATTCAAAAATATCTTATGTGTTCCATCACTGTCAACTAATCTCTTATCTATTTATCAAATCACCCACATTAGATCATGCAATAAGGTTGAGTTTACTCCAGATTTTGTTCTCATTAAGCAGTTGCATAGTAATAATATAGTGGCCATTGGGAAAGCAAATCACCAGTCAAGGTTGTACACCTTCTCAAATTTTTCTATTGATTACCCTTCTACTGCATTACTCACTCATTCTGATGGGGTGAGTAAACTATGGCATGAACGATTTAGCCATCTAAACTATCACTACTTGGAACAACTCAGTCGACAAGATATAGTAATAGGGTTGCCTCATGTTCATTTTGATAATGGTCTTTTTGAAGGTTGCATGCTTGGTAAACATCCCAAAGAGAAATATGACAAAGGCAAATCATGGAGAGCCACTCAAATTTTGGAGCTAATTCATAGTGATGTTTTTGGGCCATTTCCTAAGATCTCATTCAACAGGGATAGGTACATTATTACCTTCATAGATGAGTTCTTTAAGTATATTTGGGTGTATTTTATTCAACAAAAGTTTGAGGTCTTTGATCATTTTAAGGATTTCAAGGCTCTTATTGAGAAACAATCAGGGAAAACCATTAGGATTTTGTGCACTGATAATGGTGGTATGTTAGTCATCACTTTGAGTAATTCTGTACTTTAGAAGGGATTGATCTACAATGAATAGTTCCATACGATCCTTAGGATAATGGTGTTTCATAACGTAAGAATATATCTTTGAAGGAAATGGTAAACTATATGATACACTCCAAATCACTTACACCACAATATTGGGTAGAAGCCATTAATTGTGTTTGTTATATCCAAACTCATTTTCCTCACAAAGCATTGAAAAGGATCCCTCATTTTGAAGCTTGAAGCAATAAAAAACCTAAAGTTAAGCACTTTAGAGTATTTGGATCTCAAGCTATGGTCCAAATTCCTAAGAAGAAATGTAAGGCCATGGAATGTCAGAGTAGGACTTACATATTTGTTGGGTATGCATAAGGTGTTAAGGGATATATGATTATTCATCTTACCACACATGAGTTGTTCATTGAGAGGAGTGTAAACTTTTAAGAGGGTCCATCACACTCCACACTTGACACTTCTCCCTCCTCTTTGGACTCTCTAGGATATGATGATAGTTTACATGATTTAGATCATCTAGATTAAATACCTATTGATGAAGATTCTTCTTCTAGTTTAGATGATGATGATAGTGATAGAGATTCATCTCATTCTATTCACAGTCATATTTATGAATTTGAAGAATCTCCTCCTGATTATCTGACTTCAGGGCCTCTTTGGGTTAGGCAGATTCTATAGAGTGCAGGTGATTAGGTTGGGGATCCATCAGATGTCAGACAAACTCATTCACAATTTTAGGGTGTTTCACATGTTTTCATTACTTATAATTTTGATCTACAATCATTTCATAAGGCATATATCATTCTTGAGTGGGATACAACTATGCATGAAGAGTATAGTTCCTTAATTAGGAACCACACTTGGGATCTAGTACCCCTTCCTAAGGGAAGGAAACTTGTTCAATGTAGGTGGATCTATCAAACAAAATTTGTAGCAGATGGGTTGGTGGATAAGTTCAAAGCATGATTGGTAGCAAAAGGATTTTCATAAGTTCTTGGCATAAACTATACTAAAACATTTGCTCCAATCACTAAAATGAATTCTATTCAACTCACTCTTTCTATTGCCACAACTTATCATTGGGATGTTCATCAAATGGATGTGAAGAGTGCCTTTCTTCATGATGACCTTGAGGAGGAGATATATATGTAACAACCATAAGGTTTTGTGAAAGATTCTTCCTTAGTGTGTAAACTTTGGAAATCTATCTATAGCCTCAAATCGGCCCCTCAGGCTTGGTATGCCAAGATGGATTCATTTCTTCTCACAGTTGGTTTCACTAGATGTAATTCTGATCCAAATGTCTACATCTTGTAGCAAGATAATTCACTCTTTATTCTAGTTCTATATGTAGATGACTTATTGATCATAGGGAGTTATTCATCCTCCATTGTAGCAGTGAAAATTACTTTGCATGATAGATTCTCCATGACTGACTTGGGTTTATTGCATTACTTATTTGGTATTGAGATTTCACAAGCTGACTCAGGGATTACTATTGTGTAATCCAAGTATGCTCTTGATTTTCTTGCATGCTGTCACATGGATGCTTATAAACCAGCTCTGATTCCATTTCTTTTTGGAGTCAAACTTGAGGCTGAGTGTTCTTCTCTATTGGTTGATACTAACTTATATCGATAATTAGTTAGTAGCCTCATCTATGACTCACACTAAACTTGATATTTCATATACAGTGGGCATGGTCTCTAAGTTTATGCAAACACCGCATGAGTGGCACTAGAAAGCAACCAAATGGATTGTCCACTACATTCAAGGTACTCACAGTTTTAGGATTCACTATGGATCATGTATTGATATTAACTTGATTGAGTGCACATATTCAAACTGGGCTGGTGATATTCAACATCGCAAGTCTACTTTAAGATATAGTTTCTCACTTGGTTCAGGACTAATTAGTTGGTCTAGCAAGAAGCAAAATGATATTGCTTTATCATTTACTGAGGGTGAATACAAAGGGGCTATCAATGTTGCTACTGAAACTATTTGGTTTCAAGGGATTCTTATTGAGTTTAGTATATAGTTCAAGTGACTCACAATCATCTTTTGTGATAACCAAAACACAATCTAGATCTACAAGAATCTGGTCCAACATCAGTGGACCAAGCACACCAAGATTCATATGTACTTCATTTGAGAGCTCATTCATGGACATGTCATTAATCTCAAATTTTTCTAGACTATAGAGTAGATAGCTAATATCTTCACCAAACCCTTCACTAAGATTAAGTATATTCACTTACATGCTCTTCTTGGGGTATTAGCAACATCAACATCATATTTAGGGCGGGGCTTCTAGTCCTCTTCTTCTTTTGTCTCTTTTGGGGGGGAGTTTTTTCCTAAGGGTTTTCTCCTTTTCCTCCACTTTGTGAGAGTTGTATTGTACTTGGGTACCTCATTAGGCCATGTTGCTAGGACCTAATTTTGTTTACCTACCTAAGCTATGCTTAAGGGGGGTGTTAGTGTATGATATCATTTTTTGTGTATTTATTATTATGGATTATTAATACACATGTATTTAGATTGATTAGGTGTAATATTGAGGTCACATATGTGTCATAATGAGGTAATAAATGTGCACATGCATATATGAAAATTATAGTCAAATTGATGGGTGAGGATATCTTTGACATTTATCCACCAATATTGACATATTACACATGGAACACACAAATCATATGGCAATTATCTTGTGTTCACATTGCCAAATGTATTGGCTCTATACCTGCATTATACCTATAAAAATGCCTCTCATCTAAGCTATTTTCAATGAGTTATGTGTTAGGTTGTGGAGCTAAAAGCTTCAACCCTTTGCAAATTGTTAGGATTGTGGAGCTAAAAGCTTCACTGATGCAAACAGGAGAGGAGGTTGCTGAAGGTTGCTGAGTTGCAGAGAAGTTGGGGTCGGTCTGATCAGCCGACGTCGGCAGGATAGAAAAGGGAAGCAACCGACGTCGGTCATATATCGGCCGACGTCGGTCACCTCCAGGCAGACAGGGACCGACGTCGGTCGCCTGTGTGGTTCGACTGCGAGCTATTTACGGGCAGTTAGCTAACGAACCAAGTGTTTGCATGATGAGTGCTAATTTTAGACTCATAGCTGCGGATCTAATTATTGTAATTAGATGTCTAATTATTGTTTGGATGAGATCTATATAATAGACTCATGGTTGTATTGGAAAAGTGTGCTAGGGAGTAAGAGAGCATAATTATAAGCTCCTTCTGTGTGTGAGGTAGAGCAATGGTGCGTTCCTCCTAGTGCCACAGTACCAGGTGTGTTGGTGCTGGATTGGAGAGCCAGCTGGGTTCTTCAAGAGTGTAGGATCTTGGTCACAGTTGCATGGCCTATATAGGAGATCTACATGGTAAGTAAGATCGTTGATCTGCAGGTGTATGTGTATGCAAGGTCGAGGTTCACAGGTGAGCAGAACCATTGTTTGATTTGCAGGTGTGCAAGGTCATACAGACAGCAACACAACAGGGAGCAGTATCAGGCAGGATCTACTTGGAGTACAGGTGTGTACTCGGATAGAGCAAGAGGAAGGCAAGGGAGTTCCTTCCATAAGTATGGTCTGTTGAATTGCAGGTTGTTGCAGATTCATGGGAGATCTACTTGAAGTACTTTGAGTACTTGTGGAGCACGTGGAGTGCTTGTGGAGTGCGTGGAGCACTTGTGTTATGCGTGGAGCATGGGAGGTGAACACCAACTCTGTATTTGAGTTGGGTGTTGTGACTTGTGAGAGGGAGAGCTTTGGGGAGAAGAAGTACTATTCACTTGAGGTGTGGGAAACCTCTGTAAGGTGGTGAAGAAGAAGTGGCATCTTCTTTATTGTATTCTTTTCTGTATAAAGTGTTAATACAAGTTGTGTATTGTCTCTCATATGCTGTGTTATTCTGAATTCTAGTTACTTGGTGAATCTGGTTTATTTCCGCATATTAAGTTGTTTGAAGTTTGGTAATCAATTGTATGTTTTCGGTTTCGCATCCTGACACAAACTGTGGAACAATGGTTGTTGAGATCCAGGAGAACCAGCGTCGGTAGCAGGACCGACGTCGGCAGAGACCAGTGCAGAATTCCACCAGCGACAGCAGGAAGTCGGCCAACGTCGGCATAACCAAACAAGCAGGGACCGATGTCGGTCGCCTGTGTGTTCCAGAACTGCTCGTTTCACGGACAGTTAGTTAAGTGAATGAAGAGTTTGCATGTTGAGACCAGTTAGAGTCTTGGGCTGCGAGGACAATTGTCTAAATTAAGAGTCTAAGTTATTGTTTGAGTTAGGGATCTATTTATAGACCCATTGGCATGTATTGTTTAAGGCATGAGATAGAAAGGAAGAGTTCCTTCTAGTTGTAAGATCTGTGAGTTGCAGGTTGTTGCAAGCTCATTGGGGATCTACATGTAAGTTTGGTCTTTGAATTGCAGGTTGCAGGTTCATGAGAGATCAGCTTGAAGTGCTATAGAGTGCTTGGTGTACCGGCAGGGTTATTACTAACTGGTTGGTGAGGTGAACACCAATTCTGTGTGTGAGTTGGTTGTTGGGACCATTTTTTTGTGTAGGAGAGTGTGTGTGAAAAGAATTACTGTACACTTGAGGTGTGGCGAATCTCTATAAGGTGAAAGAGTGTGGCGGCTCTTTGTTGTATTCTTTTCTGTATAGTGTTAATACAAGATGGTGTATTGTCTCTCATATTCTGTGCTATTGGTAAATTCTAGTTACTTATGTTTCTGGTTATTTCTGCATATTCAATTGCTTATATTTGGTAATCATACTGTGCTCTTTCTGAGGAGCAAGATCCTAGGAGGTGGAATTAGAACAGGTGTGTTTGTTCTTGGATTTATCTTCCTCCCCCTCACCCAACAAGTGGTATCAGAGCCTTGGTTGTAGGTTCTTGAGCTTGATACCAACAAGTGGTATCAGAGCTTTTGGTTGGGATACTAACAGATTTGTGTAGATCTGGGTAGTGTGTTTTGATTACAGGTTACTCACAGGGTTTCTGTTTGAGTGGGAGTTGAGCAATGGTAGAAAGCAGTCAACTACGAATGGAAAAGTTCAATGGCAAGAACTGCCAATTATGGAGGATGCAGATTGAGGACTATCTGTATCAGAAAGATTTGTACTTACCATTGGGTGGGGTTGCTAGCAAACCCTTGGATATGAAAGATGAAGAATGGGAGGTTCTTGATCGGAAGGCTCTGGGATCTGTTAGATTGAGTCTTGAATCATCTGTGATTTCCAGCTTATCACAGTGTAAGACAACGGTGGAGTTGATGAAATCTTTGGCAAATTTGTATGAAAAACCCTTAGCTTCGAATAAGGTATTTCTTATGAAGCGTTTATTTAATTTGCAAATGTTGGAAGGTGGATCTGTTCATAGCCATCTTAGTGATTTCCATGGTTTAGTAAACCAGTTAAGTTCAGTCAATATTGTATTTGATGATGAAATAAGAGCTCTCTTAATCTTGTGTTCATTATCTGAAAGTTGGGAAGGTTTGGTAATGGCAGTTTCTAATACTGTGTCTCCTTCAAAAGTCTTAAAAGTGGATGATATTGTGAGTGTGATCTTGAACGAAGAGATACGTAGGAAAAGCACAGGTGAATCATCTGGAGATGCTTTGAGTGTTGAAGGAAGAGGAAGGCCAAGAGAGAAGATAGAGCGTGGGAGATCAAGGTCGAAGATGGGCAAGAGATCCAAGTCCAGGTATGGCAGAATAACCTGCTGGAAATGTGGAAAGCAAGGGCACTTAAAGAGAGATTGCAGATCAGGTACAGATCAACATGAAGAACATGAAGAAGAAGCAGATGTTGCAGGTTACGTTGCACAGGATGCTCTGGTATGTTCTTTGGATAAAGTAGAATCTTGGGTATTAGATTCTGGTGCCTTTTTTCATGCATCCCCACATAGGGAATTTTTTCATGAGTATGTCCAGGGAGATTTTGGAGAAATTTGTGTAGGGGATGGTAAGCCTTGTCAGATTGTTGGCAAAGGCAAAGTGAAGCTAAAACTGTAGACAGGTAACACATGGGTGTTAAAGGAGGTCATGCACGTCCCAGTTCTGAAGCAGAATCTGATTTCTGTTAGAAGTTTGGGTGAAGAGGGTTGCACAGTAACTCTCACAGCGGACTCTTGGAAGGTTACCAAGGGTACACTTGTTGTAGCTAGAGGTAAGAAAGTAGGTACGCTTTATCTATCTACTTGTTTTACTGATTCTCTTTCTGGGTTATCTACTTCAACTGTAGATTCAGAGATGTGGCTTGATAGGCTTGGTCACATAGATAAGAAAGAGATGCTAGTTCTTGAGTCAAAGAGTATGCTTTCAGATTTGGAAGGCACGGATCGTGGTTTCTGTATGCAAAAGAAGAAGGTGAGGTTTTTTGAGGAATCCGATGTTAGTGACAAGAACAGGAAAGCCTTGGTTTTCAAAGAGAAAGTGACGGACAGAGTTTAGCACAAGATGCAGAGGAATTCTGAGCAGAGCAAGGGTAATTTGGACAAGGGTTTGATCCAAAAGGAGCTCGCGGGAAAAATTCAGGTCTCACAAGAAAAACACAGAGACCGACGTCGACAGGAAAATTGGCGTCGGTGTCCAGACAGGGACCGACATCGGCTATGTGCAGCCCGACGTCGGTGACTCGGGGCAGAGAGAGACCGGCGTCGGCCAGGGGAAACCGACGTCGGTAGGGAGGCAGTCACAGGGAATCGACATCGGTCGGCTGTAGACTGAGATGTGACCGACATCGGTCACTGAGATGAATTTTGGGTGGACAGCAAGTTGTCATGGAGTCTCAAGCGCCCATATGGAGGACTGAAGGTGTAAGTAAGTTCTTAAATTCGTCATTTCCCTTCTTTACACTACTTGTTGCTCACTTATGGCATAGGACCAGGAAGTTGTTGAAGAAGCAGAACAGGTAGATCCAGGAAACAGTGGGAGCTAGGCATGAATGAGGATGTAATTCCTTGGAGGAGAACCAAACAGGTGTTTTGGGTAGAGTGGCCAGCTAGAAGTAAGCACTGAGAGACGAATGGATGTTAAGGATAAAGAAGAGCGGAAATGGATATGTGAGATGGAAGATCAGGGTATATGATCTTATATTAGCTGCAGGGCAATGGAGGTTTGTTCATTGTGTTTCTCTTAACCAGGTTGGATAGTATTAGCTACACTATCCTATTTCTGTATGATGTGCTTGTTGTAGGGTTACATATACAGGTATTGCTGAACTAAAGGTAAAGCTAGTTCAGGTGGATGTCATGGAGAATCTGGGAGCAGCAAGATTCTTTGGCAAGAGTGTGTTCTAGAGACATGGAAGGTCATGTGTTGACTTTGTTTCAGGATGATTGTGTGAAACCGATTAGCATGCCAATGGTTGGACAGTTCTATAAACAGGTGTCTTGATTCACATAATGAGGTTGAGTGCATGGTATGTACTAAACCTGAGTTTTCCCAAGCAGTGGGAGTTGTCACAAGTTAGGAGCCAATCCGGGAGAGAACCATTGGAGGGCAGTTCAATGGATTCTTACAGGGACTAGTAGCAGGTGCACATGCTATGCAAGTTCAGGTTTATTTCTACATGGTTGTAGATGTGGATGTGGCAGGTAATTTGGATGACATGTTTTGCACCATGGATTTTGTGGTGGTTGGTCTTCATTGGTGATTTTGAAGATGGATACATAGCCAAGGGAATAAACTAGACGGTGTACAGGTACATGTACAGGTTACAGCTGTTTATCTCCAAGTGGGAGATTGTTAGGTTGTGGAGCTAAAAGCTTCAACCCTTTGCAAATTGTGGAACAATGGTTGCTGAGATCCAGGAGAACCGGCGTCGGCAGCAGGACCGACGTCGGCAGAGACCAGTGCAGAATTCCACCGGCGATGGCAGGAAGTCGACCGACGTCGGCATAACCAGACAAGCAGGGACCGACGTCGATCACCTCTGTGTTCCAGAACTGCTCGTTTCATGGACAGTTAGTTAAGTGAACGAAGAGTTTGCATGTTGAGACCAGTTAGAGTCTTGGGCTATGAGGACAATTGTCTAAATTAAGAGTCTAAGTTATTGTTTGAGTTAGGGATCTATTTATAGACCCATTGGCATGTATTGTTTAAGGCATGAGATAGAAAGGAAGAGTTCCTTCTAGTTGTAAGATATGTGAGTTGCAGGTTTTTGCAAGCTCATTGGGGATCTACATGTAAGTTTGGTCCTTGAATTGCAGGTTGCAGGTTCATGAGAGATCAGCTTGAAGTGCTATAGAGTGCTTGGTGTACCGGCAGGGTTATTACTGACTGGTTGGTGAGGTGAACACCAATTCTGTGTGTGAGTTGGTTGTTGGGACCGTTTTTTTGTGTAGGAGAGTGTGTGTGAAAAGAATTACTGTACACTTGAGGTGTGGCGAATCTCTGTAAGGTGAAAGAGTGTGGCGGCTCTTTGTTGTATTCTTTTCTGTATAGTGTTAATACAAGATAGTGTATTGTCTCTCATATTCTGTGCTATTGGTGAATTCTAGTTACTTGTGTTTCTGGTTATTTTCGCATATTCAATTGCTTATATTTGGTAATCATACTGTGCTCTTTCTGAGGAGCAAGATCCTAGGAGGTGGAATTAGAACATGTGTGTTTGTTCTTGGATTTATCTTCCTCCTCCTCACCCAACATTATGAATGCAATATTATTATAATTATACTCTATTTTGATTTTAGTTTCAACAATAGAATTTTGCTTCTATTTGCTTTGCATTTGCAGTTTGTGTGTTTAATTCTATTAATTGGATCTTGGACAATTTCATATTCTCAACTTACATGTGATAATTTCATTATAACATTTATTAAGAATAAATGGTGTATTATAGATCAATTTGGTTTTCTAATATCTAAAGGCATTCGAAAGAATGGTCTTCATATTTTTATTGATTTTTTTTTGCATATTTTCTCCTCCTAAAATAGAAATGAATCTCAATTATGACACAAAAGACTTGAACATCTTAATTTTAAGAATCTTTATGATATGTCAGATTTGATCTTGCAATTAGATTACCTAAAATTAAAAAGTATCATGAAACATGTGTAGGTTGCTTACATCATAAGCAACACACTCGACCTTTTCACAAACAACATGATGAAAACTCTTTTCATCCTTTAAAACTTATTCATAGTGATGGTACATGACCACTTGAAGTTGTATCTCTTAATGGATATTTATACATTTTAAATGTTATTGATGATCACACTAGACTGATTTGGATTTATTTTGTAAATAAAAAATCTGAAGTGTTGTCTAAATTTGATTAAGAATTGATAATGGGAGTGAGTACATTACGAAATATTTTGATTCATTTTACATTTTATGTGGTATTAAAAGAGTTAAAAACTCCCTATTATCCATAATAAAATGGAATTATTGAGAGGAAAAACAAGACTATCTTAGAAACAACTAGTACTATGTTGTATTCAACAAGTGTTCCCAAGTTTCATTGGGCCAAAGCTATGAAAAAAATTGTACATATTACTTATAGAGTTCATGCTAAAGTTTTATACCTTTTTACTCTTCTATAAAAATGGTCTGAGAAAAAATCAAGTGTTGCTCACCTTAGGATATTTAGAAGTCCTGCTTCTAGTTTTATTCCTAAAGTCAAAAGAAAGAAACTTGATCCTAACTCATATTTCTGTATTTTTTTAGGTTATGGAAGAAGAACTAAATGATTAAGGATGTAAAATTCATACAAATGATAGATCATTGCAAACAAGAATGATAAAATTTTTGAATTTTTTTTGTGAGCTTTATATAAAACCAACTCAAGTTTCCTCTTATGAAGACACAAACACTTTGACTCCTTATTATTAAGAAATATGTCTTAGAGGAAGATGATACAAATTTGAATAATTTTGAGTTTGAGGAGGAGCCTTATCTATTTTGTATTTAGTCTAAAAAACCTAAATGGGTTGAATCCTTAATTCAATCTTCTAATCTTGAAAATCTTAATTAAATGAGTAGATGTCAACATACTTATCATGCTCTATGACTCATTATGAATGTGAACCCCAATATTTTGAGGAAGCCATTCAAGATGATAGATAGAAAGATGCTATGCAATTTGAATATATAGCCTTATTTAAAAATCAGACTTGGGATTTTGTCCCTGATTTTAAAATAAATATTGTTGGTTCTAGATAGCTTTATAAAATTAATTTTAATTCATTTGGGAAAATTGACAAATTTAAAGATAGGTTAGTTGCTCGAGGTTATACTCAAAAACTTGGTATTGATTATGTTGAAACCTTTGCTCCTATGACAAAAATGAATACCGTTAGACAACTTATTGCTCTCACACCTCAAAATGGTTGGGAAATACATAAAATGGATGTTAAAAATACTTTCTTGAATGGTGACTTAAAAGAAGAAATATTTATGACTCAACCAAAATGTTTTGAAAAACCTACCAAAGAATATTATGTATGTAAGTTAGAAAAATATTTTTATGGTTTAAAACAAGGTCCTCAAACTTGGAATTATAAAATCACATTTTTTAAAAAAAATGAGATTTTTCTAATTGTTATTTTGATAACGTTCTCTTTGTGAAAATAAAAAATAGCCATATCATCTTAATTGTGTTATATATAGATGATCTTCTCATTATTAGCAGTCAAACTTCTTTAATTCTTAAATATAAATATAAACTAAATCAATATTTTTAGATGACTGATATATTCATGTTCCATCATTTTTTAGGCATGGATGTATTTCAGGATAAAAACTCTATCTTAATATCTCAATCTAGTATGCACATAACCTTCTTGTTAAATTTAATATGATTTATTGTAACCCTATTTCTACATCAATTAAAATTAGTGTTAACATTGATCCATAACTTGCAGGTAACAAAGCTAATCCTACTTTATACAAACAATTAGTTGAAATTTGATTTATCTAACTATGATGAGACCAATATTTCATATGATGTAGGTGTTACTTCCAGATTCATGCAAGATCCATATCTAGATCATTGGAAATTAGAAAAAATAATACCTAGATATATCAAAAGGAACACATGGATGTTAGAAGGTGACATTTTCATACACACTCCCCCTAAATGGCATTTCTGAGAGGCCCAACATTGTTTTGAATTTATAAAATTTTATAGTACATAGTGGTTTTGTGAATATATCTATCACTTGATCATCGATAGGTCAATAATGCAAATCAATATCACCATTGAGGAAATTTTATTGGATAAAGTTCACATGAAATTCAATAAGCTTTGTTCTTTAGTGTTATTACTTGAATCAATAAAAAATAACCTATTTTTTCTATTTCTTCTACAGAAGCATAGTATAAAAGTCTTATGAAAGCTACTAAAGAAGAAATGTGGTTATGAAGGTTGTTAGAAGAATTCCATATGGGTGTCTCTCATAATACAACTCTTTTTTGTGATAATCAAAGTTCTATGACATTGGTAAAAAATCTAGTTTGGCACCAAAAAATAAAGTATATTGAAGCTCATGTGCACTTTCTTTGAGAAAAAGTCCTCAATGGTTATATTAATTTGTATTATTGTCCTACCAATGATCAAGTGGTAGATATCTTTGTAAAACTACAATGTACTACAAAATATTAAAAATTTAGAATAATGTTGGGCCTCTTCGAAATACTATTGAGGGGGAGTTTGCATAACAATGTCACTTCCTAAAGGACACATGTTCTTTTTCATATCTATACTTCTTCTCTATTGTAAAAGCATTGTAAAAAGTCAACCCATGTGATTTTTGTGTAAACTTCACTTTATGTGAGTTTATAATGTACCCATTAATCAAACATGTTTTGTAATGGAAGTCATTATGTTATAGAAAGTTCTAAATGCTTTTAAGCTTATCCATGAGAACCTCTAGGATCTAGTCTCGCTATCATGCTAGACTAGATATTTTTATCATAAAGAGGCTGTAAGGCCAAAATCCTACCATGGATAGCCGACCATCACATTCATTTAGTCCAAAATGTTCTTGTTGTTTCCATGAGACTAATACACATTCATCGACTAATTGTCGAACTTATTGACAATATATAGATGAAATTTGTTTCAAAACACTTAACATTCCTCTTAAAATAAACATGTCACCTCTAAAGGTCACACCTACTTATCTACCCAAAAATGTAGAGGTGTATTTTATTTGGTACGAGTGTTCTACACATTTTAGGGATGAGTGTAGATGTATTCATCATCATTTTTGAGTTTTTTTTTAGTTTTGTACCTTAAAATCCCTAGTCGTATTCACATGACCCATCTAGGATGGAGGAATAACCTCTTCCGTACATAAATTTTAAGATTTTTTAGTTTCATACTTAAGATCCTTAGTCACATTCACATGGCCTATCTAGGATAAAGGAATAACCTCCTCCATGGCCAAAAATGCCTTCTATACCAAAGGATGTGTGCCCACTCCCTTCAGGAGTGACACCTCCCCTTCCTTGTCTATGTCATTATTATCAAGTGGATCCACATGCTTCTCATTTTAGCACACCTACTATTTATTTAGAGCTCATCCATAAGGAAGTCCTTGCATGACTCTCAGTAAAGGTAGAGGAGACTGTGGTTAAAGTTAGATACCAATTATAATTAGATTTGATGGATATTATTGATGATGTTTTTAGAGATATTTAATACTATTTATGAGTAGATACTTCATTATCATTTATTCCACATTGTCACATGAGTTGATCTTATATTATTATTTTTGGCATGCATGATGCTTGTTCTATTTATCTTTCTTGTAACATGATCTTTAATTTTTAGCATTTTATTTTTGGCATGATCTTTAATTTACAACTTTATTTCACAATCTTAAATTCCACTATTATTGTGTTTACAATTATTTGGTATCTTTTACCCTCCTCATCTTTTGGGATGATTTACAATAGTCCCTAGTTTCCATTGCAAACCTTTGGTATCATCTTTTAGTTTTTAGTACTCCTCTTCCTTCCTTTTTTGGATGCTATGATATTTTATTTTTATGAATTTATTTTCACCTTACAATTTGCCTTAAATCCTCTTGTGGACCTTTGGTATCACCTTTTGGTTTTAAATACTCCACTTTGAGACGATGTGGTCTTTTATTTTTCAGCATTTATTTTTCACGTTAGAGTCAACCTAAGTTTCTTTTATGGACCTTTGGTATCACCTTCCTATTTTTATTACTTCACTTCTTTCTTTTTTTGGATGTTGTGGTATTTTATTTTCTCAGTGTTATATTTATTATATTTTTATTTTAAGCTTTAGTTTCCCTTATGGTTCTTTGGTCCCTCTCAATAGCTTTCCCTCTTTTAGGGTGGTTTATCCTATCAATGCTTAATAGATCCTTTGTAGGTTTTAACAACTTATTTAGTTACATGATTATTATTTCCTTTATTAGGGTTTCTATTTATATAATTTGAATTACGTTTTCATGTATTTCTAAAGCCCCTATTTTGCCTAGTCACTTCTGAAGCAAAACTCTCCCTTTTTATGGTCAGTTGCTACCACATTCTTATTATAACACTTTTTACAGATGGATATATATTCCATGATCTCCACATCTCCCCATTTAATTTCACTTGAGGTACACTTAGTTTAGTTTCAAGATTTCACTCTTTTCTATAGTGTAAGTCTGGGAGTCTGTAAGCATCTTGGTCTTTAGGTTCTCTTTTTGTGTTAGTCATCTTTAGCATCCATGTTTGGTTTTTACAAATCCATATAGAGGAGGAAAGTATAAAAAAGATAAAAAATAATAACTCATTATTTTCAAGAAAAGAAAGTGTTAAAAGGAAAAATAAAACATTAAAAGTTAGATCACACCAAAAGACGTGATCTTTTTGGCACACCCTCTATTGTAGTCAAAGCTCAACTCCACAAGTTGGCCTCATGATAGAGAAGAGGTCCATTGGGATGTTGTTGGATGGTAGACTGGGGTAGGATATTTTATACTTATTTATTACATTCTTTTGCCTCATACTTTCTCATGCATGTACATAATATTCATAGTAGTCTGGCGACACTATAAGGGGTCTAGAGAAGCAGGGAATATGTTGTGGGAAAAGAAGATAATTCATTTTTCATACATTTAGCCTTCATGTCATGATATTTATACCTCACTTGTTATCCCAAGCTTATGCTTTCTAGATGGGGTTCTCTGGGTCCTTAATGTTGATACTTCTTAGCCTTGCCCACTTGATTAGAATGTCTCATTCTTTTTAAGGAGTTTTTCATCACCCTTGAGGCACATTGCTTCATTATATCTCCATTTTATCTTTTCCAATATTCCCTTTATGGATATTTATAGTAGTTGATCATGTCCCTATTTTATACTTCCCATTTTCTATCTATTTGCTTCAAATTTGACTTATTCTTTTCATATATAGTGCCTTTTAGATTTTTAGTTTGTGAGTTGCATTGTAAAACCTTATGGAATACAACCGAGCCTTCCTCAAAAGCACCCATCATTTACACCTTTTGTATCATATCTATCATCATAGTTATAACTTTTCTTGGTTGACTATGACAAATGACTAACATGAAAAGATAGAAAGAAGAAGAAACCTGATGGTGACAGATCAGAAATGAAATCTTAGAATATTTTTGGACATGATCGTTGTATATAGACAACATCGTAGGTCACTTGAGTTTGTCGATCATAGACTTATTTGCATTGACTGTGATGAAAATATGATTATTTCACCTTCTACGTCTATGTCTGCTAAGAGCGTTGAGATAATTTAATTCATATTATGCCATGTAGAACTCATTTTTTTTACTTTTTTTGTCTTTAAAACCCTAAAGGCACTTTGAAATCATGAAAACTAAAAAAAATAGGGGAGTGTAATGGGATGAGTCGACATCAATCACCCCTTGATGATTGATTACTACCGACATATCCAATACTTTAAAAAGGGAAATCAAATCCACATAGTTCTCCCACCTATAGTGATTGTACAATTTTACTCATGCAGCTAGAAATATAACATTTATTTTTGAAAATGACATCTCTTAAATTGCATTGAGATGTTTTGGACTTGGCTCATTGGTTGCTCCTTATGAATGATATTGAATTTAGAAATAATAGGGTATATTTTTTCAATGTGTAATAGTGTGAAAATGGTCAATAGATAGTGTCAAGCTAAGTATAAAAAATGACCTTTGATGAGTATTTATAGTGAAATATTTTGAAATTTTCATTTATCCATCCTTATGAAACATGCAGGAAGACCTAAAAGAGTAATTCAAAATTTGAAAACTAGTCATTTTTTGGTGCAGTATGTAGTTGCTTTAAGTGGATTCGCCTGTAACAATGTTTCTATCTGCTTAACACAGATCTGTCTCAAAATATCGTGGACAACTAACCTGAGCTGGAGATGGTTTGATGGTGATATTAAATAGTTTGAGCATTTGAATTTTAAATTTTTATGTAGTAATGACAACAAACAAAGAGTTGAGTTTGCATATAAATAAATATCTTAAAATAATGACAAGTGAGAGTCATGTATTTGGACACAAGTCATGTAGTTTAGAGTATGTCAATATTTAGCATTGTTAAGTATTTATGACCATTTATGTGTCTACATCCCCGGCCCCCCGCCCCCACTCTAGCAATGAAATTTCTAGAGTAAAGGAGAAATAAATTGAGTCTGAGTGTGTACAACACACTTTATCTTTGAGAAGATTCTTCAATTATGTAGGGCATTGTAATTTTTCAAACCCTATACAATATGATGGAGAACATTTCCCCTTTATTGAAGCACTTGGATAATTTCATCCAATAAAAAATTAAGAAAGTAATTCCTAAATTTGAATAATTAATCAAGCTTTTTAGTTAGAAAGATGCATATTTCAAATCTCATGACTGGAGAATAATATCTAATATACTAATCCAAAAAGGTGGAACCATTATGGGTTCGATATAAGTGATGCCAAGGCTGTTGAGTGTCACTAGAATCAAACATACAACATGTATAATAAAACATGAAACCACATGATGGGTTTTATAGAAGTAATGCCAAGACTGTTGAATGTCATTAGACTTGAACATACATTACCCATAATAGATCGCATCACACCATTACATACAAGTTGAAATTTTATTTGCATGATTGAAAGATAATTAAGAACATTCATGTCCCCATCATGATTTCATTGATCATATACTTGTATTGAAATATCAATCATTTGACTTTGAAATTTGTAACTTTGAATTTTTGAACTTTAAAAATGTGCATGAATAAGTATCATGCCATTTAAATTTAAAATTTTAAACTTTAAAAATGTGCACTAAAAAGCATCATGATTTTGAAACTATAACTTTGAACTTTTAAAGTATGTATGAACAACTACCATGCCCCCTAAATTTGTGTTAAGTGATTTATAATTTCATGCACATATATGCTTAATTATAATTATATTTTTAACATGTAACTTTGATCTTAAACTATTTCACATATGTCTATGCATATGCATTCAAGTGTGCATGATTATGTACTTTGAATTTTTGAAAAGTAAGTGCATATTAATGTCATATGCCCCCATAGTCTATATCTATCACATGTTTGATTTTTGATTTACCTTAAATTTTTGAAACCCTATACTCTATTATAGAATTTAATCTTTGAATTACTTTGAATCTTTGAACCTTGTACTCTGTATTTTTGAAACATATACCATGTCCCAAATCAAATTTTTGTGTATTCATGGAGGCTTGATTTTTTAAGAGAAACCCACTATGATTCCCCCTTTTGAGTGAGGGATTTAGCCTGCAAATCAATCATATCAAAAGAAGAGTTAAAAATATCATGTATAGTCATGTCATCATATGGAGAGTATGTCATCATAGTAATGTAATTGTAATTCAAGCATGTCTATAACATATTGAATGTAAGACATATAAGTGTTTTATCTAGATATATATAACAATGAGACACATAATGAGTAACTATCTCTAAAGTAGTCTATGTAGTAAAAGTGCATGATATCGATCATGAAACCACTAATCAAGTTCAACAAGCACAACACACAATGTCACATAATGTCATACAATAATGACATGGGTCACATACAATGGACAAAAATATGTCACCATAAAGAAGGCCAAAGACCACATGTAAGAGACATTGAGAATGTCACAAACAAGTGGCATGCTCAAATGTCACACAAAACAAAAGGGCTAAAAACCACAAATAATGGACATGTTTAAATGTTGCACATACTGATCACAAATATCATAGAGATGTTCAATCATTTTTTGCACACAAAATCCAATGGCTATACATAATAGACAAACAATGTCTAACCTATTATGTAAAAAAGTAATAACACCATAAGAGCATAAAAGAAATGTAAACTAGTCTCTTATATTCATATGTATCAATGTCATTTCATAGCAAAGTAGCATATCCATGTAGCATAATATAAGATACGATTAATTAACAAGACACTTGTAAGATATGTAGTTTGATATAATAGAGAGGTCATAGAAAAATAAAATATGTTATAATGTAACCTATATAATTACATGCTCCGAGCATAAGCATGACCATTGGATACAAGGGAACCCAATATCTAAGCGATCCATTTAAAGTATGTATGTCTTGCATTACACTCATAAACCTCATGAAATACATGTGTGTTTGAAAAAAGAATATGCCATCTACCAAAATATATTATAAATAATAATGTCTCCTTCTTTGAAACTCCTTGGCATGGATTAATTGTCAAAATACTTCTTTGTTTGATCTTGGTGAGTGGTCATAGTTTGAATAGCTTGGTCTCTTATCTCCTCAAGCTCCATTAACTCACATAATCTAACCTCCATGCTCTCATTCTCCATCAATTGTAACTGATAGGTAAGATATAAATCTAGTAACTCAAGTGAGATAGGAAGCCTAGGCTCCCTTCCATACACAAGTGTGTATGGTGAGTTCCTGATTGCTCTCTTTAGAGTGATCCTATCAGCCCAAAGGGTTGTATTTAACTTGGAGTGCCAATTCTTTTGATTCTCCTCCATTGTCCTCTTTATAATTCTGATTAGATACTTGTCTGTGGACTCATCTAGTCCACTTACTTAAGGGTAATAGTTAGAGGATGTGTTAAGCTAGATGCCATGCTCCAAATCTAGTCACTATACTCTCATAGAAGTCTATACATTTATACATTTTAAATGTTATTGATGATCACACTAGACTGATTTGGATTTATTTTGTAAATAAAAAATCTGAAGTGTTGTCTAAATTTGATTAAGAATTGATAATGGAAGTGAGTACATTACCAACGATTTTGATTCATTTTACATTTTATGTGATATTAAAAGAGTTAAAAACTCACTATTATCCATAATAAAATGGAATTATTGAGAGGAAAAACAAGACTATCTTAGAAACAACTAGTACTATGTTGTATTCAGCAAGTGTTCCCAAGTTTCTTTGGGCCAAAGCTATGAAAAAAATTGTACATATTACTTATAGAGTTCATGCTAAAGTTTTATACCTTTTTACTCTTCTATAAAAATGGTCTGAGAAAAAATCAAGTGTTGCTCACCTTAGGATATTTAGAAGTCCTGCTTCTAGTTTTATTCCTAAAGTCAAAAGAAAGAAACTTGATCCTAACTCATATTTCTGTATTTTTTTAGGTTATGAAAGAAGAACTAAATGATTAAGGATGTAAAATTCATATAAATGATAGATCATTGCAAACAATAATGATAAATTTTTTTAAAAAACTTTTTGTGAGCTTTATATAAAACCAACTCAAGTTTCCTCTTATGAAGACACAAACACTTTGACTCCTTATTATTAAGAAATATGTCTTAGAGGAAGATGATACAAATTTGAATAATTTTGAGTTTGAGGAGGAGCCTTATCTATTTTGTATTTAGTCTAAAACACCTAAATGGGTTGAATCCTTAATTCAATCTTCTAATCTTGAAATTCTTAATTAAATGAGTAGAATTCAACATACTTATCATGCTCTATGACTCGTTATGAATGTGAACTCCAATCTTTTGAGGAAGCCATTCAAGATGATAGATAGAAAGATGCTATGCAATTTGAATATATAGCCTTATTTAAAAATCAGACTTGGGATTTTGTCCCTGATTTTAAAATAAATATTGTTGGTTCTAGATAGCTTTATAAAATTAATTTTAATTCATTTGGGAAAATTGACAAATTTAAAGATAGGTTAGTTGCTCGAGGTTTTACTCAAAAACAAGGTATTGATTATGTTGAAACCTTTGCTCCTATGACAAAAATGAATACCGTTAGACAAATTATTGCTCTCACACCTCAAAATGGTTGGGAAATACATAAAATGGATTTTAAAAATACTTTCTTGAATGGTGACTTAGAAGAAGAAATATTTATGACTCAACCAAAATGTTTTGAAAAACCTACCAAAGAATATTATGTATGTAAGTTAGAAAAATATTTTTATGGTTTAAAACAAGCTCCTTAAACTTGGAATTATAAAATCACATTTTTTAAAACAAAATGAGATTTTTCTAATTGTTATTTTGATAACGTTCTCTTTGTGAAAATAAAAAATAGCCATATCATCTTAATTGTGTTATATATAGATGATCTTCTCATTATTAGTAGTCAAACTTCTTTAATTCTTAAATATAAATATAAACTAAATCAATATTTTTAGATGACTAACATATTCATGTTCCATCATTTTTTAGGCATGGATGTATTTCAGGATAAAAACTCTATCTTAATATCTCAATCTAGTATGCATATAACCTTCTTGTTAAATTTAATATGATTTATTGTAACCCTATTTCTACATCAATTAAAATTAGTGTTAACATTGATCCATAACTTGCAAGTAACAAAGCTAATACTACTTTATACAAACAATTAGTTGAAATTTGATTTATCTAACTATGATGAGACCAATATTTCATATGATGTAGGTGTTACTTAGATTCATGCAAGATCCATATCTAGATCATTGGAAATTAGCAAAAATAATACCTAGATATATCAAAAGGAACACATGGATGTTAGAAGGTGACATTTTCATACACTCCCCCTAAATGGCATTTCTGAGAGGCCCAACATTGTTTTGAATTTATAAAATTTTATAGTACATAGTGGTTTTGTGAATATATCTATCACTTGATCATCGATAGGTCAATAATGCAAATCAATATCACCATTGAGGACATTTTATTAGATAAAGTTCACATGAAATTCAATAAGCTTTGTTCTTTAGTGTTATTACTTGAATCAATAAAAAATAACCTATTTTTTCTATTTCTTCTACAGAAGCATAGTATAAAAGTCTTATGAAAGCTACTAAATAAGAAATGTGGCTATGAAGGTTGTTAGAATAATTCCATATGGGTGTCTCTCATAATACAACTCTTTTTTGTGATAATCAAAGTTCTATGACATTGGTAAAAAATCTAGTTTGTCACCAAAAAATAAAGTATATTGAAGCTCATGTGCACTTTCTTTGAGAAAAAGTCCTCAATGGTTATATTAATTTGTATTATTGTCCGACCAATGATCAAGTGGTAGATATCTTCGTAAAACTACAATGTACTCCAAAATATTAAAAATTTAGAATAATGTTGGGCCTCTTCGAAATACTATTGAGGGGGAGTTTGCATAACAATGTCACTTCCTAAAGGACACATGTTCTTTTTCATATCTATACTTCTTCTCTATTGTAAAAGCATTGTAAAAAGTCAACCCATGTGATTTTTGTGTAAACTTCACTTTATGTGAGTTTATAATGTACCCATTAATCAAACATGTTTTGTAATGGAAGTCATTATGTTATAGAAAGTTCTATAACTGCTTTTAAGCTTATCCATGAGAAACTCTGGGATCTAGTCTCGCTATCATGCTAGACTAGATATTTTTATCATAAAGAGGCTGTAAGGCCAAAATCCTACCATGGATAGCCGACCATCACATTCATTTAGTCCAAAATGTTCTTGTTGTTTCCATGAGACTAATACACATTCATCGACTAATTGTCGAACTTATTGACAATATATAGATGAAATTTATTTCAAAACACTTAACTTTCCTCTTAAAATAAACATGTCACCTCTAAATGTCACACCTACTTATCTACCCAAAAATGTAGAGGTGTATTTTATTTGGTACGAGTGTTCTACACATTTTAGGGATGAGTGTAGATGTATTCATCATCATTTTTGAGTTTTGTTTAGTTTTGTACCTTAAAAATCCCTAGTCGTATTCACATGACCCATCTAGGATGGAGGAACAACCTCTTTCGTACATAAATTTTAAGATTTTTTAGTTTCATACTTAAGATCCTTAGTCACATTCACATGGCCTATCTAGGATAAAGGAATAACCTCCTCCATGGCCAAAACTGCCTCCTATACAAAAGGATGTGTGCCCACTCCCTTCAAGAGTGACACCTCCCCTTCCTTGTCTATGTCATTATTATCAAGTGGATCCACATGCTTCTCATTGTAGCACACCTACTATTTATTTAGAGCTCATCCATAAGGAAGTCTTTGCATGACTCTCAGTAAAGGTAGAGGAGAATGTGGTTAAAGTTAGATACCAATTATAATTAGATTTGATGGATATTATTGATGATGTTTTTAGAGATATTTAATACTATTTATGAGTAAATACTTCATTATCATTTATTCCACATTGTCACATGAGTTGATCTTATATTATTATTTTTGGCATGCATGATGCTTGTTCTATTTATCTTTCTTATAACATGATCTTTAATTTTTAGCATTTTATTTTTGGCATGATCTTTAATTTACAACTTTATTTCACAATCTTAAATTCCACTATTATTGTGTTTACAATTATTTGGTATCTTTACCCTCCTCATCTTTTGGGATGATTTACAATAGTCCCTAGTTTCCATTGCAGACCTTTGGTATCATCTTTTAGTTTTTAGTACTCCTCTTCCTTCCTTTTTTGGATGCTATGATATTTTATTTTTATGAATTTATTTTCACCTTACAATTTGCCTTAAATCCTCTTGTGGACCTTTGGTATCACCTTTTGGTTTTAAATACTCCACTTTGGGACGATGTGGTCTTTTATTTTTCAGCATTTATTTTTCACGTTAAGAGTCAACCTAAGTTTCTTTTATGGACCTTTGGTATCACCTTCCTATTTTTATTACTTCACTTCTTTTTTTGGATGTTGTGGTATTTTATTTTCTCAGTGTTATATTTATTATATTTTTATTTTAAGCTTTAGTTTCCCTTATGGTTCTTTGGTCCCTCTCAATAGCTTTCCCTCTTTTAGGGTGGTTTATTCTATCAATGCTTACTAGATCCTTTGTAGGTTTTAACAACTTATTTAGTTACATGATTATTATTTCCTTTATTAGGGTTTCTATTTATATAATTTGAATTACGTTTTCATGTATTTCTAAAGCCCCTATTTTGCCTAGTCACTTCTGAAGCAAAACTCTCCCTTTTTATGGTCAGTTGCTACCACATTCTTATTATAACACTTTTTACAGATGGATATATATTCCATGATCTCCACATCTCCCCATTTAATTTCACTTGAGGTACACTTAGTTCAGTTTCAAGATTTCACTCTTTTCTATAGTGTAAGTCTGGGAGTCTGTAAGCATCTTGGTCTTTAGGTTCTCTTTTTGTGTTAGTCATCTTTAGCATCCATGTTTGGTTTTTACAAATCCATATAGAGGAGGAAAGTATAAAAAAGATAAAAAAATAATAACTCATTTTCAAGAAAAGAAAGTGTTAAAAGGAAAAATAAAACATTAAAGGTTAGATCACACCAAAAGACGTGATCTTTTTGGCACACCCTCTATTGTAGTCAAAGCTCAACTCCACAAGTTGGCCTCATGATAGAGAAGAGGTCCATTGGGATGTTGTTGGATGGTAGACTGGGGTAGGATATTTTATACTTATTTATTACATTCTTTTGCCTCATACTTTCTCATGCATGTACATAATATTCATAGTAGTCTGGTGACACTATAAGGGGTCTAGAGGAGCAGGGAATATGTTGTGGGAAAAGAAGATAATTCATTTTTCATACATTTAGCCTTCATGGCATGATATTTATACCTCACTTGTTATCCCAAGCTTATGCTTTCTAGATGGGGTTCTCTAGGTCCTCAATGTTGATACTTCTTAGCCTTGCCCACTTGATTAGAATGTCTCATCCTTTTTAAGGAGATTTTCATCACCCTTGAGGCATGTTGCTTCATTATATCTCCATCTTATCTTTTCCAATATTCCCTTTATGGATATTTCTAGTAGTTGATCATGTCCCTATTTTATACTTCCCGTTTTCTATCTATTTGCTTCAAATTGGATTTATTCTTTTCATTTATAGTGCCTTTTAGATTTTTAGTTTCTGAGTTGCATTGTAAAACCTTATGGAATACAACCGAGCCTTCCTCAAAAGCACCCATCATTTACACCTTTTGTATCATATCTATCATTATAGTTATAACTTTTCTTCGTTGACTATGACAAATGACTAACATGAAAAGATAGAAAGAAGAAGAAACCTGATGGTGACAGATCAAAAATGAAATCTTAGAATATTTTTGGACATGATTGTTGTATATAGACAACATCGTAGGTCACTTGCGTTTGTCGATCATAGACTTATCTGCATTGACTGTGATGAAAATATGATTATTTCACCTTCTATGTCTATGTTTGCTAAGAGCGTTGAGATATTTTAATTCATATTATGCCATGTAGAACTCATTTTTTTACTTTTTTTGTCT
This sequence comes from Torreya grandis, assembly GCA_037957365.1. Classification (NCBI taxonomy): domain Eukaryota; kingdom Viridiplantae; phylum Streptophyta; class Pinopsida; order Cupressales; family Taxaceae; genus Torreya; species Torreya grandis. Next base: position 2,554,281 of record JARHVA010000662.1, read on the forward strand.
TTAAAACCTTAAAGGCACTTTGAAATCATGAAACCTAAAAAAAATAGGGGAGTGTAATGGGATGAGTCGACATCAATCACCCCTTGATGATTGATTACTACCGACATATCCAATACTTCAAAAAGGGAAATCAAATCCACATAGTTCTCCCACCTATAGTGATTGTACAATTTTACTCATGCAGCTAGAAATATAACATTTATTTTTGAAAATGACATCTCTTGAATTGCATTGAGATGTTTTGGACTTGGCTCATTGGTTGCTCCTTATGAATGATATTGAATTTAGAAATAATAGGGTATATTTTTTCAATGTGTAATAGTGTGAAAATGGTCAATAGATAGTGTCAAGCTAAGTATAAAAAATGACCTTTGATGAGTATTTATAGTGAAATATTTTGAAATTTTCATTTATCCATCCATATGAAACATGCAGGAAGACCTAAAAGAGTAATTCAAAATTTGAAAACTAGTCATTTTTTGGTGTAGTATGTAGTTGCTTTAAGTGGATTGGCCTGCAACAATGTTTCTATCTGCTTAGCACAGATCTGTCTCAAAATATCATGGACAACTAACCTGAGCTGGAGATGGTTTGATGGTGATATTAAATAGTTTGAGCATTTGAATTTGAAAGTTTTATGTAGTAATGACAACAAACAAAGACTTGAGTTTGCATATAAATAAATATCTTAAAATAATGACAAGTGAGAGTCATGTATTTGGACACAAGTCATGTAGTTTAGAGTATGTCAATATTTATCATTGTTAAGTATTTATGACCATTTATGTGTCTACATTTCCCCCCCCCCTCCCCCCCACTCTAGCAATGAAATTTCTAGAGTAAAGGAGAAATAAATTGAGTCTGAGTGTGTAAAACACACTTTATCTTTGAGAAGATTCTTCAATTATGTAGGGCATTGTAATTTATCAAACCCTATACAATATGATGGAGAACATTTCCCCTTTATTGAAGCACTTGGATAATTTCATCCAATGAAAAATTAAGAAAGTAATTCCTAAATTTGAATAACTAATCAAGCTCTTTAGTTAGAAAGATGCATATTTCAAATCTCATGACTGGGGAATAATATCTAATATACTAATCCAAAAAGGTGGAACCATTATGGGTTCAATATAAGTGATGCCAAGGCTGTTGAGTGTCACTAGAATCAAACATACAACATGTATAATAAAACATGAAACCACATAATGGGTTTTATAGAAGTAATGCCAAGACTGTTGAATGTCATTAGACTCGAACATACATTACCCATAATAGATCGCATCACACCATTACATACAAGTTGAAATTTTATTTGCATGATTGAAAGATAATTAAGAACATTCATGTCCCCATCATGATTTCATTGCTCATATACTTGTATTGAAATATCAATCATTTGACTTTGAAATTTGTAACTTTGAATTTTTGAACTTTAAAAATGTGCATGAATAAGTATCATGCCTTTTAAATTAAAAATTTTAAACTTTAAAAATGTGCATAAAAAGCATCGTGATTTTGAAACTATAACTTTGAACTTTTAAAGTATGTATGAACAACTACCATGCCCCCTATATCTGTGTTAAGTGATATATAATTTCATGCACATATATGCTTAATTATAATTATATTTTTAACATGTAACTTTGATCTTAAACTATTTCACATATGTCTATGCATATGCATTCAAGTGTGCATGATTATGTACTTTGAATTTTTGAAAAGTAAGTGCATATTAATGTCATATGCCCCCATAGTCTATATCTATCACATGTTTGATTTTTGATTTACTTTAAATTTTTGAAACCCTATACTCTATTATAGAATTTAATCTTTGAATTACTTTGAATCTTTGAACCTTGTACTCTGTATTTTTGAAACATATACCATGTCCCAAATCAATTTTTTGTGTATTCATGGAGGCTTGAATTTTTAAGAGAAACCCACTATGATTCCCCCTTTTGAGTGAGGGATTTAGCCTGCAAATCAATCATATCAAAAGAAGAGTTAAAAATATCATGTGATATATATGTAATCATGTATAGTCATGTCATCATATGGAGAGTATGTCATCATAGTAATGTAATTGTAATTCAATCATGTCTATAACATATTGAATGTAAGACATATAAGTGTTTTATCTAGATATATATAACAATGAGACACATAATGAGTAACTATCTCTAAAGTAGTCTATGTAGTAAAAGTGCATGATATCGATCATGAAACCACTAATCAAGTTCAACAAGCACAACACATAATGTCATACAATAATGACATGGGTCGCATACAATGGACAAATATATGTCACAATAAATAAGGCCAAATACCATATGTAAGAGACATTGAGAATGTCACAAACAAGTGGCATGTTCAAATGTCACACAAAACAAAAGGGCTAAAAACCACAAATAATGGACATGTTTAAATGTTGCACATACTGAGCACAAATATCATAGAGACGTTCAATCATTTTTTGCACACAAAGGCCAATGGCCACACATAATAGACAAACAATGTCTAACCTATTATGTAAAAAAGTAATAACACCACAAGAGCATAAAAGAAATGTAAACTAGTCTCTTATATTCATATGTATCAATGTCATATCATAGCAAAGTAGCATATCCATGTAGCATAATATAAGATACGAGTAATTAACAAGACACTTGTAAGATATATAGTTTGATATAGTAGAGAGGTCATAGAAAAATAAAATATGTTATAATGTAACCTATATAATTACATGCTCCGAGCATAAGCATGACCATTGGATACAAGGGAATCCAATATCTAAGCGATCTATTTAAAGTATGTATGTCTTGCATTACACTCATAGACCTCATGAAATACATGTGTTTGAATTAATAATATGCCATCTACCAAAATATATGATAAATAATATGTGTAAATAACTAACAACTCATGTCATGCTCAGTTCTTGATTTTTTTATTTTGAACAATATTTTGAATGTTTTTGTATTTTTTTGAATTTAAATTTTTGGTTTTTATTTTTTTTACATTTTAAAAATTTTTTCAAGGGAAAGTAGCAAGGATTCAAAAATAAAAAAATAGGAGGGATTTGAATAATTTGCGACATGTCTCAAAGCATAGTGTGCACTATATGTAATAGCATGGCCATGTGGAAAGAGCGAAAACAAGTAATATGTCATCACTATATATTTGTATTGCAACAATGTAGCTTAATAATGTATGTGGAGATAAGCAATTTTCATTCCCTCAGTGGGCAAGAATAAATGTGTGCTCATGTGGTATGTAGGAGTAATAATATGTAATCATGCAAGCTCAAATGGAAGTGTAGATGTTTGATATGCAAGGATGCTCAAGGAGCACGTTGCAAAAGATATGCATTGTAAGCATTGTGGTGATGAGTGTCACATATGTTCATATTAGGATAAATAATCAAAAGGCAAGGCTCAAATGGAACAAATGCCCAAGGCTCAAAGAGTAAAAGAAATATGAGAAATCGATGCACATTTGAAAGTATTACAGCTTAACCAATGACTTTATTCACAAGACATTCTCATGGGGTTTATGTATAACATATGTAATCACCATCTAATTTTTTCGTTAAACTGCCAATTGAGATGGGATGTTCTTGTGTAGGTCCTATGCTATCATGAGTGTCGTATCAATCTTCTGTATAACCATAATCATGATCATAATCATCTTCCTCATCTTATAATTCTGGCATGTTGCTATGATCATTGTTTGTGTCTATGTATATAAATCTAACTGCACCATATTGTGTTATTGATTTTTTTTTGGTGTCTTTCACTTTTTCACATGTTTCATCTTGTGCTTCTATTGTGATTATATTAATTTTCTTTGTTGGGTTGATAGCTAAACAAGTATTAGATTTTGTTTTATCTTGCCTAATGGAATCATTTGTTCTTGATATTGTAACCATTAAAGCTTAATGTTCAAATGTGACATAGTCATGATATTTACCCCATTGCTCTCATCCATGATTTTACTAATTTCACATTGCATTAATCCAAGGTAGGGTCAATGTGAAATATGACAGAACATGTTTTTGACCTTAGAGTTACTATCAGCTCAATAGATCCAATGCATCATTGAGACTCGATAATATTATCTAAATTTTGTTTGTCATACCATAAATATTGAAAAAGGGTCTTTCTACATATATCGACCTCATAAAAAGAGGCAATCTCGATTGTGGTGCATTTCTTGCAATCAATGTTAATACTAAGAATCAACAGTTCTAGATATGAGATTGCTTTTTAGCTACCTCTTTTGGAATCAGATCAGACTTATTTGGTATGTTTTACTTTTGAATTTGATTTGTGATGAGCCCTTTCTTAAAGATTCTCAATTTCTTGTCTTGTATTTATTTTTGCAACTTCATTTTTTGTGATTGCTTGTGCAGGAACTTCTCCTTTTTGATTTGTTCCATTTTTCTTTCATCGAGCTCCTTTTGTCACATTTATTGTTCTTTGTTTTCTATTTTTCATCATTCCTTTCCAATTTATTTTCTCTTGTTATTTTGAAGATGCATCATTGACTATAGCATGTTGAGGGTTATACATATATGCAATCTTAGCTTCAAGTGGTGTAACCCTTAAACATAAAGCTTGGATTTACTCTTGTTGTGTGTTAATATTGCAACAAGGTTTGACACTTTGATTATGTTTATTGTCTTGAAATATAGCCTTTATTTTGTCCTTGGAATATTACGTCTCTATAGGAGTTTATGATTTATCCATTTTTATTGAATGCGAATCATCTTGATATGTTCCAAATCCCACATGTGTGAATAGAGTATGAGATAAGTGTTCTTCTGGATCAAAATGATTTATATTTACCTTAATCACTTTATCATTTTATTAAACATCATCATCATCACTACATCCCAATCTCTAACTATGTAATTAAAATCTTCAAAATTGACCAAAAGAGAGAGATATGGTATTTTTTTCTCTTGTTGGCTAGTCACTAGTAATGCTTTCTATGTATCTTCTATAATACTTGTTATTAGTGCTTTATCATGTTTCGTACTTGACCCACCTACCTCATATGTATGTATTTGATCAAGTGTTATGGGTTATACATGTGGCAAAATATAATGATCATCAAATTGTGACCGAGTCACATTAAAATATCTAAAAGAGCTATCCTCTGCTACAAGAGTATATCCATAGTTGTCATATATAAATTTAATACATCTATAAAATGTAGAAGGTACAACATCCATGTTATGAATCTAATGTCTCCCTAAAAGTAAGTTGTAGTGTAATTGGTTGGGCATGACTTGAAAAATGACATGCACTATCTTGGGATGTACTAGCAAATCCGATGTGATAGATCCTAGTGTTTGACGAGGAGTATTGTCTAATTATTCAATACTATGTTTTAATTTTTTAATTTAATATTGTTCATATTGATACCCGATTGTTGTAGGACAATAGAGCTACAAATATTCACCCCTAAACCGTTGTTGACTAATACCCACTTGATTACTTTTCCATTTACTTGAGCTTGAATGAATAATGAAAAATATTGATCTATGACATGCTAAGGAGGTAAGTCTTCCTTACCAAAGGTAATGGACTTGTTTATATCTTTGATTGTGTCCATGATAGAAGGAAATGATGTAGCCTGGGTATCATTAGGACGAGTTTTATTAAGCAATGCATCATATAAGATATCTTTGTATACTGTTGATCTTTTTAATAGTTCTAAAATATAAATTCTATCAAAGGTATTCCTTAGTTGGTTGATGATATCATAACCCATATATTGATTTATTTTCCTGTAGGAGGTGGTGGGGGTTGAGGAGGAACATATTGACCACCTTCATTTTGACATGGTGGGTGAGGTACCCATCATCATCTTATGTTGACAACATGAACATTAAAGTCTAATATAATATGCGAAAGCATAATAGGAGCAAGAAGGTGATTAAGATAACCTTGAGATCTGGGGGTAAGATGAAAAAATTGAGTTATGCATGTCATTTGGCACCTAGTGGTGATACGTAATAGCTCAGATTGGATATTGCAACAATATGAATTTAGAAAGGCTTGAGATCATACATTATTCATTTTAGCCATTTAATGATATTTGGACTTGATTAATACACATATATGATGAATCCAAATAATGCTTTGAAAAGTAACATACTGCAAAATATGTAAGGAAAATTCCTTTATGATAAACATGATTTTGAATTTAAGTTGAAACTTTGAGCAAGGGGGATGAGAGATGCAACCAATCAAGGTGTATTTGCTTTATAAGCCCTTAGATATAATAGTCCTGGTCATAAATAGTGAACAAAAACCAAAAGGAATTAACTAATAAGGATTCCACCATCCCGTAGCCACACTATCCCATCTCTAAGTACGCAGAGACTAACTTTCAGGGGCTAATTGCTTATTGATGCACTAGAGAATATAAATTGTTTAAGGCTTCTTATGGCTTTAAAACAAAACCCTAGGCATTTTTGATATATTGTGAAGTACATGAAAACTAAAATTTATATATAGTGTTGTCTAATAACTTGAGTATTGAGATAAAACCTCTCATACCATGGCTTAAGTAAAGTTGAAGACTGTTTTGCCTAGAAAGAAAACTCTTGTGAGTTTTAAAATTGATAGAACATAGTTTATAGAAAAAAAAAAGAAAGAAAGAAAAAATTGAAAACTAAAGCAAAAGCAAGATTTTTATGTATAGAAATAAAAAATTAATCCAAAACCTAGGACAAAAATTAAGAAAAACAATGCTAAAAAATGCAAGGTCCACCAATATGTTTTAATTTATTTTTTATAAAATAATAAAATATGCTTGTTACTAATAGGTGTAAAATTAGATAGATATCAAAATGCTAAAGATGTACAATAATTATGATCTTAAAACTTGATAAATATGAAAAACTACTATTTTTAGAAAACACTAAGAAATGTACTTAGCTCAAATAAGAATTTATGTTCATTGTTTCAAATATCTAATAGTAGAAATCAACAAAAGATATGATTGTGTATGCTCATGATCAAGAAAAAAATTCGAAACTGCTTTTAGACATGACCATTTTATCTAGACAACACATGTTGCTCAAGCCCATTGACTGTAGACTTGTTCTAGTTGACTGTGACAAATGATTGATAGGAAAAGACAAAAATAAGTATAACTTTGATAGTGACAACAAAAATAAATTTTTAGAATATTCTTGGACATGACCATTGTAGGTGAACAATAATGTAGGTCGCTCGAGTCCATTGACTATGGATATTTGTATTAATTATACAAAAATCTAACTCTTGCATCTTCTTCACATGTATCTATTGAATAAGCTAAGATATTATAATTCAAATTAGGTCACGTAGAACTCATTGTTTTCCTTCTTTTGTTTTTGAATCCCTAAGGACACTTTTAAAGCTTGAAACTTGCAAAGAGATAGGGAAATGTAATGAGCTATGCTAACCTCGATCACTCCTTTAAGATTGATTTTTTATTGCATATCTAATACTCCAAAGAGGTAAATCAAAACCATGTATCTATCCTATCTATTGCGATTGTGCAATTGTGCTCCTTTACTATGTGTATGCAACTAGAAATATGGGTTTGATACTTGACAATGATAATTCTTGACTTGATTTAGGATGTTTTAGACTTGGATCATGGCTACTCCTTGTAATTTAAAATTAATATGACAAATTTTCTCTATGTGCACTAGTGTGAAAGTGCTCAATAGATAGTGCCAAGCTAGGTATAATGAATGACCTTTGACATGTATTTATAGTGAAACATTTTGACAATTTCTTTTAGTCAACCTTATGAAACAGGGAAGAAAACTCGAAAGAATAATTCAAAATTTGGAAACTAGTCATTATTTGGAGTGGGACATGCCTACTCTAGGTTGATAGTCTCACAAAAAAGTTTATGTCCGCTTAGTACAGACCTATCTTGAAAGATCAAGAATAACCATCTTGAGCTGAAAATAGTCTAAGGATGATATTAAACAGTTTGAGCATTTGGTTGTGTAATAGTGATAACAAACAAAGGGTCCAACCTGCATATGGATAAATGTCTTAGAGGAATGGGGAATAAGAGCCATGTATTTATGCACAATTTGTGGTTTAGGATATGTCAATATCTAGCATTATTGAGTCCCCATGACTCACTTTTATACATTAAAACCACATATATATATATATATATATATATATATATATATATATATATATATATATATATATATATATATATATATATATATATATATGAGGAAATGGGCCTTCACCTAATTACACAAGGGAGGATAAATCATTAAGCACTAGACAATAGCATAGATTGCCAAAATAGATGACACCAATCACCAAAAAATGTTTTCTAGAGTATTATACAACAAAATGGGAAAAATAAAGTTAAGTTGAAGTTGGCATATCAAGTTAGGAGGAAAGATAAACTATGTATACAGCTCCAAAGACTCCAAAATCAAAAAGAAAACCTTTGTCTTACGACCCAAAATTGCTAAAGCCGTTGATGGTGGCACCCACATGAAGGACATCAACAAGGAGTCCAAGAAGCTCCACCACTCCACTTCCACCGTATTCGAGTTGCAGATGGGCATGTAGACCAACGAGATATTGTTGACTTTCTTAAGATGAGAAACATTTAAACCTTCCACTACAAGCAATTTTAGTATTGACCATTTGAGAATGGAGACCCCAAAATTTTTTGCTTTCACCAAGTCCTAAGCATTGCCAAGAGGTAAGAAACAATAAAGATTTTTTGTGGGTAGAAGCTCAAAGGCTAGACAGTCCTTAGGGGCTTCCAAAATTGAAATGGAATAGGGGAATATGAGACATTCCCACACCAATCATGGCTTCATATGAATTAAAACCCAACCCTCCAAGCTTGCATGGATCTTGTTTAAATAGAGAATACTCAGTGTTTTGAATTTTAAATTTCAATTAAAGATTTTTTTAATCAAAGCCCTTAGAACTATTACCTAATTTATTGACCAAGTTAATGAGAAGGGTCTTAGAGGTTTGTTTCTGCCATCTCTATACAACTTGCTAAATAAGGGCCTTGGTCATATCACCAAAGTTTCTTGTTACCAACTTCATGTGAAAGTGAGACTTAACTTCCTCAATGTTCCAAAACTTATCACTATTCAGCAATTCTTCACCAAGGGCATCTCTCACATAGAATCTAGTAAGCATGGAAGAAAGATTGAAAATGAATGGAACATACCACCAATTAGAGGTCCTTTGATGTACGTAATTATCATTTTCTCTTCAAGACACACTTTTTAATTGCTTTTTCCTCACAATTGAAGTCTCCTCCATATTTGTTTACCCTTTCCCTGTTTAATGAATCTGTTTGCCATCTCGAAACCCTGGAAAAACAAACCATCACTCAATCCAAAGATAGGGAAGGAGAGAGGATGTTTTTGAGGCAAATAAATGTCTTGCACAAACAAAATCCATCTTAATAATGACTATGTGGGTGATAAGACATAAATGTCATACCTTCACCAAAAAGAAGCAAGCCTGCAATCATGCCAAGAACCCAAAACTAAGCAATAAAAATAATGGTGACTGTTGAGTGAATATTTTGTCGTCAACTAGCTGATGACAAAATGGGTATATCAACCACATCACAATGAGATTTACGCCACAAAATGTGTGGGTTTACCACATCTGGACGAGGTAAATATCTCCTCTCATCAAGGGGAGGTTCCCTATGAATATTTATATGCTATATGTATATATATAAGTAAGCAGAAAATAACACTCAGAGTAGTATAACAGCATCCACATCTCTTTTTTCAGAGATGATTTCCAAAGAACAAGAGAGAGAAATCCTGGTTGTTGGCTAAGAACATTCCTCTTCTTTCAGGAATGGTATCCAACCAAGAGTAGAAAATCCCCTGAAACAAGTAACAAAGTCTACAAAAAAACCTACGTAAGCACAAAGTCTTCTGTTGTCTCTTTCACTGATCCGAAATGAGCGTAACCGTAGAGTGAAACAAAGCACAAAGTCTTTGCCTAAAACTACAAAGGATAAAAGGATCACCAAGATAAAAGTAGCTCAAAGTCTTTCTTCTATCTTTTAGAAACGTCCTCAGATAATATCAACACACACACTTTGCTTATTAAATTAAACAGATAAGAGATTATCAAGAAAGAGGACATAAGAACCATTTCTTAAATAACACAAATTACTTCAACACAAAGTCTGAAATAAACCTGTTTCTCATTCATTTGATGAAATATGATTTACAAGTTGAGCACAAAGTCTCAAGAAGTGTCTCAATTTCAACAGAGTTTTTGCTCTCAATTATCAGAGATATATTTACAAAAGAGGTCCCCTCTATATATAGGGAGAAACCTTTCAAAACTAAAAAGTTAAAATATAAAAATATCTTAGTCAAAGATGAGTCATCTTTGACTTTGAGATATTTTTCCAAATTTTTTACATGTAATTACATATTACAAAATTGCATGCACTTTTACATGACAAAAGTGCATGAGAAGAGAGGAAGAAGAGAGAAGGAATGTATGGGCGGAAAAAATTGCTGCCCTTGCGTATTGGAGAAGTTCTTGTGCATAGGTGGCAAAAATTACCGCCTGTGCACGTCAAGGAGAAGGTATGTCAGCGGCAAAAATTGCTGCCGACACATGTTGAAGAAGAAGAACGTGTAAGGGCGGCAAAAAATGATGCCCTCGCACCTAGAGGAGAGGAGGAAATGGGGATGCATGGGCGGCAAAATTTGCCGCTCCTACATGGAAGAGACCAAAAGATGCAAGGGCGGCAAAAATTGCCGCTCTTGCATGACGGATGCAAACACCTGTCACGTTCTGTTGAATTATAACAGGACACGTGATGTATTCTGCTGCACTTTGTCTTTTTCCATTAGGCGCTTTTTTGCGAGCTTTTCTCTTCAGTCGGGCTTTTTCTTTGCTTTCTGCTTTTGTCTTTTCCAGCTTTGTCTCTTTATTTTATCGCTTCTTGATTCAATCGCTTCTTCGCTCCTTGGTTGAACCATCCGTTGAACCACTTGTGTGCCACTTTTCCTTTGACTGAGGTCGCTTTTGAGCTTTTGAACCATGTTGAACTATTGAACTCTTTCAATTCAAAGTTCAATCGGTTCATTGGCTTATTATGTGTCTCGCTCGAACACTGCTTCCTTTATCTTTCTAAGCTTTGATTGAACCTTTGAACCTTGAACCCGTTGAACCTTTTGGTTCAACGGTTCAATGATTCATCCGTTAAAGCCCCTTTTTGTCAAAGTCTGTGGAAGTTCCTTTCTGCGTCTTTGTTTGAGCTTTTTCCGTTGGGCAAAAAGCCGAAAGGAATTCCTTCGGACAAAAAGTCCGAAGGAAAGCTTTTGTGACTTAGCCGTTTGTTCTTCTTTGTTTCTTTGGACTTTTCTCCAGGTGAATTCCTTCGGACAAAAAGTCTGAAGGAACTTTGCCTTAACAGTTTTTCGAGAAAATCTTCTCGAGAGAATTCTTTCGGCCCCTTGGACTTAGTCATTTCCATTGGACAATTTTTTTGAAAGAATTGTTCCTTTTGGGCCTTTGAACAAATCCAAAGGAATTATATCTTTTCTTTGACCTTCGAATCAATGTTGCCTGCCCTCCGCAAGGGCACTTGCCTTTTTTGCCTTGGGGCAGCCCCTTGAACCTTTCGATTGAACCAACTTTGGTTCAATGGTTCAACGGTTCATTCTTCGTTATTTGGCTAAGTCCTTTGTTCTTTTGCACCAAGCGCGTTGAACCAACTTGGTCGTTGAACCCATTGAACCTTTGAACCAAAGTGGTTCAAAGTTCAATGGTTCAAGCCTAAGTCTTTTATTATTTGCTGATTGAAATCCTTTGATTGAACCGAGGCGCTGAACCAATCCTGGAAACGACCAAGTGTTAGAAGCTTGTTCTTTTGATTGATCTCACCTGCAGAAGCTTTTTTAACCTGTTGAACCTGTGAATCCCCTTTACGAAAAAAGCTTAAAAATGAGGAATTTGAAAGCTCAGAACAAATTTTGAAAAGGGAAGAGAGAAATTTTGGTCTGTAGGTTGTCCCAAAAATGGGTGGCATTTTTCGGGGACAACAGTGACAAAGATGAGTATGTGGCTAGGTGCCATCCTAGGGATTAGGAGGTCATTATTAAGAAAACTTTGAAGCCCTTGCCAAATATGGGGATCATTTAACTATCTCCATTTGATAGGTAGTTGAATCCAAAGTTTGTAAGGTAGTTTGATTGTTGGTTGATTTACCTATAGTAATGTTGGAAGACGTAGGGTTCGAAGGAATCTTGAAGAATATGAACCTCGTCAATAATATTTTTAAGCATTCAATTGGAATTTCCTGGCTTGTTGACAGCATTGATAATCAAAATGGAGTCTACTTTGATTTCAATTGTCTTAATGTTTAATTCAATAACAAGTTTGAGACCTGAGATAAGAGCCTAGAGTTCGGCTAAATTATTAGTGGCTAGGGATATTAACAACAAACCCTACAATAAATTTACCTTCATGATTATGAATAACTATGCCTACTCTTGAGGGGCTTGGATTTCCTTTAGAGACCCCATTAAAGTTTAATTTAACCCATGCATTCAATGATGGAATCTATTTTAACTCTTTTGCACTTATCTCGATTATTATGAAAGGTAGCCTTACCCTTCCTAAGAAGATCCCATTTGATTTATAGCTGTCTCTCTTCTTAAAATAAAATACAAATTACTTATGAACTTTAGCCTTTAAAATGTTTAATTTATTTTACTTTTAATATATTTTTCTAAAAATTCATAAGAGTGAACTTCAAACCAAAAAAATTAACTCTTCCAATACAAAAGATACAAAAACATTTCAAATGAATGGGCCTATTTTCATGATTACTCAGGCCTATTTTCATATTAAGAATCAACATGGCCCAAAATTTGACATTCATAAACAACTTTGTACTTGGCAAAATTAAAACCTTTCAAATGAATGGGCCTATTTTCATGATTCCTAAGACCTATTTTCATGTTAGGAATCAACATGGCCCAAAACTTCGCATTCATAAGCAACTTTGCACTTGCAAAACTAGAACTCCTACATACTAAATATCATTGAAAGACTCAATGACAAATCCCACGAGGAAACCACTTGTTATTGATAACTTACAATTCCAATTTTGAAATTTATACTGTATACAAAATTTTAGAAGATGGAATTGAACATCTGACACATCTAAATGTTTTACTTCTAAGAAACACCAACTCTTATTGATACCACTTGACATACAAATCCATAAGCGCCAAGTTACAAGTAACTCCAAAACATAAAAATAAACGAGTTTAAAGTCATGTCTAGACTCTTTATATGAATGTTTTGCATTAAATTTCAAAATCTCACTAAAAAAAATAAATGCATTTCTTCCTTCAAAATGCACTCAACAATTTTTTTCATACAACTCATATCTCTCTCCTCATCTTATACTTCACCAAACCTATTCATCAAATTAAATTTTAAATGCCCTTCATGTATGGTCTTCAACATATAAGGGTTGTAATGGATTTTAAACGATTTTAACAGACTTCAATACTTCACAATTACATTTAAAAAAAAAAATAAAAATCTCTAGTTCAACTGCTAGTCTAACTATTCAGTCCTTGATCTTTGGATATGCCATAGGAAAGTTAAAAAGGGCAGCAATTTTTTTTTTGAAATGTTTTTGTATTCCCCACCCCCTCCACCCCTTGCAAAAAAAAAAGACCACCTTCGTGTCCATACAATTGTACAACAACAATAAAACCACAATTTTTTTTTATCATGCCCTTAGTACAATTCTCTTTATTTCATTTCCATAATTGTCTTCTTCACGTTAAAACAATAAATCTCCACTTCATTTGTACATCTTCTCCACACATCTGGGATGGCAATCTTCATTAAATGTAGGATTCCATTGCTTCAATGTTTCTCAAACCAGTGTTTTCTCACATGAAGCAGAGTATTTATTAATGGCTAATCCATTACTTCATTTTCAATCTTCTGAGCTTTGATACCACTATTCACTCCAAAAAAAAGATAGACAGAGAAATAAATTATTACATTGTTGTATTGATTCAAAAATATCACATCCTTATATTACATAACTTGTCCATTACAAATGCAAGTTTAAATGTCAAAATCCTTCATGTTAGGATGTGAAATCATTATTCACGAATCGCTATTCATAGACATTATTCATGGTGATGTGGCTTGTTGGCGATGTGTATGGTTAGTGATGTGGCTAGGTGATGACTTGGCATGACCCACAATTGGTTTTATGGCCCACCACGATGCATTTTTGATGGTGAAAAGATGAGAGAGAAATGGGGCGCATCTCTCCACTTAGTCACATGGGTTGGCTTGTAAAAGCATGTGAGGACATAATGATAGTGGATCACATGTTTCTACTTAGAGATGTGATTGTAGGGCACAATTGTTTTTGGGCTCATGTTGGGTTTGGTCAAAAGATGAGAATCTTTTAATTCACATGTGTGCACATGGTAAAGTGCAAGACAAGGATCACTGTGCTAAATTGAGGTCACATGTGGAGTGGGATGTAGCACATGGGTGTGCACATGGAGTAGTCAAGGGGGCATTATGAGATGCCATTCAAAGGCTTGACCTTGCACATAGGGGGACATGATTCCCTTTTCATGAATAGTGCACCCACATGGAGGATGGCACATTTTCTCCTCTCTCTCTATTATTCTCTCTATGTTGTAAATGCTATTTATTAGCATGAGCTCTCATTTGTAATTTATCCAATTAGGGGATTCATGCAAGCCTTGGGCTTGCATGCTTAGAGGTTGGATCCTGTAGGCTAGATTATGCTTGGTTTATACCCTGAATGCTTCAGGGGGAAGCATTGAGTGCTTAGTATGTTAGCATTGATGGAGTTTCTAGAGGAGTTGTGGAAGAGAGATTGATGTTGTGAATTAATGAACTCTGGAAGCTGTCAATTTACCCATGGTTTTTACTTGTACATTGCAAGGTTTCTACATAATATTTGTGTAATGTGTCCTCTTGCTTGTCTACTTTTTTACAACTTATTTTCTACATTTAATTATTTGCACTGTACGATATAGTTCATTGATCTAACATGTAGTATTATACCTTTATTCCTAACATATGATATCATAGCTTTGATTGCTAACAATTGGTATTATAGCCATGGTGAAAAATTCTATGTGTGAGTGTTTTCTATTGTTGGTTGGTTGTGTGCAAGTTGAAGCTACCATGATAGGGGGAAAGACCAAATGAGATTTAAGAAGAAAAAAAAAGGTTTTATTTTTTGGCAAGTTTCTCTTTGTGGAGCTATAGAGGATCTCTTGGTGAAGATCTCGTTCTCTTCATGTTGTTGAGGAGAAGATTGAAAGAGAGTTATGCGAGGAAATTAACAAGATTTGCCATATAAGTCACTAGCCTACACAATATTTTAGTTGAAGATGAAGCAACTCTACAGCTTGAAGAGCAAGATGGTCTCCTTTGGAGGAAATTGAGGACAAGGCATGACTTTGTTGTAGTTCTTAGCAACAAATAGAAGGGGTGTTGATGTCATATCTTAATGACCACATGTTGTTAGCCGAGATGTTGTAGAAGAAGAAAAAAATCCATGCAAATGAAGGAAGTACAAAGAAACCTGAAGCTATACCTATTTTGAAGTGGCTGAAGATGAAGATGAATAAGTGAGACCTGATGTTCCCAGAATGAGAAAGATGGTGTTGACCATATAACTCAGGGTACTAGAGTGTTGTGTATACGGTTGTGGCATTGGCCAAGTAGACCAGTGCATGGACTAACATTGGAGGCACATGAGTTGGTATTTTGACAACATTTGGTAGAGCTGATGCATTTCAAATGCATTCTTGAGGCTTGAAAACTCGGTAGGTGTAGTGATGCACCGAGTAGCTCGATGACTTCTCTGGAGCTGTGATTGGTCCACTTGTGTCATGTTGATAGCTTCGAAATCTATGTGGAGAAGTCTAGTTTTGACTTCTATGATATCTTCTCTCCTCACTACTATCAAGAGTGCTATGTGCACTAATTGCTGTTTAAGGAGTTGGAGCAACATTATTCTTACATGGTGATCTCTTTTAGGAAGAGATAAAGACAAAGTGATGAGGCAAAGGTGATGTTGGTTTGCATATTAATGAAATCATTGTACGGGTTGGTGTTGACATTGCACATGTAGTACAATAATTTCAATACCTTCATGGAGAGCCAAGTGTTTAGTAGAGGTTAGTGGTATGTGTTGTGACATGTTAGATGTAGACCCCAACATGATCACTATTGTGATGGCTCAAATGATAAGGATGTGATGAAGGTGGTAGAAGGATCAAATCAAGGATGGAGATGCACAAAGATGGGAAAGCAATGAAGTTCTCTACTTCTTGCATTTTGAGTTGTATTCCTAGAAACGTCCTATAATTGTGGAGAGGACATGTTGTGCCCTGTGTATTAGATTCATCAGGAGTAGGAAGCCTCGTGTTGCCATGGTGAGCACTAAATTAGATATTTCCAAGCAGTGGGAGTTGTGAATGGTTCATGGCAGAATCCCAATTGGAGGATTGGTCTGTGTGTGGAGAAGTGATTTGTCACTTCAGTGTTGCAATCTACTATGGAAGAGTAGATGTTGACAATGTCGATTAGAACAAATTTTTTTTAGTAGTGCAAGAAAAATTCTACTGGGTTTGTGTCAATGCAACAAAGCGCATTGGTGAACAACTGGTTGTAGAATACTCAAATGTGGTAAAACCTATGTATATTGACTTTAATTGGGAGTATGTTAGGATGTGAAGTCACTATTCATGAATCACTATTCATGGTGATGTGACTTGATGGTGATGTGGATGGTTAGTGATGTGGCTAAGTGATAACTTGACATGACTCATGGTAGGTGGTATGACCCACAAAACATCTTTGATGGTGAAAAGAGGAGAGAGAAATGGGACACATTTATCTACTTAGTCATATGGGTTAGCTTGTGAAAGCATGTGAGGACATAATGATAATGAATCACATGTTTCTACTTAGTCATGTGTTTGTGGGGCACAATTGTTTGTAGGCTCCTATTGGGTGTGGTCAAAAGTTGAGAATCTTTTGACTCACACATGTGTGCACATAGGAAAGTGAGAGACAATGATCACTATGCTCGATTGAAGTCACATGTGGAGTGGGGCGTAGCACATAGGTGTGCACATGGAGTGGTCAAGGGGGCATTATGAGATGCCATTCAAAGACTTGACCTTGCACATAAGGGGACATGACTCCCTATTCATGAATAGTGCACCCACATGGAGGATGATGCATTTTTTCCTCTCTTATTATTCTCTCTATGTTGTAAATGATATTTATTAGCATGAGCTCTCCTTTGTAATTCATCCAATTAGTGGATCCATGCAAGCCTTGGGTTTGCATGCTTGGAGGTTGGATCTTGTAGGCTAGATTATGCTTGGTTCGCACCCTGAATGCTTCAGGTGGAAGCATTGAGTGCTTAGTATGTTAGCATTGATGGAGTTATTAGAGGCGCTGTTGTAGAAGAGAGATTGATTTTGTGAATTAATGAAGTCCGGAAGCTGTCATTTTGTCTGTAGTTTTTCCTTGCACATTGCAAGCTTTCTATGTAAGCTCTGTGTAATGTATCATTTTGCTTGTCTATTATTTTACAACTTATTTTTCACATTTAATTACTTGCACTATAGGATATAGTTCATTGATCTACCATGTAGTATCATAGCTTTATTCCTAACACTTAATTTGCACAAGACTCGTCTAAACCCAACTACCCCAACAACTACTTACAAATGTCTTAATCAAAGTTGATTAATACTATTAGTCCTAGAGGGTAACTCTTGAAATCATACAAATAATATTCTTAGTGGATCTACATGTAGTTTTTCAAGAGGCCAATTGGTCTTTAACCATACGTATTGGTACTTTTGACCACTACATTGTCCACCTACACAAAACAAACAATTGAGAATAGAAACTGGACGGGCCTCCCACATCTACTCCCATGGAATCTAATAATGTATGTGGTGAAAACTAAAACAGATTATTAGAGCACTGGAGATGCATCTTAAAGATGAGAGCCTATTGAGCTATATTGGAGATCATTTTCACTTATAAAAACTAAAGACTTAATTTGAAAACGAAAAAGATGAAGGCATGAATTCTCACAACTATTTAGTCAAGTGATAGGAGTTAGATAACCCTGTGTGTTTTCTTAGAAGTATATTGGAGACTTGCCTCCATTGTAATATAGAAGCAACCATACCACTTGACTTTTCATGCAGGTGTAAAGGTGGTGTTCTTGTAAGATTCATGTTGTTATTCTTCTGACTCTTCACTTGGTTAGTTTATAGACAATAGCCATTTTTGTTATAAGTTTAAACCATAGCTACCAAGTTCAAAAATATGGATCCATTCGCGAGGGCAAAAAATCCGAAAAACCGGAATCCTTGAAAAAAGTCTGAAAAATTCGATTTGGAGTATATACATATATATACTCCAGAATAGTTTTATAAAAATGCAAAATTGACAAATACAATGAAAAACATTAATAAAGTAATATAGAATGTTAATATTATATAATATATATGGTTGTTGGGCCCTTTTTACCACATAAAACCTTAAAAAAATAAAAAATAAAAAAAATATTTTTTTGAAAATAAATAGTGCCAACCCAAACGAATTTATCCGAGCAAGCGAAAAAAATTCGGATCTGGCCAAATTTTGGGCAAATCCGGCCAGATTTGATAACTACCTTAAATCAATCTAAATATTTGTACAACGAATAGATAAGGAGTCAAGATTAGCATTAACTATTTTAGTTTTAAAGTATATTCTATTATTCTGTAAGCATATTTCATTTTAACAAGCATATTCCATTCTTCTAATATTATATTTTATTTTTTATACAATTTTTTATTTTTTAATGGAATAATAATTCAAATTAGTAGCATTTAATTTCATGAATACATATTCAAGATGGATATACAATTTTACCTACTGTGACTACATTTAATTTTCACTGCTTATAATTTACTTTAAATTGAGAGCAAAAAACATGTCAAAGGAATTCTTCTGGGCCTTGCAAATTTAATGTAATAATAAACAATGTCGAGGAATTTACGATATTTCCATTTTTAACTCATTCCCTACACTTTCATATCTATGTCAAGCATAACACCTACAAAGTAGGGAAATTTTGATTGATCTTCAAGTGAAGATGTCACAAGCAAATCTCTAGATATGAATGGGTTTTCAATTCACGGCATTAACTTTTTTTTCCTCAGTTAAAGGACTATGCTTATTATTATTATGACTTCGATGTGTGTAAAATTCAGATTTAGCAGGGGTTCAAAAAAAGCTATTTCATAATAAATAAATTTTTTATTATATTAATTTATGGAAAGAATTATTTTTCATATTTTATACAAGTTTTTGGAATACTATGGAACATGTCATGCAAACCGATCAAAACTTTATTTCAGAGACTTTTAAAACCACATTTTACAATTAATAACCCTAACCAAAGTATGAAACAAAAATTTCTTTGACCCAACTATCTCTGCCTCCTCCCGTAAGGACTTGGCGCTAGCACCTTTATTTTAACTTGTTATGAACTAAAATAAAAACTATATTATAAAATATAATATAAACTATTACATTACAAAACCCAACTATACTCTATTTAGTCAAGGATGTTGGGGCATTAAATTGTTGATGGTGATTGATGTTTAAATATAAGCATCTAGGGACTATGCTGATGCTCCCATGTTATGTTGTGAGTAAAAGTGTTACCAAATTAATTGACAATTTTGAGGTGAATTGAATAATTTTGGGGGAACATTTTAAAAAATCGAGACATTTGTTATATTTTATAAAAATAAATAGGACAATCCATAATTTTAAAATTTCCATTGTTTATTTCATGTTCACTTTGTCGGTTATCAAATACCCCTGCTCCAGGACTAAATTTTATGACCTTGTAACCGTATTTATATTTTTTAGTCATAAAATACAACATAAATAAATTAGAAGACCATATTAAATGCAAGATAGAAATTTTAGGCAGACCATCAAAAACTGTAAAGGATTATAATAAATATATATTGTTTCTATTTTTTCCTTATTGTACTAACATTTGAAGGGCGACATTGAATAAATAACCGTCATAGAAAAAATTCATGACAGGCCAGGGTTGACCATCAAATTTAGTCCCTTTCCCTGTCCACTCCCAAATTTGTGTGAATGGTAATGACATCCAACTTTGTATGCTGCAAGTTGTATGTCTATAAGAATCGGTGCTATGATAAAGTAATCTGATATAATGCTCAAATCCATTTATGAATATTTATCATGGACATTGCATGTTTTAATGCAATATTTTTTTGTCTACTCGAGTACCATCACTGATTTTATTTGAAAAATATGAGAAGTATCTCTGCAAATCAGAATGACAAACCAAAGGTTAAAAAAAGGTACTCTTGTCTAAGGCCACAAATCAAATGTTTTACTTTTACCCACCAATTTTTTTTTACAGCTATAGATACCTCGACAAATTGTTACAGTTTCCTTTCTAGTTGATATAATGGAATTCTTTGATTTTACATCTTGGTTGAAGAATTCATCAAAATTATCATTTCTTACAAGAGTCCTTCCTTTTGCCAAGCCCCTCCCAACAATTTGTTCAGTTGTGTGTTGCATATGCGGACTAAAGAAAAGTCTCTAAGAAAAACGCTTTCTTTCTCTTCTCAAACACATTTAAAAGAGAGATAAATGCCAAAATTAAAACGATACGAAGTTGTTGATTCACATTCAAGTGTTTTGAGTGTGCCCAATTTCAAGTAGTGTTAAAAACGATAGAAAAACAAACTTTTTTATTTGAGAAGCCAGTATATGATATATAGGAATGTTTCATGTTCGTTATACCAAGTACATCAAGGATAACTATATATATTTCATGAAAAGAAAAGAACTAAGAGATCTCAGTGGAAAGATTTATGGACATACCATAAATAAGAATGCAATTTGAAGCCTAGTTCATGATCTTGATCAATTTTTTTCAAGAGCATTCTTGAAAATTGATTTGCTCATAACATTTCATGTCGTTCAGTAATGGAAATCTCCAAGCTGCCAAATCGAAGTAAGTATAATACCAAAAGATAATTTATAAATTATTAATAAATAATTGGATAAAACAGTGTCAGGTGAACAACAGTGTTTTTGTTGTCCATTTGCTTTCTGTGATCTTTATCTTGAACAATATAGCCAAGTTTTAGCTCGCTATAAATGTTTTGGCCTATGGACCAGACCATAACATTATTGAAAACTGTATCGAAAGAGCCCCCACATTTTTTTTTCAAATATAAAAGGAACACTTCTGACGTCCACAAATAACCTAAGCTGATCAATGAGACAGATTCCAACTTAGATATGGCATAAAGAGGGACTAGTGTTTCCCCCAACTTGCTAAATAAAACTGTCGTCATTTCTTTATAAATATCTTCTACTTTTATGAACTTTCTTCAAAGTTTTGAGTGAACATGAGAATCTCTTTGATTTATGGGTAGTTGTAAATCTTCAAAGCCTTCACCTATTGAGGAGAAATAATGATCAACCATATCTTTAGTTACATGCTCTAACTTGTCAGGGTTCCACTGCACATCCCAACAGGAGAGCATATTACATCCTGTAAGAAATTAATGGTGATTGCCTAGAAACTTGCTACGGCAATGAATTATGTCTCACACTTTATGAAAGATATAGCCAAACTAAACATTCAAAGAAATAAAAAAAATTGCTAACGCACTAAATCTTTGGGCATTTTTCTCCTATCAATTATAATCTTAAAGATTGAAACACATAAGTCATTGAAAATTTTATACCAAAGACCTAACAATACATATTCTTATTCAACCACTTGTACGCCCAAGAAATAAAAGCTTGCTTATGCGCTAAATTTTTCGGGCATTTTTCTCCGATCAATTATAGTCTTAAAGATAAAAACACACGTCATTGAATATTTTATACCAAGGCTAAAAATGGCGAATTTTATGTGCAAGAGCTGATATGATGTGCATCTCTATTGTTTTATACTGTAATATAAGAGGCATGCTTTTAAAATTAAAAAAAACCGAAACCTCAAACAAACAAAAGATATTTGTAATTTAGAGATCACCTTTGGATTTCTGTCTTTGTCCACCAATATTGCTCTGCAACCCTGTATTTAGATCATGGAACTCATTAGACTGCTAATAAATACAAAGCAAGGTTAACAACAATTATCAGGTATAACAAATACTTGCTGATTATCACCTCATAAAAATCACTGGAAATTTTCCGAAGAAGACAATGGCAACTCATTCTATACTCTCTAATCAGACACTCATGTAAATGTTGCCTCCTGCCTTCTCTTATCTGAAGCCAAATAGAATGAGTGTAATTAGAATTTATCTAAAAGCATTTATCCCAATGAGCCAGATCAACATATCTAAAGTCATTGAAAAATTAAATTCCAGTAGAAAGGTGTCCTTGATCCGACGTGTCAAGAACCTTTAGAACTGTATCATAAATATTTATATTTTCATGCAACAAGCTATGATTCCCCATGCCTGATGGAATAATCACCAAATTTTATCAGTATGTTTTATGCTGCGGTAAACCCTGAAATGAATAACCATAAGATTGTATCCTTCAAAGTCCTAGTTTTCAGAATACAATCCCCGGACATGAATTCAAAGTTTTAAACTATATATACTATAAACTAATCATAAATGGGATATATATTTTTTGCAAATGAAAAAGAGGGATCTAGACATCCAGCTAGGGATTCAGTGTCACTTGATGCCTTAGGTAAAAGCTTTTGCAATGCTATCAGTTACTGTAAACAAATTCCTCCAAACAAAAAGATAGTTGACATGTTATCTACACTGAGCTCTACACAAAAGGTTTCCATAGAGTTCTGATTGATACATAATGAGTTTAGTTCGAACTTTGTAATACTGGCAGATATACAAGGCAATATAAGACTGTTACCCAATATATCCGAGGTAATGTTGACCAACTCCCCCATTTCCTGCTTCTAATAGATAAGATAAGATAAGATAAATATATTAATGTTCGACAAATGACCACAAAAGTAGGTCAAAGGGACTGCAGAGTACAAAATGTGCAAGAGCAAAGCAGGAAAACGAAACGGTTTCCCACGGAGAACAAAATGCGGAAAGAGAAACAATACAACAAAGAGCGGGAGCCAACAAACAAAAGAGGCGAAGAACAACTCGCAGCCAATGACCCCAACCAACCGGGGTGATAGATTCTTGGCAAACGACAAGCCACATACACTTGTAGAACCAATAGGATCTGAAGATTGGCTTCAAAAAAAAATTGGTAGGAGGTTGACATCCCATTACATTGCTCAATGTTTCCTACAGAATTCTTGTAAAAGTGTTGCCCAAGAGGATTAAGTTGTTTGTTTCCAGGATAGGCAGAAAGGAGCAAACTGGTTTTATTAAAGGAAGATATATCCTTGATAATCTGATTATTGTTTGGGTAGTTCTTGAGTGGGTGTGAGAGTCAGGGCAAAAGGTTCATTTTTTGAAAATTCATTTTGATAAGACCTATGACAGGATTGAATGAGACTTCATTTTGAACAGGCTTGATTGACTCCTTTTTTCACCATTTAGTGGAGACTCACTTTATAAGCCTCTGCAAGAATTTGTGTCAGAGAAGCCCTTTCAGATTTGATATGCTTAGAGAGATCCATTAAAAAATGTTGACCTCTAGATCCCTTCCTTTATGCAATTGCAGCAGATGTGCTTGGATATATGTTGGACGCGGCTAGGGTGCAAGGAAATTAGAGGTATCTCCTTGCCAAGAGGTAATCAGTTAGTTAATGTTCAATTTTCTGATGATTCAGCTTTGACCCCTGAATTCACAGTTTGTGAAAGGCCCGGTGCCGTACTAAGTGAGGATAAAAGGGAGGTTGTTCTAATTGGACAGGTTGGACCAAAAGTGTAAGTTCATAAAACTAGGGGAAGTGATCTGCTACTTGGGTATTCCTTTCAGTACACACTTGTCTATTGCTGATCAATGGAAATGGATCATGGCTACAATGAAAAACAATTCAAGTTTGGAGAAACCATAATTTCCCTTTTTATAGTAATGTCACACTTGTAGATAGAATCCTAGCAGGAAGACACTCCTACTACTCCTCTTGCCTTTTTCCCTCTCAAACAACATATAAGATGTTGGAGAAGGTGGGGTGAAATGGACCTCTTTGGTGTCTTGGGATGTCTGTACTTCACCAACAGTGCAAGGAGAGTTGGGAATCCCCAGCATAAAAGCTCAAGGTGCAACCCTAGTTGGTAAATGGGAAGTTCTGGTGGTGGAGGGAAATTCGCCGAGGAAAATTCTTTTCTATCACTGTATCCAAGGTGCTCAAAATGTTCAAGGTATTACAGATCCTTTCAGCTATGTGACATAATTGCCAATGGCATGGAATTCACTGTTTCAGAAAGTGTGGGCTGCTTGGGAGATAACGTACAGTTTTCTGCACTGGAAATTTGAGGGGTCATGAGATGCTTGGGATATGGCTTCAAGGCCTATTTGGATATTCCATCCTCTAAAAGGTCAACTTGGTCTCATGCCTATGTTTTCTGGAAAAAGGACTAGCTAAGTTGTTTTGTAGGGGAGATTTGTGGAATCATGAACTCCAAGCATACATTTGGTGTGATTTAAACCCTGCCCACAATCTTACTAGAGTGGACGAGATAGCTCTCAGGACCTTTGCAGAATGATTCCTAAAAACTTTATTTTTAAATTATAAGTGCAAGTGTCTGGTCTAATTTGGAGAGATTGAAAATGGTGCAATGGAAAGGCTTTCTTCAATTATAAGACAAAGAATCCTTATGAATCAATCAAACACTTCATTGCTAGCTTCATCTTTGAGCAAGAAGTGGGAGGTAAGGGCTCCAAATGTGTGATGGAAAGAGCAATGCCAATCTATTTGGAATGCATGAGCTGCATTCAAGCACAAGGTTTTGGGTTTGTTGATGCTCCACCAGGGGTTTTAGGTCAAGGCAAGGCTTCAGAAGGTTGGTCTTACAGATTCTACAAGTAGGCGATGTGGCAAAGATGTAAATGTTGTTCATGTATTTTGAAGATGCTCAAGAGCCAATTTCTTTTGGGATTAGTTTCAAGCTTAATTTAATTTGATTCTTAGTGCCCCTCTCTTGGGGACACCTGGATGATCAAGGATATCTGCAAACTATTGTGGCACATAGTGCGGTTGACAGCTATAGGATTTTTCTGGAAATCAAGATGTAAGGCAAATAAAGAGAATAAATCTTCAAACAAAATGATACATAGGAACAGGGAAGTAGAACATTGTACAGCTATGTGATGAAGCGATTCTTGGACCAGGTTTTATGACTCCAAGCTCTTAAATAATAATAAATATGACTTCTGCATATACAAATTCAATGACAGCTCTATAGATACAAGGGTTGAGTTTGGCAGCAACACGAGTGTCCAACATTTGTGATCCAATTCCAGTTCTAGTTAATGTTCCAGTTCCATTTCTAGTTAGTGGTCCATTTCTAGTTCTTAAGTTTAGAATAGCAAGGCTCTTGCGTAAGCACAATATAAAATCAATATTTTTGCCTAAAACAAATTCGGTACCACACCCAAAAATACCAAATATCATCTTAATTAGAGCTAGCTAGTGGGTTTATCGTATTGATTGCTTGTGTGGAAAACCATACGTCAGTGAAATGGGTAAATCCTTTCAGCAAAGGTTCAAGGAACACTGCTCAAATATCTAACGGGACTAGGTTAAAAGCTCAGCATTAGCTGAACATTCTCACTCTACTACTCATGAGATTTGTATGGATAAAACCAAAATTTTGGTGAAAGAGGATCATTTCACAAAAGATGAATAGGGAGGGGAAGAGGTGGGCCTCTATAGATATTGAAGTTGAAGACATTCGGGCAAGAGTTGGCATTGCTCATCAAGGGTAAATGCAAGAGTATCAACAAAGACGTCGAGTCAATGCCTCTCAGGGTAAAGGCATGTGAGATGTACTGGTCTTTTGAGGAAGCGACCTCCCATGTAACTTTTTTGTTCCTTTAAGTAATATAAGATGCATCTCCAAAACTATTATATATATATATATATATATATATCCAAGGTATATAAAAATACATACAATACAATGTTGTAATACAAAGTATAACTAATTAGTCTGGTGCACACTTGGGAGCAGAAATACAATGAAATGTCTATGAGAAATGCAAGGAACAAAAACATTTGCTTGCATAAATCAGCGTGCTTCTACAAAAATAAATCAACCTGAAGAGAAGTGCATTTTCTTTCCATCCGATACCATGTTTGAGTAAACAATTGGGTATATCATCTAAATTTAATAATCTATCCTATAAATTTGAGCAATACTCAACCAAAAATGTCCAGGTGAAAAGACATCCAAGCCATCACATTTTATATCCAATTTTTGCTCTTGGCATAGAACTTACTGGACATGAGCTGCCTTTGTACTCGGAGACAGGAATGTTATGCTGAATTCTTCCCATCCAATAGAACCCCAGTGACATTCAAAGCTCAATTTAATGCCATCCTATGATACCAGCATTGATGGAAACCTAAATTTATTTACAAATAAGATCCACTTTTGGCATAGTTTATGAATAAGATTTGAAATTCTAAGCAAAGTTTGTGGAAGGTCACATATTCCACCCATGATCTATCAATTCATTCATCTTAAATTTATTATTATGCCAATATCTAATACCAATTGCCAAGATGGCTAAATTGGCTTGGCAAGGTAAGGATCCTTGGGAAGGATGAATGGTAAGAAATAAGAAAAAATCTGTGAGGATCATGAGGATATGATGTGCATACAATTGTCAGTTCGTGAAGTACGTCAAGCATTAAAAAGGTGTCATCTATAGAATGGGATACATTAATGATGAATAATGAGCAGTTTAAGTTAGAAAATCAACCAATTTAGTCTTTGCTGATGATTCAACACTCTTACCAAATTATGAGACTCTGGGGAGGTTATATGATTTAATCAAATTTAGATGGTAGTTGGCTATAGCGTTTGAGTTTTCATACCCATAACTAAGAAGCTGCAGGAAGAAAATATGATGATGACCATTCACTAGAAGAAACTAAGGCAAGTGAGGCAGGGTTGAGGAAAGAGATGGAGGAAATAGAAGAAAGTATGGTTGACATTATTGTTACAATTCAGGAAGAGCAAACAAATTATGAGTTGATAAAGAGGAAGTGGGGCAGATAGAGAGAATAAATCTTCAAACAAAATGATATATTGGAAAGGCAAGTAGAGCATTGTATGACAATAACAACTCTATGATGAAGAGATTATTGGACCAGGTTCTATGAATTCAATCTCTCAAATAGTAACAAATTTGACTTCTACATTTACAAATTCAATGACAGCTCCATTGATCCAAGGTTTGAGTTCAGCAGCAACACGCGTGTTGAGCATTCATGATTCATTTCCAGTTCTAGTTAATGGTCTAGTTCCATTTCTAGTTAGCGGTCCATTTCTATTTCGAGTTTAGAATAGCAAGGATCTTGAGGAAACACAAAATAAAAACAATATTTTTGTCTAAAAACAAAATTGATAGCCTGCTCAAATCTACCAAAGATCATCTTAATGAGAGGCTGGGTTGTGGGGTTTATCATATTGATTACTCATGTGGAAAACCGTACATCAGCAAAATGGGTAGACCCTTTCACAAAGGTTCAAAGAAAATTGCTCAGATATCTAACAGGATTGAGTTAAATCTCCGTGTTGGCTGAAAATTCTCACTCTACTTGTCATGAGATTTGTATGAATAAAACCAAAATTCTGGTGAAAAAGGATTATTTCATGAAAAGAAAAATAAAGGAGTCTATAGATATTGGTAAACACTAAACACCCCAACAAACGGAACAAGGATGGAGGCTTAGAACTCAGAAATAGTCAATAATGGAGAAAATGCTTAATGTTTTAGAAAATAATTAATGCGTACACATTAATTATTTGCAATGAGAAAATATTTAATGCATGTTAATTAATTATTTTCAACATGAAAATAAACTGTATCCTATCTCATGATGTAATTTAGAGTTATCCATACAAGGAGCTCCTATTTGCAATCTTATCATTCATCCTAATGATGGGCAACAATGTGGCCTAGAACGTCGATCTAAATCCTTCTCTACACAATTTTTCCAGAAAATATTTTCTAAACATTATGAATTGCAGAAGTTTGAAATCTCAGATAAATAAGCTATTCATCTAAATTAAATCACACAAATATATGCAAAAGCAGTTCTGTTTCTTTAATGATCATCATCTCAATAGCAGTGAAACAGTCCAATATGATACCATGATGCACCAAGGAACACAAAGACAACCTAAACTATTGACAAATTCTAGCAACAAACTGGATGAACCAAAAAAAAATTATGATTCATTTTGAGGCCATACCGATCTTAATGTAATTTTAAGGCTGATTGGTGATGCCTTTTTCAATGACTGAATGCTCAACTTTAGCCACTGATCAGCCACAGATTTACTTTCAAGCTCCTGTTACGATTTAAAAAGAAAACATAAAAAAATAAGTACTATGAAGTGAAAACGATTCTCCATATTATTTACCCTTTATAGACATTGTAGCATGTGTAGGGGACAAAAATGGGGGGAATCAATTGACCATAAGTACAAGTTACAACCAAAAAAAACAAAACAAGAAGGATCTTGAAACTAAGAAAATATAACTTTAGGAAATACCAAATACAACTTTATCTCTACTATTGGAGGAGAAAAGACTTTGAGTGTTACGAGAGCCACCAGGAGGAGCACCATAGTTCCTCCCAGGATTGTTCAGCCAGAGCTCTTAGGCCAAGGCATTTTCCTGAAAACATCATCAAACTCAGTATCAGTGGTTTTATGGTGGTCAATGAAGAAGCTAACCCTCCTTCTGCTCCTGAATTTGGACACAAACTAAATCCTTGTTCACCATTGGCTCCCTTCTCTTGGATCTATCGACAGTTCTTTTTATATGGCTTTGTATATACTGACTTACCTAGGGTTTACCTTTGGGTTCATTCCTCTTTACTTTCTGGTTTTGTTGATTCCTAGTTTGAGTTTCAGATACTTCTCGTATTTTTGAGTCTCATTGACCTATTCTGGTCATGTGGATATTGATATGATTTTTTCTCTCTATTTCTTTCTAGTGTAGATTTATGAACAAGGATGATAGGTAGTCTATAAGAATGATTATAAGTACATTGAAGTACTTAACTTACATCAGAAGCAATAAAATAAAGTTCAAATGATTTCACTCTTTAACAAATAAATACATCCAAAAGTACAACAAATGACCTAATTTTAGATCCATTTCTTATCAACCCATCACACACCATAAAATAACTATAGTCAATCAGACAACAAGATTAGATGTCCTCACACATGCTTGCTCACATTTCACAAAGAAGATAAAACAGGTTACTGTTGAATTATCATATGCTCAATAAATGTAACTGATATGGCATCTGAGAAACAATCCCAATGGAATAGATGCAGGTAATAATGTTCATGTTGTACCCAAGAATTATTCCCAAATATCTAGGTTTGAAAAACCCATAAACTAGACATTAGCCTAAATGCATCAACTAACAGAAAGTGAAGGCAAATATTACGCCTATGTATCTCAAAGGTTTTTCCCTTCATAAAATTGTCTCAAGCAGAACTTTGGTAACATCATCAAACATTGTTAGGAAGGTCAACAGATTATAATGTTTAAACATAGATAGTTTGTCGACAAGACTTCACAAGATTATGTGAAATCTTGGGAAAGGGGAACTTCATGTTTTCTTATAGCCTAGTAAGGCATAGTTGTCCAACGAAAATTTAGTCTATTTCCCATCTGCAATATAGGAACAAACTTAGAAAACATATATATGACTAAGTTCCAAAACAATTTCAGACTCGATTTTCTTGAAAATCATGTTGGGTGTTTCTTAACAATTTGACTCTCTATACTATCAAACTGCACCCTATGACTGGTGAAATCATTGACGAGTGTCACTTGATATACACTAAAAATGCGTTAAGCAACAACTGTCTTCCAAGTTCTATGGAACTAAAATTCTTAATTCCTAAGTGCATGTTTTATGAAAGGGCTATAAAAGACAGACAGTCAAGGATAAGGGGTCTATAAAATAACAGTCGAAGGATGTATAGCATGGTATACCATTTCCCCTGCCTCCTACTGTGTAGGAAAGGAAAACAATGTTTAAGGGGACAAATGTCAAAAAGGGACTTATATATGTCCAGAGTCTGAAGGGAATGGCTGTAAAACTGAAGCTAACATTTTGAGATCAAAATTCATAGGGTTCTCATCCAAAGCATTGCCAAGAATGATTCAATAATCATTCCCAATTTGAATCTATTCTCCTCTCTGAATAAGGACAAATAAATGGGATAACACATCAATTCCCTCCCTCTACATCATTTGATTGTTTACACACCATTCCATTCCGATGATAGGCTGGTACGATACTACAAAATACTGAAGCAGGTACTAAAGTGGTGTGGTAGATCTTTGCCCTATTGTTCTTGTATACTCAAAGCCCATGCCTAAGTTGTTAACGACACAATCCATAATGGGATCCCAAGTGATTCAAGGGTACTTGGGTATCCAGATACAATATATGAATGCCTAAGTTCATGATAATACAAGGGCACTGTAATGTCCCCATTTCCACATCATGAATAAACAGGTCTTGAAGACCTTTAGTCTATTTCCCCATCATGAATAAACAGGGTTTGAAGACCTTTAGTCTATTTTCCCATAGATTAAAGGAGCCTTCTTTGGGGAATGTTATTTTATTAGTTATTTATTAATTGTTGAAATAGTGATTTTTATCATAAGACAATTATTAATTAATTAATAGAATATTTAAAAAGTGGTTTTTACCATTAAAGTGCTTAAATGAATTAATTATTAATTTATTTGCCTTAAAGTAATTTTAATTAAGGCCAATAATTAATATATTATTCAAAAAGGAAATGTCGGCATGGCAACTAAAGAAAGAAAAAAGAAAGGTGTTTTATCTTCCCAAAGTGGTTCACCTTTTTTAGAAGTTATAAATGCATGGCGAAGGCTACAATGGAGGATACGCTGAATTTTGATAAAATTGTTCTTCATGTTGGAAAAAAATATTAGGATGCATGCCTAATAGAGGTTCGCTTCTGTTGGTGATTGATCAATCTAAAAAAGTGTCCTTTGACACCACCTTTTGCTAAGGAGATCTTGTTCTTGTCTTAGAAGTGGGGCAAATTGCTTTGGAGAGTTCGTGCAAATTTTTGTGGCTCTTTTCTTGCATGTTAAGCTTGCTAATTAATTATACTATTTTTGCAAGTGGAGCGAACCACTTGGGAAGCTTGGATCTAGGGTCTGGAGGCCTCTTTTGGTCTATTTGTTGCAAATTAAATATTTTGATTTTATTTGCTAATTTTATGCGTGTTGGTGTGAGAAATTGGAGGAGTTCGTGAAGGGTTTGAAGTAGAAAATTAATTAATAATTTTCAGAATTATTATTTAATTATTTTGACAGAAAACTAGGGTTTTCATAATTTCGGAGAAACTTTTGGCGACCTTCCCATAGAAGGAAAATTCTGAAATTATTTTTAATTGAGTCATTATTTTAATGATCAGTTTGAGCTCTTGTTTGCATCATAATTCCAAATATTAAGGGAGTTATGAATTTTTGAAGTTTTCACTTGTTCGTAGGAAATAATATTTGTTAAGGGCAGATTTTTGACAAAAGTTTGAAGCAAAAAAATATTCTGAACAACGGCTGTATTTTTGGAATCAAATCAGATTTTTCAGCCATCATAAAGTGGCATTTGAGCTTTAATAATTTGGCAAAAAGGTATTTGTTTCATGCATTTAATTTGCTGATTGCATTTTCAGATTTGTGGATTTTGGGGAAAACCTCTTTTGCCCTAATTCGTCCCATTTGGGGACATTACAGGTACCCCTTGTAGCTATCTTTCTATCATTTTTGTTATTGCCCGTAGTGAGAATCTTTAAATCTTTCTTTAATTGAGAGTAATAGGCCTTTAGGTTGATGCCTGGTTGAGAAACCCTCTCCCACGAAGGTCATTTATGTGTACACTCTACTTTTAGGTCGAAAGCCTTTAGGCACTTGTCTGATGCCCCGATGGAGGGGGGTGAAGATTTCCCTTATGGGTATTTGTATATATTTTCTCAAAAAAGATGCATAGTGCATCAAATCTCTTTTGAGAAAATAAAAAAAGTCAATTTAATTGCATTTTTCTCATCAAAACCCTAGTTGAGAGAACAAGGAGACTTGGAAAAAAAATTAATTAACTGCTATCCAACTTAATAAAAATTCACAGTATAATAAAGTTCCTTACCACTCATAATTAAGTTAACCAACATAAAGACGCAATATGATATCTTTCCCCTCTGTATAATAATAAAGAGGATATTTGTAGGGGAAAGGGGGAGAACATGACAATGGTTTGAAGTCAGAGATTTAACAGTCAAGGATTGACTTGCATGATTAGTTTTATGTCCTTGTCTTGTGTTTCACAAGGACAATAGAGGGGGGCTCTCATAACAATCAAATTTAACGAGGTGCAAATGCAAGGAAAATGGTGTCTTAGTAATTGATGTGTAAGAAAGAGATTTTATGGCAGTAAGACAAACTTGATAAGGGATCTTTGATATGTTCCAGTTGTTTGTTATCAAATGATGATTTAAGGAGGAACCAAAGTATGCCTCCAGTGCGAATCTTATTCTTCAAGACATTGGTTGCATGCTATTACAAATAGTTTAGAAAGCTTCTCTAGATCGAGATCAATTCCCTTGTGAATTTTCTGCATCTATGTGGGAATAAAATTGAATATATTAAGCATGTATTCATAAACCTATTTACATTATAATTTAAAAATTCAAAATGGTTACCAAACTTCAGTTGAACATAATTCCAAGCTCCTTCCCTTGGATAAATGGACCAATGTCTTTCTGAAAGCCTCAATATATTGGTGATAACTCCCTAAAGAAGGTATGAAGTGGGACAGAGCAAGGGAAAATACTTTTCTGACAGGTTTACAACTTTTGTGAAGAAATTGAGAAACCCTATAATTCAAACAGCACCGACAACTGAATTGATGCGAAGGTAAGGCATACAAGATACCCGAATCTTTGTGCTCTAGAGCAAATCAGAACAAAAAGTGCATTTACAAAACAAGTTTAAAAGCTACATAGGAAAAAGGGGTGGAAAAGGAAGCAACAAACTTACATGAATACCTTCAAGAAAATCATGAACATAAGGTGTGTGCATACTTAAAAGCTAATATCTCTTGGATGGAGAAACAATCTACAACACAACTGATGAAAAAAACTTGGTAGCTTCAGTGTTGGAAAATAGAAAAACACAAGACAAGAATGGAAGGAAAGACTATGCCCAACTATTCAATTCAGAAGAAATGGAAACCAAAGAGCACTCATTACTCAAATGCAACATTTACTGCTACGAAGGAGAAAACTACAGCTTGATGGCACACAAATAGTTGCAACAACTCGTCAGAGAAATAAATGTTTGCAACATAGGAGAATTTGTTTGGAAAATCAGCAAAACAATATAAAAAAAGCTTTAGGACAATACCCAAATCACCAGTTAGCAAACCATGATCATGCCAGCTGTGCTTTCTCTTCTTTTGATATAAGCTTGCTAATGCTAGCTTGAGAAAAATTCTATAAAAAGCTCATTTGCTTACATATGTAGCTATGCCTCATTGACATTTATCAAATACATAATTTTTTTATCTTTATTCAATACAATTTCTTTCAATAGACATGCAACTTGACCATATTCTCTCTTTTATACACCAATATAGCACATATAAAATTTCGCATATCAAAGTCATTTATACCCAATTGATCCATTAAGTTGCATTACAATCTAATAATTGCACTCTAACTGGATAAGACAAAGATGAAAGTTTTAAGTAGCCAAAAAATCATCCATGCATATACTCTATAGAGAGAGTTAAATGTTGGAATATTGTCATTGATGTCAAAGGGAAACATCGACGGAAATGTCTAATAGGAACAAAATTGTCAAAGGAAATTATTAAAAAAATGTTTTTGAAGGTAAACGGAATTCTTGACGGAAGTGACCGGATCCATAAAAAAGTAACAGAAATATTGGACGGAAATTTTCCGTAACAAGGTTGTCATTTTTGAAATCTAAAGCCAACCCATTTGAAGATAAAATACATATATCCTAGTGCTTAAATTTTGAAGGGACCAACATTCATGAAAGGACAATTTTTTAAAAGGCACATATACAACTGCGTTTTTCTAATAAAGACCATCATTAATGAAAAACTCATGGCAGCCCATGTGAAAAGGTGCCTCTTGAGAAAGGACGCCCCCTTTGGAAAGTTTTTAAGACTAAAATAGTCCCCAACCTTGGCCGACCTATTGGGAGAAGTTGTGACCGTTCGAATGGAGCTTTTTGTTTGAAGAGTCACAACTTTAATTTGTGGCTTTCTGTGGGTTATAAATAACTGTATAACGAGTGGCAAATTTGTAGATTCGAAAGTGGAAGATATAAAAGAAGAGCAGAAATATTTGAAGGCAAATTTTTGTGAGAATATTGAAAGGAAAAATCAGCATGTATAAGGCAGAGCATAGGAGTGAAAATGCTCAAGTGTAGATCGAATCGAAAGGAAATAACGCAGTGTTCT
Organism: Torreya grandis; assembly: GCA_037957365.1. Classification (NCBI taxonomy): domain Eukaryota; kingdom Viridiplantae; phylum Streptophyta; class Pinopsida; order Cupressales; family Taxaceae; genus Torreya; species Torreya grandis. The sequence goes on from JARHVA010000662.1 coordinate 2,589,138, forward strand.
ATCATTTGTTGTGTTAGCAATAAATTAGAGATAGAAGAGTGATTCTTGTGAGAAGGTTGGTTTCTTCGTTTTGAAGAGATTGGTCTCTTGCTGAGTTAGTGCTCCAGTAAGTTGGTGCCTACAAATATTTATATAGAGAAAGTTTCTCCGTGTTTTTCTCCCTAAAGGGTTTCCACATATATTTGGTGTCACTTTGCATTGTGTTATCTTGTGTTGTGATTTGATTGCTTTGAATATTTTAATTGGAATAAGTGATTAAGTGTTACTATATATATATATATATATATATATATATATATATATATATATATATATATATATATAACACTGATTCACCCCTCTCTCAGTATTACATGTGCTCAACAATTGGTATCAGAGCGGTTCCTTCAGGATCAGTTTATCTATTGGAAGGTGGATCCCGAAAACACACATGGCCAGTCATCAAGTTCAAGAAGGTTTCTTCACAAACAAGGCTCCGTTGTTCAATGGAACAAATTACGCATTCTGGAGTATAAGAATGAGGACTTATTTAATGGCCCTAGGTTTTGATATATGGCAAGTTGTTATGGATGGATACACAGTACCGCAGACTCCAACGGATATGGCTAGGAAAAAGGCCAGTGAAAACAATGTAAAAGCCATGAATGCTATTTTGTGTGGCTTATCAGAATTTGAGTTCGTAAAAGTAATGCAATGCCACTAGGCTAAAGAGATCTGGAATAAACTTAAGACCATCTATGAGGGAGATAACAAAGTAAAGATGGCCAAGTTTCAAACTCACAAGAGACAATTCGAAAGCTCGAAAATGAAAGAGAATGAAAACATTGCGACTTGTCTACTTCGTGTAGATGAAATTATTAATATCATCAAAGGACTTGGTGAGAAGGTTGAAGAATCCGCAATTGTCCAAAAAGTATTCAAATCTCTACCTTTAAGATTTGATGCAAAAATCTCAGAGATCGAAGAAATGGACTTAGAAAAACTCACAATGGATGAGTTGCATGGTATTCTCACGACATATGAGATGCGGACTGAGAAAGAAAAGCCGTCAAAAAGGGAAGCAACATTCAAAGCCCTGAAGAAGGTGAAGAACAAGGAATTTGAATCAAGTGATGATACCAGTAATGAATTGGATGAGGAGGCACTATTTGTCAGGAAGCTCAAAAAGGGGTCCGAGAAATACAAAGGTAAGTTACCTTTCAAATGCTTTAATTGTGGTAAGATAGGTCATTTTGCTGCCAAGTGTCCTCATAAGGATGAAAGTGAAGATGGGGAAAATACTAACGATGAAAGGAAAAAAAAGGAAAGCAAGCCTTTAAAAAGAACTTCAAACAAAGTGGATACAATAAAAACTCCAGTAAGTATAAGAAAAGTCTCTATTCCAAAAGGGATAGTAGCTCAATCGAGGAGAGTTATGAAGAAATATCGAACAGTGACAGGGAGGAAACCTTGTTTATGGCAATTGAAGTGAAAGCCAAATCTTCTAATACAAACACCTTGGAAGAAGAGGATGAAATCGAAAATGGAGAGGTAAATTTGGAAGAAGAATTAATTTGTGCCTTGGGTGATATAAAGTTGCTAAAGAAAAATAATTCGAAACAAAAGGTTCAAGTTCAAAAATATGAAGAGGAAAATACTGATGTGAAAACAAACATAACTCGGATGGATGAAGAGTAGGATAAGATTCTAAAAGGCTTAAAGATACAAGTAGAGGAGATGAAAAGAATCGAGAATGAGATAAGAGCCAAATTGAAAACAAAAGAGGATGAATGCATTGCCTTGAAATCAGAATTGGAGAGAACAAACAATGAGTTGAAAAACATATCAAAATTTGAAAAGAATACCAAAGTATTGGGTAACATTCTAAAAGCCCAGAGATCACCATCCATTAAGTTTGGTATTGGCTATGATGAGAACCAAAAGAACATTGAAAAAGGGCTAAGTTCAATACCTACAAAATCAACAAAAGTGGTAGATGCAGAGAAGCCTAAGACCTATGCTGATGCACTCAAAAATTCAGTGAGTATAAGTGATAAGAAATCAGATCATGTGAAAAAGGAGCATGTCAATGCTCCTCATAAAGAAAACAGAGGGAAGAATATTCCAATTAAAGATTTCTGAGGATCATTTCAATCAAGGCAAAACCATGTGAAAAGGTACACAAACTCATTCTATGGTTATTGTTACTCTTGCAATTATTTTGGGCATAGAGCAATAGAATGTAAGACTCGTGTAATCAATGAATATTCATGGAACTATGGAAAGACTACTCATGGAGGTTTCAATAGGAGTTATACCTCATTTGCCCCACTCTAGGATTACAATGAAAATAATACCATATGCTATAGTTGCAACAACTATGACACATAGCTTGATTCTGTAGAAGTGTGTTTGTAGAAAATTCAAAACAGAATAAGAAAGTGAATAATTTTGTGGTAAAGAAGAAAAAATCTACAAAAATATGGAAAGATAAGCAAGAAGAAGTTGGTCAAGAAAAAGACAAATCCATGCTTGTGCAAACAACATTCCATGCACAAGATGAAGCACAACAGTGGTATATTGACAGTAGATGTTCAACCCACATTATGGGAGATAAAGGTAAGTTTCTTACTTTAAAGAAAATAAATGAAGGTACAATGAAGTTTGGGGATAATGCTACGACAAGGATTGTTATAAAAAGTACCCTCTGCTTTGATAATGGAAGGACGAAAACAGAAAATGTTTTGTATGTTGAAGGGTTGAAGCATAACTTATTGAGAGTTAGTCAAATGTGTGATCAAGGACACACACTCACATTTTATGCTCAAGGTTGTGAGATCAGGAGAGTAGACATAGGGAAGCTAGTTGCTGATGCAAACAGAACATCAATAATCTGTACATACTTAGTGAAGTAAAAATAAAAAAATGCTACATGAGCCAAATTGACAAAAGTTGGCTATGGCATCGAAGAATGGGCCACATGAACTTTGACAATCTTGTGAAGATCAACAATAAGCAAGTTGTTAGAGACATGCCAAAAATTACAAAACCATAGGACACCTTGTGTAAACAATGTCAACATGGAAAGCAGACAAGGGTGAGTTTCAAGTCAAAAGAATACTCAACGACCAAACCTCTAGAGCTGTTTCATATAGACCTTTGTGGACCAGCAAGAGTACAAAGCTTTCAAGGTGAGAGCTACTTCATGTTGCTCATTGATGATTATTCTAGAATGACATGGGTCGCTTTCTTAAAAGAAAAATCTGAAGCATTTGAAAAATTTAAAGCTTTTAAAGTTATGGTGGAAAATGAAAAGGAGTTAAAGATCAAATGCTTAAGGTCAGATTGAAGAGGTGAGTTCCTCTCAAACCAATTCAATGATTTTTGTGAAGAGAATGGAATAAAAAAATATTTCTCAGCTGCTAGGACTCCACAACAAAATGGCGTTGTAGAGAGAAAGAATCGAATGGTGCAAGAAGTGGCAAGGACAATGCTAAATGAATCCAAATTTTCAGATAGATATTGGAGAGAGGCAGTCAATACCGCAGTTTACATCTTAAATAGAGAACAAATCAGGGTTAACAACAACAAAACACCCTATAAACTGTGGAAGGGCAGACCAGCTTTGGTGAAATACTTCAAAGTTTTTGGAAGCAAGTGCTACATTAAAAGGGATGATGAGGACTTGGGGAAATTCAACTTAAGAGTAGACAAAGGTATTTTTCTTGGATATTCCTCAAGGAGTAAAGCTTACAGATACTACAATAAAAGATTACAACAAATAGTTGAAAGTGCTAACCTCAGAATGAATGACACTAAGCCTAAACAAGTGACTATACCAACAAATGTTCAATTAGATGAACCTGGTTTCAAGGAAGAAGAAAAAACTGAAGAAGAAAGTCAAGAAGAAGAATGACAAGATACAAGGGCATCATCCAGATTCGTTCAAAAGAATCATTTTGAAAATCAAATCATTGGGGATCTTGATACTGGGGTGCAAACTAGGAGAAGGTTTTTAAATATATCAGAAAGTATAAACTTCTCTCTATTGTCTAAGATAGAACCTAAGAGTTTCTTAGAAGCCAACAATGATGAGCATTGGATCAATGCCATGGAAGAAGAATTATGTCAAATAGAGAAGAACGAGACATGGGAGCTCGTCCCTAGGCCAAAGGACAAATATGTGATAAGTACTAAGTGGGTGTTCAGGAACAAACTAAATGAAGATGGCCAAGTAACTGGGAACAAAGCAAGATTGGTGTGTAAAGGATATGCTCAAGTTGAAGGTGTCGATTTTGAAGAAACCTTTGCTCCCATTCCAAGATTGGAAGCAATTAGATTGTTTTTGGCATATGCAAGTTTTAAGAACTTCAAAGTCTATCAGATGGATGTGAAGTCTACATTCCTAAATGGACAGTTAGAAGAGGAGGTTTACATTGAACAACTAGAAGGTTTTTGTTTGTCAGAAAACAAAGATTGTGTGTAGATTGAAGAAAGCACTATATGGGCTAAAGCAAGCCCCCGGAGCCTAGTATGTCAGACTTGACAAATATCTGCTTGAACAAGCATTCAAAAGAGGAGTTGCTGATAGCAATCTCTACATCAAAATTGAAGGTGAGAATCAACTGATTGTGGTGGTATATGTTGATGACATTATTTTTGGAGGAGATAGTCAGAAAATGTCCCAACAATTTACAAGAGAGATGCAAAAAGAACTTGAAATGTCCATGTTGGGTGAGTTATCAATTTTCTTTGGTTTGCAAATTTTTCAATCAAGTAAAGGCATATTTATCTCTCAGAGTAAATATATAAAGGAGATGTTAAAAAAATTCAGAATGAAAGATTGTACTCTTGTTAACATGCCCATGGTTACAGGATGCAAGTAAGGATGATAAGTCTCCAAAAGCAAATCAAACTTTGTATAGATCCACAATTGACAGTTTGTTATACACAACATCACAAATAGATATCATGCAAGCTATATGCTTGGTAGCTCGATTTCAAGTAGCTCCAAAGGAAACACATGTGCAAGCGATCAAGAGAATATTCAAGTACCTCAAAGGCACTATGGACTATGGGTTATGGTATCCACAAGGTGAAGATTTCACATTAAAAGCATACACAGATGCAGATTGGGCAGGAAGTGTGGATGACCGGAAGAGTACAAGTGAAAGAGCATTTTTCCTTGGTAAGAACCTAGTTTCCTGCTTAAGCAAAAAGCAGCCGTCAGTCTCCTTATCCACAGCTGAAGCAAAATACATAGCAACAATATCTTGTTGTACTCAAGTACTTTGGATGAAGCAAACATTGAAGGATTTCAAGATAGAAAATGATGATACAATCATCATTCTATGTGATAACACGAGTGCTATTAACATTTCAAAAAATCTTGTGATGCACTCAAGGACAAAGCATATTCTAATCCAGTATCACTTCTTGAGAAAATAAGTGGTAGAATGTCATGTGAAGTTGGAGTATGTTGCTACAAAAGAACAAATTGCAGACATCTTCACAAAGCCCCTCCCACAAGAAACATTTGAGTTTCTAAGGCAGAAGTTGGGAGTGATTCATTCTTCACCCAGTCATTAATCAACTAAGAGAAACATATATTGAAGGGGAGCTAATCTTTGCATTATTCAGCTCCATTGTTGGTACATTCTTTTGCCATTGATGTCAACGGGGGAGAATTAATTCGGGGGGAGCAAAGGAGGAGAACTGCAACAAGGAAGAGTAGATTGCCATCAATGACAAATGGGGAGATTGTTGGAATATTGTCATTGATGTCAAAAGGAAACATTAACGAAAATGTCTAATAGGAACAGATGTGTCAAAGAAAATTATTACAAAAGTGTTTTTGAAGGTAAACGAAATTCTTGACGGAAGTGACTGGATCTATCAAAAAGTAACGAAAATATTGGACGGAAATTTTTTGTAACAAGGTTGTCATTTTCGAAATCTAAAGCCGACCCATTTGAGGATAAAATACATATATTCTAGTGCTCAAATTTTGAAGGGACTGGCATTCATGAAAGGACAATTTTTTAAAAGGCACATATACAATTGCGTTTTTTTATTAAAGACCATCATTAATAAAAAACTCATGGCAGCCCATGTGAAAAGGTGCCTCTTGAGGGAGGACACTCCCTTTGGAAAGTTTCTAAGACTAAAAAAGTCCCCAACCTTGGCCGACCTATTGGGAGAAGTTGTGACCGTTCGAATGGACCTTTTCGTTTGAAGAGTAACGACCTTAATTTGTGACTTTTTGTGGGTTCTAAATAAGTGCATAACGAGTGGTAAATTTGTAGATTCAAAAGTAGGAGATATAAAAGAAGAGCAAAAATATTTGAAGACAGATTTTTGTGAGAATATTGAAAGGAAAAATCAGCAAGTATAAGGTAGAGCATAGCAACGAAAACACTCAAGTGTAGATCGAATAGAAAGGAAATAAAGTAGTGTTTTATCATCTATTGTGTTAGCAACAAATCAAAGATAGAAGAGTGATTCTTGTAAGCAGGTTGGTGTCTTCGTTTTGAAGAGACTGGTTTCTCTTGCTGAGTTGGTGCTCGGCGAAAGGGGTTGGTGCCTACAAAATTGTATTTGGGGTTGGTGCTCCAGTAGGTTGGTGCCTACGAATATTTATATAGAGAAAGTTTCTCCGTGGTTTTCTCCCTAAAGGGTTTCCACGTATATCTGGTGTCACTTTGCATTGTGTTATCTTGTGTTGTGATTTGATTGCTTTGAATATCTTAATTGAAATAAGTGATTAAGTGTTATATATATATATATTTCCACGTATATCTGGTTTCACTTTGCATTGTGTTATCTTGTGTTGTGATTTGATTGCTTTGAATATCTTAATTGAAATAAGTGATTAAGTGTTATATATATATATATATATATATTTCCACGTATATCTGGTTTCACTTTGCATTGTGTTATCTTGTGTTGTGATTTGATTGCTTTGAATATCTTAATTGAAATAAGTGATTAAGTGTTATATATATATATATATATATATATATATATATATATATATATATATATATACTGATCCACACCCCCCTCTCAGTGTTACCCTGTGCTCAACATTAAATACTTAAAACCAAAATTAAGAAGCTATGCTGCTATTTGCAAAGTGAATCTTGTAAGTAAAGATGATAAAAATGCTAGATATAAATTTACAGAAGTTTGTAGTACTAATCTACTCATATAGATGAGATACTAAAGATTAATAAAAGAGCATTACTTGAATTGCAACTATGGTCTGTGCACAGGCAATCAAGCTGTGGGCCTGAGCTGCTGCTGCCATCCAAATCTTCTATTACTTGCGCAACACTCTCCCTTGCACCAGTTGAGTGCCTCCTGCTTTTTGGACTGTGGATAGCAGGCAGTAAGAGATTTATTTTTGCATGGATGACACTTTATAGTGCCTCATCTAGTCAGGGATTGTATGCTTGGATAGGGCCTTCCTTCTGCTCAGGTGGGGTTATTCTGTGCAAGCACCATCGTCTGGAGTTCTGAGGTTCTCTCAGAGGGTGGGTGTTAAACTTTCAGCCTCCATCTATGTTGCATACCAGTTACAATATGCCCATCTGAAAAAATTCTGTTTTTTCTAGCTAATTCTCTAGCCCTGGGTATAGCTTGGAAGCGAAGAAAGGTTTGACAACCTCCTTATGCTGAGGCAAACAAGTTTAGTGTCAATGAAGGAACAACCAACAGATGCCATGATTTCACTGGACAACGTCACTGCTAACCAAGCCAGTTGTCAATCCACATCATTTGGCTACACCAAAAGAAAGGCATGCTAAGGAAAGCCCTAAAGTGTTCCCAAGATCTCCTCTTCAAGGTAACTCTTATCACTCTATCACTAGGGTAGAAGGTTCTATCTTCCCTCATGGACAGAAGTATACTATTGAGAAATCAGAATCTTCACCTTCTATTCATTTTTTTTCTAAAGCAGTCAATGGTACCCAAAGGAGATACGAAGAACATGCTTTAGTTTGTAGGCTTCTTGGTCTTTGTCCAGACTCTATAGCAGTGGTCAAATGTATGATAGCTCGCTAGCCAAAGGGATTCAAATTTGTTTTTTGTGCTTGGGATTCTTTATTGTTTACTGCCTAGATGCTGGTGATAGGAAAAAGGTGATGATGTGAGGCTCATGATTTTCGAGAAAAGGCAGGCTCTTCAAGAAGCCCTGGACCCTGGATTTTCACCTAGCCACCATAATCTCATCCACCATCCCTGTTTGGGTGAAGCTTCCATGTCTTTTACTTCATCTATGGGAAGAATAGGTATTGGAGCAGATAGGAAATACCTTAAGTAAACTCCTTTGTATGGATAAGAGCAATGATTAAAAAAAAGGCTTATACACAGTGGCCAATTTTTGTTCTGAGATAGATTTGAGTAATATCCTTCCAGATCAAATCATTCTTGGATCTCAAACCTGTAGATGGACTCATCTTACAAATTATGAAAATGTGACTTTTAGAAGCATATTCTGTCATGAGACACAGCATATGTGGGCTGATTGCCCCAAGAGACTTTTGGAAGACAAAAAGAACATGCTTAAAGCTTCACCAAAGTCAGATCAAGCACGATTTGAGAGAGTTAGAGAAACAAAAAAGTATCCAATTGGTTAGTAAGTCAAAATGGAATATCAAAGTAATCAACAATAAGTGATGAAAGTAACACAAGAACATTGAGAAAGAATTTTCCAAGATATAAAGGAAAAACAGAATGTTCATCACAAGACAAATTGATAAATTGCATTTAGCCTTGTGTGTTCTTTACAGCTATTAGGAAAGTACAGTACAGCAATATAACAGCAGAATATAACAGAGTTGATCAAACAACTATGAATGCAAATAACAGCAATAGATGACATACGAATGATGATTTCCTATTGCTAAAAGAGTGAACATAAATATGACTTCAAGGTTATCATCAAAGGTGCAACCTTCGATGAAACCTTCCAAAATGATAATTTCTTTTTTTTTTTAAGAAGAGGGTAAAATATATATATCAAAAAAGAAAATATAATACAAAAAATGATGCCTTCAACAAAAATATGTCATCCAAGTCATTCCATAGAGGAGGAGAACAGCACTAGTAAACAGGGTTGAAGACAGGAATTAAAAAAGAGTCCATCAGATTTAACTATCCTGCACCACAAAAGAGGGGATTACTATCTTGCCAGCATTGGTTCATTAAGTGTCATGAGCAAGGTTAAGCAAATGACTTCCTCACTTAGAGTACAAGTGGCCCAAGCTCTGTTGGAGGAGGACACCTAGTGATGGAAAGTGGCTCTGGTGCATGCAGCTTCCTTCTTATTTGCTTCAGTGGCTGTCTCTGCATAGGTTGCTTGATTTTTTGCAGGTGAAGGCTGGGCCGTTTCTTGGATAGTCTCAACTCCCATCAATTTTGTGCTTTGCATTTTCTGTGAGCATGATGGTTTTGACCACCTCCATAGTCTTTTCATGTTTCTCAACAATCATACTTAATTTTTCCACACAGTTCTGAAGTGTCTCGATTCTTTCATGTTGTTTTAAAGTGGAGTCAAGCAGCCTTGATAGGACAGTCTCCATGAAAGGATTATGCATGCCTCTTTCCTCAATGATTTTACCCAGATTTATAATCATTACAGAAATATCCAAAACAGCCTGGAGAAGCCAGAAGGTCATACTCCTTAGGGGTTTGAGGATTTTGGGGTTGGTTGCTTAGTGAAATTTTCCATAGGTTGGTTACATGGAGAGAATTTGCTTATGGCATTATTTTCTGATTGCTGTGGGCAGGGCCATCAAGGGTCAAATGGAGAAGTTCAGGTTGGGGATGACCTTTAATGGAAGTAGAGAAGTAAACCGGTCTATAAATATTGACCATATCAGGGTGTATGCCTAACCTTCTAAAAGAAGAATTGAGGGAGGAGGGTGGCCTATATATACATTATTTCACACAAATCAGCCTGAGAGGACTTGGGCTGCTTGGGGAGGCTTTGAATGCAAAGGTGCTTCTTAGCAATAGACTCAATGATCAAAGTAGGGATTGATTCCATTACCTTAGAGAGGTTCGTATCTTGAGATCAGATCATGTGGAAACGAGATTGAGAGCTTTTTTGAGTGACTCCCTGATTGTTGTAGTCTAAATGACTGCTCTTAGCTTCATCATCCTCAACTTGAAGGGGGTGATGCTAATTGGTCTTCATCTCTTGAGCTTGTTTCCTTGGATTTTGCTGAGTTGAGACAGAGGCCTTCATCTTTTTTCTTCATTTTTCTCCCTTGCACACACTCTATTTTCATAATTGCTAATTTTGTTTTCCTGTTCTGAACATGCCTCTTGCTCTTATTTATAATATTTGTATGGTGCCTGTTTCTTTTCCTAAATTCTTAACAGCAGAGAGATTGAGCTCAACCGGAGAAGAATGTGCTTGATTTGAACTAAGATCATATAATTTTTTTGAGATCTCATAGATTGACCTGTTGGAATTAATTGCTGCTGTAGTATGGCTTGATGAATGGTTTGTTTTTTTGCGATAATTTTCTTTATGACAAGAGGGCTGATTTCCATGCCATTTTATTTCGTTTAATTCCTATGCTTTTCACCAACTGTTTTGAGGATGAACAGGTTGTCATTACCTTCTTCCCACTCCACCCAATGCTCCATAACTCCACTTTTGATAGATTCTGATTTTCCTTTTAAGGCTACGATTGTATTAGCAAATACAAATGCTGCAAGAATGAAGAGAAAACTGGAAGGCGCACATTGAAGTTACAGCAATTGGGGTAGTTTATAACTAACCATAAGTCAATGTACTAATTAACAGCTAATTAATAACTTAACACCCACCCTTAATGACTAAACCAAAGACTACTCCAAGTTTGTCTCAAAATTTTACAAAGAAAGTGGGACCAAATAGTTTAGTCGTTACTTTTACAGGCTGCTCTTTAGATATCAACATGAAATCTGCAATTCTCTGACATTTTGTTGTTGTCCAATGTATGGGATTCGGTGTAGACAAAAACTAAAAAGGGTAGCCAACAAAAAAACAAATATCCAATCCTGTGGATATAAGATGTATCAAGCTGTCTACCAATTCTCTATAGAGTGAATTCATTGACCGGTGATGAATCATCATTGGCTGATAACTTCAGCCCGATCCCCTTAGTTATGAATCCAAGATCTTGGAGATGCTAATCAAACAAAGTATACCAGGCTCGTGGAGCCTACTTAAGTCCATACAAGGACTTAATCAACCTTTAAACTAAATGATCACGACCAGGGACCTGAAAACCTTTAGGCAACACCATGTAGACCTTTTCGTCCATATATCCAATGAGAAGCAACCTAGATGTGACCATCTTCACAATAGGAGTGAAAACCAACTCCTCAATAGCATTGGGAGTAAAAACAACTCCTCAATAGTAGTGGCAGTAAATAATATCATGGAAGCTAAACAAGACTTTATAGAAATTCCTCTTCTCCTCTATTTGTTCAATTGAGGGTTTTATCCACCAATTCTTCCTTTTGAAGGCAACAATTATATATTTGTATCAATCTAGGCATTTGGGGGCAATCCAAGTGTTGCCTTTGCTTTTGTGCATGGATGTTGTAAAAGTTACATTGAAAATTCATATTTATGCTTGTTATATTTATTTTACAATGTGTCCTTTGAATTTGAAGGATGGATTCACCTTTTTCAACAAAGTAAATGAGACTAGAGAAAAACTTTGTGACGTCCTCATAGATTCAAGGAACAAGGGGCATGTGTGAATAAATTAGTCGATAAAGTAATGGATGGATATGTGGGAGTTTAGCATGGAAAATACTTTGGAAAAGTAATAAGGGGATAGGCGTATCGATAGAAGAAGAGCCCATGATTAAAAAAGAGCGACAACTGCTAGGACGTCATAGATAAAGCAAGGCGGGGTAAAGGACACTGAGGAGCAAGACAAAATCATGTTGGGGGGGGGAGGGGCATCAAACAAATAGAAATATTGATAAAAAGGAGGCAAAGACGCTAAAGCCAAAGGAATTTAAGAAGATAAAAAAAAGAATGTCCTCATATCCAAAGAAGACTCCAAGGACTTGAAAATTGGACGATATGAATTTTTTCCAGACCTTCTTGTACATCCTTCTTGAATTTATTTGCACTTGAATGAGTCTGTGAGGCTCAAACTTGTGCTGCTTGCCTTTATTTGTGATCATGATGCACATCTGGTGGTGCTTGTTTTTTGGTTTTGAATTAATCATTTCCATTGCACAAGCAGTAGCAAGCTATATGGATACCAGTTTTTTGTGTTTGATTCGGGAGGGGATCTGGGTCGATGAAAATTTTTGAACCTTGCTTCTTGTAACAAGAGACAACCATATTAACAAGCCTAAAAGCCACTATGTTTCTCTTATGTGGTTTATGTTCTAGGTTGTTTTGTATTGTCATAAGCATTTGAATGATGCTTGACATCTTCTAGTTGGTGGATTTAGTGTGATTGCCCGACTGTGTAATTTTGGGTTGAATTTCTTGTTTAATTATATGAATTATGATTTTTGAATCCCCTTTAACTATTATATTTTTTATAGTTGAATGACCAGCCATCTGCACCTCATATTGGCATGAAAGAAGTTTTGCATAATTGTTGGTTTGGACACCTATATCATTTGCAAAAGCTATAGTGAATTTTCCCTATTCATCTCTTATAGCTCCCCCTATGTTTCCTGTCCCGGGTTTCTATTTGCAGCTCCATCAAAGTTAAGCTTTTGCCATTCTTTTTGTAGGGCCTTCTGTTTCACTTGATCATTCATTGTGAGCCATTTCATTTTCAAATGGAAATGGATATTCCATTTCCTTGCCATCCAACAATCTGTCATTCAGGAATAACTCAAACTCCTTGCTTTTTCCCAAAAGTGGTACTGCAAATATTTGTTTTAAGAGTTCTTAGCATCCTTTTGATTGGGCTCTTTTCATTGTTGAAGACTCGGGAATTTCTTTTATTAGATTTGCTAGAAAATATTACCCGGAACTATGTGAGCCATTTGGCAAATCATAGGCCTGTTGGTATTTGGTTACATTTTTGCAAGGCCTGTTTCATTGTATGAATTTTGTTTCCATTATGACTAAACCATAAGTTCACATTTTCCCGTATCATCACAGCGATTGTGTATTTACAAAAGGGATGGGCGATTGTTTCTAAATTCTTGTTGCAATTAGGACAGATGGAGGAGCCTATGTATCCTCTTTGTTGAAGATTAACCACTGTGAGGATTCTATTACGTGTGATCAGTCATAAGAAAGCTTTGATTCTGGCCAATATTACCTGTCCCAAATTTGATTCCACTTTGTGCTTGTGTTATCGCTGTTCTAATTTAGCAATTGGTACATTGAATCTGTTGGTGAATGGCCAGTCAACTCTGTCTTGTCCATTAGAGAGGAAAATCGGTCTTTTATATAGCTCATCCTTCAGTTGTTCACTCTGTTCTTTAAACCTTGGCTCAACCTTTGTTATGATTGATATGTTCCAACTATTGATACCTCCCTGATCGTGCTTACAGTAATCAGCCACTGTAATATACCCCTTTATTCTAAGTGTGACCCATTTTGGAGTGAAATAGGGGGTAACCCATTTCAGTTGGTGTTCCAGAATGATACATTGTTCCCTTTTTCTATTTGCCAGCTGATTTGAGGATGAATATTTTGAATCTCCTCATTTATCATTTTGAAAGTTTCCGCAATGTTCTTTGATGATTTAATTTGCAGTGGAATCAATTTTGGATTGACTTCATATTTATCTATGACAATGGTACTCCATGGCATATCCTTCTCTAGCTGAAATCTCCATGCAGCTTTCATTGCTAGTGCAAGATTGAAAAGTTTTGGATTTTTAATGTTCAGAACTCCATTTTTTTTTAACTTGGTTGTCAGGTCCCATGCTTTTTTACTTGAAATTCTCCTCTATACCTCTCCTGAGAAATTTTCTTTCAATTTGGATAATTTGGAGGTAGTTTCTTTCAATTTGGATTATTTGATTTTGCACCCTTCGAGTTAGAGGTAAGAGAGAACATATATATCAGGACAGCCTGTAGGAACACTTTTATCATCTGTATTCTTCCTGCAAAGCTGGGCCATCTATTTGTCCATTTTGAAATCTTGGTCCTAAGTTTAGCAATAGTACTATACCATAAACTCGAGGATTTTTTTGAGGTGTAGAGGGAACCTAAGGTAAGTAGTAGTGGGGAGATGTCCTCCTTTATATAACATTACTCGAAGAATTTCCTGTTTTTTCCTAACAGGTATGTTGAGGAAAAATATATTTGATTTGGCGGTGTTTACTTGTTGCCCTGAGGCCTCTTGGAAGTTTTTCAGGATATTGGTGATCTGAACAACTTCATTTGTTATGAGAGGAGAAACGAAGGGTGTCATCAGCAAAGTGAAAGTTGTTGTACCTTTTTCCTCCCTTCGTGGCAACAATTCCATGAATCTCTCCCTTGTCCTACGCATTTTGAATGACCCTGCTAAGATTTTCACCCATTAGAATGAATAGGATCCGGCCAAGAGGGTTTCCTTGTAGTAGGCCTCTGATTGAGTTGACGGTCTTGCTTCGCCATTAAGAGCCATCGTATAGGTAGGAGTGAAAATGCTGATATGTGGGGATCAAGAAAATCAGTCCTCTTCAATATCCAACCAAAACAAATCTAGTTTCAATTAGCAGCAGGGTTCTAAGCATGGTATCTATTGAAGGGTGTCAAAACTGCTGCTTAATGCAGAGCAGCAGTTGCGAAACCGCCAGCTTGCATTAACTGGCAGTTTTGCCTGCTTTGACTGTGTGGTCCGGATGAAAACAAAGAAGTGATGTCTCTTCAATTTCCATATGGTTGGGAGTCCTTTGGTGCACGAAAGGACACTCTTGAGTAGTATAAGGAGCATGAAGACAACTGGAGACATGACGGAGAAGTATAGAATTGGTGTTTAGTTGGTTGGAGGGTGAGAAGTAGAGGAGCTGAGTGAGAGAGCTAGCATGATTCTTGTTATACTTGTTCTATTGATATCTTTGTAATCAGTCTTTGGCCATAAGAAGAATCAGGATGCTAGGCAGTTGCCACTTCCAACTGGTTTTTCCCCACCTCAGGGTTTTCCAGATCAAAATCCTTGTGTCCATTGTTGTTATGGTTTTATGCTTGTTGTTCATAGTTAATAACAATTATGTTTTCAGTTCTGCAAGTTCTATTTATTCATTCAACATCATAATACACTGATTCAAAGTCTATAAAGCATTCCAAACTGTCATTTTGAAATAAAATTAGAGTAGGATAACATGTTATGACTGTCAATTCCGTTAAGCAATTGAACTAAGGAATTTGCAAATCATTTTGGTATCAAAGCACATTAATGTTTGGGTATTGTGGAAAAGTTTATTTTTGGTTGATTTGTATGACAGTGACAAAGTCGAAAAAGGAAGAAGGCAAAGAAAATATTGCTAGGAGAGTTGCTTTAAAGTCATGCATGGAAAACATGATTAAGTCCCTATATACTATCACCAAACAGCACAAGCTCATGGATAGCAACCAAGAATCCACATACGTGGTGGTTTGTGCTTTAGCCAAGAAGTTTGGCATAAGAGAAGAAGAGCCCCATGAAGAGAGAGAAGAGATCATGGATGAGCACGAGCAACCTCCAAAAGAAAAAGGTAAAGTAAAGGTAATATATGATTACATACTCCTTTCAAAGTTGAAACCAAGGTTGAGATTAGATATTTTTAAGGGAAAATATATGCGGAATGGTTAGACAAATGGTTGAAACAAATGGAGGTATATATTAGTGAGCCTAAAGTTATCAAGGCAAAATAGATTACTTTTGCACATCTCAAAATTGAAAGCTATATAGCATCTTTTGAAAAGAAGACGACGCAATTTGTAACTAGGTGAATTTAATGAATTATTGTGTAAGAGTTTTTATCCTATTGGGCATAAAAATGATCAGAAAAATTTAGTGGCAATACTTCATGCAAGGAGTTGGTCAAAGTGCGCAGGACTATACCATAGAATTTCATAGACAAGTTATACTTGTGGACTTGGACTTGAAGGATGAAGGCAACTTAACCAAGTACTTGGGAGGTCTCCATACACGCCTAAGGAGACTGGTCATCTCAAGTAAGCCAAAAGGCCTTAATGAAGCATGCATGCAAGCATACTACATTGATGAAGAGAAAACACGAGGGGGGTCCTGAAAGCAAAATCAGACTTACAAAGCCTACAAGAAGGGTAAATGGAAAGTTAAGAGGAATGCCGCAACTTTATGTAGTTGCAAAGATCCAAAGAACAAAGAACCATTGAAGCCATTGTGTTATAGATGGACATACTGACGCTAAGTGTTGAAAGTAGCATCCAAAATTTTATCCAAAGGATCGTTCCAAGGAGGACCCTAAGAGGTCCGTGGCATCTTTGAAATAGCAATCAAAGGTGGAGACAGAGGACAATTTTGATGTTGATGAAAATTTGGGTTACACCGCTACCAACATAACCAACCCAACAAAGAACAAGATAGGAGATGAGCAAGCTTTTCCAAGTCAAGACTCATATCAAGAAAACCAAGGTAAATGCACTTGTTGAACTAGGTCTCAATCTAATTTGATTTTCAGTGAAGTCATCAAGAAGCTTGGTTTGAAACATATGATCATCCTCACCCATATCCTTTGGGTTGGGTGAATAAGGGTGTAGAGAATCAAGTGACTAAGAAATATAAATTCAAATTTAGTATTAGCCCACGGTATGTTGATGAGATGGAAGCAAATCTGATTCCTCTCAATGCATTTGATGTGGTGTTTGGAAGTCCTTACTTGTGTCTTAGGGATGTTTTCACGAGGAGGGCCAATAGATACAAATGGGCTAAGGGTGGAATTAATTATATCATCAAGGCACATCAAAGCAAGCCCAAGCTTGCCCTGATAAGTGCCAACCAAGCAAAGAGACTCATTCAAACGAATAAGCAATTTTTGTTTACTTCTAAATGATAAGCAAGAGGATATGTTAGAGATTTCTAAAATTGATTGTCCTAACAAGAGATTGAAAGGTTTGTATGAACTGCTGCATTCCTTTTCAAGAAGTGTTCCAAAACTCCTCAAAAATTGCCTCCAAAAAGGGAAGTAGAGCATGAGATTCAATCTCTACCCGAAACTCCTTTACGTAACATTGGTTTGTACAGGGAGTCACTTTTAGAGAGCAATAAACTGAAGAAACAACTTCAAGAGTTGTTGGAGTAAGGGGTCATACACCCAAGTACTTCACCATGTGGGTCACCCATTGTGATGGTACAAAAGGAAGGCTCTTGGAGGATGTTCATAGACTACAAAGACTTGAACAAGAACACCTTAAAAAAATAGATATCCACTTCCACGGATTGATGAATTGTTGTACCAACTTCAACATGCCAAGCACTTTACAAAGATGGATCCCAAATCCCAATACCATCAAGTTCATATGAAGGAGCATGGATTACCTAACCGACGAGTAACCGCCAGTTGCTCGATTACTCGTCGGGAAAACCACCAGGTGAATAACTGACACTCGAAACCACCAAAATTAAAAAAATGCAATTATTTTAAAACCAGTGAGTCCTCGCTGATACCTGTGTACACTAGTATGTAGAATTACCATGCCGAACGCAAAAAATCCATGAAAATGGTGCCAAACATTGCAAAAATGCAAAAAATTGTCTTATAAATTGCAATACACCCCCTCTCATTTCATTTATACAAGATTTGAAGCATTCAAGAGCAGATTGGAAGGAGAATTCAGCAAAGCAATTTTCAGGTTAGTACATTTTTTTTATAAGTTTCCACGCATGTAAAGGAATTGTAATTTAATTATAAACATGTTTGATAAATATTTTAAATTTTAATATTCAAATTCCATGTAATGTCCCCTTTTGAGCAAGCATCAGAAATTTGGTGGCTTAACCTATCATCGGGTCCTCGTAGGCTAATCAGGTTAAAACATTTATATGGATTTTGTAGCAGGTTTACCAATGTCCAAGCAAGACCGTGACTATCTATATGTTTTTGTACATAAATTCAACAAAATATGTGTTTTGATTGAATGTAAAAAAGACAATAAAAGGACATGAAGCAGCCAAATTATTCTTTAATGATGTTAGGGTGCATTTTCGGTTGCCTACGTCCATTGTTTCAAATAGAGATTCTAGATTTTTGGGTAAGTTTTAGAGCACCTTGTGGAACAAGATGGATACCAAGCTCCAAAGAAGTACAACATTCCAGCCCCAAACCAATGGACAAATGGAAGATGTAAAAAGGAAAATGGTACAACTGATAAGAGGTTACAACAAGAAGTATCTAAGGACTTATAATGAGTCTTTGGCATATATCCAACACTCATACAACAAAGCAATACATACATCCACAAACAAGTCACCCTTTGAAGCATGTTTGGGTTATTTGCCCACTAATCCACTTGATGTTGCAATACGACGACAAAGAGAAGCGAAAGGACAAGATTTAGATGTGACTAGAGCAGCAAGGCTCATTGAGAGGATTAGACAAATCCTCTCAAAGTGAAAAAACAATTGGAAAAGTCTCAAGCCAAGTACAAGGCTAGACATGATCAGCATTGTCAAGAGCATATGCTCAAAGTAGGAGATAAGGTTTGACTTCAAGGACAAACTAGGAAGTTCAAACCTCTAAAGTATGGACCATTCACCATCTTAGAGCAGGTTGGAGAGAATGCTTTCAAGTTTGAACTTTCCCCATTCATGAGGATGTACTCAGTAGTGAATTGTGAAAATTTGCACCTATATGAGCCATCCATGTTGGATGGAGGAAAATTACTACCCTCTATAGAAGACTTTCTTGGATGCACAGGGAGAGTTGGAGGAGGTAGTGTTGCAACGAAAAACCAAGAGACTAAAAGGGGACCATAGGAATCTTGGCAAGTTGGCATCAAAGGAAAGGCACCTAGACAAGCAAGATGGTACCTCAGAGAAAGTGGGAGAATTGTTCCTGCATCTCCTCCCCCACTAATGTTTGATGTATTGTCTACTTTGCGTGATTTACACCCTTATGGGCCATATAGCCCAACACGTATGAGGGTCTGATTGTTTTTTTTTGGTAACCTATAAGTGGTTTCGGGTTCGTATGGTTGGCTTTGAGAGATGGTTTATGACCCACGGTTTCTAAGCCCATGATTTGTACCCATTGTGTTGTAATACTGCTTGGACAATTTCCAATTGACGTGACTACAAATACTCGCAAATGCATTAAAGCAAAGCAAAACTTTGAAGCACATTATTTATTGTAAACAGTTGAATTAATGCAACAAAGATGAAAGTTGTTGTGCTGGATTTTTTTCCCAAAAGGATTTTCCCAAGTGAAAATCTTGTGTATCGTGTGTATGCCATTTATATTTTTTATTATAGCTTAAGATATTGTTAGCATTGCTTCTCTTGCATACGTTTATCAATCTATTTAACTTCAAATAAGCTTTTGTGGGACCCAAAGCCTTCAAGAAGGGAGATATGATCCATAATGATCAAGCAAATCCGTCATCTTCTTCATCCAACTAGAACAAATCCGGTTTCAGTCAGCAACAAGACTAAATAGGGTATATCTTGCATGGTGACAAAACCACTGCTTAATGCAGAGCAACTTGTAATCTGTCTTTGACCATAAGACAAATAAAAAAGCTAGGCAATTTCCACTTCCAACTGTTTTTCCCCACCATAGGGATTTCTAGACGAAAATACTTGTGTCCATTGTTTGTACGGTTTTATGCTTGTTGTTCATAGTTGATTACATTTTTGTTTTCTTTTTTCAACAATATGCTACACTAATTCAAAGTCTATAAAGCATTCCAAACTGTCATTTTGATATAAAATCAAAGTACGACAGCATATTTTGATTTTGTCAATTCCATTAAGCCGTTCAACTTAGGAGTTTATAGATCAAATGCAGCTACTGATCCTTCGCATTATTTGATCACTTAAACCATACGAAGATAGGGTCTTTCTTATTAGCTCCCAGTTACATATGTCAAAAGCCTTAGATATGTCCAGTTTAATCATTATACCTGGCCTCTTTTTTATTTTTAATGAGTGAATTATCTCTTGGACAATTATGATATTATTAGAGATTTGTCTTCCTTGGACAAAAGATGATTGTGATGGGGAGATAGTAAGGAGAGTAGGAGCTTTAGTTGACTGGCTATGAGCTTATATATTATTTTATAAACCATATTGCAAAGGATAATTGGTTTATGTAATGTCCCCATTTTTGCGAGCATCAGAGTTCGGTGGATTTAGCCTATTCTTAGCCCTCGTAGGTTAATATGCATGGTTAGAGGGTCTCTTGATGGAGCTTGGCTCAGCTTCAGATTGTCAGTACTTGATTAGTTGGCTTTCGTTCGGGCTCATTCGGACACTTCTAGCCTGAGTTGCTATTTTTAGCAGTATTCAGCACTCAGCGTGGGACCCCTGCTATTTTTAGCAGTATGGATTGATAGCGTTCAGAATCACTTCCTCAGTCGACAGCTTCAGACGGCTCGTGCATCGGATGAATGATGAGAGAGATATTAATATTTAATTGAATTAATTAAATATTAATTAATTGGAGTTTATAATATAAAGTTATAATATTTTATTATAACTTAAGTGATTTTTGCTGAAGGGGTCGCCATCATTGGAGGGGCCACTTTTAATTATATTTTATAATTAAAAGCGCTTTCGAAAACTATGGAAAAAATTAAAAAGAAAAAAAGTTCGAATTTATTTAAATGAAACCTAATTGAGAAAATTGGAACTCTTGAGGAGATATAAGGGTTTCATTGGGTTTGGAGCTCATTATGTTATGAAATCAGTTTTTGATCAAGTCTTCTTCAGAGAACGAAGCCAAGGGTTTCAGTTGTCTACAGGCATTGGAGAACGAGCCATCTTCAGTGTTGCAGTTCAGAGGCTGTGAAATATCAGCTGATCTATTGCATTCAAAGAGATATCTTCATTCAGAAGTTATCACAGAACGTTCACAGAGTTTCTTTCAGTGTGCAGCACTAATCAGGGTTTTTTTCATCAAAATATCATTACCTTTTTGTTGCATGTTATTGGATCTTATTTGTAATCATCTCAGAAGATTAATAAATAGTCTGGCATCAATATTTTCAATAGATTCTATCATTTCTGGTGTTGCATTATTTTATATAAATTTATTCAGCATTTTCTTTCAAAAAACGCAAAATCGAGAAAAAAAACAATCAGAGCAGTCAGTTTTCAGAAATCAGGGAGAACAGGGGTTTTTACAGTGGTATCAGAGCGGTTTCCTGCCATCCTGTGTTGGTTTTCGAAAAGAGAATTTCATACTCCTAGGGTTTGAAATTGCTGGAAAGATTAATGAAAAAATTGTAGACTATATGAACTGGTCTTCAAGGCTTTGATCTTTAATAAAATAATCGGAAATTCAGGGCCCATTTTTAGTGAAATCGCAGCTTCCGGACAGTCTGTATAGGTACGGCCTGTACCTGCAGAACAATACGATCGGCGTACGGACTGCGTACGGACAGCATCCTGGTTAGGGTCTTGGTCTTCAGCGATTTTCTGGTATTTGGAGGGAATTAGCTTCACGGGTTTGAAACGTGGGAGCTCCGCAATCGTGATTCTCTCACCACGCGTTCTCCTGAGTTCACTATTCTTTGGACAGAATTTTTGGCGGACAAAAAATATAGAAATAAGGACCCTGCTAGGGCTCGAGCACGTGGACAGCCGTTGAATGAACTTTATTGGTGGTTTTTTCGCGTGTGGATCAGTAGATCGCGGAAAGAGTGTGGGAATATAGGTTGTCGCGGGGTTTTTAGCCGCAGATTTCTGCGAGTTCCTTGTCAGTCCGTTTTGCAAGGTATTTTGACGCTGGGCCGACCTCTCCACCACGTCTCCGTGTACGGACATCGCAAGACATCAGTCTGCTGCAGCTATCGGGGCCTGGGAGTGGACGCGCGGGAGGCAGGAGAATAATTTGGTGAGCGCAAAGGAGCAGCAGTATAGGCGTCGACCTTTGCTGAGTAATATCCATTGTGGCAGCTCTTAGTCGGCAGTCCAGAAATGCCTCAATTGGGTTCTGGCGTGGGAATATGAAATTTTTGGTGGAGGATATCTCAGAATTGAAGCCAACTATTTTCTGTGGTGTCCCCCGTGTTTTTTTTTTTTTTTTTTCGGATATACACAGACAGGAAACAATACCAATTTATAAGAGCCGCTTGCCGAATAAGACAAAAATTTGAATGAGACAAAGGAAGCGCCAAATATTCCAAGGAGTGAATTCGATCAGTAAGAATACTCTGGAGGCAACGCATCCGTCATAGGTTCGCTGGTGACGTGGGATTAATAAAATAAAAAATTAAAAAAATAAAATAAAATAAATAAAATAAATAAATAAAAATAAAAAGTATTTAAATATTCAGGAAAGGACGCAGATGAAGACAAAATACAGATAATCGCATGTGAATGCCGTTCTATGAAATATGGAAATCGGGTGTTGTTGAGATC
Source organism: Torreya grandis (assembly GCA_037957365.1). Lineage (NCBI taxonomy): Eukaryota > Viridiplantae > Streptophyta > Pinopsida > Cupressales > Taxaceae > Torreya > Torreya grandis. The sequence goes on from JARHVA010000662.1 coordinate 2,611,642, forward strand.
CTTCACACAACAAGCAAGGTGTATTGGCGTTACCTGGAGGAGACAATTCTTCGAAGTTTCAGGTTCTTTATTCTGGATTTACATCTGTTGTTTCATTTTTTTCATGGGAATTGAGACATTACTGGTGACTCAGCACTCCATACTTGCAATCTACGTGTAGCTGGGCTATATCAGGTTCATTGATATAATTTCCATTGAGTCTTCAGGAAGCTGTATTAGAATTTGCATTTTATTATTTGCTGGATGAGTCACTGTCAGTATGACAGCAATTCTGTATTCATAATCAGTATGGCTGAAGTTGACATTGTACTGAACTTACGAGAATTGGAATGGTAGTATTGTAAATCTTGGTGAATTGTAACCAATTTGGAAGTCTTGCAGCATTACTGAGTTTTGGGGATTGGCAAAGGTTTGACATAATCCCTGTCTATTGAACTGATTAATTGCATAAGTTTACAGTCATCTGTTAGTTGGGGACTGTAGTAACGGATTGTTATGCATCATAATTGCAATTACTGTCCATTGACAAGTTTAGAAGTCCTGCATATATGGTTACATCATTTAAATCAAGGAGAACACATCAGAAAACACTAAACTTGCTGATAGCAGGTCAAATGCACACTGTTTGACAGAACTCCAGGGCAGCAAACTGATAAAAGTTACATCATAACCAGTAAGGAACAGTACAGTGAAGGCCTGAAATCAAGTCAGTTGATTGGGTTTTCAGTTTGGCAGCGAAAATGGGCGTCATGAAAACACTGTCCAGAAATAAACAGGTATTCAAAGAACTTGAACAATCCCAATACAAGCTCAATCGCGAGTTGTTGCGTGTAGAACGGGCGCTTTCAGAGCTTGGACAGTCTAAAGGATCCAATTCACTTCCTTCCAGCAGAGGTCGAACACCACAAAACAAAGAAGAAGAAGTGATTAGCATGTTTAAGGAGTATAGCACTCTTCCTCAAAAAATTAAGAAAGAACTTCCTTTCATGAGTTACATGGATTTGCACCCGAGTCTTTTCTATAAGACAGAGTTTGCAAGGAAGAAATGTCACACTATAGCTCATGAATTGTTTGCACATGAAATGGATAGAGAATCTACACATAAGGATGATACAACTCTTCATCAAAATGATTTGGTATCTTCAAATTCCTATGAAGTATGCAGAAATTTATATGATGAATTTGATACACATGCTGATTTGATTCAAGAAGACACTAGCACAGCTTTGGGTAATGATTTATCTACATCATCCTTGCAAGAGGTGACTCAAGAAGTTTCTAATATAGAGGCTACTTCCGATTTTCATGACACCGATGATGAAATTTTGCATGAGCATGAGACAGCAGTGTTTTCACATGTGCAAAATGATCCTATTGAATTGTCACATGAAAGTACTCAGGAATTGGGTACTAATGATGCATTGTATGTGGAGGATTCATGTCATGGTGAGTCTGATTTTCCAAATCAGACCTTTGAAAACAAGCTAGAAGGTTCATATGTTGATATGGAATCCCAGGATCATGCTTTGGATGGGCATGCAATTACTTTGGGAGTAGAAGTGTGTGAAGATACTGTCATACCAGCAACTTCTACCTTATCAGTTGAGCCACCCTTTGAGGTACATAGCAGCAGTACCTTAGATGTTGAGGTGTGCATGGATGTAAGCGCACATGATGCTGCTTATCATGAGGAGAGTGAGGGCGAATCAGCCTCATATCATAGTGCATATTGTGAACCGGGAAACTTGTATGGAGGTCATAAGCTACAAAGTTCTCACCATTTGGTTGGGCAACTAAAAGTGAATGACAATATGATTGCCACAACCATTGAGCATTTTGATGTTGCTCGTCAAATGTTAGCTACTTATGGTTGGAGTACTCCTTTGACAGATGAGCACGGTGATAGTGGTTTTTCCCTTGCAGAGATACATGCACTTCGAGAAGCAATTGGAATGATGAAACAAAATTACTTAAAACTACTTGCAGACAGGGATTTTCTTCTCGAGTGGGATTGCATTTGTTATGATGCATTGCAGAGGAAGGAGGAGCAGGTTGATGAGCTCACTCATGAGCTTGAGGTGACTATGGACTCGTTGGAGAGTGCTCAGTTGGCCCTTCAAGAGTCACAGTCACAGTTGGAGGAGCTTACCGTGGAGTTGAGTTTGGCACAGTTTCCACCAGCTGCAGATACAGTACAGTTATATACAGAGGCAGTTGATGATGATCTTATCTCCACGAGTTGTAGTGAGGATGTGGTTACATCTATCGCAGATATTGGTGCAGTCAATTCAGATGGGATGAGTGTTTTGATTGAAAGCTCTTGTGATGAGATAGTTGATTTTTCCGAGAGTTGTGTGACAGATCACGTCACTACTTCATCGTCGTCACAGGGGATATGTGGGGCATCATCCAGTATAGAGATTTGTACTTATGTTGATTTGTTTCCCCAGGACTATGATGGTCAGCCATTGTCAGAGGTGGGAGCATTTCATCTTGATTGCATAGTGAGGAGTGTTTATCACTTCTCCGTTGGTCCACACACAGAGGATTTGATGATGCATCAATGTGGATTGGCCCCAGAGTTATACCATCCGTTGTGGGATGGGTATTCACCATCTTCAGAAGATGGGATTAGCGGCTGCAAGCGTCCGACTCAGCTGTTTGCAGGGGATTACTTGGAGGGACAGCTGTCAGTTTTACATCATGCTGATATGTATCCAACAGGGTTTGCTACTTCTATGTCAGAGAGTTTTCTTATGGGTACATGGTTACAGGATGACTACGGTGTCAGTTGGCATGATGGCTTGGTCAGTTATCACATTCATGAGGGTTTAGCAGAGGACAGGGAGAGATTCAGTGTAGCAAATGCTTCTAGAAGTTCTTTTCTTCGCATGACAGATGGATGTGAATTCAGATTGTATTGGGATCCAGGTGGTGACAGTTTTGGCATTGAGTATTGGATGGGTCCCATTGGGTTACTTCACCACTCACAGCATGGTGAAGTTGGAGGCAGTAGAGCACAGTGGCAGCCTGAGGATGACAGACACGACAGACTTTCACTCTGGGTTTGGGATCCAGGGATAGCTTGCGCAGTTGTGTTTTTATTGATGCTACAGGAGACAGCTAGTGATGTGTGGGACACTTCACAGTTCTTATTTTGGGCCTTTCGGGGAGTTGGGTTTCCTTGCAGTAGAGATTGCTTGAGGACAAGCAATTTCAAGGAGGGCGGACTGTAATGTCCCCATTTTTGCGAGCATCAGAGTTCGGTGGATTTAGCCTATTCTTAGCCCTCGTAGGTTAATATGCATGGTTAGAGGGTCTCTTGATGGAGCTTGGCTCAGCTTCAGATTGTCAGTACTTGATTAGTTGGCTTTCGTTCGGGCTCATTCGGACACTTCTAGCCTGAGTTGCTATTTTTAGCAGTATTCAGCACTCAGCGTGGGACCCCTGCTATTTTTAGCAGTATGGATTGATAGCGTTCAGAATCACTTCCTCAGTCGACAGCTTCAGACGGCTCGTGCATCGGATGAATGATGAGAGAGATATTAATATTTAATTGAATTAATTAAATATTAATTAATTGGAGTTTATAATATAAAGTTATAATATTTTATTATAACTTAAGTGATTTTTGCTGAAGGGGTCGCCATCATTGGAGGGGCCACTTTTAATTATATTTTATAATTAAAAGCGCTTTCGAAAACTATGGAAAAAATTAAAAAGAAAAAAAGTTCGAATTTATTTAAATGAAACCTAATTGAGAAAATTGGAACTCTTGAGGAGATATAAGGGTTTCATTGGGTTTGGAGCTCATTATGTTATGAAATCAGTTTTTGATCAAGTCTTCTTCAGAGAACGAAGCCAAGGGTTTCAGTTGTCTACAGGCATTGGAGAACGAGCCATCTTCAGTGTTGCAGTTCAGAGGCTGTGAAATATCAGCTGATCTATTGCATTCAAAGAGATATCTTCATTCAGAAGTTATCACAGAACGTTCACAGAGTTTCTTTCAGCGTGCAGCACTAATCAGGGTTTTTTTCATCAAAATATCATTACCTTTTTGTTGCATGTTATTGGATCTTATTTGTAATCATCTCAGAAGATTAATAAATAGTCTGGCATCAATATTTTCAATAGATTCTATCATTTCTGGTGTTGCATTATTTTATATAAATTTATTCAGCATTTTCTTTCAAAAAACGCAAAATCGAGAAAAAAAACAATCAGAGCAGTCAGTTTTCAGAAATCAGGGAGAACAGGGGTTTTTACAGTTTATACTGGTCCAATTTTTGGGCTTTCCTATTTTTGGTATGAAAACCAGTTTGGCACAGTTCAATTGTCTGAGCGTTTGTTTATTTTTACTAGATCCTTCTACCAAAGCCAATGGTTCCTTTTTTATCAAATCCCAGAAAGATTGATAAAACAACCCTGTGAGTCCATCAGACCTTGGAGCTTTGCTTAGATCAAATGAAAAGACAAACTGCCTTAGCTCTTCTTCCATGACTGGTCTCATTAGTTTATAATTTTCTTCCTGCCTCACCATCTTTAGGATATTTGATGCATTTGTTGTTGGGCATACTGATTTTGACCTATAGGTGTAGGATCTCTGAGTAATTCCTTATAAAATATTGAAGAATAGTTGAGCATTTTAGTTGAGTAATGTAATGCCCATTCTCTTGTTGTATTCTCTAAACCAAGTTAACTTGTTTTAGCTTTTCTACTTTGTAATGTGGCATGGAAGAACTTGGTATTGGGTTCCTCATAAGTGATCCGCTTTTATTTAGATCTTTGATACCAATACATTTCTTCTATTTTGTGTATTTCAGTTAAATCCAAGATGGCTTGTTTGGAATATTAAGTTAGTACAATATATTTATTAGTAGTATTAGAGTGTTAGTCATATTATTAGTCATTGTGTTTTTATATGAGTTGTCATAACAACTCACGTAGATTAAAATGAGAGAAAAATTAGGAAAGAGAAGATGAGGGCTGATTCCAACATTGTAAGAGATCAAGCCCTATATATGTACCACTCATTTGATGGATTAATTAGTTAGATAATTTATCCCAAAATGGTATCAAAGTAGGGATACCTTTGAGAGTCTTTGAGGGGCATCATCATGGTATATGATTGCCCCGGTTAATGAGAATTTGTGAAAGCATGTAGTGGTTATTCTTTAGTGTAGTTTTTTAGTCGTGAGTGTTTTGCAAACGTTAATATAAATTTGTAAAGTTTAAGGTATTTTTTGTTTTTATTAAGGTAGTTTGAACTTTGAGAGACCCATGCATCCTGATAGTGACTGCGTGTGCTATATCTTTGTCTGCTACACTCCAACCACATTTGTTGTTGTAGATTTCATTGTCAATCCAGCTACACCTCCCTACTACAGTTTCATGTATGACATTGAAGACTCTATGCTCTGCAAAATTGGTTCACCGTCAATGCCTCTGATTATCACGTGCATTATGATCCTCAACGTCTGCTAAGATTATGTCAGTTTCTTAATGTCTCTCTAACAAATAAAAATCCTCCGTGCACCACTAAAAATGTCAAGGCTTTATGCATTCGTCATTTCCAACTCTGCCATCCCATGCTTTGTGCCCACGACTGCTCTATGGTAATGTCGTACATCTATTAGGGTTTAGTCTTTCCAAATCCACCCATGCATCTACCAAATCCTATCTTTTGTGTTGTTTTGCAGACCTCATGTGCATCCACAAATTCCTGACAAATTTGCCGATGCCCATGTTATTGATTTTCAACACCATCATCATTTTTGTTGCCACACCCCCAATAACCTCCATGCAATACTCAATTTCTTGACAAATCCATCAATACTTGAGCATTGATGATGTATCATTGATTTAAGTCAAATACCTTCATGAATGTGGCAAGTTTAATTTGAAATTCAAAGCCTGTGTGAGATCCTCAATGTACGTCTTATGTTAGGATTTGATCTTCTGTGAGCAGTCCTTGTCTGCATGATTTACAAAGATTGTTGAAGCATGTCGATGCAGTCACAATTGTCAGTAAAGTTTATAACATAGAGAAGAGAAGCCAAGGGCACACAAGCATGTAATTCAAGGCATGTTGTTCTATTCTACCAATGTCATCAATACATTTTTTTAGGTTGATGTTGATAGAGCTATATTAGATTAATGATTTGTTATTTAGGTCATAAATTTTTTAAGTTATAGTTTGATGTTTTTAAGGGTATGTTGTCAAGTTAGTATTGTTTATGGTATTTTAGTTTGTTTTCTTTATAATTTTTGATTATAGTGTTGTTCACATTTGTTAATAAGTCTTTGTTACACCCCTAACCTTATGAGTACTAAAGTTATGGCATGGAGAGCATAACCTTTATCTTTCATTTATTAATTATCAATAGTTAGGCTGACATAATTGGAATGAATGGGTGTGACACTTCCCTATTATGGGTGTGATTCTTCACAATTATGGGTATATATATGGTCGAGCATGGCTCTCCATAAGCATCATAAGTTTCATTTATTGAATTCATTTCATCATTTATTTTGATTATTGGAGGTTTCCCTCTCGAAGTGGATTATATTTGAATAAATTCTGTTATTATAAAGAAATATCTTAACAAGTGGTATCGGAGCATCGATTTTGGCATAGAATTTTGATTCCGCTATATCTCACAAACCATTGCGAATTTTTCTACAATTTTTTTACCAGATTTGGGCAATAATATAAGAAGTCTACAGTAAAAATTTGAAGATCCATTTTGAAGAAGTTATTGCATTTTTATTGTTTTTCATAAAATTGCTCTACAGTCCATGATTTTTGGAATTTTTCAAATTTGTTTATATTTTCAGAAAGCTAATAAAATTTCAGTTGGGGTCCTTTCTTTGTATTTTGAGTTTAGAGGCATTTTACATTCTAAAATTTGCTGGTCAAATTTGGTCAACAGTGGTACATATGCTCCTAATACAACACATGTTTTAATTGTTTATGGTTAACACTCGCTCCGGATACTTTCCTCAAAGAATCGAGAATAAATCTAGAGCTAGAAACAAAACCAAATCTATATCCATGCCTTTTGGAACAGATGCCTTTTCTTCAACCACTGATCCCAATGATTCCCTTTATTGTCCACCACCTAAAATTGAAGGAAACATACCTGAGGGATGTGAAACAGTGGTCAATTTTATCAAGGATAATTTGTTTGCCCCATTTGCATCATCATTGAATGAGGGTTTAGACAGGTTTAAACATGATCTAATGTCTGAATTGAAGTCCCTAATTAATCCACATCCTACAGTCACTCATACACAACCAAACCATCCTCAAGGTCACAATAAAGCAAACTTAGGACAATAGTTCCAAGGGCCAAAATTACACTTACCAAAGATGGACATCCAAAAGTTTGATGGTATGGATGTAACCTCCTGGATAAGTCTCATGGAATAATATCTTAAGCTTCACAATATATCATAAAATGCAAAGGTTGACATAGCCTCACTACATCTAGAATCTAAACCTTATCAATGGTACCAGTGGATGATGAATGAGAAGAAAGGGCAAGGGCTTAGTTGGGATGAATTTATTTAGGACTTAGCAACCCACTATGAGCAGCCATTGAAGGGAATTTATTTCACCCAACTAACAAATTTGAAACAAACAAGATCCGTAGCGAATATAATGCAGAGCATATGAGATAGGCAATCCGAACTCCATAAGCAACACCTTATCAGAGACTACAATTTTACATCAATAGACTAAATGAATGAATTAAGCATGATGTTCATTTGTTGGAATCGTGTACAGTTAGGAAAGCAATGCAACAAGCACTACACATTGAGCAACGAAACTCTGCTACCAAGAGATTCACACAAGGTCAAAATTCAGGTTGGCGTGATAGAAATATGGTCAACTCTTTTAACCCAAGGCAAATTACCAAGCTTTCTCCTCAACAAGAAGAAAAAAAAGAGAAAAGGGCCTATGTTGGCATTATGACAGTAAATGGTCTAGAGGATATGAGTGTGCCAATGGTGAGAAAAGACTAATGATTATTAAGAATGAGGTTCTGGACGAAGATGAACTAGCTACAGAGGAACAAACAATAGAACAGGAGCATGCAAATTCTGAGGAAGAAAGCCCTACTATCTCTCTACATGCATTCAATGGGATAAGCACACCACAAACACTCAAAGTGGTGGGTTATATTAAGAAGAAAAAAGTGACAATTTTAGTAGATACAGGGAGGACCCATAACTTCATTGACAGAAAATTAGCTAATGAGCTCAATTGCTTTGTGTTTCCCGTCTCCAATTTTCAAGTTATGATTGCCGATGGGAAACAACTCTCTTGTGGGGGTAAATGTCACCATATCAAACTCTCAATGGGGGATTATCAGCTAGATTCATAAATGTTTGCCATACCGATTGGGGGAGCATATATAGTTTTGGGAGTGCAATGGCTTAAACAACTGGGAATAGTGTCTTTCAATTTTCAAGACTTATTCGTGGTTTTTAGTATAAATGGAAAAAAATACACACTTAACAGGATGAAATCCCCACCAAGCCAAATTATTAGCTCTCATAGGATGGAAAAATTACTTAAGAATCTTAATGGCATAATGGCGCAACTACATTTCTTGGAAACACATGATGTAGAAAATCAAGACTTGCCAAATCTTCAAAAAATTATTCAACAATATCAATAAGTCTTTTAGGAACAAAGGGCCTACCTCCAGTCAGAGATCATGATCATGTAATTGAATTGATTCTAGGAAGTATCCCTCCTAACATTTGACCTTACCGCTACCCCTATGAATAGAAGTCAAAAATTGAAAAATTGGTGACAAAAATGCTAGACTCAGGTATTGTTCGTCCTAGTAAAAGTGCTTATTCATCTTCAGTGGTTATGGTTAAAAAAAAGGATGAGTCATGGAGAATGTGCCTAGATTATAGGGAACTCAATAAGATCACTTTGAAAGATAAGTTTCTTGTTCCTGTCATTGATGAATTATTGGATGAATTGAATAGGGTTGTTTTCTTTACTAAGATTTGCGTTCGGGGTGTCGTCAAATTCGAGTAAAAGAGGAGGATGTACATAAGACTGCATTCAGAACACATAAAGGTCACTATGAATTCTTAGTTATGCCATTTGGTCTCACTAACGCCCCATCTACTTTTCAGAGCCTCATGAATTCAGTTTTCCGCCCATTTCTTCGTAAATTTGTATTGGTATTCTTCGATGACATATTAATCTATAGTAAAACATGGAAGAACATTTGAAACATGTAGAAAAGATATTAAAGGTATTGGAAAAGAAATTTAAATGTGCCTTTGGGGTGAAGGAAGTAGAGTACTTAGGACATGTGGTGTCACATGAAGGTGTTAAAGTGGACCCTAAGAAGATTGTAGTCGTCCAAGATTGGCCAAACCCTAAAAATATCAAAGGTTTAAGAGGATTCTTGGGTCTAATAGGCTACTATCGAAGATTTGTTCGCAACTATGCTCGCATAACAACACCCTTAACAACATTATTGAAGAAGGATCCATTTTCATGGTCAGACTTAGCCAGCGAAGCATTCCAACAATTAAAAGCTCTTACTTCCACGCCTGTGCTAGCTACCCCAAACTTCTCTACGACATTTGTGGTAGAATGTGATGCTTCTAGACATGGCATTGGGGCAGTACTAATGCAAGAAGGGAGTCCCTTAGCATTTGAGAGTCGACAATTAAGAGGAAAGAACTTGGTAAGGCCCACATACGAGAAAGAAATGTTAGCAATCATTCATGCAATCAAACAATGGCATCAATATCTCATGGGAAGGCATTTCAAAGTTAAGACAGATCATGAGAGTTTAAAGTATTTTTTGGAACAATGACTGTCTTCAGAAGAGCAACAAAAATGGGTCACAAAGATGTTAGGATATGACTTTGAAATTATTTACAAAAAAGGAACAAAGAATATTGTAGCTGATGTACTTTCTTGATAGGAAGTAGAGGAAGCAAAACTTTATGCTATTTCTTTATTACAACCTAAATGGGTAGAAGCAACACAAGAAGAGTGGCAACAAGACACTCAAACCAGGAAACTCATACAACAATTGCAAGAGAACCCCTCTTTTGTAGATAAATATGTTTGGAAAGGAGGCTCATTATGGTACAAAGATAGAGTCTTTTTGTGTAAAAATTTAGAATTGAAAGCTAGTATCTTGTCTCACATTCATGATTCACCCATCGGAGGACATTTTGGGTTCTTAAAGACTTATCACCGTATAAAGAAGGATTTTGTTAAAGAAGGCCTTAAGGGGGATGTACAAAAATTTGTGGCAGAATGTTTGATATGCCAACAAAATAAAAGAGAAACGATTAAGACCCTAGGTCTCTTACAACCATTGGCCATTCTAGCACAAAGTTGGGAAGAAATTTCAATGGATTTCATTACAGGCCTACCTAAATCGAATAATATGGATGTGATATTAGTGGTTGTGGATCGACTCACCAAGTACGCACATTTTTGTGGGCTTTCTCATCCATTTCCAGCTAGTACCATGGCAAAAGTATTCACAAAAAAGGTACAAAAACTCCATGGCATTCCCAAAATCATTGTGAGTGATCGTGATCTTATCTTCACTAGCATCTTTTGAATTGAACTATTTTCAGCATGGGGCACAAAACTTGCCCATAGTTCATCTTATCATCCACAATCAGATGGTCAAACTGAAATTGTGAATAAACGTCTCAAAGGATACCTACAATGTTTTGCCTCCGAAACACAAGCACATTGGTCCAAGTGGCTTTCACAAGCGAAATGGTGGTACATGTCATTTCACACCACGACAAAGATGACACCATTTGAGGCTCTCTATGGATACCCCCCGCCTTTTACTGCATCTTATTTACAAGTTCATTACAAAGCCCGTGCAATCGAGGATCACCTTCACTACCAACAGGAAGTGCTTCAATTCCTTAAAGAGAATTTGGTTGTGGCTCAAAATAGGATGAAACAACAAGTCGATCAACACCGCAGTGAGAGGCAGTTTGAGGAAGGAGATTGGGTGTTCCTTCGCTTGCAACCCTATAAACAACGATCACTTAAACAACATAAGAACCTCAAGCTTGCACCAAAATTTTATGGGCCCTACCCGGTTCTACACCAAATAGGAAGTGCCGCTTATAAGTTAGAACTTCCACCTTCTTCCAAAATTCATCCTTTCATGTTCATGCTTGAAGAAAGTAATTGGTTCCAAGCTTCCAGTCTAGTTTGAGTTGCCTGAGTTATATGAAGGGAAGTTCATTATCGCACCTGAGGTTGTTATTGAGACACGAATGAAGAAATTACGTAACTGAGCCATTTCTGAATTTCTCATCAAATGAAAGAATCTTCCCACTGAAGATGCAACATGGGAGGATGAACAATTCATGCAACATCCTGAGTTGATACGCATGGAGGGCAATTCTTTTTGAAGGGGAAGGGCATGTTAAACCCCTAACCTTATGAGTACTAAAGTTATGGAATGGAGAGTATAACCTTTATCTTTCATTTATTAATTATTAATAGTTAGGCCGACATAATTGGAATGAATGGGTGTGACCCTTCCCTATTATGGGTGTGACTCTTCCCAATTATGGGTATATATATGGTGGAGCATGGCTCTCCATAAGCATCATAAGTTTCATTTATTGAATTCATTTCATCATTTATTCTGATTATTTGAGGTTTCCCCCTCGAAGTGGATTATATTTGAATGTTACTTATGTTATTATAAAGAAATATCTTAACAGTCTTAGTCAAAAGCATATCTTGTTAGTTAGGATGGTATTAAATCTTGTGCAAATTCATTCATGTATCGTTTTCATGTCGTCCAAAAAAAATTAATACTCTTTGTAACAGATGCATTATCGAGCAAACTCAACGTCATTGGGAATGTGTGTGTTCGTTCTGTGGGGCAGTGTATTCAATGTGCAACAAAAGCATCATGTAGTTTGAACTAGCTAGTTGAACATACTGGAGGCTGGAGGAAATGGAGGTAGGAGGCCCACATCCAATCTCGAGTTCGCCCCTAACTCAAAGGTTGTCATCCGTTGTTGTGGCAAAACCAAAATGTGTCCAAATCAGTACTTACCATGAAGAGTTGTTAATCATCAGTGGTAGTGATGATGTACTCTAGCTACAGAAGATTCAGAAACATGCACGAAACCGACTAAAGCCAAGAATGGTGTCCAATTGTAGTGGTAACCATTTGTGTTGTTCATGATCAGGTGGAAATGAGCAAGTATAGTGGCCACAAACATGAGGTTTAGTGAGATGCAGAGCACTGTAATATTCCATTTAGGTCTGAAAACTAAACAAAGGGGTTATCCAACAAACCCTATTTAAATATGCAATTTTTTGAATTTATCCAAGCCTCTAGATATAAGAAATTAATTGCAGACTACTGTAGGTGCCCAATTATGGCACGAAAATAATATTCAATTGATCCCAAAATTATAGAAAATTATTCAAAAATACAACCAACAAGAATCAGTCCAAAACCTTGATTTTTCAATGTCCAATGGCTAGAAATGATTACAAAAATATTAGAAAAGACCTCAATAGGCCCTAAAAAACCTACGCTCAACCCTAAGAAGGATTTGTTGCTCCAAGAATGGATTGCTACACTTTTTAGCAGCTCGCTGCCATAAAACCAGCTCTTAATCAGCTCGCCCAGCCCACAAACCTGGTCATCACACCTGCAAATGGAAAAATGGTGTTCAAATCACCCTTAAATGCCAATTTATCTCAATGCAACCTCCACACAAAGTTGCCCAAAATGGATATCAAGGGTTTCCATCCTCAATTCCAGCCACTTTGAAGGTTTTCGTCTTCAAAGCAACAAGCCAAGCTTCTGTGTTCTTTAATTAGAAATTCAATTACCAAAATTCATGGTAACCTTTCAAATGATCATCATGCCACTTTTTATATCATTCTTTCCCACATGTTCTTCCCAAAAAGGGGTGTTCCACTTGGAGGGAGAGTTAGAGTGATTTAAAAAGATATCATTCCTTTTCTTCATTAAGGGTTAAGTTAACCCTTGCTCCACAAGTTACTTTTGAGTTATAATTAAAAAAGATATATCAAAAGGTACCTTTTGTAACTTAAAAATAAAATCAAAGCTTCCCCTTTGATTTACCTTCCCTTAGCCGACGGGAAACATCCAGGAACTCAGCTAACGGCCTTTTTTCATTCTATGTCCAAAAGGGGAACATGACAAGTACCCACTAAAGACATAGTGAAGACTACGTCCCACTATATCTTTTTTTTGATGTGTTAGTGATTGTGCAGTGATGATGTGTTCTCACTGAAAATAAATTGTAAACAGATGTGTGTATCCTTGTTTACACTGGCGATGTAACCAGTGAAGATGTGTTCTCACCAAATATAATTTGTTAACAGATGTGTGAGTCCCTGTTTACGTATGTAGATCATCACAAATAAAAAAGTGTCCCCTTATTCATGCATATCTAGTGTTTTTGTAAACAAATGTATATGTTCACACAAATATGAAATATGAACAAATGTGTGTCCTAGTTCATACTTGGAATGGTGATGTGTTCTTATCCATGGATTCGTTGATGTGTTCCTATCTATTAAAGAATGTGTCGAATTATATATTTGTTTTGATTTTTGTGTAGTATTTCATTTCTTAGACTATGTCTGTACTAAGGGAGGAATGTTGAGAATGTTAGGCTGATACAACATAGTTGTTAGTAGTATTAGTGTGTCAATCATATCATTAGCTATTGTGTTTGTACGTGAGTTGTTATACAACTCAGCATTATTAGAATGAGAGAAAATTTTGGAAAAGTGAAGATGATGGTTGACTCCACAATTATAAGAGATCAAGCCCTATATATGTACCACTCATTTGATGAATGAATTAATTAGATAATTTATCCAATATATTGGAAAAAATAAATGGATTGAATTTTATTCATAATAGTGAAGTATATATAGGGGTACGATCTCTTATTAATTATGAGTCAGCCATATCCAAATCCCTATTCTATAGAGGTGAGTTATTATCACAACACGGATAACCTCTCACACAACTAATATTATGTTGGTACTGACCAAAAAATGAATATTTCCAACATTCTCCACTTAGAATATAGGGAAAGGGAACACTATACATGAACTGGAACAAACATGTAATTCGACACATGTTTTGATGGATGAGAACACATCAACCAATTCACGGATGGGAACACATCACTAATCTAAGTATATACTGGACACACACAGTAGTTCATACTTCATATCTATGTGAACATACACATTTATTTACAAACACACCAGATATGCATGAATAGGGACACACACTGTAATTCATGATGACCTACATATGTAAATAGGGACACACATCTATTTACAGTTTATACCAAATGAGAATGCATCATCACTAATTACACTACATATAAATAAAAACAAACTCTATTGCTTACAATATTATTTTCTAGTGAGAACACATCATCATTGATCAAACACAAACACATCAAAAAACATAAATATGGTGGGACTAGGTCCTCACTATGTCTTCAGTATGTGTTGTTCACCTTAGTGAACCTCACATTTTTAGCCATTGTACTTAATCATTGCCACTTGATCACGAACAACATAAATGGTCACCACTGCTATTGGACACCATTCTTAGTTATAGTATTTTTGGCATAAGTTTTCAATCGTATGTAGCCAGAGTACATCAATGTCTCTGATGACTAACTCTTCAATTGTATTGCCTTTTGGGCAATTTGTGTTGTGCCACTAAAAAACCTGCAATAGAGTGACAAACTCAAGATTGGAAGCGAGCCTCCAACCTCCAGTATGTTCGACCGACTAGGTCAAATTGCATGGTCTTGCATTAGATGTCGCACATTGAATAACCCCCCACAAAATGTTAACACACATTCCACAGGACATCGGGTTCTCCCGATAATGAGTCCTTTATAGAGAGTATTGATTTGACTTTGACTTTAGATGACACACATGCTTTATTCATTAAACTAGTTGATGACTAATAAGTGTGGAATTAACCACTTATTTGACTTGGACAATTAAAAGTAACCAAAAACAACCTATAGATCTGATCAATAAATTATAGATCATTAATAAACTATAGCACTAGTTATGAACAATAAACCTAAAGACTTTATAGATTATAGAACTACACACTATATACTCAATAGCCTATCAAGTGAAGTCTTAAATAGATATAAAAAATTAACATTAAACTATAAAACAAGATTAACGTACAACCTATCAACAATACAACAATAGAAAGTATTAAATAAAACTAAGGCATCTAATTGGTTTGAGCAACTATATTTCCAATGAGTATGGCCGCTTACACGAAAAGCACAAAATTGTCGGGTCAAGGTTGTGCACATTTGGGTGGATGGAAATGAAAAATTGCACATGGGTTTGACAGGGTTGTTGCATGCAAATGGAATTGACAGGGGTGCAAATTAGCAGATTTGCATCATGCATGGTAGATCGACGTGTATGTAGCATCGCAATATAAAAGACACAAGTCTTTGTGCTACTAATTGGTACACAATGAACAATCTAAAGACTGGTGTAAGGCTGTTGTCAGGAATGTCGAATGAGTGTCCCAAAGATCAAATATGCATGTGAAAGAAAAGAAGCACGAGCATTAATGGAGATGGAATGAAGGTCTTCAAATGGCCAGACAGTCTTTGGATGCATGCGGGGTCCCTAACGGAAGCAATGATGCATAGAATATTACAATTTATGCACATATATCCGATAATACTTGGATCCGATCAAAGATGATTGAGAGGTTAGGATTGTCATATTTGTGGCAAACCAAGGGCCGACATGATGCACACATGAAGAGGTGACAAACATGGCTGCCAAGTATCAAACATTGAATGGAGATACCGACAGAGGTTGCACAGAAGGATCTATGAATAGAGACGTTGAAGAGGGTATAGAATATGTACGAGACTGTAACTATTGCCCACATTTGTATAGAAACACACATTGAATAAATAGCCAAGCCAAGATAGTATCAAAACTCAACTAATTAATAAAAACAAAATCTCTTAAACTAAATAGAGAATTAACATAATTCGCTTTCATTGATGGGGACAATAATAAATTGGAGCTGCCCCTTTCACAACTAAAAAATCAATTTTCCCATTTCACTAGAACGTTGTTATTACAACTCACACAATCTCTCACACAACTAATACCATGTTGGTACTACCCAATAAAGGACTATTTACAACATTCTTGAGCACTTTTGGAACCCGGATTCCCTGTCTTGGTTAGGTTCCACTATCCTATTTTTCCTTTTATGAATTTCATTTTAGCAACAAAATTGTATATCTGAGATCTAAGGTGATTCAGGGTTGTTTTCCACCATTACTTTACCTTTTGATGGAAAGTCAAATTGGAAAGTTAAGTTGGTTCAAATTTAAACTGTGGCCGTTTTTTGAGTGGTAGTTGTTTGGTGATACTCAAGAATAGGGGCCAATGATCTGACATGGTTGTTTCACCAAACCTTGTTTCAATCCTCTTATGTGGTGCATTCCAATTTTCCGAGAGGAGGATCCTATCTAGTTTTTTTGCAATGTAATTTCTTCCTGTCTATTTGTCTAGGTGAAACATCCCTGGGAGAAAATTTGTTCTATTAGATGGGTGTCACTCTAATTTTTCAAGGGCCATGGCCATTTGTTCATTGAAGCCTACTCTTTTTTCACCCAAAGATCTAACGGTGTTAAAATCACCCATCAAAATTGAGTTTCCAGTGTTCATGATTTTCACCCAAGTTGTCACCATAACCAGCATTTGAAATATATTGTTTTCAATCGGAGGAGTACATATTGAGAATATTTGTATCTCTGCCATTCATGGTAATAGATAACAGCATACCTTGCTGAATTCCAATGGAAGAGGGTTTTGGCCATTGGGCAGAAATAAGTATGTTTTCTGCCCCATATGTGCTTGAATTGTAATCTTTTGGTAGAACTGGCTCGAGCATACTCTTGGAGGAGAATCATATCAATGATCTCTTTTATTATCGTGTCTTTTAGAAACAAGTGTTTGGAGGCACCCCTATAACATTCCATGAGAGAATCTGCATCAGGAATCAATCATAGGGGTGGATCTTTCTTTATGAGTTTCCTTTGTGTCAGCAGCTTTTGGAGTCCAGATCAGTATTCTTTCTGCTGTCTTTGTGATGTTCTTGTCTTCCTTTGTGTCAATCTGCTCACGAGATGTTTTCCTTTTTTTCTTTGTTTTATGGATTTTTTTGGTTCCCAGATTTGGAGATTTATTGAGGTGACATACTCTTTTTCGTTGGTTCGACTCTTTTTTACTCTGTTTAGAGTGATAATACTTGAGGTCTTGATGGAGAATCATACTAGGGGTGCTTCTAGGCTGCTACTAGCTTTGTAATTCCTTCCTTCTCCAGCTTCTCATGCGAGGTGTGTGTGTTTTGTATATATTGATATTCAAAATTTGCTAGAGTTTCAAAAGGATCATCAAGGGTAAGTAGTGCAAATGGGAAAGTGTCATGTCCCCTTCTCAGTGACATCTCTTGGAGCACAGGATTAGCCTATCATACGACCCTCGTAGGCTGATAGACTGGATAGAGGGTCACATTGGAGCTTGGCTCAGCTTCAGTTGGCAGAGTTTGATCAGTTGGCTTTCGTTTGGGCTTGATCGGAGACTTCTTGCAGAAGTTACTATTTTTAGTAGTTCCTGGCATGTCAGAGTGGGACCCCTGCTATTTTTAGCAATATGACTTGGCAACATTCGGAATCACTTCAGTTTTTGTCAGCTTTAGACGGATCAGTCATCGAATGAGTAACGAGAGAAATATTAATATTTAATTGTATTAATTAAATATTAATTATTCGAAGACTATTATATTAAGTTATAATATTAAATTATAACTTAAGTGATTAATGCTGAGGGGTCGCCCATCATCAGGGGGGGGCCAATTCGTAATTATATTTTCATTATAAAATTGGCCAAAACTATGGAAATATTAAAATAAGTGCGAATTTTTAATTAAAACCCTATTATGGAGGAAATCACACCTCTTTGGTTACTTAAGCTTTTGCCTTGGGAATCGAGCCATTATGTCTTTATTGTGAATTGAAATTGATCAACTTTGATCTGAGCAAGAAGCTTCAGGGTTTCAAGTTCGAATTCCTTGGGGAACGTGCCATCTCCATTGGAAACAATTCAGAGGGTGTGAAATAACACCTGATTTATTGCAGCAGAGGTTTCTTCATCCAGAGGGAATCATTGATCTTCAGAGGTTATCTATTTTCGGGTTTTCCGCAAAGTTATTCATTCAGCAGGCAGGGTTTTACCTAGGCGCCTATTTTTGGAGATCTGGAGAGTTACAAGGCAGGCCGTACAACATCATTAATTGCTGGTTTTGACACAGCCGTACCTGTACCTAGCCGTACTTATTTGCAGCAGGTAGTACCTTCTTGTCATTGGGAAATACGCCTCTCTTCTGGTCTTAGTTCTTCATCCTTCTGGGGAGCAGTTGTATTGGGAGCAAGCGAAGTTCACCAGACTCAGGAAAGAAGGTCAAAATATGCAGCCGTACCATCTTCAGCAGGGCATTTAATGCTGCATCAAAAACCAGGTTTTCAAAATATCATTGCTTTTTACCTTGTATGTAA
Organism: Torreya grandis; assembly: GCA_037957365.1. Classification (NCBI taxonomy): domain Eukaryota; kingdom Viridiplantae; phylum Streptophyta; class Pinopsida; order Cupressales; family Taxaceae; genus Torreya; species Torreya grandis. Next base: position 2,630,326 of record JARHVA010000662.1, read on the forward strand.
CTGGTTTTAGTTGTAATCGACTCTGGAAGATTTTATATGAAAATAAGCTTGAAGTTTGCAGTATATTATATAGTTTACGGAGTTAGATAAATTTTATAGAATTTATTTACTATTTTATGCAAAAATCGCATTATTCCTATTTCATGCCAAAAACCCCAAAAACATCAAAAAAATCAAAAACTTCCAAAAAAAACAAATAGACAGCCAGACTTGAGAAACAGAGGAAACTAGGAGTTTCTACATTGGTATCAGAGCTAAATCCTGCCATCCTACGGGTTTAGCTATCTTATGCAGCCAGATCAGATTGGGTCACCCAGGTATTACACGCGCAGGCGAGCTCTGATTGATAGGCAACAGAGCTTGAGCAGGCAACCGGGAAATATGGCTGACAGAACAGATATACCTAGGACAGAACATAATGACAGAGATCAGGGGGGTGCAGAGTTCATGCATACACTCAGAGATCTTCGTGCAGGACAACGGCAGTCCGATGAGGTATTACAGCAGGTGGCAGTGGCACTGCAGAGATTGGGTACTTCGAGGAGACCGTCACCTCACCGTGACGATGACAGAAGTGATGCAGGGTCACGGAGAGCTCTTAGGACTGCATCACGGACAGCAGACAGGCCTACCAGGCCTACTTTCACGAGACAGGAGCCCGATAGGGCTATACCAGATGAGGAGCATGATGAATTGTTCGCTAATACCCTTATGGCAGCACGTGAAGAATGGGAGTTGGTACCGCTTGTGGTCCAAGAGATGATCACTTTTGACCGTTTTATTACACAGAGGCGAGAACACAACAGAGCTCGACAAGATAGGAGACCTCGACAGCAGAATAACAATCTAAAACATGCTACGAACCGGCTCACATTGGCAATGTTCGATGGTAGTGGTAAGATGACAGCCCAAGCTTGGATTAGCAAGCTTGATACATTCTTACACTGCGCCGATGGCTGAGAGTGACGCCATTAGATATGCTACATTGCATCTTGAGGGAGTGGCCTATGACTGGTGGCACCACGGCATGGTGACTTTACAGCATGACAGGATCACTACTTACCAGGAGTTTGTGGATAGATTAGTGGAGAGGTTTGACAGGAAGGATCCGGAAACCTACTTCCGAGACTTAGCACAGTTGAGGCAGAGTGGCAGTGTAGAGACCTACATAGGTGACTTCCAGAAGTTATCCGTTATGGTCCCTAACATCTCAGAGAGATGCTTGGTAGTACTCTTCATGGAGGGGTTGTCAGAGCCATTGCGAGGTTGGATCAAAGCTTTTGATCCTCCTTCGTTACAGGAGGCGATGAAGAAAGCACGAAACATGGAGTTAGCAGCACCATCGAGTAAATTCAGCTCCAGAGGTTCTTCATCATTCAGGGATAACAAGGGCTTTAACAGGAATAAGGATAAGTCTGATTTTAATAAGGACTGGCCGTCACACCAAAAGTCCCGGGATGATTTGGGTCCTCTTCTAGACCCCTATATGGCCAGTCACCGAAGGACCGCTGAGGTAATTCCCTGGAACACGTGGTGCCATTGACTCTTTTAAACCGACCGGCCAGGAACCCGTCCCGACCGCCGAAGGAACGTCCGGCGGGGCCCACATCGGATCATCACAGCCCACCACGCTCCGCGGGTCTCGACCTTGAGACCTTGGCTCTGATACCACTAAGGATTGGCCGTCACACCAAAAGTCCCAGGATGATTTGGGTCCTCTTCTAGACCCCTATATGGCCAGTCACTGAAGGACCGCCGAGGTAATTCCCTGGAACACGTGGTGCCGTTGACTCTTTTAAATCGACCGGCCAGGAACCCGTCCCGACCGCCGGAGGAATGTCCGGTGGGGCCCGCATCGGATCATCACAGAAAGAGGGGGCCAATTTAATGGCTGCCTTACTCCCCAGGAGTGAACTAATTTACAAAATCACATAAGGACACGAGACCAATGCAACATACATTTTATTCATTGAGAGAAACAAGAACTCTGGTTTGTTTCTCTAGTCTTCTTCTCTTTGTTCTCTCTACTCCTCTCTTGGGAACATTTGTGAACCCCTTCCCTATGGCTGTGATGTCGTCTTATTCTCCGGGTCGTAGGCGCTTCAACTTCTTCATATCAGTTCCCCTCAATTGAGAGATAGTTGAGCCGTCTTACAAACAATTTCTTGATCTTTCCCTGCGAACAATTCCCTTCAAAAGTGGTGCAAATGGGAAAGGGGGGGCCAATTTAATGGCTGCCTTACTCCCCAGCAGTGAACTGATTTGCAAAATCACACAAGGATACGAGACCAATGCAACATATATTTTATTCATTGAGAGATGAACTCTAGTTTGTTTCTCTAGTTTCTCTTTGTTTTCTCTATTCTTCTCTCTTGGGAATGCTTTTGAACTTCTTCCCTATGGCTGTGATGTCCTCTTATTCTCCAGGTCCCAGGTATTTCAACTTCTTCATATCAGTGCCCCCCAATCGAGCGACAGTTAAGCCGTCTTAAAAACAATTTCTTGATCTTTCCCTGTGAACAATTCCCTTCACCAGAGATCTCATGCCACGTGGCCACTACTGATTGAAAGCTCTCAATCAAATCTTTCCAATCAGACCAAAAACGCCCCAAATGGTGGTCACATGTGAAAGTTGTGACCATTTTAATTTCCCGAGTCACACGCTCTATGTTGTGTTCACTATGCATCAAAGGCCACTGAGATTAAATAAGGTAAGACTTGTCACAATCCTAGGGCCCTAAGAATAACGGACTTGTTGTGAACTCCATCGCCACTGTGCATTCTGTGAACCCATGCCTTTGTGGGGAGTTCTTGAGGCCAATGGACTACATGACTTTTGTACAATTCGTGGGGTGTTCCCAAGGCTAATGGACTCCATGACTTTTGTACAATCTGTGGGATGTTCCCTACGCCAATGGGCTCCGTGAACTTTCGTACAGTCTGAACCCATGAACTCATTAAATTTCCTTAATGAATAGGTCATGCATCAACTCAAAATTGTGGCCCCACCATTGACGTACGACCCGTACGAGTAAGCCATAATTGTGACACTAGTCACAATCCCAATTTCTCGACCTCATGCGACCACTTGTTGACTCTGTGGAAGGAAATCGAGATCATGGACCCCATGAATACGAGGATAAATTTGACAGTTTTAACCACCCGTCAACCTGTCATCTAGTGTACCAAGCACCCTGTGATGCTGCCATGTGTACGCTGGAGATGTCCCATTCACATGGTCTTAAATTTGACTTTGATTTTGACTCCCAGGCCATGGATCCATTAAACTTCACAATCCAATTTAAAATCTCTTTGGGTCTGTGGTGAATGGCTTTGTTTAATTAACAAGCCTCAAACACTTAGGATATATTGGGGCCTCCATTCAACATAGGGATCCCATGTGACAAACTATGAACAAAGAGTTATATAAGTTGTGATCACCAAGATATTGCAACTTAATGTTGCAAAGGTAAATGTGAGCTGACCATGAGACCAAAAAATACCAAAGTGATCTTTGTGATCACTGCAACTCTGGGAATCCAAAAAATTGCTTCAGATTTTTATTGAAAAGAAATTCTACAAAATTCCTACCTTGTTTTTGGGTGATGCAAGATTGTCTATTTCACATTGGATGCTCTTGCATCAGTAAGATTGTCTATTCCCTCTCTTGTATATGCTATTTGAAATATTATGCTATTTTAGTTTTGAGAATCAGCTGATTTCTTATCCGGTTGGGATGATTTCTCCATTTGCAAACAAATTGTCCATATGTTGTAGATCGGCGTGTACCTCCTTAGCAGATTGTTGTTGTGGAAGTAGTTCTAGTTGTTTGGGGAAGACTCTTGCAAGGTGTCCATGCTCATGACAGAAACAACATCTGAATGGGATATTCATATTCTAGGTGTTCCCATTCAATCTCTCCCATTTCTAGGAAGATTCTGTTAGGTAAAGGCTTGTCTAAATCAAGATTGATGCAGAGCCAAGCATAGTTGATAACTCCAAGACTTCTTGTGAACTCAGATGTTGTGATGTATTCTCCAACAACAAATCTTATCTTCTTTAGACTTGATTCATGCCAATAATCACTAGGTAATAGGGGTAGATGGACCCTTACCGGCATTGTCCTCAGGGAATCTTCTGTGGGGTTGAAGGCAAGAGATCAATATTTCATGAAGAGGCCTGATTTGATCATGAACTACAGTCCAACCTAGAAAGCTGTGTCTCTTTCTTGTTTGGAGCTAAATATTGCCATGAAATATCATTTTGGAATTATAAAGATGTCCATTGAGCCGGAACGTTTCCAATTCTCTTGCACCCACATCCTAAGAGTTTTTGGCCCTGGGTATGCTCCCATGAACCTGCAAATGAGGGCTTTCTCCTTTAAGATCCAAAGTCTGGTTTCCATTTGCTTTGAGGGAGTCTCTAATTTGAGATACAAACCATTGGGTTTTTTGGTGGGGAAGTTTGGCCTTGACATTGTATGTGGAGAATGGTATTGCAGAAACTTCTGTAGCTCCTCCATGCTGTGATCGGGGTTTTCATTTGAAACTGCTGTTTTAATAGTTTTGAATGGCTGAAATGGGTAGTGAGGGGGGTGGTGAAGGCAGCTGGTCCTATTCAGCCCAAAGGTGGTTGGGAAGGTCAGATCAGAAGCATGATGAGAGGAAATTGTAGGTTTTGGGTGAGTGTGTTTGGGGGAGCATGAGATGAAGTTTGATTAAGAAGCCATAAGCTGCGAATAGTTTTGAACTATTGAAGGAAAAAAATGATAATAATTAAGTTAACAAATATGTTCCAGCAGCTTAATCAAAACATGGTTACTTAGTGCTAACTATAACTAAACCCAAGAACCCTCTAACCTGCCTATACAAATACTGAAGGAAAATTTAAAAATAAAATTAATTCAACTAACTCTGCAAACTGAAGAGAAGCAGATTGCAGAGAAAGAAGTCTCAACCGAGGAGGACGAGGCTGAGCTGGTAGAGAGTTTGGTGATTCTTGTCAGTAAGAGATATCACTGAAAACTTCTGAAGGATGCTGACACAAGGGTGGAAATGTCGTAGAGTAATGATGCATTCATGCGTTTTCTCAGGTGGAATACTTGATCAATGTCATTAATGGCTTTTCCTTTTAGGGTCAATCCAGAATTATCTATGGATTCCATTTGTAGTTCTATGTTGTAATCCCTTATAGGGCCTGTAACTAGGTCGCTATTATTTTCTAACTTTTTAAAACTAATTAAGAATCATCGTCAGACCAATCTAGGTTTTTCTAAGGATTCCATCCCTAGTTTTCGGTTGTAATCCCTTACAGAGCCTGTAACTGGGTTGCTGTTTTTTTCTTAGTTTCCCAGAAAAAAAGTGCATCATCCATAAGAATTTAAAATAATTAAGAAACATCATAAGATCTAATCTTCTATGATAGAATGCAATGCTGTATTTTTATAGGATTCAATGCTATAAAGTTCACTACATAAGCTACATTACATGGTAGCTGACAACATATCCAGCAATAATTCTGAACTTAAATGATATCAAGCAGAAAGCAACCATCCAAAACCACATATCCAAATGAGATCACAAATAATAACATTAAATTCTACAATATAAACTCAGATTTTTTCTAAAACTGGACAAATGTAAAAAAAAAAACCCAAACAAGTCATAGAGTTAAAAGGGAATGGCTGGTTCTCATTGTAGGAGGTTCCTTTCAGATGCCACTTACAAGAGCAGACAGAATATCCTCCACTGTTTCTTTTGAGAAGCACTTGTCAATGATATCCAACCTGTAAAGATCATAATGCATCACAACATCAGATGCAGCATGTTCCATTACAAAAAAAAAAAAAAACATAACAAGGTTATATGGTAACATACCCAAGGCTCAAGACAAGAAAGTCAATTCAGAATAATACATGGCTAGTTGTTTCTTAGGATGCATTTCTATTATGGGAGACCTTGCAAATTTAGGCAACATTAGGGGCACATTCCTATTCTTGCAATCCCTGGTCTATCTCTATATGATAGCAAGCATAAAAGTAAAGATAGTTATATGAATGCCAGAAAAAGATTTTTCATTTTGCCAGCTTCAATGAGACAGATTCTTAGGAATGTAAGCCAGATTCATGCTGTTAGTTAACACCCTGAACCAGGAGTTCCAAAAATGAAGTGGCCTATCCTGTCAAGGATAATTTTTTTGCTCGTATAATTTTTCAACATTTGCAGAAACTGCGTATTCCATATTATCCCCATTTGAAAGTGGGGAAGTAATTGTATGCTAATTACCACAGATACTGAAGCCTTGCATAGTCCAACATCATTATTCAATGAATTATTTGCACATACCGATTTATATCAAGCATCTGAACCACAGTTTCTTCACAAATTTGGGTGAACTGTCATTAGCCAAATAAAGAAAAAAGGATATGCTAGTTATAAGTTGTAGCATCTAGGCTGTCACTAGCTGAGTTTAATAACAATCACCATGGTGCAACACCACGATATACACAAACAGGAAATCTCGGTTCTTGTGCAGGCTTAAGCAGCAGAGACTTGTCAATAAACATTGTCATAATGAGATAGCACGTTTGCTTCCTAAGATACATAATTGCTACTTTGGAAAACAATGAATAATGTATGGCATTACTTCAAATCTCGGTTAATTAGGTCAGATGGCAGGACAGCAAGTAAAGGGGGACGAAGAACCCCTGGTTTAGATTTACAACTTCTGATCAGAAATTACCCTGCCTATTTTATTCTCAAACCTTCAAATAGTTCCAACATAGAGTCAACCTCTAAGGTGCAGAAATATCTGGCACAATGTCACTATAAGCCAAGCATTCCATGACAAAGTACACACACAAGCTCTCTTCCCAATCCTCCTTAGGTGTCATCCATCTCTCTGTTTCATCCCTGATTTGGTGTGAATTGGTCCTCAATTGGGCTATGACCATCTTCACCTTCAATTTGATTTTCCCTATATGTAACCAACCTAATGGTGTTCATAATTTGGGTTGAATTGTGTGCAATATATTGCCTTTTCTTTCCAATTTTTTTTGTCCACATGGTTAGCCTAAATTTTTCTCACACTATTTTTGATTTCTTGTTTAGCGTTTGGGCATTCATGTAAGTTAATTCCCTACCTAATATTCGACCATTTGTTATTTTGTTTCATCTCAGTGCCCTTTCTCCCATTCTGATTTTTTCTATTACAAATTTAGGCCACCTATTACTCTCCATTCTTCTACTTTCTTTAGGTAAATTAGTTGGATCATAGCTAATGCCTCTAGTGGAAAAGTCCCTGGTTTTGAAAGTTAAATCTCATATAGGCCTGATGCCTTAATTCTGAAATTGTTTGTTATCAAGAATTTTTGTATTCTTTCTATTTGTCTCCCATTTCAATCTTGACATATTGTTGGCCCGCATCTCCAACCTCGCATCTGTATGAAATCACTGGTTTGACTAGTAACCCAGACAAATTCCTGGAGGTCTTCTAGTCCCATTATTCTGCGATTTTGCATCTATTTGGTAATGAGTAAATCACCCTCCATCCCCCTTGTATCCTCTCTATCCTGCACAATTCTCAATTGATTTTGTTGTGAAAAATCTAATCCAAGATATTCTCTTTGAAGGGAGACGATGGAAATCTTAGTTTTGGTAATGTTTGCTTGCATCCCTGTTTCTCTTTACAAAAGAGCTATATGGATTTCAAGACGTCTCTAGAGGTTTGAGTTGTCCTCCCAATCATGATGAGGTCATTGACATATAAGAGAAGTTAGCTGAGTGTACGCCTTCTCCCCCATTCTTTCTATCCAATCTTCAGACTTATACATAAATAAATAAAAACAAAGTGGGGAAGTGGGCAGCCCTATTTGACCCCTACGTCACTTCCAAATGAAAAGGAGTTTTAATACATGTCGTCAATGTAGATATGACAGTTTACAAGCATGTAAATGATTATCATTTAGTTAATGGTTTCTTAATATCATATTGATTTTGTGAGGCACAAGACTTAAGATGACCTCCACAAAGCGTCGCTACAATATCTCCTTAATAAAATTCAATAGAGATTTAATTTTCTTGGTTAATTTATCTGGAATTCAATTAAAAAGGATACAACACTGAATTCCAGATATATTAACCAAAAATGTTTACCTGTGGAAATGACAGTGATCTAAATATAATTAAATTACTATTATCTTCCTACCTTTTTAACAGGACTTTTTGTTGATAATGATGTTTGGTGGTATAGCATCCATTTGAATTTTACACACTTTCTTGATTTTCATGAATCAATTTCAGAGTAGGTGATTGAAGATTAGTGATAGCTTGCTAGCCTCAATATTAATTGTTGGGTGGCGTGCTTCATTTTGACATGTATAGTATCCATATGGAACCCCAATATGCGTTTACATTTCTGCACCTTTTTAAAAAAAAAAGGTTAACATATATATTGATATTTGAAAAAGGAGTACGAAATCAAGCATCAGGAAGCCAAGGCTAGAATACAAAGGGCAATATCAAAGCATTTTTACAAATACTACCCAAGTAGTACAGAGAAATAGGACACCGTAAGATCAGAACCAAGAGGTCTGACTTTCAAGATCAGGTGTAGAAGGGTCCAAAGAAATCGCTAGAAACAGATAAAAATACACAGATACATATTACTGTAAAAGCATACAAAGTAAAGTAGGTTGCAGCATAGAATTCCTCATCTTTTTTTCGTTCAAAATTGAACCGTGGGAAATTGAACTTGAGATAGCTAAGGCCGTGTCCTTGCTTTCCCTATCAGAGGCATTCTGCCTTCTTATTTTTGTCTTGAAGTGCATGATCAGCTCCATCATGCATTGGATGAGATATCCCCCATGTGTTAGGGGCAGGTTGAGTAGCCTGTCGAGTTGAGATTGGGACTTGCAAGTCCAGAGCTTGCGCTTGTGTAGGTTCCACCCCTTGTCTGCAGCTTCCTCTTATAGACACTATAATGATCAGTCACCTCCTCTACCACATTCCCATCTGTTTTGTCAATGGTCTGAATTCTTGTTTGCAAGACTTCCATAGTCTGCCTTAGGAGATTGATACACTTAGTTTGTTCAGTGGAAGAAGACATAAGTTTCTCAATGCACACATTGCTGAATGGTGAATGAGGAGAATTGAGTTATTCATCACCAGGACCATAATACCAAGCTTGCCAAAGTTTTTGAGGGAACATTAAAATTTAATTTATGAAGCCCCCACCACATTGTGTTTTTGGAATTATTGTGAAATAGGGGTACTGATAATGGAAAGGAATATTCTACTTAATAACCCCGACAGTCCAACATGTTTGAGGAGACAAAAACTCCCTTGTGTTTGTTGGTGGCAAGAATTGTGCATTGGATTTGTGCTTTGATCACTGTCACCAATTGAGCAGTCTATCGGTAAGGAATATTCTGCTTACTTGCCCTCTGAGAGTAAAACATGTTTAAGGACACAAAAACTTCCTTAGTGCTTGTTGGTGGCAAGAGTTGTGTATCAGATTTGTGCTTTGATCACTGTCACCAATTGGGCAGCCTGACGTTCTTTGTTCTGAAAAAATCAAGAGTTTCTTTCTTTCCAAATATAACATAAAAGGAAGCTTGGAGCAACTTGGACATAGCTTAAAGGATCTGCATATCAGGGTTAGCAATAGACTCCCATATTTCAGTTCTAGCATAAGATATTTAATTTAAGAGAAGACACATTTGTTGTAGTATCCTTAATAGCATAGCAATAGAATCCCATATTTCCTTGGCATAATGGCATTGGAAGAAGAGATGGCCAATAGCTTCTGAAGCTTTCAGACAATTTGGACAGACATTTGGTCCAATCCAGCCTCTTTTTTGAAGGTTTTCAATGGCGAGAACACTTTCATGCTTAACTACCCAATGGAAAGTGGTGATAGTTGGCCATGTACGGGCATTCCATAAACTAATCCTATGCTTTGACAAGCTAGAATCTCGAATTTCCTGGGCTTGATAAGCCAAGGCCACTGTACAAATCCCCATATTCATTAGAGGCCAAATGCTTATATCATATTTTTCATTTGGGAAGACGAACCTTTTATTTAAATTTTGGAAAAACCTACTGGTTTGAACAGGAATATCTCTCCCTATCTCAGTGATTATATTCACATTCCACATGAGCTGATCTTCCTAGCTATGGCTGCAATAATCTTTGATGTAGATATACCCTTCTTCTTGTAAAATTACCTTTGGACCAAGGAGTTAAAGATGTGATATGGAGAGGGTTTGGGTGACCTTCCCAGCTGTCTTTCGATTGCCTGATTAAGGAACCATTATCTGCTTGCCAAGTGAATTTATTGTGTAGAAGAATTATGTCTTTGTGCAAGAAATTTGCAACTCCCAAAAGATTCTGACGCAAGGTGTCCAATAGAGGATTTATGTGCATATTTGACTAGCATTTTCCCCTTATTATTGAGCTCCACATTGAAGGAGAATCCTTGCACATTCTCCAAGCAGTTCTTGCAGCTAATGTAATATTGAATTCCTGTAGGGATCGGATATTAAGGCCACCTTTAGCTTTTGTTTGGCAGATATTTTCATAGGAAATTCTGTTGAAGATTCATTCAAATTTCCTCAATTTTATTTGGGAGAGAAAATAATTTGATTAGATGTAAAGGGACTGCCTAGAGAACTGACCATAAAAGTTGTAATCTCCCTACAAAAGACACCCAATGGCAAGTCCAATTGGCGAATTGTTTTTGCATCTGATGGATAATATTATCCCAAAGCTCAACGTTCATTTTGATATGGAGGGGGAAACCAAATATTTCATGGGGAGGAACCCTTCTTGGAAAATGAGAATTTTGCGAATTTCCCTTTTACGCACTCCTATAACCTCTCATGTCCTCGCAATACCCTACAAAAATCAAAGGTTTGCTCTTCTTATCCAATGCTTTCCTTTTCTTCTTTGGTACAAATGTCCAAGCAAGGCTCCCAAAGACTCGAAAAAATAAGAAATCAAACTTGGTTCCAAGCCAGGCCTCCTCCAGAGTCATATGCTCAAGTGCTTGATGTGGTGTGCAGTTCGGAATGTAGTTCACACAATTAACTGCCTCTGTCCAATAGATAGGAGGTAAATCTCATGAATGCATCATGCAGTTAGCCATCTCCTTTAGAGTTCGGTTCTTTTCTGCTAAGCCATTCTGTTGTGGACTATGTGCAATAGAATGCTAGTGAACAATACCATGGACTGCTAAAAGGTCAGTGAACTCTCGATTGAAGTACTCCCTTCCATCATCTGTACGAAGCTTCTTGATGCAACTCGATGACTGTTTTTCGACCAAAGCCTTAAAGACTTTGAAGTGAACAAAGACATCACTCTTGTACTTGAGGAAATAAACCCAAGTACGCCTCGAAAAATTGTCAATGAAGGTAAGCACATACTTAGATTCGTTGAAAGGAGTAGGAAAGACCATCACATCACTGTGCACAAGCTCAAGTGGTGAAAAAAATCTCGTGGACATGCCCTTAGGAAACAGATCCTAATGTTGTTTTCCCAATGCACAATCGAGGCAGACTCCATCAAGACATGAAACTGTAAAAAAACCCTTTACCATACTATGAGTGCTCAACTCCTTCAAATATATGTAGTTGAGGTGTCCAAATCTCTCATGCCACAGTTGACTCACAAAATTTGCATGAGAAACTAAACATGTCCCTAAAGGATAAGTATCATCAAAACCCTCAAAATAGTAAAGTCGAGAACTATGATCAACAACATCTTGGGCAATGAGTGTATGTGGCTCTAACAAAGATCGAACTTCAGCACCCTGTAGTGTAAAAGTCATTGTCTTGCCCTGACCAGAATGGTAAATCTGATACATTAAAAGTAGATTGGTGGTGTCTGGAACATATAATGCATCATTGATGTGGCCACCATCTAACTGTATGTCACCCTTCCCCTTAACAAAAACGAAGGAAGAATTTCCAACCTCATTGTTGGAAGTGGAACTCAGACCAAGAGATACAAAAAACTCCTAGGTAGAAATGATATGGTGTGAAGCACCAAAATCTAGAACCCAATTGTTTGAAACAGGTAACTGTGATCTCTCGACAACATTAAGTGCTTTCCCATGGTCATGAAATGGCGAAGTGGAGATAGAGATCTTGTGTTTCTTAATAGCATGCTCTAAGGCTTGCATTTTCTTCAAACACCTAGACTCTTTATGGCCGGTCTCTCCACAATAAGAGCAAGATAGGTTAGACTTATTCTTAGATTTGAAAGATGGTTTGGGTTTAGATGTAGTGTTGGTGGGCTTAGGTGCATTTTGAGGTGGAGTGTTTTTCTTCTTAACCTTAGATTTTCTCTTAGACTTATGATGTGAGGCTACTAATGCTTTTTGATATGTGGAAGACCCAAGGTGAGACAATTTGGATTTCTCCCTAGTCTATCACAAAACAACTATAAATCTGACATTTTGAATACGGTACTTAATGCATCCATACTAAACAAAAAGGTAGAAGCAAAAATTTGGAATGGACTACTCAATTTAGACAAGACTAAATATACACACTCTTCATCATTTTTATCTCATTCACTCCCCTTCAACTGTGTCAATAAATGCTTAAACTTTGTGAAGTAATCTACAATGGAAACAAAGTCATCTGGATTTAGTGAAGTAAGCTCCACTTCAAACTGCATCGCTCTCAAGTGGTCTACCTTCCCAAACAAACCCTTTAACTTAGTCTATATTTTAAATGGAGAATCACACACTCACATATTCTCCAATCAATCCCACACATTCTTCAAACTTATATTGATGCTGAAATTTTTCAAATTCCCATGTGAATTGTGGTTGTGTTTCGTTCATTAGGGACCATAATCCTTTGCACTTTATGATTGTTTCCATTCAAGGTCTCCATGTGTGGTAATTGTGTGTAGTCAAAGGCTCACAATGGTCAACACCAAAAGTAGACGCTATGATAACTAATCACCAAGCGCAAAAAGAATACAAAGGGTGCACAAAATCGGCAACAAGACAACCCCCCAAAATATTGTATTATAGGACCCTCCAATTTTGGCACTTTATAAAAATAATGTGTTTTTAAAATTTAATGACACCAATGGATAGAGAATTAAAAAAAAACACTTTTGAAAAAAACAGAACTCAAATCCGAGTTACGATTCAAAAGTTACAAGTGTTATGATCTATCGTAAAAATGAGTCAAAACAATTAAAAAACATTACAAACTAGTTTTAATGACCAAAATAAAAAAGAACAGTCGTCCAACCAATCGTTGGAACTAGAATTTTGCCATGAACTTAGAAAAGCCACATACGTGAAAAAAGATCCTCTAAGTTAACGCTATGCTTATGCAAACGAACAATACTTCTACTTAAGGCAAAAATTCAACCTTGTAAAAGCAAAAAAATGAATTGAGATGTTTTGAGAGGAGAAAGATGGTTTTATTGTTGTTTTTGGGCTCAGATTCATCCAAGTGCCTCAGATCTGATCTTTACACAATTTTTAAACTCAAAAATCCGGAAAAAAATGATCTGCAACAATGCCTTAAGACGCCTTGTCTTTTTCCAATGCTCAACGCAAGATGAAAAGCTCAATGCAAGAGACCAAAAAACATAGTTGAAAATGATGCTACAGCAGATTTGGAAAAGTCAAACGTAGCATTAAAACAAACTCATCATTATGCTAATGACGCCAAACGCCAGGTAGAGGACGAATCAAATAATGATGCCAAAAATAACACGGCAGATCTTTGACGCTAGATCTCCTTTCTCCATGTCAAGATCAGACCTCTGTTGTAGCAAATTTGGGATGCCACAATGCTTCCTTTCTCCACCCTCCAACGCCAAGGCAGATGAGATCAACTTTCAATGCTTCACTCAAAAAAAGGACGCCAATGCAGATTGCTTGGATCTTACTTCAGAAAATGATGCCAAAAAATTGCAGACGCCATATCAAGTTGCTTGGATAGTAAAAACACCTTAGCAAAAAAGGACGCCCTTCCAATGGACGCCTCCTCTCTCTTTCCGCAGAGCTGAAATCAAAAGACAAAAAAACTATCCCAACGCTAATGCTAGAAAGGATGCCGAAATGAGAGGATGCTTCACCAGAGCTTCAACATAGCAAAAACAAAGACTGAATATTCTTTGCAGATATTGAAAAAAAAAAGAATGGCGCCAAAGTCTTAGATCTGATATGCCTAGCTTAGATCTGATACGCCTAGCTTAGATCTTCCACGCAGTAAAAAAGAACATAGATAAGAAAAGCACCAAACTTCAAAAAATGATGCCAAAGACAAGAAAATTTCTTCCAATGCCACTTCTTTTTATTCCAATGCCTTAAATCTGAAACTTCACTTGTATATTGGCAAAATTGCAATGCCTTAAATCTGAAACTCAGATTGAAACAAGAAAGAGACAAAAAAACTCTAAAACAAATCTTACCAAAGGCAACGCCAAAATCAGATATTTGATCTCTTGACAAATCTCCTTAGCCTCTCCTCTAAAGGCAATTGCAGATCTCCATGAGCAAGAAACCAAAAAAAACTTCAAAATCTTCAAAAAGTCTGAAAAGAGGCACTAAAGGGCACTAAGATCTTCTCGCACGCCTCTATTCTACGCTTCCTCTCCACAACAAGCGAAGTACAATACAATTATCTAAAAATTTGCAAGTTTACAGATGGTTGCAACTTCTTCAGGGCTCTGGTTTCGTGTTAGGAATGGTAAAGGCATTCCAACCCTAGAATCCAAAGTGTTGACAACAAAACATGACAAGGAAGCTGTAGATATGAAATGCAAAAACAAGGCAAAGACAGATCATATATATTCAGAAATGAAGCATATCAAAGCATGCTAGTACAAATGAAAGCACTTGTATATATAGGTAAGGTGAAATACTAAACTAGCTAAGATGATCAATGTGAGATAAAGCCTCACATAGGGCAAACTCACTACAAGACGAAAAAGCTAGCTAAAACACTAGCAAATGTGAGAAATACACATGAAATACATACTCTAATAATTCCCCCATTATTATGAAGAAATAGGCGCTGAGAGGATCCCCCTTTCAAAGTCCCCTTAAAGATTGGAATGGCTGGCCAAATTCCCTATTAACTGACACTGAAAAGACAGGAGAGTTGATACAACTATTTATCCAATAAATTAACTGTGTACTGGATCTAAGCATGGCATATAGAAAAGTCCAATTGCATCTGTCAAAAGCACTTTGAGATGTCTAATTTCATTAAAATTCTAAATCTTTTTTAAGTATTCAAGGAATGAATATTTCCAACACTAAATTATGCCTATTTGTCTCCCACACAATCAAATTGGGAGGGGCAGATTAATTTCTGGAGAAGAGGCTCGATTCTCCCATCAATCAGTTTAGAGAGAAATTTGTAGGCCATATTGCATAAAGCTATTGGTATGCATTGATCAATCTGCTCTGCATTATGTATTGCATGCTCTTCCTCAAGCTCCTCTTAAGTATTTTCCAGTTATCGCTGCAAACGGAGTCAGATGTGAAACCAATCAGAAGTTTTTGGAAGATTTTTCCCTTTCATAGCAAAGGCTTGTTGGAACTTGTTCTCCCATTTGCCCCTTGTTAAGGGCTTTTGTTTTGCTGGTGGGAAGTTTGTACTTGCTACTCTGGAAATCACTGCAGGCAATCCAAGGGTTTTGGGGCTACATTTTGTGTTGCATGCTCTTCCTCCAGCTCCTCTTAAGTCTTTTCCAGTTAGCGCTGCAAATGGATTCAGATGTTGAAACTGGTCAGAAGTTTTTGGAGGATTTTTCCCTTTCATAGCACAGAGGCTTGTTGGAACTTGTTCTCCCCTTGTGGAGCCCCTTGTTAAGGGCGTTCGTTTTGCTGGTGGTAAGTTTGTACTTGCTGCTCTGGAAATCACTGTTTAGTCTTTTGTTGTTGATATGACTGAGAAATTTCAGGAGGTTTTGCTGTTCCTGATTGTACTTCTCCGGACATACCCTAGCCAAGTACCTATGATCATGGGAGATTCTACATCTTAAGGGAATGCTCTCATAGTTGGTGGGTAGTTCCCATTCTATTCCTATCATATTCAAAATCAATCAATTTGGAAATGGTTCATTTAGATCAAATTTGACACAAATTCAAGCATAATTTAGCAATCCTGGATTACGAGTGAAGTCTGACACTGCAATGTATTCTATTCTCCAATTGCATTTCCAATTTTGGTAGAAGGGACTCTTTCCAATATTCACTGGGTAGTAAATGGAGGTGAACCCAAACAGGAACTGTAGAGGGAAGATC
The DNA here is from genome assembly GCA_037957365.1 of Torreya grandis. Classification (NCBI taxonomy): domain Eukaryota; kingdom Viridiplantae; phylum Streptophyta; class Pinopsida; order Cupressales; family Taxaceae; genus Torreya; species Torreya grandis. The sequence continues at coordinate 2,646,613 of JARHVA010000662.1, forward strand.
CTTTGTAGGGTTGAACGTAGGAGACCAATGCTTCATGAAGGGACCAATCTTCTTGTAAACTAAGGTCCACCTTGAAAGATTCAATCTTTTTCCTATTTTGTTGCAAAAAGTGCCATGAAGTGGCCTTTGGGCATCATCAAGATTTCCACTGATCCAGTGGGTTTCCAATTCTCTTGAATCCAAGCATGAAGAGTTATAGGCCCAGGAAATGCACCAATGAATCTGCAGATTAAAGCTCTTTCCTTTAGTGTCCAAAGTCTTTGCTCCATTTCATCTACAATAAAAGGACCCTTGGGGGCATTCCTAGATTCAAATAACACCCATTTTCCTTCTTTGTAGGGAAATTTGGTTTGATGATGGTGTTCTTTGCATGGTGTTGAATGAAACTTCAAGAGTTCAGCTTTGCTTACAGGTGTCTCCTTTAAGACAGCAGATCTGAAATCTGTATTTTTGCTTGAAAAAGGGGGAGGAGGGGAGGAGGCCGTTCCTCTTCTTACTTGTTGCCTTGGATCTGATCGAATCAGGGAAGCATGGGGAGAGTGAAAGCCAAGGGATGAAAATGGAGAGCAGGTCGGATCTGGTTTGGGGGCATGTAGAGGGGGTAGGTGGGAGATCTTTTTCGATTGGTCCCTTAACTTATACCAAATTTACTACAATATTTACAAATCCATGTAATCACATGCATGTATCTTTTCAGCCTTAGGAATCAGGATGAATTAAGGCCTTCTTCCCGTGAATTTCTTAGCCATTTGATTTTCTTTCAACTATCTACTTTTATTTTGGGGCGGGGGCGGGGGCGGGTGGGGAGGTTCTCCATGTTGGGATAGCACTCATGAGTTGAAAGCTAGCCCCTTATCATGGTTGAGTTCTCCTTGAAATGATATTTTAGCCTAGATGTCATTTTCATACATAGACCTTTCTCCAATTTTACACCATATTTAGGGTAAGGGGTATGTGGACCTGTTTCCGGGAGAGTGATAAACATACATTCAGCCCATGTGTTCTTTACAGCTATGCAGCGAAGTGAATTAACAACAATATAACAGCAGCAAATAACAGCAACAATCAAACAACTAAGAATGCATATAACAGCAATAAATAGCAACAGAATGATGATTCATAACTTCCATCAGTGTACCTAAATAACTAAACTAATATATGTTTAGCAGCATAGATAAATCTAGTCTACTTGGTGCTAACTGTATAATAAATGCACCCAGTACCAGTTAAGCTGCCTACACTATCCCCACCAAAAAATTAGACAGACTCCTGGTTGTCTACTCAATGCACCCAAGTACCTGTTAAGCTGCCCACACAATCCCCAATAAAAATTTACACAATCCCAACTAAAAATTTAGACAGATTCCTGATTGTCTACTCCAGTTGTTTAGGGGTGGAAGAGTGTTGTGCTAGCTGCATATGACCTTGAATAGCCACAACCAACTCTTGTGCTTAACTCAGGCCCTCATGTAACTGATCGGGTTGAGGTTCTGTACTCAGCTGTTCCTCACATCAACTGACTCTTCTGTGCCTTCCTGTTGCTTCTATATACTTGTTTTCCATGTGATCCTCAAGATCTGGTAGAGTAATTGGATCTTAACCCTCCTCTATCCTATTTAGATGTGGCATCGGTATGAGTTCAACAGTTGGTGCCATGTCAATTGAAATTTTGTTGTTCTTCAATTTTGCAAATTCCATCTTCAGCTGCACATTCTCATCATTAAACAAAATCAGTGTAATGTCCCCTTTTTTGAAAATTAAAGTGATATTATTATTAAAATAAAAAGTATTTCTAAATACTTTAAATAAAGTAATAATCATCTAATTTGCTTTTCACTTAAGTTGGGGCCCTTTATGGGTCATGAACAAATTAAAAAAAAACAAATCTTCCTTATGATTTGAATTTGGGTTCCCTCCCATTTGGACATGCCACTTGAGGAAAAATTATAAAAGGAGAGAAGGCTTCATTGGAGGATATGCTAAATTTAATAATTGAAATTCTTCATGCTTGAAGATTTTGTTGAACCTGCGTGTTCAATAGGAGTGGGCACTGTAACCCATGATTTGTTGTTAATTATACAACAAAAAGGTGTCTCTCGATGCTACCTTTGCTCAGGAGATATTGTTCATGCCCTAAAGAGTGGAGCGATTTGTCTTGGAAGGATTTGTGTGGAAGTTTGTAAGAGTTTCATGGTCTTTTCTTGTATGTTAAACTTGTTGATTATTTATATTATTTTTGCAAGTGGAGCAAACTACTTGGGGAGCTTGCTTGGATCTAGGGTTTGGATGCCTCATTTGATCTAAAAATTGCAAATTAAATATTTTTATTTTGTTTGCTAAATTTTCAATTATTGGTGTGAAGTTTTGGATGGATTTGTGAAAGATTTGAAGGAGAAAATTTTAATAATAATTTTCAAAATTATCATTTAATTATTTTATAGGAATCTAGAGTTTTCAGAACTTCGGAGCAATTTTCGATGACCTTTCCATGGAAGGAAAATTTTGATTTATGTTTAATTGGAAAGCTTATATTTTTAGCTTCGTTTTGAGGTATCACTTGATTAAAAATTCCAAGTATTTTCAGAGTTATGGGTTTATGAAGTTTCAGTTGTATTTTGGGAATAAAAAATCACAATTTTCAGAATTTAATAAAAGTAATTGGATATTCATTTTCTCCATATTTTTGTGCATCTACAGTAATATTTTCATAATTTTTGAGTGGCTAGAAGTGATAGATCTAAAATTGATGAAAACTTTTTATCCTCCGAACAATAGCAAAAAATTGGCGATTAAAACTGATTTTTTCATCATTTTGTGGCATAAAGAGAGAGGTATTTATCTAAGAGATTTAAATCTGAAATTTATTATTTATTTTCAAATTATTTTATTAGCACAAAATTCCTTACAAAACCATCACTTTTGGCATCTAGGGTTTCTTGCATTAAATAATGGTTTTGGAGAATTTAATTCTCAAGCTAGGGTTTACTAATTTTTAGATCAAATTTAGAGGAATTTGGGGAAAAGCCCTTATTTGCTAATTTGTCCCATTTGGAGACATCACAATGGTATCAGAGCACTGATTTTGTGCATTTGTGGGTTTGTTGTATTTAAGATTGGGATGCAAGCTAATAATCAAGTTTTTCAGAGGAGAGGAAAAGAAAATGAGTAAGTTTTCTTTTTCTTTTTTGATGGCACTAATAAAATTTTTGCTGGAGCTTGGTTGAAGGAATTGGAGACATATTTGCTATGGAATTCTATGTGTGGAGGATGCCCTCAAATTTATCCCTTTGTACTTGGATGGAATGGCACGTAAGTGATGGTATCATTTGTTGAGGACCCAAGGGACCGAATCCATTGCTTGCCTTGAAGATTTCAGTCAAAGGTTCCTAAAACGGTTCGATGTGCAAAGATGCAAGGATGAGCAAGGTGAAAATATTTCATTAATTGATAATGTTTCCTTATCTTCTAATGATTGCATGCATGTTAGTAATATGACAGAAAAGGGAATCATGGAATCTACACCTCAAAGGGAAGAAAATTCAGATATACAGGTTGAAAAAGAGAGTTTGGTGGATGAAGCACCAATTTCACACGAGGATAGGGGTATGCAACTAGCTGTCTTTTTTGGAACAACAATACATGAGGAACAAATCAATGATGTTTTTGATGCTAGCAAGAATTATGAAGGTACTCCATACATGTGCACACAAGGCATAGATGAAAGTGAAGCAAAAGAAAAATCTTTTGTGGTAAATAAAGGATCTAAGAGTGAAGATCTTGCACCATCTTTCGGATCTCTATTGCCTGATTTTCAGTTTGATAGGACAGCCACTAAGGGTAAGCAATTTGACTATCTTCATAGCAAAGATTTGTTGTACCACTTGATAATCATACTTTGTTCTTGCATTGTTTTGATCATCATGAGTGTTATGCTAACAAGGGAAATTATAAGGATATTTTGCATGGTTTGACACAAAAGCTCATTTATCTTCATCAATCAATATGATAGAGGGATATTTGAAGAGTATGGGGAAGAAGGATGAAAGGAACAATGATAGGGCTGTTATAAGACATCATGGACAGCCATGTGCTTGCAAAAAAAAGGACACTACAATACAAATGGAAAGTTTACCTAGTTCTGATTTTTGGCATACTAATATTGAGAGATAAGATGAGAATTGATTGTCAAAGGGAAGAGCTGAAAAAAGTGGTAAGAAATCTGATTTTTTTTTTTGAGTTCAAATTTTCTGAGTTAACAAAACAAGTCCAGTGACATAAAAGAGGAAAAATTTGGCACTTTCAAGGCACGCTACAGCCCATGTTGGGGGAGCTTTGTACCAAGGTGCATTTTGAAAATTGTCACACAAGAAAAAATGAATTAACATGGCAAGTACAGCAGTATATAAAAAGAGATAAAACTCAATATTGACGGGGTTTGTTTGATGATGCATACATGTGTGAAGAACCTAACAAAGGGCAGCCAAGAAAAGGACATTCATTTTACATAAGGGGATTCCTACCAATGAGTTTAGGTGAATTGTGTTATACACTTGCAAGGTATGTTTTCCAATTTGGTTAAGCTTGTTTTCTTTCTACAAATGGAAGGACTATATTTACAAAATAAAGAAGGATTGATGTGGTATAAAGGTCCTAGCACACCTTGGAATGCACACTATATGAGCACACATTCTCTAGTGTTTTTCCATGAGATGAATTTAATTATGAGCAACCTTGCTAGACATATTAATTTGGTTCAGTTTTGCAGTTCTAATCTTCTTCATGTAGGGCATAAGTCCATAATGGTTTGTTGAGAAAAACATGAGTTAGATCCTATTGCTTGTGTATGCTATAAAGATTTTCAGTTTGCAAACAAAAAGAAGAATGTTGAGCTTGCTAATTTCATATTGGGATGTGAACAAAGCAAATTTAATATTGCTGCCCCTAATTTGGAAATTTAGTTTGGTATCGTTGGCACATGTGTAAATGCTAAAAATTATGAGGGAAAAAATTCAATACAAATTCTTTCAAGGTATGAAGCTGCTGTATTTTTGTTTAATATCATGATTGACACACTAACTGCTACCCAAAAATAGAGATTGACATGGAAGGGATCAGTTTTTATGTGTTGGTGACATTTATGGCTAAAAATAAGCAATTTTCAGCCCTTTTATTGTGGTCACAAAAAGGTTGCTCAAGGATTTTTGATCATAATAGCTGCTGCAAATTAATTAAGACTGCTGATTGCAAAGGGAACAGCCCTTTTATCACTTCTATTTCAATCATTAAGGGTCACCTAACCACATGGGAAAAGAAATTTTAGTTTGCTAGTGAAGGGGATTTTGTTTTTATTGTTCCAAAGAGGTTTGCAATTATTTCCAAGCCATTTTTAGGGAAAAAGAAACAAGATTACAGCAATATACAGGCCAACATGTTTGAAGTTTGGAAACTTCTTCAAAAAAATGGAATTCATGAGAGGATTGCAAGCAAGATAAGAGAGTCTAATGTCATGTCAACAAGGCATGAATATGAGATCACAAAAGTGTTGTTAAACACTATACTTTTCTCTAACATGTTTGTTCCATGTGTAGGTATGGAAAGATCAAGAACAAGAAAGAAGAAGGTTGTAAAAATTTTGGATCAGTGAAAGTGCATCAAAGGCATGAGTTTGCGTTGGTAAGAGATCTAATATTTGACCAGTACCAAATCAAGGCTTTAGGGTCACTACATCATGTCTTCTCTCTTGGACATGGTTCTTGGGCATATGAGCTTGCATTTGTTTGAAGGCAAGCAAATTTGCGAAGGGAGAACTGTAATGTCCCCATTTTTGAAAATTAAAGTGATATTATTATTAACGTAAAAAGTATTTTTAAATACTTAAAATAAAGTAATAATCATCTAATTTGCTTTTCACTTAAGTTGGCGCCCTTTAAGGGTCATGAGCAAATTTTTTTAAAAAAAAAAATCTTCCTTATGATTTGAATTTGGGTTCTCTCCCATTTGGACGTGCCACTTGAGAAAAAATTATAAAAGGAGAGGAAGGCTTCATTAGAGGGTATGCTAATTTTGATAATTGAAATTCTTCATGCTTGAAGATTTTGTTAAACCTGCGTGTTCAATAGGAGTGTGCACTGTAACCCATGATTTGTTGTTGATTATACAACAAAAAGGTGTCTCTTGATGCCACCTTTGCTAAGGAGATATTGTACATACCCTAAGGAGTGGGGCGATTTGTCTTGGAAGGATTTGTATGGAAGGTTGTAAGGGTTTCATGGTCTTTTCTTGCATATTAATCTTTCATGTTTATTTATATTATTTTTGCAAATGGAGTGAACTGCTTGGGGAGCTTGCTTGGATCTAGGGTTTTGATGCCTCATTTGATCTAAAAATTGCAAATAAAATATTCTGATTTTGTTTGCTAAATTTTTGATTATTGGTGTGAAGTTTTGGATGGATTTGTAAAAGGTTTAAAGGAGAAAATTAAATAATAATTTTCAGAATTATTATTTAATTATTTTATAGGAAACTAGGGTTTTCAGAACTTCGGAGCAATTTTAAGTGACCTTCCCATGGAAGGAAAATTTTGATTTATGTTTTATTGGAAAGAGTATATTTTTAGCTTCGTTTTGACCTATCACTTGATTGCAAATTCCAAGTATTTTGAAGTTATGGGTTTATGAAGTTTCAGCTGTATTTTGGGCATCAAAAATCAAAATTTTCAGAATTTCGAAAAAATAATTGGATATTCATTTTCTCCATATTTTTGTGCATCTACAGTAATATTTTCATAATTTTTGAGTGGCTGGAAGTGATAAATCTAAAATTGGTGAAGACCTTTTATCCTCTGAACAACAGTAGAAAATTGGCAATTAAAACTGATTTTTCCTTCATCATTTTGTGGCATAAGGAGAAAGGTATTTATCTAAGGGATTTAAATCTAAAATTTATTATTTATTTTCAGATTATTTTATTGGCAGAAAATTCCCTATGAAACCCTCACTTTTGGCATCTGGGGTTATTTGCATGAAATAATGGTTTTGGAGAAGTTAATTCTCAAGCTAGGGTTTACTATTTTTCAGATCAGATTTAAGGGAATTTGGGAAAAAACCCTTATTTGCTAATTCGTCCCATTTGGGGACATCACAATCAGACACTTTTTGAGTTTCTCAACACCAATTTGTGAATCCTCAGTCAACTTCACATATGCTCTACATGATTTTGCACCTTGTTCTAACAATTCATTTTGGATAGCAACAGTGTTTTCTACGTCTAGCTTTGCCTGCTCCAATTCTGCAAATTACTGTTTCGAACCTTCCTGCTCCAATTCTAGTTTTATTTTTGTTTCATTTAATTTTTCCTTTGTTTCCTCCTCCCTTATCAAGTTCCGCCAAACCAAGTCTAAAAACTTATGGTGCTGTCAGAAGTAAAGATTTGATGGTAAACATTGTTTATTTCTTCAATTTCAAAATGAGGCGGGATGAAAAAGGGAATATTTTGTATTCTCTTTAACACTACTCCATTGTAATAGGTCACAACTATGTTACCAGATATTGCCCTGGAGGCCCCCATACCTTTACAGTACAGTTCTGGTCTTGGTACCTCTTGGGTCATTCAATTATCCCAAGTCCTATGTAGGAAGTACTCAAGCAAGACCCAGGTCACTCGGGCTATGCCTAACTATCAAACAACAGTCATACGAAGTGTATTAAAAAAAAAGATAAAAAAAAACTTAAAAAACATAAAAAAAAATGAAACTTAAAAAACATAAAAAAACACAACTAAATAAATTGTCGTTAGTCCTACATCTAGTTCGAATGAACCCAATTAGGATGCTTTTGATGAAGAGCAATATGATGATTTTTTCACATAGTTCTAGACTTTGACTATGACCATTGACTATTTTCCTATTTTGAACATGTTATCCCCTAGATGAAAACCAAATTTCTTTAGGAAATCCCTACTAAAAAGAGAGTACCCATGCAAATTTGTCATGTTCCCTCAAAAGTCCATTGAATTTGTCATGGTTAGAACCTAGGAGCAATAGATTTTTGTCAAGAGCCAGTAGCTCAACACTTTGCCCAACAAATTAACTATTTTTAATTGTACAAAGAAGAATAGAAGAAAGTTGGCTAACCTGAATATTTTTCAATCAATCAGCAGCTAGGCTTATCAGCCTCCTTTGAAGGGTCAATGGCCCTTTAGCCTTATAGGTTGATGCCTAATAGGCAGAAACTGGGGAAGTATTGAAAGTTGTCGGCATGTAGGTTTGTAGGCTCATTGGCACAATTCTTCATGCCGATGGCCTGAACACCCAACTGACAAGCAAGAAAAAATTTGTAACTCTTGAAAACCACCAGCTTATTGACACATCATCCCATTGGTCTCCTTTGT